>OY744524.1:153312533-153410033 GCA_963556195.1 Sepiola atlantica
CCGACGTTGTTCTGATCTTCTGTAATATATATATATATATATATATATATATATATATATATATATATATATGTGTGTGTGTGTGTGTGTGTGGTGTGTGTGTGTGTATGTGAGTGTTTTCAAAGTTTATATCATTTTTCAAATCATGTTCCAAATAAAGAACAAACACATTGGTATTATAGTTGTTTACATCTGTTTATAGGCAGTGTTTATTTTAAGCTATGCAATGAACCATAATTTCTTTCATTTTATTTTAAACACTGAATTATTTTCAGAACAGTATTTTCTTAGGTACACAGAAAAATTACAAATCAACAGCAATCTCCCCAAAAAGTTACAAATCCTACTAAAAGCAAAACATAAATCGCACGAAAATATTCATTTTAAAACACCTCGGTAAAAATGATTAATTTTCATAATGAATTCCATATCCAAATACATATTACCATAATCTTAGAGAGAAAGAGAGCGAGAGACAGAGAGAGAAAGAGAAAGAGAAAGAGAAAGAGAAAGAGAAAGAGAAAGAGAAAGAGAAAGATTTAAAATATGCGAAAATAAACTATTTTGTTTTTCAAAAAAGTTTTGTGATATAAGGGTTAACATTTTTGCGCTGACTTATATTCAAGGGGTATTTTATATATATATATATATATATATATATATATATATATATATATATATATATATATATATATATATATATATATATGATTATTTGTATTTACACAGACATGTACACAATCTGCGACACTGGCATGTCGATTTTATCGATCAACAGCTATTATAAGCTGAGATCTCATCAGGAAGAGTTAGAATCCGATCGGATTCTAAGTCTGCCTTATGAGATCTCAGTTTATAATAGCTGTTGATCGATAACCTCGACACGCCAGTGTCGCAGATTTTGTACATGTCTGTGTAAATAAAAATAACTACATATAAAAGCTCTATTTTATATTGAGCACTTTTTAAAAACCCGATTGAAATTCTTTGGATTACTACCCTGTGGATGTTTTACCTGGCTTATTATATATATATATATATATATATATATATATATATATATAGAGAGAGAGAGAGAGAGAGAGAGATAGAGAGATATATATAAGATGTTGTCCTTGGTTAGAAGGCACTGTTTACATGGAAATATTAATTATTAAAAATAATTAAATATATATATATTTATATATATATATATATATATATATATATATATATATATATATATATTTCATTATAACACAAAATTGGCCCCACACTCACCGTGTGTTGAGCTCTCTTAGGAATACTCGTATCAGAATTACTTCAATATTGGACTGAGGATGGAGAGAATCACATCGCCATATTCACTGAAAAACATACCTTTTTTTCTCATTTTCAAAAATGTAGTCATCTCGCTTGGATGCTTGACAATACCACGGGGTTGAAATAAATTATTGCATCGATGTTATGTAATTTCGTGTTACTATATATATATATATATATATATATATATATATATATATATATGAGAGAGAGAGAGAGAGATAGAAAGAGAAAGGTGAAGAAGGTTCAAGATGTATTCTATTTGTGCGGTCTGATAGCCTTATCTTAAGGTTCCAATCACGAGAAAAACAAACGCATTTTCTTGCAACACAACAAAATTCAACACCACCCCGCATCTGTTTCTTCCACCCGAGCCTGCTTAAAACACACATGGCGCTGTTTGTTTTTTCTCCTAATTATTGCTACCCGAACCCTCATCTCTTTATCTCGCAGTTCACGATCGTGTTTTGTGTTCTGAAGGTTCCAGATGGGATTTTTTTTTTTCAGACTTGTAATCCACCGCTAAGAATAGCGCCAGACAGTCGAGTCGTTTGGTTGCGTGCTAAACACTGGCACACGATTCGCTCTTCTCGTCCGATTCAAAGAGACAAAGAAGTCAAACTTCGTTTTAACAGACCTAGGTAAATGGCGGTGGAGAAAAGGGCGTAGCCAGGTCAAAGGCTGAGATAAAGCTTGGAAGCACGTGTTGCTATTTAATTTTTTAAAATTTATTTTCTTTAACTTTCATTCACCCCAAACGAGACATATTACCACGGAGACGTACGAGGTTATTGTCTTTAGTGACCAGATTTATAGGGAACATCCTCAGTGGAAAGTTGTGCAGCAACATGTTCGTTCACATTATATTTTATTTCTGTATGTTCATAAAGTTGGGGAAACAGGGAGCGGGGAGGACATTCTAATCGCAAGCTGTCCAAGGAAAAAATTTATTTGAGTAGACATTTTTCCGGCATCTGTATATAATTAAGGCAAGGTAAACATCACTAGGATATAAATCAAAATAATTTTTACCGAGCTTATAAAAAGTGCACATATAGCTTTTATATTCTAGGATATATATATAT
The DNA here is from genome assembly GCA_963556195.1 of Sepiola atlantica. Taxonomy (NCBI): domain Eukaryota; kingdom Metazoa; phylum Mollusca; class Cephalopoda; order Sepiida; family Sepiolidae; genus Sepiola; species Sepiola atlantica. The sequence continues at coordinate 153,314,921 of OY744524.1, forward strand.
ATATATATATATATATATATATATATATATATATATATATATATATATATATATATATTTGTACTCACTAGAAGTTCTCACACAGATCATCGTCAGTGATTGCTCACCGACAATAACCAGTGGTATTTCCTGGAGTCTGAGTGACAACAAGTCTCCCCAGATTTCCAGTATTCTTCACCTCTTTTCGATAACGATGCGGTATCGCAACAGCCTCTTATCATTGATTTCTAGCTGGTAAGGAAAATTGGTCTTCTCTGGAATTTGGGAGGCAATAAGCCTCCCCAAGGTCCTAGCATTCTCTGCACTTTTCCAGTGGAGGTCTAGTTTGTGCTGTCCCTCCTCGGTCTTCTCATCCTCCTCGACCCTCTACAAATATGTTGTCTGGTGTCAGCCTAGGGCGGCACCAGTTAAAAAAAAAATAAATAAATAAAATAATATTTCTTTAAATTAATTAAAAAAAAAAAAGTTTAATTTTTTTTTAATTAAAATTTTTTTTCCTTTCAATTCTCTTATTTTTTTTTTCCTTTTCGCTTTCCTTATTTAAAAATAAAAATAATTTTTAATTCTTTTTAATTTTTTTTGGGGGGGCAGAGGAAGGAGCTTATAGTGTTTCTTATAATTTCTGTTTCTTTGGTTCGTTTTTGTGTAGTGATAGCTGAGGCCGGTGTAATTTATTGGGGGGGGGGAGATTATGAAGTGCTGTTTCGTGCAGTTTCTGTTCCTTTGCTCTTGTTGTTGTGTTCTTCGTGTGGTTTTGTTTTCTCCGTTGCAAATTCCTTGTGACTGGTTAGCCTTTGTAGCTTATGTGTGTTAGTTTCCGCATTCAAGGATTTTCCTTAAGATTTCAGCTGTTTTGATCATTGCCGTCCTTTGTATGGTTTCGATAGTCCCTTTGATTCCAATTTCTCCCAGTCTTTTCTCCAGTTTTTTTTGGGATTGTTCCTAGCGCTCCTACGATTATTGGTATTATACTAACTTTCTTCATGCACCATATTTCTTTCAGTTCTCTGGCTAGTTCTGTGTATTTACTTCGTTTTTTCCGTGTCTTTGATCTTCACTCTGTGTCTGCTGGAACGGCGAAGTCTACGATTTTACAAGATTTTTCCTTTTTGTCTATTATAATAACATCAGGTCTCCTTGCTTGTATGAGTTTATCTGTTTGTATATCCATATCCCAGGGGATTTTATGTTTTTCGTTTTCCAGTACTGTTTCTGGTTTATGTTTGTACCATTTGTCTGCATATTCGAAATTCAATTATTTGCACAGTTCCCTGTGTATTACTTTCTCAACACAATCATGTCTGTTCTTGTATTCTTTTTGAGCAAGTTTGCTACATTCACTTATAATATGATTTACTGTTTCGTCTCTTTGTCCACACAGTCTGGATTTATTGTTTTCCTGGGTTTTATCTATTTTAGCTTTAATGTAGTTTGTCCTAATCGCATTGTTCTGTGCAGCCATCAGTAAAGATTCCGTTTTTCTGTTCAAGTTTCCTTTTCTTAGCCATGTCCAGCTATTTGCGTTGGTTTCTTCTCTTGTGAGTCTTATGAAGCGTCCATGTAGTTGTTTCTCTTCCCATTTTTCTTTTCTTGTCTGTTTGTATCCAGTTCCGATGCTTCCTGCGTTGTTCGCTGGGACGGTATCTCTTGCTGCGGTGATCAGCCTTTCTGTGTTCTGGTTTATGTATTTCTCCAGATCTTTTTTAGTGTCGTCCACACAGTCTTCTATACTTACCAGTCCTCTTCTCCCTTCGTTTCTCTTCACGTAGAGTCTGTCTGTATCGTCTTTTGGATGTAGTGCATTGTGCATAGTCATTAATTTTCTAGTCCTCTGATCAAGGTGCCTGAGTTCTTCTTTAGTCCAGTTTATGAATGGTCCAGAATATCTTATTAGTGATACTGCCCAGGTATTTATTCTTTTGGTTAGGTTTCTGTTATATAATTTTGTTTCTAAGAGCTTTCTTGTTCTTCTCAGGTATTCTTTTCCAATCTTCTCTTTCATTTCTGTTGATTTGATAGTGTCTTCTTCCAACACTCCCAAATATGTATAGCTCTCTTGTTCATTCAGCGCCCTCATCTGTTCTTGGTTGGGTAGTTCTATGCCCTCAGTCGTCTCCAACTTTCCTTTTTTAATCTCTAGCAATGCACACTTTTCCATTCCGAATTCCATTTGAATGTCCTGACTGAAGATTCTGGTCGTATTTATCAGCTTTTCCAGTTCCTTTTTGCTTTTTGCAAATAGCTTCAGGTCGTTCATATACATGAGATGGTTTATTCGTTGTTCTCTACCTGTGAACTTGTATCCGGCATCACATTTCCTGAGTATGTAGTTGAGTGGCATCATGGCTATGATAAACAGTAGTGGTGATAGGGAGTCTCCTTGAAAATGCCTCTCTGTATTTTTATCTCCGTCAAGTATTGTCCTCCAGCTGTCAGTTCTAGTCTCCATGTTTCCATTGCTTTCTTGATGAAATTAATAAACCTGTTGGGTATCTTGTACATTTTTAAACATTCAATTATCCATGCTTGATGGATTCTGTCGTACGCTTTCTTGTAGTCAATCCATGCCATAGATATGTTCTTTTTCTTGCTTTTAACTTCTTTCAGGATCTTTTGATCTATGTATAACAGATCATGCGTCCCTCTTTTCCCTTTCTGGCATCCGTTTTGTTCCTCGGGAAGTAGTCCACGACTGTTCAGGGAATGGTAAAATTTTCACTCTAAGTTGTGCCGTTAGGATTTTCCACATTGTCGGTAGTTAATCTGTAATTGCTTGGGGTCGTTGCCCTTCTTGGCGTCTTTTTGTATGAGCGTTCTTCTTCCTTTGGTCATCCACTCTGGTACGTCTGTTTTATGGATACATACTCTCAGTTTCTGTGCTAGCCGTTCATGTAGGGTCGTATATTTTTAGAACCAGTACGCATGTATTCCATCGTGATCGTGTGCTTTCTAGTTTGCCATTTTCTTTAGTGTTGTCTTAATAGTTTCTTCATTAATTTCTGTTTCCGTTCCTTCTTTAATTTCTAGAAGTGTATCTTTCATGTCTTTCAGCCATTTAGCATTTTTGTTGTGATCTTCAGCATTTTCCCATATCTTGCTCCAGAAATGTTTTGTTTGTGTCAAGTCCGGTTGTTCTGTTGTTGTTCTTTCTCCGTTTACGTTTTCTAAAACTGGCTTTCATTGTTTTCAAAGGTCCTATTCTGTTTGTACTGTTCCGATTTGTATCTCAATCTTCCTTCTTTTGCTGCTATCTTTTGTTTTAGTTCTTCATGTTTCTTATTTAGTCTTTCCTTGCGATTCAGATTTCTGCTCTTCCCTCGTTTACTGTTCTCCTTCATCCTATTCACGGTTTTAGCTTCCTTTTGAAGTTTGGTGATCTGGGTTTCCAGTCTGATCTCCCATCCAGATTTCGTCTGTCCCTTCTTTTGGTCAGTCTTCTTTTCCCTTTTTAGTTTTATACTAATTGATTTTGCCCTCGCATATATCAAGTTGTTTAGATCTGTGATAGTGTCTGTTGGGATGTGTCTGTTGGGATGTCTGTTGGGATATTGGTTCTGAGATCTTTTCGTACTTGCCGTTATTATTATTATTATTATTATTATTATTATTATTATTATTATTATTATTATTATTATTATTATTATTATTATTATTATTATCGTACAAAATTGATAGAAAAATAATTATTCTTCGCCAGTGTTCGCATTGTTTATTTGTTTAGCTATACTACTAAAATATTCATATAAAATCATAGAATTATGTCAGTAATTGAAATGTTCATATATAAAGTATTATTATCATTTCTGATGACCTAAAGTAATATCCCCGTCGATTTTTTTATAATAGAGTGGAGGATTTCTTTCAAATTCATTTCAAATGGCGGGGTAAGTCTGAGGTTGCTTTCTGACTTGATATTTGCTCTTTCGCTTCCCTTCACCACTTGAAATTGTTTCGTCCGTGAGCAAGAGAAGGGTACGTGTTTTACTTACTAACTTTTACGTGACGATATGGAAATAGATAATGAATGTATTGATTATAGAATGTAGGATTATTATTATTATTATTATTATTATTATTATTATTATTATTAATCTTATTATTATTATTATTAGTAGTAGTAGTAGTAGTAGTAGTAGTGGTAGTAGTAGTAGTAGTAGTAGTAGTAGTAGTAGTGTGCTAATACTGTCCCGTTACTTACGGAGCTAACCTGCAGGGCGGTCTTTGTATTCTAGTGAATCCCTTTTCAGTTGGTTCTGAGATCTTTTCGTACTTGCAGTCTTCACATCACACAGAACTCCCAGCACCTTCACCATATATATATATATATATATATATATATATATATATATATATATATATATTTGTTTTTCTTTATCTCCGTTTTCCACGGTGTTAATGTTACGATACACGTTACATGTCTTCTTATATCATTTTACTCTATACGTTTCGTAACCACAGTCTTAAATCTTCACGTGTCAATTTACGGCCCTTCAGGCCTTTTTAAAATCACGACCGTTCACGGCATCTCAAGCCTTTTTCAATTACGGCCTCTGTTCATTTATACGTATCTTAAAGTCTCTAAAAAGTTCTCAAATAAATCTCAAGGTTTACCTTATCTTCTGTTCTCTTCTTTGGCCTGTGATTCGTCTAGTCTTCGCTGGCTGTGTCGTCTTGATCGAAGGAAGAGGTCTGTCTCAGACAGAATGAACACACGAGACACGAATTTTCTTGAAGGGATATTTCACACAAATTTCTTTATTCTCACACAATTTTCTTACTTCCTGGTTCGGTTGCTGTCAGGGGGATTCCGGTTTCGACTCTCTCATACTCAGGCTATCTTCTTTCCTTTTGGGATATCTTCTGCCCTCCCAGAGCGGGGCCTTACCGGTTTACCGGCTACATGCTCGCACCCGGTCTGAACGGTATCGCCTCTAAGCCCAGACTGATTCTAAAAAGCTAATTTCTTGTTTTCTGTGGTGACGCAATCATCGTTCCCACGCACGATATGGGGACAAAAACGACTCACTCTGATCTCTGACTCAAAGGTCACGTCAGGTCTAAATTTATTATGACTATTCTTGGATCAAACACTTCTCTGACTCATCTCTGAGTCCAGAAACAAAACCTATCTTTCAATAACAAAATTAGCTATTTGATACTAGTTAACCTACTGTGCCTTGCATAATGGGGCCCTACAGTATTGTAACACTCCTTCCTTCCCTATAAACAAAAAAAACAAAAAATCCCAAGATTTTCTCTTTTTTTTTAAAAACCAACCCCTCCCTGGGACTGGTAAAAATCCGAGCCTGAGCACTCCTGGGGTTGTCATCATTTCACCCCTGCCGGAATTTCCTTCAGCACCACATGACAATGTTTCCGGGATGTGGGGGAGTTTGCTCCCTACGGTCGTTACCGGCTAAAAAAAGCCATCCCCTGTCATAAATCAACATCAGGCGTTTCTCGCCTATATTTCCTGCAAAATCTACCACATAAATTCGCTCTTGCTCGACCACTTCCCAAAAATTCCCGGTATGTTACACTTTCGGGCCACCATCACTTTCTTAGATAACTTCAACAAACGGTCGGCACACAACCGATTGCTGATCGGGCGTATTGCCGCGATATGGGGGCACAAAAAACAGAAACCCCTTTCCTTAACTTGTAAACTTAAATGGTCAGCCTCTCAAAATTACAAGAGGTACCGTTTTCCTACCACTGTCTAATCTGGACCATATACTTCGAACATTCCAGTGCCCCGGCGCAAACGTCCGCGAACAATCACCCATGTCCCTAGCTCCCAGCCCTTTTCATTAAACGTGGAGGACCCCATCCCATGTATCTATCTAGTCGATACCGTATTGAGCGAAATGTCACATCGAATCATCTCTGCTCCCGGAACACGCCGAATGACCAAAAACTAGGCCCAACCTATAATCTTATAATTAGATCCAATTAACACCCGGTACCTCCTTTTTTTAAAAATCGATCCCCATGGTTCTATCCGCCCCCGACGCGCGCACCCGAGTCACACCACACCCCAGCTTAACTCCATCCCCACTGGTGTTGAGCAGACACCAATTCTATGCGTTCCCTTCCCGTGTCACTATCTATGCGGTAAGGGGTGGGGTATCCTCGCAGCACACCCGTCGGCAAACATCCAAAATCCACAAAAATAAATGGGACCACAATTTCAAAGCTTAACATTTTACACAACTTTCACACACTCTATCGGCGCAGTTGGGCACACCTGGGTCACAAAAACAACAATTTCCATAACTGACCACCGTCCTTTTCTCGTGGTCCCACAGAATGACCATATCACCGTCATTCTCCCGTTCACAATTTTAACGTATGCAGGCTTTACCACAAGCCTCGCCACTAACCCATGGGTACTCTATAAAAGAGAGCATACGAGCAAACGCCGGGAATCCCTCATTGACTTTCCAAGCCTGTACATACTCTGTACACGGGGATTCTTCCCGATAAAATCAACCCAGTCCAAGGGTTTCCGCGATCCGACCCAAACCAACTCTGGCTGCCGCCAGCTGCCAGAACCTAATCAACTCAAATCGCCCGGCTGACCCACGTAACATTCAATTTAAGAACTGTTTTTTTTTTAAATTACATTTTTAAATTTCTCCATCCTCTAAATAGTAAAATATCATTCACTCAAGCATTAGGAACCCGGAATCCTCCATGTAACAAATACATCAAAATACATTAAAAAAAACAACAAAAAAAATTCATTCCACCCAACAACAACAAAAAAATCAAACCGAAACCGACAGAACCAATGGAGAACATATCTCCACAATACAATACAACATAATTCAAAAGACAAAGGGAAAAGAGAACAGCGCCCGACACCATATTTTCCTGCAACACTTTTTAGCAGTTTTCAAAACCCACGGGCGCTTTCTTTCTCTCTCTCTCTCTCTCTCTCTCTCTCTCTCTCTCTCTCTCTCTCTCTCTCTCTTTAACACGCATATACATTCTAACAACAAAAGATTTCGGCCACAGAGTGGCATATCCATCCCTCTCTTTCCATACTCTTTCCGTCTCTGTCTCTCTCTTTCTAATACATTCTTTCTTTCTTTTTTCTAAATACGCATATTCTGTCCTCGCGTGCACATGTCATTTCAGCACATCCACCCTTTTTAACATTTCCATTCTTCCTCTCTTTTTTAATTACATACTTCCCTCGTTTTTTTCTTTCTTTTTTCGCCTGTTATTGCTTTCACCTTTGTCCCCCACCAACACAAACCAGAAAAAAATTACAGCAACAAATTCTTAAAACACAACACAAAAAAAAACATAATTACGGCAAATCGTCCTTTTTTTCTAACTAGAATGTTCTTTTCCTACAAAGTCTTAACAATTGTTTTTGCGTGTGTGTGTGTGTGTGCGTGCGTTCTTTTTTTCTTTTTTTAACAAAATGTGTCTTTCTTTTTTTCTTTCTTTTTTTGAATCTTAACAATTAACAAAATGTGTCTTTTTTCTCTTTCTGCGTAATTTAATAATGGGCTGTGTATGTGTGCGTTCTTCTTTTTTTTCTTTTTTTTAACAAAATGTGTCTTTTTTCTTTTCTTTTTTCTTTTTTTTTTCTTTTTTTCTGTGTCTTCTAATAATTAACTGTGTCTCTCTTTTGTGTATCTCAACAATTTTCCCCTCGTGTCTCGCTCCTTTTTCTTCTTCCTTTTTCTATTAATTCGGACCACACGATGTGTTCGTACTTCATGACAGCACCAGATCGATATCGAACCGTTTCATGCTGGAAACGGCAGGTCACGGCTACCAAAACAAAACCTTTGTTACGATACACGTTACATGTCTTCTTATATCATTTTACTCTATACGTTTCGTAACCACAGTCTTAAATCTTCACGTGTCAATTTACGGCCCTTCAGGCCTTTTTAAAATCACGACCGTTCACGGCATCTCAAGCCTTTTTCAATTACGGCCTCTGTTCATTTATACGTATCTTAAAGTCTCTAAAAAGTTCTCAAATAAATCTCAAAGTTTACCTTATCTTCTGTTCTCTTCTTTGGCCTGTGATTCGTCTAGTCTTCGCTGGCTGTGTCGTCTTGATCGAAGGAAGAGGTCTGTCTCAGACAGAATGAACACACGAGACACGAATTTTCTTGAAGGGATATTTCACACAAATTTCTTTATTCTCACACAATTTTCTTACTTCCTGGTTCGGTTGCTGTCAGGGGGATTCCGGTTTCGACTCTCTCATACTCAGGCTATCTTCTTTCCTTTTGGGATATCTTCTGCCCTCCCAGAGCGGGGCCTTACCGGTTTACCGGCTACATGCTCGCACCCGGTCTGAACGGTATCGCCTCTAAGCCCAGACTGATTCTAAAAAGCTAATTTCTTGTTTTCTGTGGTGACGCAATCATCGTTCCCACGCACGATATGGGGACAAAAACGACTCACTCTGATCTCTGACTCAAAGGTCACGTCAAGTCTAAATTTATTATGACTATTCTTGGATCAAACACTTCTCTGACTAATCTCTGAGTCCAGAAACAAAACCTATCTTTCAATAACAAAATTAGCTATTTGATACTAGTTAACCTACTGTGCCTTGCATAATGGGGCCCTACAGTATTGTAACATTAACACGCAATGGCCTAAAAAAGCAAAATGTCATTTTTTCGGGGAGGGGGATATAGGAGGGTATTTATGTGAAAATTTACCCATATTTAATTTTTTAAAAATCTTTTACATTTTTTTAACTATACGCCCCTATTTTATTTTTATTTGAAGCAATTGATTTTAGTTGTGTTTACTTTTCCCGTGAAAATTAAATACAATACTTTAAAATTATCTAACAAATTAAATACCTTATTTTTATGGTATAAATAAAAATATTAAAAGTTTGGATATTATTGTAGATAAACACCCATCTCCCGATAAAATGACATTCTTTTTTCTACTTAGTTTCGCAAATAAATTTAACATAAAATGATCCTCCATTTTCGAGGCATTCTATTATTATTATTATTATTATTATTATTATTATTATTATTATTATTATTGTTATTGTTATTGTTATTGTTATTATTATTATTATTATTATTATTATTATTATTTACTCACTAGGAGTTATTACACTGGTCATCGTCAGTGATCGCCCACTGCCAACAACCTGTGGTATTCCCTGGAGTCTGAGTGACAACAAGTCTCCTCAGACTTCCAGTATGCTCCACCTCTTGAGGTTCATCACCGCTGATGACCTTGCGGTATCGCAACAGCCACCTACCACCGATTTCCCGCTGATAAGGGCCATTGGTCCCCTCTGGGGCCCGAGTGGCAACAAGCCTCCCCAAGGTCCCAGAGCTGTCCGCGCTCTTCCAGTGGAGGTCTGGTTTGCGCTTTCCCTCCTCGACCCTCTGTCCATAATTTTCGTGGCGTCAGCCTATGCTTGCGCATCTCTCGTGCGGTTGTATTTTCCCCGGTTCTGTTGTCTTGTGCTTCCATGTGTTTGTTCTCATTCGTTGCTTATGTGGGTTGGTTTCCGCATTCGAGGACATTTCTCAGGATTGTAGCTGTTTTGATAATTACTGTCCTTTGTATAGTCTCAGTTATCCCTTTGATTCCTATTTCTCCTAGTCTTTTCTCCATGTTTTTGGGGACTGTTCCTAGTGCTCCTATGATTATTGGTGTTATACTGACTTTCTTCATGTTCCATATTCCATTCAATTCTCTGGCAAGTTCAGTATATTTGCTTCTTTTTTCCGTCTCTTTGATCTTCACTCTGTGGCTGCTGGAACGGCAAAGTCTACGATTTTGCAGGATTTTTCTTTCTTGTTGATTAATATCATATCCGGTCTCCTTGCTGTTATGGGGTTGTCTGTTTGTACATTCATATCCCATATGATTTTGTGTTTTTCGTTTTCTAGTACAGTTTCTGGTTTGTGTTTGTACCGTTTTTTTGCATATTCGAAATTCAGTTGTTTGCACATTTCCCGGTGTACTTCTTTCCCCACGCTGTCATGTCTGTTCTTGTATTCCCTTTGTGCTAGCTTGCTGCATTCACTTATTATATGATTTACTGTTTCGTCTCTTTGTCCACACAATCGGCATTTGCTGTTTTCCTGGGTTTTATCTATCTTTGCTATAATAAAGTTTGTCCTAATCGCATTGTTCTGTGCGGCCGTCAGCAGAGATTCCGTTTCTCTGTTCAAGTGTCATTTTCTTAGCCATGTCCAGCTGTTTTCATTGGCTTCATCGCTTGTGAGTCTTATAAAGCGTCCATGTAGTTGTTTTTCTTCCCACTTTTCCTTTCTTGTCTTTTTGTTTCTGGGTTCAGTGCTTCCGGAGTTGTTTGTTGGGCTGGTGTCTCTTGTTGTGGTGATCAGTCTTTCCGTGTTCTGGGTTAAATATTTCTCCAGCTCTTTTTTGGTGTCTTCCATACAGTCTTCTATACTTACCAGTCCTCTACCTCCTTCATTTCTTTTCATGTAGAGTCTGTCCGTATCGTCTTTTGGATGCAATGCATTGTGCATAGTCATTAGTTTTCTAGTCCTTTGGTCAAGGTGCCTGAGTTCTTCTTTGGTCCAGCCTATGAATGGTCCAGAGTATCTTATTAGTGATACAGCCCATGTGTTTATCGCTTTTTGTTAGGTTTCTGCTATATAGTTTAGTTTCTAAGAGTTTCCTTGTTCTTCGTAGATATTCTTTTCCAATCTTCTCTTTCATTTCTGTATATTTGATTGTGTCTGCTTCCAGAACTCCCAGGTATTTATAACTACCTTGTTCTCCTAGCGCCCTCATCTCCTCTTGGTTGGGAAGTTCTATACCTTCTGTCGTCTCCAGTGTTCCTCTTTTGATCTCTAGCAGTGCACATTTTTCTATTCCAAACTCCATTTGATATCCTGGCTGAATATCCTGGTTGTATTTATCAGCTTTTCCAGTTCTTTTTTGTTTTTTGCAAACAGTTTCAGGTCATCCATGTACATCAGGTGGTTTATTCTTTGTTCTGTATCCGTAAACCTGTATCCGGCATCACACTTTCTTAGTATGTAGTTGATGCATCATGGCTATTATAAACAATAGTGGTGATAGAGAGTCTCCTTGAAAAATGCCTCTCTGTATTTTTATCTCAGACAGGTATTGTCCTCCGGCTGTCAGTTTTAGTCTCCATGTTTCCATCGCTTTCTGGATGAGATTAATTATCCTGTCTGGTATCTTGTATATTTTTAAGCATTCAATTATCCATGTTTGGGGGATCCTGTCGTAGGCTTTCTTGTAGTCAATCCATGCCATGGTTATGTTCTTTTGTCTGCTCTTCACCTACTTCAGGGTCTTTTGATCAATGTATAGTAGATCATGTGCCCCTCTTTGACCTTTCCGGCATCTTTTTTGTTCCTCGGGGAGCAGTCCACGTTTGTCTAGGGATTGGTAGATTTGTTCTCTCAGTTGTGCTGTGAGAATTTTCCACATTATTTGTAGACATGTTATCGGTCTGTAGTTGCTGGGGGTCGTTCCCTTTTTGGGGTCTTTTTGTATTGATGTTGTTCTTTCGTTCCGTCATCCATTCTGGTACGTCTGTTTTGCGGATACATCCACTCAGTTTCTGCGCTAGTCTTTCATGCAGGGTCGTGAATTTTTTAAACCAGTATGCATGTATTCCATCGTGGCCTGGTGCTCTCCAGTTTGCCATTTTTCTTATGGTTTTCTTGATCGTTTCTTTGTTGATTTCTGTTTCGGTTCCTTCTTCGATTTCCTGCAGTTCATCTTTCATGTTTTTCAACCATTGGGCATTCTTGTTGTGCTTTTTTGGTACTTCCCATATCTTGCTCCGGAATTGTTTTGTTTCTGTTTGGTTCGGTTGCTCTGGTGTTGTTTTTATCCATTTACGTTTTTGTAAAACTGGCATTTATTGTTTTCAAAGGTCCTGTTCTGTTTGCTCTGTTCTGATTTGTACCTGTATCGTCTCAGTCTTCCTTCCATTGCTGCTATCCTTTGTTTTATTTCTTCATGTTTCTCATTTAGTTTTTCCTTGCGTTTCTGATTTTTGCTTCTTAATCGTTTCATGTCCTCCTTCCTTCTGTTCACGGTTTTAGCTTCTTTCCGAACTTTGGTGATCTGGGTTTCCAGTCTGATTTCCCATCCAGGTTTTGTCTGTCCTTTCTTTTGTCCATTCTCTTCGTTTCTTAGCTTCATACTTACTGATTTTGCCCCTGCATATATCAGGTTGTTTAGGTCTGTAATAGTTTCTGTTGGGATGTGTGTGAGGAGTCTATTTACTCTTTCTGTTTCTGCTTGTAACTTCTTCGCTACTTCATTCCTGAGAGATGGGAGTTTTGTTTTGTTTTCTAACATGTATCGTATAATGTTCTCCACTTCACTTGCTTCTTTTTCGTTGAGTTCTATCTCAGCAGGTTCTGTGGTTCCGCAGTTTTCTATCTCACCTGGTTCTGTGATTCCGTAGTCTTCAATCTCTTCAGTTTCAGTGTGTATGTTTTGCCCGTCCTCTTCCTGTGGTTTCTCCTTCGGTGGTGTTACTTGCTCCGTTTCGCCATTAACCTTCTGTCTGATTTCCGTCAGTTCCATCTCCGAGAACCATCCTCGCTTGAGGATCTGTCTTGCTTGATCTGCTATCCTTTGTTCCGTTGTATGGTAGTCACTAGCAATGTCTCAGAGATGTTTCATTCGTTTTCGGTAGCCTCTTTCTGTAGGGTAGCGGCTTTCATAATAGCACTCCATCACCAGTCTGTTCTCTTTCATGGTCCATTTCTTTCTATATCTTTTCAGTTTGCTGTTTTCGCTCTGGTTTTCTTGTCTCTGGTCTGTGTCATTGTCATACCTGGAAGCAGAGAGGTTACTTACCTGGTTCTTGTCCGTTGTGTTGTTTCTGAAATGAGAAGGGCTAACATTCGCAGGATGCGGACCGGGTCCCCCATGTTGGCTAACGAGGGAGCACCTGCCCATCATGACACTCAGGTCTTTCTTTTGAGTCCCACGGCTTGTATCGATATTATTGTGCATTATTCATATTTTTGGTGTGTGTGGCCACACCAGGCTCAGGCTTATTTTGCCTGTGGTCCTGTCACAGTGATAGTGGTTGTCTCATTCATTTTAATGAGTGATATTGTGCATTACCACACATAAAAAATATTATTATTATTATTATTATTATTATTATTATTATTATTATTATTATTATTATTATTATTATTATTATTATTATTATCATTATTATTATTATTATTATTATCATTATTATTATTATCATTATTATTATTATTATTATTATCATTATCATTATTGTCATCATCATCATCATCGTCGTCGTCGTCGTCGTCGTCGTCATTATCATCATCATCATTATTATTATTATTATTATTGCAGGTAACCATTTTTTTCCATTTTGTACGTTATTGTTTTGGGCGATTGCGTGTGGTTGTACAACCTTGCCAGTCGAACTTAGGATTAGTGTTAAAAGTATATTCGTTTAGTGCCCTAATTATTTAGAATCACCGTATAAAAAAATATCTCATTTTTTAGGGGGGGGGGGTAATTTAGTGTTTTTTTAATCTACACATTTACCAAAGTTTGTTGTTAAAATTTTGGAATTCTCTGAGTTGAATTATTTTTTTAATTAACGTCTTCCCATTCCAATTAATTGCTGGCCGGAGGGTGGGTAAGTTTTGCGTGTGTGTATATATATATATATATATATATATATATATATATATATATATATATATATATATATATATATAACGTAAAATAAACACGAAATTACATGATTGTCGATGCAATAATTTATTTCAACCTTGCGGTTTTATTCAAGCATCCAATTTGACAATTACATTTTTGACAAATTGGATGCTTGAATAAAACCGCAAGGTTGAAATAAATTATTGCATCGACAATCATGTAATTTCGTGTTATTATATTTTACGTTATTCTTGCTCTGTTTACCACATTGAGCTCTCTTACCCGGATTTCTTCCTGGAATTATTCCATTATAACACTATATATATATATATATATATATATATATATATATATATATATATATATATATATATATATATATATATATATATATATATAAACACGATATATCTGGAACAAAACAAGGGACATGTGCATTCAAGGTGATGTCTATTATTACAATGGGCATATTCGGCAATAAAAAAGTTAACAGAACACAACAGTGTAAGTATTGTTGTCATGACAGCAAGTTCCATTTGCAACCGGAAATAAATCGACTGAAAACGAAGTGGTTCGTCATTACGTGACCCCGTTTCCAAAAACCAGACGTTGACGTGTAATTGACTGAGATGTTTCAAAACCTTAGATGTCACAAGATCGAGATGTCATCAGACAGAGATATCATGCGACTAAGATGTCACAGACGTCTCTAGACGAAGTTAACGAAACTATCTTGATCGTTAAGGTTTAAAAAAAAAGTGTCATTTTTTATTTAAAAAAAGAAGAAGAAAAAGAAGAAATATCATTTTTTTAAGTGTAATAGTTTAAAAGTCGTTAGTAAAAAAAAATATTTTTTTAAAAGTCGTTAACACAAACAGACAGACACGCGTCTCTCTTTTGGGCTTTTTGGCTCGGTGCAAAGTATCTGTTCTGATACCATACTTCATATTTTCTGTCCCCGATCAGTGAAGGATAAATCCTTGCTGACTGAGATAATTTAAATTTTTGCCCAAATCATGGTCCTCCTTTTAGCGGTGCTGGATGTTTCTCACATTTGACACCTACCTTGTGGCTTACTCTGCCCTCGTGGGGAGGCAAGTAAATAGGGAGACACATCTCTCGTGTGTCTTTGCCTTTTTACTAGGAGCAAGTGTAGTATCTGTTCTGATGCTACACATAATCTGTGCTGTCCTCGGTCAGTGAAGGAGAAATCCTTCTCGCCTGAGGCAATTTTTTTTTATTCCGATCGCAGTTTAAATACTATTAGCAGTATTTACCTGGCGTTGCCCGGGTGGAGACATATTGTCGACTGGGAGGTTTAGGGAAAAATAATTCAAAATATGTTCATATGTTTTACATGTTTATATTTTTTAATAGGATTAAAAAAATAATTTTGTTTTTCTATTATTTTATTTTTAGATTAATAAAAAATGAATAAAATAATTTAATGTTTATTCACGAAAGTTATGTATAGGCGAGAAACACATGCAGACACATGAGATATTGTCTAATAGTTTTGTTCCTATTTGCATGCCTCCTAACAAGGGCAGTGAGACGCAAGATCGTTTTCAATGTGGTGAAAACTCAGCTCCTATAAAAGGGGCACTCTTGATTGGGACAAAAAAAAAATGCTTCAGACTAGAATAATTTATGTTTCATTGACGAAGAACAGAAAAGATAAAGTGTAGTATCAGAACAGATACGACACTTTGCCCTTGCTGATAGTTTTGGTAATATAGAGGTTTACACTTGTATTTCCATGAGGGGTTGTGTAACTAGTAGAGGCCAATAAGTCTGTTAAGGCCGCCATTTTAACAAAATATATTCTGTGCTTATCTTATGGGTGTTTTGACATTACCTTTCCTTTTGCCGTAGAGGATTTTTGTTTTCTGTTTTAAATTGACAGGATTCCATATGTTAAATGAATAAGTCAAAAGAAAAGAGAAAAAAAAACATTTCCGATTTTCTGGGGTCTAAGTACGTAAAAGAATGCGTTCTGGGTAGGGTTAGGGTTAGGGTTAGGGTTAGGGTTAGGGTCCTACTTGCGGAACGAGGCGAGCTATTTAGTTACATTTATCCCCACTACCGACCAAACGCCGGCCCAATCACCCCTACTTCTAAAGTCCATTGTAGTCCCGACCCCCACGGATAGAATCCGTGCCTGACAGGAATCCCAGATTGCGAGCTACTGCGTACTTACCGATGCCAGAGTAAACGGAGAAGGGTAAATGGGGTCTGATGGAAGGCTAGGTATGAGAAGGTCGAGTTGGTTGTCGTCGTGGTGAAGGTGCTGGGAGTTCTGTGTGATGTGAAGACGGCAAGTACGAAAAGATCTCAGAACCAACAGAGGAAACAAGCACCGAAAAGAGATTCACTAGAATACAAAGACCGCCCTGCAGGTTAGCCCCGTAAGTAAAGAGACGGTACTACTACTACTACTACTACTACTAATAATAATAATAATAATCCTACATTCTATAATCAATATATTCATTATCTATTTCCATCTCGTCGCGTAAAAGTTAGTAAGTAAAACACGTACTCTTCTCTAGCTCACGGACGAAACAATTTCAAGTGGTGAAGGGAAGCGAAAGAACAAATAGCAAGTCAGACAATGACCTCAGACTTACCCCGCCATTTGAAATGAATTCGGAAAGAAATCATCCACTCTATTATAAAAAAATATACGGGGATATTACTTTAGGTCATCAGAAATGATAATAATACTTTATATATGAACATTTCAATTACTGACATAATTCTATGATTTTATATGAATATTTTAGTAATATAGCTAAACAAATAGACAATGCGAACACTGGCGAAGAATAATTATTTTCTATCAATTTTTTACGATGATGATGATGATGATGATGATGATGATGATGATGATGATGATGATGATGATGATGATGATGATGATGATACTACTACTACTACTACTACTACTACTACTACTACTACTACAGGAAGGTTGCAGTGAGTACTTGGACTTTAGAGAGGCTTATTTCCACTCAAATCCCAGAGAAGACCAATGGTCGTTGTCAGCGATAAATTTATGGTAAGCGGCTATTGCGATAACGCAAACTTAATTGCTATGATTATCGAAAGAGGTTGGGAGTGCTGGAAATCTGTGGAGACTTGTTGCCACTCAAACTCCAGGGAACATCATCTGTTATTGTCAGTGAACAATCACTGATGATGACCCGTATGAGAAGTCCTAGTGAGTAAAATGAATAAATAATAAAAAGAAAAAAATAATAATAGTAATAAAATAATAATCAAAGATAAGTTGAACTGTGAATAGATCTAAAAATATAAAAAGAACGCTACACGAATCTAAGTGAACTGAAACTGCAAGAAATCTTATAATTCCTTCACCCTCCCCCCCACCCCCCAATGGTGGTCCTAGACTCGGTTGGTACCACACAAATTGGTCGACGAGAGTCAAGGAGGACGGAAGACCTGAAAGAGAGATAGAGATAGAGATAGAGATAGAGAGAGATAGAGAGATAGAGAGAGAGAGAGAGAAAGAGAGAAAGAAAGAGAGAAAGAGCGAGAGAGGGGAAGGAGGGAGGGAGGGGAAGGAGAGTACTAGCATCTTGGAGAGGCTTATTGCCACTCAAATTCTAGAGAAGACCAACGGTCGTTGCCAGCAAGAAATCAATGGTAAGCGGCAATTGCATCATCGCAAACTTGTTCGTAACCGTTATCGAAACAGCGAACACTACTAGAACTCTGGGAAAACTTGTTGTCACTCAGACCCCAGGAAACACCTGCCAAACAGGAAATTACTGTTTTGCCAAAATTACTGTGATTAATACTTTGATATAGTTTTGTCAATGCTAATTTATTTATTCGTTATAAGTGAATTCTTTGTAAATTAAATGTCAACTATAAATTATAAAAAAACATGTCTTTGATAGAATTTAGAACATTGTTGAAAACATGACGTTGCACTCTTTTTCAATATTTTAACGAAGGGAAGTATATATTTTTTTAAATTGTTGATAATATAAGCTCGAGTTGGGTAGTGAAATTTCCTATATGCGTCCATCCCTCTCCTCTTCTTACTCTCCTTATTTCTCTTCTCCTATGTCATCTTTTTATACATTTCTTCCGACCCCCACTTGTTTTTACACCAACGCGTGGAACAACAGGTATACCTGTATTAATATAGAGATGATGATATCAATGACGACGGCGAGCAAGACCCATGGAAGTTCCACGGTGAATCCAAGAAAATATGTTTTTATTCTATTCTAGGGTGCCTCCCCCCTCTCCTTCTGTCTGATAGTCTCCCATTTTGAAATTATTCTGGTTTGGGTTGCGATGGTTCTTTTCAGTTCAGGAATAGTCTGGTGATTGTTATGATAGATATTATCTTTGAGATAAACATACAAATAAAAATATAATGGTTATAATCCAGTAAGTGTGAAGTCAATTCAGGATCATGCCTCCTACTGATGAGACGATCACCAAAGTGTTCCCACAGCCATTCCAACGAGTTATTCAAAATGTGAAGCGTTTCCCCGTCCTGTTGAAGCCAATTTATTCCTCACAATACATTTTCGTCTGCCCCCAAATCTCTTAACGACCACTAGGTAATGCTTAGTATTGATTATGATTGACATTGCCCGGCGATAAAACAAATACTGTTGGGTATTCCTCACTGAAACTTGGTGAGCAACTGAAGTTTATCTATCCCAAATATATTTGCATTGCAGAAAGGATTGTGAATTTTATTAACGATTCCACGGGTTGTTTAGGGAAGGGAGGGGGTAACCTGATATGTTATTTATTTAATATAACTCTACCATCTCTCTCTCTCTCTCTCTCTCTCTCTCTCTCTCTCTCTCTCTCTCTCTCTCTCTCTCTCCGGTGATGCAATTGACAACCTCGAGTAAAATTTTACGGGAAATACATTAGTCGTCTGACTTTTGTAATAAATTTTTTTCATTTTTTATCGTAGGGTCTGCATTCGCGCCTAGCATCTATAAACAGCAACTATGTCGTTTAGCTTTTATTTTATTTCAAACTTGAAAATTGAAAATTATACAAATACAATAAAAGAATAAACATAATTATATGGATTCAAGATTAAAATCAGAAGTGCACGAGGAGTCCTCATTAATTAACGAGCAACGCAGGATGTGCATTCTAACAGGGTTCAAGTCTGCAAGGACCCGTGGCACAACAAATAAAAGCGCTAAGTTATAATCAGTTATAAGTAGCAGTCTTCTGGAGGTTTATAGTTCAGTGCTCGGTACGGGCGATACAAAAAAATACAATCACTTAAGCTTTCTACCAAGACATGACTGACGGAACGAGAGTAGGCTACTCTCGTGGATTAAATAAAGGGTCCCGTTCGAAATCCCGTACAGTTTTTTTTAGTTCAAGCAGACGCACATGAAGAAGGTCGGAGGTTAGCTCGATTAAACCGTTGTGAGAATAACATCCAAGATGAGGACAGTAGTCAGAACAATACTCCAAATTATCAACCATTATCTAAAAAAAATATGAAACAAATAATGAACATTCCCGATTGTTGAAGCAATTTTGAAATATATTTTACACGTTTTTACAATCTTAAAAAGAAAATAAAGTAGGAAGTCAAAGCTTTGGATAGATGAAAGAATTACAAAATTAAAGGAAGAAAAAGTTACGGGAATTTATACTTTAATATATTTTCATCAATGCTGACATTTTTATTCGTTATCAGTGTTGATAAGATGACGTTGCATTTTTTATCTTTGCATGCAGGGAAATATTTTTTACTTTTAAAAATGTTGATAAGTTCGATATTTTCAGGTAAATTTTTTAAACATTTTATGATGGGTCTGAATTCCTTCCTCTTCTCGCCCTACTTTCCTTATTTCTCTCCTCCCCTACTATCTTTCTATAATCTTCCTCCTCTTCCCAATTCACCTTTTCATACTAAGGCGCGAAACAAACGCTGACCCTTTATTAAAATAGAGATAATGATGATCATGATGACTACGCTAGCGGGTCCCAGGAAATTTCACGGTGAATGCAAGAAAATATGTTTTTATTTTATTCTAGGGTGACCTCCCAGAATGCTTCTCTGACACTATTCTACTTTTCAAAATAAATTTTACGAACCAAAGGAAAAAAAATTAAACTCGCGAGTCTTGGATAAAAGTAAGAATTGCCGAAAGAAAATAAGCACACAAGGTAGGCTCTCTGTACCATGCTATATGTCTATACAGCCACCATTAGTCTATATATGGGGTATTGTTTCTACATCAAGGCTGGTGTACCAAATACTAGTATCTCCCTCTTTGATAGGATCCAAAATAGAGCCTGTAATCTAATAGGTCCTACACTGTCTACCAAGCTCTATTCTCTGTCTCATCACCACAATGTTGAAATGGAATGTGCTCCGAAGAACTTGCTGCACTTGTGCCCCCTCAACGTAAATATCCCCGACTAACCCGACAATCATCACAATCCCAACCCATCATTGTAGAGGTCCCCATATGTCGAAATGCTTGCTACTTAAATAGCTGATTTTCTCGAACTGCTTGCCTTTGGAATTCCCGTCTTGTTCCCTGTTTCACTGACTGTACAAACGTGCAGAAATGTAAATATAACGTGAACAAAAATATCGGTGCACAACTCCCTACTCAGGAGGCCCCTAAAAATCTGGCCCCTTATTCTCAGTAGACTCTTACGTCTCAGTGGCAATGTGCCTTGTTTGGCGTGAATATAAGTAAAAATACATTTTTACAAAAGCTATAGTGAATATAAGTAAAAATAATTTTTTACAAAAGCTATAGTGAATATAAGTAACAATACATTTTTACAAAAGCTATAGTGAATATAAGTAACAATACATTTTTACAAAAGCTATAGTGAATATAAGTAAAAATACATTTTTACAAAAGCTATAGTGAATATAAGTAAAAATACATTTTTACAAAAGCTATAGTGAATATAAGTAAAAATACATTTTTACAAAAGCTATAGTGAATATAAGTAAAAATACATTTTTACAAAAGCTATAGTGAATATAAGTAAAAATACATTTTAAAAAAAGCTATAGTGAATATAAGTAAAAATATTTTTTTACAAACGTTATAGTAAAATATCTGAGAACTGAAAAGAAAGAAAGAAAACCATAAAAGTGAGGAAGAAAAGAGAAACGGAAAATTATATAATAGATTGAAAATTGGGAGATTGAACACAAAAAGAAAGACTTTATGGTTTTAGGGCTAAGATCAGAGTGTAGTATCTAGTGTATAACCTTGCCCTCGTGATGAGACCACTAAAAAGGGACTGTTAATTCAGAGCTGATGAGTCCGATAAATGACCATTGCTGACCGCCACAGGGCCATGGGCTTCATTGTGATCATCTATATATGACCAAACCTCACATTAAACATAACATTCTGTTCCATCCAGTCTTCGTGGAGAGTAATTGTAATTACAAGTATAACATATACGTAAAAAGTGTTTATATATTCGTACTAATATCTTTCTTTTACTATTAGAAACTTAAAAATAAATAAAAATAGAACCTAAAGAAAAGAAAAAAAGAACGCAAGAATAAAGGAAGACGGAAAGAAAGATAGAAAGGGAATGAAGATTGCATAGGAAAAAGAAAAGATAAAAAGGGCGGATAAAAAGAAAGAGAGAAAGTAGGATTGCCACCATAAATCAATCTCCCAAACAAGCGAGACGAAATTTTACCTTTGATTTTTACACCAAATTCCAGAACTCTTGAAAAACATGGCAGACTTGTTCTGCTGGGTGGACGCAGGGACGCAAAACCAAATTCCATAGATTCTTATAATAAAAAAGGAGAAGAGGCCAGTCAATCTCCAGCTTCTTAACGATGAAGAGTTACTGTCTCGAGTGGTTCTTGTCTGAAGTATTTACTATCGTAGAAAAGGAGAAAAAAACGAAGAAATGTGAGAGCGACAGGTATTACGTTTAGCCAATTAACATAAGAGTTTTTCTTACCGTCAAATTAACTGGATTAAAAAGTTAAAATGGAAATAACGAAAACACATTCGTAAGATGCGTCCATTTGATCTACGCGTTTAACGATGTACGTACTATTTCAAACGTATGCATGACATAAATTCAACGTAATTCAACATAAATTCGACGTAAATTCACTAGACCAATTCGACAATCAACTAAATCCTATCCATTCCACGTTGAGATCCCCAGATGCTGGAGAGCTTTCTACTCAAATAGCTTCTTTCCTCGTGCTGCTGACCTCTGGAACTCCCTCCCTGCCCCCTGTTTCCCCGACAGTACTGACATGCAGAAATTTAAAATTAATGTAAACAGACATCTCGCTGCGCAGATCCCGGTTTAGGTTGACCCCCCCCCCACCTCTCCCCTTTTCTTTCTTCTCAGTAGCCCCTTACGTCTACAGTGGCGGCCTACCTTGTTTGGGGTGAACTATGTTAAAAAACAACAACAAAAAAACAAACAAATATACCATTTCAAAATAAAGCACAGCATACTAATATAAATTTTATTTTAAACGTAAGCGTTTGTCACAACTTGCTGATCTAGTGCCCCCCCCCCACCCCTCGACGTAAATACACTAGCCCAACCCGACAATCAGCTAAGTCCCATCCATTCACTATGAAGGTACCTAGATGCTGGAGAGCCTTTTACTTCAATAGCTTTTTTCCTCGTGTTGCTGACCTCTGGAACTCCCTCCCTGCTTCCTGTTTCCACGACTGTACCGACATGCAGAAATTTAAAACTAATATAAACAGACATCTCGTGGCACCCCTTCCAACTTAGGATGACCCCTAAAACTTACACCCTAATTGTCAGAAGCCCCTTACGTCTACAGTGGCGATCTGCCTTGTTTAGGGTGAACTATGAAAAAAAAAAAGAGTTAAATTAGATGGATAGCTTTAAAATGAGAATATTGAAAATAATGAAAAGAATGGATAAAATTCGATAGCTAATAAGGACGATTTATGACAAGGGTTTGATGAGATAATGTGTTGTAGCCTCCTGGAAAGCAATATTTGGAAAACGTGTTCCGCAAATTGGAAGTTCTGGGAAAGATACGCTGTTTATAGAAATTGCGTTGGATGTTAAGGAAGAAAGGAATGGTCTTTACAGTAGTAGTTGTAATAAGACGAGTTCTTGCTTTGAATGTCTTACAAGGAGGAAACAAGAGATTGAAGCTCAGTCGAGCACTTTCTATAAAAATAGAGATTGAGTAGAGAGAGACTAGCAACGTTTCTTCTGTGAGAAAGAGGAACTCGAGAACAGAAGAGCTCATCTCCTACTAGATTGCGACCGACGAAAATACAAATTCAACCTTTTTAAAAATATTTTATTTAACCCAAACATGGGATATTGCAACGTAGTAAATGCTCATTTAATTAAAAGATTTACATTTACTAATTTCATGAATGGAATAAACAAAAACATTAACTTAATAAAATTAACTATTCAGTATTTAGCAATTTGGTTTAGTTAATAATTGGATAATTGAAAAGATATCGTAATAATTAAATTTAACTTTCAAAATCTTATTTAAAACAATAATATTAATTGGTAGAAAATATGTCATAAGTTCAAAATAAAAGCGAACCAAAAAAAGTAAAAATGCTCCTGGACAGCGCCAGATAGTATATTATATTAACATTTTACTTTTTTTAGAGTGATAAACTTTCGGAGGTTTTCCAAAATAACGGTCCATGATTGTTAGAGAGAGAGAGAGAGAGAGAGAGAGAGAGAGAGAGAGAGAGAGAGAGAGAGAGAGAGAGAAGAGAGAAAGAGAGAGCGAGAGAGAGAGACAGAAGACAGACAGACATACAGAGACAGAGATAGAGACATACAGAGACAGAGAGAGAAAAAGATATATATATCGAGAAAGACAGATAGAGGGAGAGAGAGAGAGAGAGAGAGAGAGAGGACAGATCATACCTAATCACATGTTCAAAGAGGTTGCAAGCTTTTGATAATAGCTGAAACACTCGGCTAAAACCTGGCTCAACTATGTTAGATGTTTGAAAAGAAATGGGTTGTAATGGTGTTGCCCCCTTAATTTGACCTGTAGTTCCAATAATCCCCAAATCAACATGTATAATCTCTGAAATTTGGGGCAACATTGCTTCAAGGTTGGGATCACTGCACTAGATCACGGGCCAGCAACCATTTTGCATCTGATGTCCAAATGCAGTTTCTGTGATAGTTACTTAACAATAAATTGTAGCATCTATTCTTCACGCGTCAATAAAACATGTGAATGCATAGTAAAGGAAACGTAATTTAGTCACGAGTTTATCGTTTAAGAAAAAACAATTTGAAACAATAGAATGAAAAAGACGAATCCTTTTGTGAAATAATTATTATATAATGGCATGAGGTATTTGTATTACGTCAGTGTCGGACGATGGACAGAATAGTTTATTGGGATTGTGTAAACAAAGCCATTCCAGACTGTATCTGTACAATTCCGACCGTAAATGCCCTCACTTGAAAACAAAGAAATTGTGCAAAATGTCTATTCACGTAAGCAATTGGAATCAGTATAGATAAATAGACAGACAAACAGAGAGATAAGTAGAGCATAGACGTGGGAAGACAGAGCGGTGCGAAAATACAGACAAACAGACACACACGGGCATACAGAAGTTAACCATAGTTCCTTTGTAGCGGCTCGCATACACAATGTTAATATACACACATAGATTTAAATAGCATTCTTTCTAGTAGAGCAAAAATGAACTAACAGTAACAATAAGAATTTTTTATCGTTTTACTTGCATTAATGAACAATGAAAATCTATTGAAATCAGATAGATAATAATTGTCCGTGTTTTTCTGTTTGTATCTTATGTGAACTAACTACAAAACGACAAATGATCAATTTTGAATCCCCTTAAGAATGTTAAGAGGCTAAGTTACACTCTTCTTTTTAAAGCTGCTATTGTACAAACATAACAAATATTGTTGTTGAATGTTAATTCTCCATGAAAGAAATTCTAACTTGTTAAAACAAAATATGTAGTGAATTTAATTATAAACTTTGTATTTACACAATCTTAATACAATTATAAACATCGAAAAGGTCAAATCTTTTTCTTTTTATATGAAATTAAAAAAATACTAGTTCAAAAATATTAAAATAGTATCATATACAGACAGCGCCTATAATTTTAAAGTACGGAGTCCCGAAAAGAAAGAAAAATCGGTGGATAATTTCTAAAGTTTCGCCATCTTACCAAGGTGCCCACTTACAAATAAGTCTTCCATACTGTTAATGTAAGAAATAAAAACCATATACTAATGGAGAATTAATGTATTACTGTATTATATTTTAATGCTAAAATCAGTGTATTATACTATTTCAGAGTAATGTATAATTTTCAAGGCTCAATTCAGAGGCCTATGATACCATCCTCCCAAGCATTACATCCTACCTTATTTTAGGGGAGGGCTGGTAGTTCAGTATTTGTTCTGTTGTCATGAAACCATTCTCTTAGACATTATCACTTCCTTTTGGGGTGCAATGTCATGATACACTCCTCAAAGACATTACCTCCGCCCTTGGAAGGGCAATATAATATATGTTCGTTCGTCAGAATGCCACTCTCCAAGGCGCTACGTTATCCATTTTTGATGGGAGAAGATAGTGTAGTATCTGTTGTCATAATACGATCCTCCCAGAGATTACTTTCTACATTGTTTTTGGTGAAAAAAAGTGCTACACTAGCAAAAATAAATAGTAACTTGTTTTACATTGCATGCCGAGTATTTTAACAAGTTTTAAGTAATCGTTATTAGGGCCTGTCAAAATCTATCTCAGGTCGGATTAAATGAAAGGGCCTGGGGTTGCCAACTATTTCAGTATTATCTCAGCATTAATGACGACGGATCTCTCCACACCACTTTCTATAGAAAACCCGCCTGCAGGAATCTCTTTATCCACTACAAATCCGCACTACCCCTCAAATCCAAAATTAGTTACGCACAAACCGAAATCACCCGCATACAAGACAAATGCTCTTCTTCTTCCGATAAAACAACACACACCGAAGCCTTCCACCAAACTCTATTGACCAACGGCTTCCCGCTAACTACCATATCTAGCCTTAACAACACCAGAAGACGTAGACACCACACTCTCACCAACACTTGCTTCCTTAAACTCCCCTTCTTTAGCGACCGTATCACTTCTGCTATCCGCAATGCCATACGTAGTGAGAACCTTAACATACAACTTTCTCACACAGGCACCTCTCTCCGACAACATTTATCCAAAAAAAGCCACTACACCCCAGACCCCTGCTCTCTAGCTAGTTGCCCCATCCCCAACTCTGGCCTCTGCTTCCGCACATATACAGTATACAACCTGCAATGCTCTAAGTGCCAAAAGTTCTACATCGGTAGTACCGTTAGGCCTCTACACCAACGTATTAAAGAGCATCTAAACACCCACATTTCCTCCTTCCATAAACACTTAATTTCATGTGGCAACACACATCGCTCCATTAGTGTCCGCATCCTCAACTCTGTCCGCAATATAGGCCAGCTTCGAATTTCGGAAGCTATCCTAATCTCTAAATTTCGCCCTGCCTTGAATAACAGATTCGAGTTGTCATCTCCCTTCATCCTCTGATTCTTACATCCTCACACTCCCACCTCCTCACACTCCCACCCACAACTTACTTACTTTTTTTTTTTTTTTTTTTTTTTTTATAATCCTCTCTCTTCTTATTCCCCCCCTTCCCCTGCTAATAAAAAAAAAAAAAAAAGGTCCCATCCTTGGCTTTTATCCACTTCACAACTCAAATTCCTTCTCAAGTTTCCAATCTCATTTCTAAAGTCTGAATATATTATTTAGAATAAGTTATCTCCCTTTGACAGTAAATTTAAATTTAGATTTGAAGAGAATAAATGAAAAAAAAAAAAAATAAAATAAATAAATAAATAAATAAAGATTGATGAGTCATGTAAAATGAAACATAATAAAATTTAAAATTAAAAAATTGGTATATTACTAAACTAATGTTTATAATGTTTTAACCTTAGTTATATGATTGCTTAATGGAATTTTGACGTTTTCTGCGTTCCTACTGCCAATTGTTTTTCCCCTGTATCACGATGATCTGACACCGGTTTTTTCACGTTTTTCCGACCCTCTCGGTCTTCTATTGTTGTCTTCTGATAATGAAAGTTGTTCTTTCGAAAATTTAAGATTACCCTTTGCCGATCTGTTACTTACCAAAAAAAAAAAAAAATACTATTTGGTATTTAATCAGTTTTCGTGAAATTATTAATAAATCGTTTGAGTTTCACTCTCTCCCTGCGTTTATTTCTTTTCACTTTTCCATCTCACGGCAACCACATCGCATTGCTATAGCCTTGGACGACTAATTTACACTTACATTTACCAGCAATGCTTCAAGCAAACTACAATCTCCTTTTATCTCTCAATCTCGGCCAGACAGAGTTTGCATACACCAAGAAAATGTTCCGACTTTCGGAGAAGCGGGCTAGGACCGGCTGCCAGATCAACTTCCTGAAGAGATGCCTCAGACATGGAATTTTCCCCAACACTATCAAGAACATTCACCTACCGTCGTGCTTCTACCTATCCACTCTCCACTCTGCACGCTCGTTCATACATACCTTTTGTATAAAAAAACCCATCAAACACCTCCATTGCAAGCTACACCAACATATCAACGCTATGTCTGATAGCAAATTCCCCCCCCCCCTCACACCTTCCACCCCACATCTCCACATCTGTCAACAAAGCTTTCCACCACTGTTTCCACACGGAAAAAAACAGACTCATACTTAAATTCAACTGGCTCCACCAAAAACAGATCTTACAGCCACTTACCAATTATGGAGCTGTACACGGACCCCCTCTCCATCCTCAAGCTACTACCCAACCACTTATCACTGACCTCACGTGTTCTCTCTCCGCAACAGAAACTGATCTCCTCAGCCTCGGACCCAAATTCTTTGTTACACAAAAACTTAATGACCAAACCCTCCTCGATATTGAAACACAGTTCTGCAGGACAGCGTACCATTTGAAATGGTTATCAGCCTTTGAACCACCCTCCCTGGACCCACTTAACGACTCCACCCCCACCGATCCCCCTAATTTTTCATCCAACCCCTTCCCCGTTTATCAACCTGACCGCCCCCTACACCCTCCTCCTGAAAACCACCCTTTAGACCTAAAGTTGGTAAATCTCAAACATAAGATTTTCTCCATAATACAACGGGAAAAACACCGTATCACACCAAATATCTCCCATTCCCAGCGTCTCACCCTCAAAGGCCTTAAGAAAAAAAACCTGGTCTACCTACCCTCTGACAAAGGCAAGGAATTCTGCATTATCTCCCAAGAATCCTACAATACTCTCGCCCTAGAACACCTCAGCAATACATCCCTTTACACACCCGATAATGACATCTCTGCTACCCGCATACAAACCACTATTAACAACGCTTGGTCCCAAATTTGCTCCAGACGTAATCTCCCCAAGGCTTATAGGCTCAATCTCACCACTAGAAACAGTAGACTCCCCACCTTTTACCATCTTATTAAAACCCACAAAACCAGCAACCACCTACAGATCAGACCTATAGTCTCCAGTACTGAGGGACCTCTTTACAAGATCTCCTGGCTCCTCTCCCACTTACTTAAACCGCTACTCCCCACCTTCCCGGCACACGTCAGCAGCTCTGACCAGGTAATAGATAGACTCAACTTGCTCCAACCCCAACAGCTCCGCGTCAACAACTACATCTTCAGCCTTGACGTAGTCTCCCTTTATACTTCCATTCCCGCACACCCCGCCATTGACCTCATAACTGACCACATCTCCTCTAACAATCTTGACTGTTTTGGGCTTACCCCTACAGACATTCATCAGCTCCTACGTATGATTGTGGATAACACCTACTTTAAGTACCAACAAGACACATACAAACAAGTCTCTGGCCTACCCATGGGTTCCAGTCTCTCCGGCCTCCTCGCCATTTCTTACATGAACAGACTGGAGCAGCAAGCACTTAGCACCTGCCATTACCATATTTTCTTCTCGAGATACGTCGACGACATTTTGATCCTCACTTCATCCCGAGAGGAAGCTATCTCTATCTTTAATACATTTAATAATTCCGACCCCCACATTAAATTCACCATCGAACATCCCAACACCTCAGGCTCTCTCTCACTTCTAGACTTCAAACTCAGCATTAATGACGACGGATCTCTCCACACCACTTTCTATAGAAAACCCGCCTGCAGGAATCTCTTTATCCACTACAAATCCGCACTACCCCTCAAATCCAAAATTAGTTACGCACAAACCGAAATCACCCGCATACAAGACAAATGCTCTTCTTCTTCCGATAAAACAACACACACCGAAGCCTTCCACCAAACTCTATTGACCAACGGCTTCCCGCTAACTACCATATCTAGCCTTAACAACACCAGAAGACGTAGACACCACACTCTCACCAACACTTGCTTCCTTAAACTCCCCTTCTTTAGCGACCGTATCACTTCTGCTATCCGCAATGCCATACGTAGTGAGAACCTTAACATACAACTTTCTCACACAGGCACCTCTCTCCGACAACATTTATCCAAAAAAAGCCACTACACCCCAGACCCCTGCTCTCTAGCTAGTTGCCCCATCCCCAACTCTGGCCTCTGCTTCCGCACATATACAGTATACAACCTGCAATGCTCTAAGTGCCAAAAGTTCTACATCGGTAGTACCGTTAGGCCTCTACACCAACGTATTAAAGAGCATCTAAACACCCACATTTCCTCCTTCCATAAACACTTAATTTCATGTGGCAACACACATCGCTCCATTAGTGTCCGCATCCTCAACTCTGTCCGCAATATAGGCCAGCTTCGAATTTCGGAAGCTATCCTAATCTCTAAATTTCGCCCTGCCTTGAATAACAGATTCGAGTTGTCATCTCCCTTCATCCTCTGATTCTTACATCCTCACACTCCCACCTCCTCACACTCCCACCCACAACTTACTTACTTTTTTTTTTTTTTTTTTTTTTTTATAATCCTCTCTCTTCTTATTCCCCCCCTTCCCCTGCTAATAAAAAAAAAAAAAAAAGGTCCCATCCTTGGCTTTTATCCACTTCACAACTCAAATTCCTTCTCAAGTTTCCAATCTCATTTCTAAAGTCTGAATATATTATTTAGAATAAGTTATCTCCCTTTGACAGTAAATTTAAATTTAGATTTGAAGAGAATAAATGAAAAAAAAATAAAATAAAATAAATAAATAAATAAATAAAGATTGATGAGTCATGTAAAATGAAACATAATAAAATTTAAAATTAAAAAATTGGTATATTACTAAACTAATGTTTATAATGTTTTAACCTTAGTTATATGATTGCTTAATGGAATTTTGACGTTTTCTGCGTTCCTACTGCCAATTGTTTTTCCCCTGTATCACGATGATCTGACACCGGTTTTTTCACGTTTTTCCGACCCTCTCGGTCTTCTATTGTTGTCTTCTGATAATGAAAGTTGTTCTTTCGAAAATTTAAGATTACCCTTTGCCGATCTGTTACTTACCAAAAAAAAAAAAAATACTATTTGGTATTTAATCAGTTTTCGTGAAATTATTAATAAATCGTTTGAGTTTCACTCTCTCCCTGCGTTTATTTCTTTTCACTTTTCCATCTCACGGCAACCACATCGCATTGCTATAGCCTTGGACGACTAATTTACACTTACATTTACCAGCAATGCTTCAAGCAAACTACAATCTCCTTTTATCTCTCAATCTCGGCCAGACAGAGTTTGCATACACCAAGAAAATGTTCCGACTTTCGGAGAAGCGGGCTAGGACCGGCTGCCAGATCAACTTCCTGAAGAGATGCCTCAGACATGGAATTTTCCCCAACACTATCAAGAACATTCACCTACCGTCGTGCTTCTACCTATCCACTCTCCACTCTGCACGCTCGTTCATACATACCTTTTGTATAAAAAAACCCATCAAACACCTCCATTGCAAGCTACACCAACATATCAACGCTATGTCTGATAGCAAATTCCCCCCCCCCCTCACACCTTCCACCCCACATCTCCACATCTGTCAACAAAGCTTTCCACCACTGTTTCCACACGGAAAAAAACAGACTCATACTTAAATTCAACTGGCTCCACCAAAAACAGATCTTACAGCCACTTACCAATTATGGAGCTGTACACGGACCCCCTCTCCATCCTCAAGCTACTACCCAACCACTTATCACTGACCTCACGTGTTCTCTCTCCGCAACAGAAACTGATCTCCTCAGCCTCGGACCCAAATTCTTTGTTACACAAAAACTTAATGACCAAACCCTCCTCGATATTGAAACACAGTTCTGCAGGACAGCGTACCATTTGAAATGGTTATCAGCCTTTGAACCACCCTCCCTGGACCCACTTAACGACTCCACCCCCACCGATCCCCCTAATTTTTCATCCAACCCCTTCCCCGTTTATCAACCTGACCGCCCCCTACACCCTCCTCCTGAAAACCACCCTTTAGACCTAAAGTTGGTAAATCTCAAACATAAGATTTTCTCCATAATACAACGGGAAAAACACCGTATCACACCAAATATCTCCCATTCCCAGCGTCTCACCCTCAAAGGCCTTAAGAAAAAAAACCTGGTCTACCTACCCTCTGACAAAGGCAAGGAATTCTGCATTATCTCCCAAGAATCCTACAATACTCTCGCCCTAGAACACCTCAGCAATACATCCCTTTACACACCCGATAATGACATCTCTGCTACCCGCATACAAACCACTATTAACAACGCTTGGTCCCAAATTTGCTCCAGACGTAATCTCCCCAAGGCTTATAGGCTCAATCTCACCACTAGAAACAGTAGACTCCCCACCTTTTACCATCTTATTAAAACCCACAAAACCAGCAACCACCTACAGATCAGACCTATAGTCTCCAGTACTGAGGGACCTCTTTACAAGATCTCCTGGCTCCTCTCCCACTTACTTAAACCGCTACTCCCCACCTTCCCGGCACACGTCAGCAGCTCTGACCAGGTAATAGATAGACTCAACTTGCTCCAACCCCAACAGCTCCGCGTCAACAACTACATCTTCAGCCTTGACGTAGTCTCCCTTTATACTTCCATTCCCGCACACCCCGCCATTGACCTCATAACTGACCACATCTCCTCTAACAATCTTGACTGTTTTGGGCTTACCCCTACAGACATTCATCAGCTCCTACGTATGATTGTGGATAACACCTACTTTAAGTACCAACAAGACACATACAAACAAGTCTCTGGCCTACCCATGGGTTCCAGTCTCTCCGGCCTCCTCGCCATTTCTTACATGAACAGACTGGAGCAGCAAGCACTTAGCACCTGCCATTACCATATTTTCTTCTCGAGATACGTCGACGACATTTTGATCCTCACTTCATCCCGAGAGGAAGCTATCTCTATCTTTAATACATTTAATAATTCCGACCCCCACATTAAATTCACCATCGAACATCCCAACACCTCAGGCTCTCTCTCACTTCTAGACTTCAAACTCAGCATTAATGACGACGGATCTCTCCACACCACTTTCTATAGAAAACCCGCCTGCAGGAATCTCTTTATCCACTACAAATCCGCACTACCCCTCAAATCCAAAATTAGTTACGCACAAACCGAAATCACCCGCATACAAGACAAATGCTCTTCTTCTTCCGATAAAACAACACACACCGAAGCCTTCCACCAAACTCTATTGACCAACGGCTTCCCGCTAACTACCATATCTAGCCTTAACAACACCAGAAGACGTAGACACCACACTCTCACCAACACTTGCTTCCTTAAACTCCCCTTCTTTAGCGACCGTATCACTTCTGCTATCCGCAATGCCATACGTAGTGAGAACCTTAACATACAACTTTCTCACACAGGCACCTCTCTCCGACAACATTTATCCAAAAAAAGCCACTACACCCCAGACCCCTGCTCTCTAGCTAGTTGCCCCATCCCCAACTCTGGCCTCTGCTTCCGCACATATACAGTATACAACCTGCAATGCTCTAAGTGCCAAAAGTTCTACATCGGTAGTACCGTTAGGCCTCTACACCAACGTATTAAAGAGCATCTAAACACCCACATTTCCTCCTTCCATAAACACTTAATTTCATGTGGCAACACACATCGCTCCATTAGTGTCCGCATCCTCAACTCTGTCCGCAATATAGGCCAGCTTCGAATTTCGGAAGCTATCCTAATCTCTAAATTTCGCCCTGCCTTGAATAACAGATTCGAGTTGTCATCTCCCTTCATCCTCTGATTCTTACATCCTCACACTCCCACCTCCTCACACTCCCACCCACAACTTACTTACTTTTTTTTTTTTTTTTTTTTTTTTATAATCCTCTCTCTTCTTATTCCCCCCTTCCCCTGCTAATAAAAAAAAAAAAAAAAAGGTCCCATCCTTGGCTTTTATCCACTTCACAACTCAAATTCCTTCTCAAGTTTCCAATCTCATTTCTAAAGTCTGAATATATTATTTAGAATAAGTTATCTCCCTTTGACAGTAAATTTAAATTTAGATTTGAAGAGAATAAATGAAAAAAATAAATAAATAAATAAATAAATAAATAAAGATTGATGAGTCATGTAAAATGAAACAATAAAATTTAAAATTAAAAAATTGGTATATTACTAAACTAATGTTTATAATGTTTTAACCTTAGTTATATGATTGCTTAATGGAATTTTGACGTTTTCTGCGTTCCTACTGCCAATTGTTTTTCCCCTGTATCACGATGATCTGACACCGGTTTTTTCACGTTTTTCCGACCCTCTCGGTCTTCTATTGTTGTCTTCTGATAATGAAAGTTGTTCTTTCGAAAATTTAAGATTACCCTTTGCCGATCTGTTACTTACCAAAAAAAAAAAAAATACTATTTGGTATTTAATCAGTTTTCGTGAAATTATTAATAAATCGTTTGAGTTTCACTCTCTCCCTGCGTTTATTTCTTTTCACTTTTCCATCTCACGGCAACCACATCGCATTGCTATAGCCTTGGACGACTAATTTACACTTATTTCAGTATACTTTATTTTTCTACGGGTAAAGATTCAAACGTGAAATACATAACCTAGGTGTTAATTGATGAAAACGACTAGCAGAAAATGTTGTTTTTTAATGACCTTAGGGGGCTTAGCGAAACTTCAGGAAAGGGTGAGGGGACCATGCCAAGCCGAAAATTTTGTTTGACCTCTAGCTTACCTCGTAATTTTATACGCTATCATACAGAAGTATTGTTACCTTAAGCTGTCCTTAATTGGTAAGCAAGCATTAATGGTATTAAGGATGACTACTCGGAGGTTTCGAATTTACGAGTTTGAGACTTCATAAGCCGACGGCACAGTTCATTATGTGCGTGACGGGGTTAAGGCTGTCAGTTTAAACTACCAACACCCCTCCCCCGCTTATATGGAATTTAGTATTCTTCACACTTCCAATGAGTTTCTCATTCTAATACATTTCGTAGTCCGTTCCTTATCGGAAATCTTCGTTCTTGTTCGTCGTTTTCGTATTCCGTGTCGCTCATGTGAATCATCCGAACTATTGGAGTCAAATTGAATATTGATTTACTCCTCTCCAAGAGTTAGGCACAAGGCCAGTTTTTATCTTACTCCCACAAGTAAGATGTGACCCAAGGTCGGGTCGGGAAAGTGGGATTTAAAAATTGCCTGGGAAGCCCGTCGGCATTCCCCGATAGGGGCGCCTCAGGCAGTAAGCAATAAACTTACTCCTCCCCAAAGAGGGGAGGCAAATATATATATGTAACATAGTTCACCACAAACAAGGCAGACGTAAAGGGCTAATGAGAAAAAGGGTGAGAGTTCTTTTTTTGGGGGAAGGGGGGTGAAACCTAAATTGGGAGCTGTGCAGCGAGATATCTGTTTACATTAGTTTTAAATTTCTGCATGTCAGTACCTCCACAGTGAATGGATGGGATTTGGCAGATTGTCCGGTTGGTCTAGTGAATTTGCGTCGTGAGGGCACCAGAGCACAGCCTATTGAAGTACTTGTAAAACAGGTACAAGGATGCAACATTGCGGCGGTGGGATAGGGGCTGGAGCTTGGTGGATAGTGAGGGACCTATTAAGTTTGCAACTCTTTTAACCTTGTCTAAGAGGGAGAGACTAGTGGATGATGCACCAGCACATATGTGGCAACAATACTCAATGCCTGGGCGGATGGTGGCTTTGTAGAGATATAGGATAATGTCAGGTGTGAGAAGTTTACTAGCATGGTAGAGGGAGCCCACCTTCTTTGCAGCAGCCTTGGCAATGTTTTCAATGTATTTGTTCCATATATATATATATATATATATATATATATATATATATATATATATATATATATATATATATATATATCAAGGTTTTAAATAGGATGAACGGAGTCATAGCGAGTCGAGTATTATATCACAAGAAAAAAAAAGAGGACATTTATAGTAATATATTTAATCGTCGGAAAAATTCGATTAAAAACTTTTTAAAAGAATAAAAAAGATCAACTAAAATTAACAGACTAAATTCCAAGGTAACTTTCAACCGACACATTTTCAAGGGAAACGTCGGCGAATATCGCTTAAAAACAAGAAAAAGAGTAACGTTGAGAGAAAAAGAAAAAAAAAAAAAAAAAAACAGGGAGATTGAATATCGCCATTATAACCGAAAAGGAATATATGGACATAATTGGCAAAGTATTTTTTTCCTTTTTAGAAGTCTCTAAATAAGTCCAATTTGTGAGACAACTCTTTTTGCCTACAGAGCGATGGTTTTCGCATTGTTACACTCACTGCCTCCAGCACCTTGAGATGGTGTTTGGAACGGGTCTTGTGTACAATGCGAAAACATCCATCGGAGTATGTCTCACCGCACTTTTTATTATCATACAAGTGCTGTTCAATGGATGAGTTGTGGACTTGTGAGCGCCCGGATGTTCTTTGTAAACGCCCGGATGTTTGTTGTAGAGACCCGCATGCGTCCGTCGATATACTCTTCTTTACAACACGTGATCTGCGAAAATATGAAGGGATATGTTGGGCCACTCTGACTTCCAAGCGCTGAAGAGTACGACAAACATAGTCAGCTTTACACTGACATATGAATTTATATATTATCAAACTTTTCTGTAGTGTTGGAAGCATATCTTTCTGAAAGGCTGGAAAGGCAGTTCTGGTGCCAAACACCACAGGGGGTTGTACTGCATAAAAACAAAATACAACCGATGAAATTTTATCTGAAAATTCTTTACTGATAGAACCAATAAAAGGAAGTTTCAAATAAACGGGACATTTTGGTGGAAAATGTTGGCATTAAATTGCGCAAGATTTCGATCAATACATTTGGAAATTAGATCGTCAGGGAAACCATTGTTAGATAGGTTGAAAAGTACCTTGGGATTTAGTTATTAATTTATAGTCGATCTTTTTTATTCTTTTTAAAAGTTTTTATTCGAATTCTTCCTACGATTAAATATATATAAATTTTCTCTTTTTTCTTCTTGTGATATTGTCCTCAACTCGCTATGACTCCGTTCATCCTATTTAAAACCTTGATAAAATTCTGTACCAAATAAAAATTTGTTCATATATATATATATATATATATATATATATATATATATATATATATATATATATACGTTTTCTTTTTTCTGTAGACGTACGGCAAAGCATTGCTTACTCTATCAACATCGCACAAATGTCTTTATCATTATTGCCATGCAGGATAGCATTTCTACATAATTTTGAACAACACAACGCAGTAAACTTACTTTTTTCAAATGAGCAATACCCTCCGCGTTGTCCGGGAGTCATTTTACTTTCATCGCGTTTTCTGAGAAAATAAAATTTTGACAATTAAATGCAATTATTGCAGTATCTTTTTGTATTATTGAGATTATTCGGACAACTGTTCTCATCTTGGATGTTATTCTCACAACATTTCGGTCGATGTAACCCTCGACCTTCTTCAGGTGTGTTTTGTCAAACTTGGGAATCTTTATGTTGAATCCAGGATCTGTACGGGATTTCGAACGGAACTCTGTATTTAATCCACGGCGGTACATTGCTCTCATTCGGTCAGTCATAACCAAGTAAAAATCTTAAGTAATTCGTAATTATATTCTTAGTATCGCCTATACTGAGGATGGAACCTTCAACCTCCAGAAGACAGTCACTGAGAACTGATTATTACTTAGCACTTATATCATTTGCCTCACAGGTCCTTACGAGAAAAACATCCAAGATGAGAACAGTGCTCCGAATAATACAAATAATACAAATTATCAATCCTTATCTAAAAAAAAAAATCCGAAATATAACGGCGTCGTTTTGTTATTAAATTATTAATCAAACTCCAATTATTATTTACACATAAGAAATTTTATTAAGGAAATGGTGTTTTCATTTCTGTTTATCAAGCCATTCGATGCAAATAGCTTCAAAAACTTTCAATGATTTGCCCAGAATTTTAAAGGCTGTGTAAATGACTTCTATATTTGACAATTTAAATGCTTCCAAATTCTTTTTAAAAAGTATTTGGTTCTTTTTTAACCTATTGACAGCAGATTTAAATAGTTGACGTCTTCATGAAGAAACCGAAATTCATTCTGGTTGGTAGTGTGATGAACAATGGACAATCGACAATTCCTCCGCTATCTAATCACAACGATGTTATTTGCACAGCAACTGATAAGGCTGAACTACTTGCCCAGCGTTTCGCCTTAAACTCCACTCTGGACTCGGCAAACAACCCCCTCCCTAAATTCCCATGGCGGACTGAAGCCACACTTGAGAACCTGGTCATCACCCCGTCTCAAATGAGAGACATCATAAAATCCTTGACACCTACAAAGTCTGTAGGCCTGATCTTATACCAGTAATATTAATAAAAAAATGCTCTGGTGGGCTGTCCCCTGTCCTCTCCAAACTATACAACAAATGCCTTACTGAATCTTGTTTCCCTGATAGTTGGAACATTGCCTCTGTGGTACCAGTCTTCAGAAATTCTGGAGATAGACTCTAAACTACCGCCCAATCAGTCTACTCCCGATCTTTACTAAAATCTTTGAATCATTAATTAATCTAGCGATAAGCAGGCACCTAGTTAATACTAAACTTCTTTCTGATCATCAATACGGATTCAGACAAAGACGATCTACTGCAGATATCCTAACGGTCATCTCTGAACGCATATACCATACACTGGACAAGGTGAAGCTAGGGCGGTAGCGCTTGATATATCCAAGGCCTTTAACAAGGTCTGGCATGAAGAGCTTCTCATAAAACTGCACTCATATGGTATTACTGGACAAATATTTAATATAATTAAATCCTTCCTAACAAAAACGAAAGATCCAAGTTGTACTCGATGGCCGTTCTTCTAAGCAACATGGAATAAATGCTGGTGTACCCCAGGGATCTATTCCTGGACCTCTACTGTTCCTGATTTTCATAAATGACATCCTTGATGCCATTGCGACTGAGATAGGCATATTTGCTGACGACACCACGCTCTACTCTTGTCATGTAGGCAAAAGCGACGCGCACATATCTGAGGCAATAGCTAAATTATTAGAAAATGACCTCCAGTCTGTAGTGGAATGGGGTCAAAAATGGATGGTAACTTTACTTACCTTCAATAACTACAAAACACCTCTTGGTAAATAACACCCTACCTGAGAGTTCATCATTCAAACTCGTCGGCCTAACTTTCACAGATAACATGAATTGGGACAAACACGTTGAAAACATTGCCAAGGCTGCTTTAAAGAAGGTGAGCTCTTTCTACCGTGCCAGTAAACATCTCACACCTGACATTATCCTATATCTTTACAAAATCACCATCCGCCAATGCATGGAGTATTGTTGCCACATCTGGGCTGGTGCATCATCTGCTAGTCTCTCCCTCTTAGACAAGGTCCAAAACAGAGTTGCCAACTTGATAGGTCCCTCACTATCCATCAAGTTCCAGACTCTGTCCTATTGCTGCAATGTTGCATCCTTGTGCCTGTTTTACAAGTACTTCAATGGATTGTCCTCTGATGAGCTTGCTGCTCTGGTACATCCACGACGTAAATTCACAAGACCAACCCGACAATCTGCCAAATCCCATCCATACACTGTGAAGGTCCCCAGATACCGGAGAGCTTTCTACTCCAAAAGCTTTTTTTCTTGTGTTGCTGGACTCTGGAACTCCCTACCTGCTCCCTGCTTTCCTGACGTTACTGACATGCAGACATTTTAAACTAATGTAAACAGACACATCGCTGCGCAGCTCCCAATTTAGGTTGAACCCGTCCCCCCCCCTAAAAAAACCTTTACCCTTTTTTCAGTAGCCCCTTACGTTTACAGTGGCGGCCTGCCTTGTTTGGGGTGAACTATGATAACAAAATAAAAATAAATAGGATGTTTTAAATTTCATTTTGTAATTGTAAATAATAAAAATAATAATTCAATGTCCCTTGTCGCGAGGTGATCACACAGACTCACGCGAAGTTGTCTTATAATTTTCTTGGTATAGAGGTATTGTCTTATTTTTTTAGATTCTATTATAGATGTCATATTAAAAAATAATATAATAGAAACTTTATTTATCAAAAGAAAACTTATTTACAGAAGTTTTAAATAAGTAATTTAAAGAATGTAGTTGGAGTGTAGTAGTAGTAGTAGTAGTAGTAGTAGACGTAATCTATTTAAAAAAAGGCGAACATTGTCTGTTTGAACGATAAATATCAAACCTGCATGCGTGATTGTGTCACTTTATCGACCGAATTTTGGGGTTCATTTCTTCCCGTTGCATTCATCGCCCCACCCCTATCATTCCTTTACAAATTGTCTGTTTTCAAAAAAAATATTTTGTTAAACATCGATGTTTTTGACAACTTATCTTTTATTAAATAAAATAACTAATAAGAAAACTTAATAGTTACATTTTAATGTGTTTTAAATTCATATTTATTTTAAATTTTGAAAATTGAGAAATCAAAAAACTTGACGCGGGATTTTTTTCAAATAAATGAAATATTTATTAAATCATTTTTTTAAACACCATAATTAGAATTTATTACACCGAACATTTGGATTAAAAATAAAATGATTTAATAAACTTTTCATTTATTTGAAAAAAATCCTGCGTTGTCTGGTTTCTCAATTTTCAAAGTGTATCATTTTAATGACGTTTCTAACTGTAGTAATATCTATCTCATGATATTTATTTTGTTTTCCTCGGGCAGTTGGCTCTGAGGTACACATTAGGTCAAACTCAAGCAGTAAGCTAGTTTGATAATTATTTATCACACGAGTTAGTACCAGGTGTTCTTTGCTTGTAAAAACAAGTAGTTTTCCATGGAGTCTGAGTAACAGCAAGTTTCTCAATAATTCATTGCAGCTCACTTTAACAGTCAGTGGTTTTGCCTTTTGGCTAGGAGAAAAATGTATTATCTGTTCTGATACTACCCTTAATATTTTCTATCCTCGGTCAGTGAAAAAAAAACCTTTCCAGACTGTGCTAATTTTTATGTTTGTTACAATCCAGTGTGCCCCTCATTGGGGAGCTGGTTTTTATCAACATTAAAAATCGACTTTGTGCCTAACTTTGTCCTTGTGAGGAGGCAAGTAAGTAAGAACAGCCGGTGGTTTTATTTGAAATTTAAGTGATAATAAGCTTTCTCAAGGTTTCAGTACACTTTGCACTGATCCATTCACGGCCTGGATTGTATTGTTCCTTCCTTGGTATTTTTATTATTTCAAATCATCCGCTGCCACTTTCCGTGGTAACAACCAATGTTAGTGCAACTGCGTATTATTTGAGTAGGGTGGGGGCAATTATAATATTATTTTTATACATAAACAAGTATTATCAGCTCCTTGGGCTTTTATTAATATGCTCCATTTCTGGGAATGGTCAGGAAAACTGGTTTATGTGAGTTGGTTTCCACACTCTGTGATTTTTCTTAATATGTCAGCTGGTTTTATCTGTGACGTGGTTTGTATATTGCCCATTTTCGCTTTGATTCCAATTTCTCCTATTGTTTCCATTAATTTTTTTTTTTTTAACATGGTTCACCCCAAACAAGGTAGGCCGCCACTATAGACGTAAGGGGCTACTGAGAAAAAAGTAATGGGGAGAAGGTGTGTGTGGGGGGGGGGGGTCAGCCTAAATTGGGATCTGCGCAGCGAGATGTCTGTTTACATTAGTTTTAAATTTCTGCATGTCAGTACTGTCGGGGAAACAGGGGGCAGGGAGAGAGTTCCAGAGGCCAGCAGCACGAGGAAAGAAGCTATTTGAGTAGAAGGCTCTCCGGCATTTTCGGGACTTTCTACAATACAGCATACTCACGTTGACACATGATTTTTGTTAGGTAACTGATATCAAGCAACGTTGACACTGGTCAGTACCAGATAGGTGACCATTTAGGAATAGCAGGCATGGTATTTGTGGAAGGACGACGATACCCCCTTGCAAAAACAACAACCCCCCTCCTCCATAAAAAACCTGATGTCATCAAAATCATCTCCCCTGGCCGAGGTATACATGCAACCGATGGCAGTGTGTATTTAATATTCCCTAGAAACTTTTTCCGGAATACGCCGGCTCGACCTGCCCAGAGTGAATGCCGAAACAAGAAAGCAGGCTCATGCGATGATTTGTACTGAAAAAAATGTAAATGTATAGAGCTTTACAGGTCAGTGAGGGGATTGTAGGACATGAACACTAGTTTAAAATCTTTTTGGCCCCCTTTCAGCTTCACCCTATGCTCAACTTACGGCGAAGTCGACCATTTGGCAGATGTTCCCTTCTCCTTGATTATTATAATGTTTGTATTGTTTAAAAACATTTTTTTAAACTAACGTGTCACCGCTTATCAATGCGCAAAGGATACTTGAAGCTAAGAGTTATTGAATTTGTCAGCTGGACGGTGAAACATGGAGGGGATTTGTAACAATGGGTGTGACTGGTCATAAATTGAGTATTTAAGAGGACGGCTAAACAAGCATTGGTTTACGTTGAACTTGAAAACGGCAATGTTGTAGTCTGTTGGAAAGCAGCTTGGTGATACTGTGTTCCATAAACGGGCATTTCTAGGAAAGAAACATTTGAAGTTCTGTTAAGTTTTAGGTACACAGAGGGAGACAGAGAAACTATTGACAGTGGTTGTAGCTAGACGGGTTTTTTGTTGTGAATGTAATGAACTGTTGCTTTCATTTTCCTAAAATGTTTCCGGGTTGTATTTGTCTGTGTGTTCAAAATATATTCCTTGGCTGCTGTTGGACAATTTTCTCTACACAGTTATGTCTATTTTCATTTTCAATTCAGAGACAGCTTTATGCATCTACTTATGATGTGGCTTAGTGTTTCGTCCTTTGTCCATAGAGTGTATATTTGCTGTTTGCCCTGTCTTGTTCCCATATATTATTTATTTACGTTTACATTTTAATGCTTAAAACTTTTCACTGTCTTTTACATGTCTTGCCGGTAGAGTAGAAATGTAACAACTAATCTGCCAAATGGTTTCAAATTAATCATTTTTATTACTAGTATTTGATGTTATTGCCTTCTATCTCCATCACATCTTTCATATATTTAGAGATGTTTTTTTTTAATACAAAATAGAACTGGCGCCGAAATCTGT
This sequence comes from Sepiola atlantica, assembly GCA_963556195.1. Taxonomy (NCBI): domain Eukaryota; kingdom Metazoa; phylum Mollusca; class Cephalopoda; order Sepiida; family Sepiolidae; genus Sepiola; species Sepiola atlantica. The sequence goes on from OY744524.1 coordinate 153,357,318, forward strand.
TCACACTTTTCGGCCACCCCTTGTAAGATTTGCCAATGCTGGTTGGGGGACCGGACAAAAGTCCACCGTACAAAATCTCACCATATAATACAAAACAGACACAAGCCCAACAGCATACAATAAATGAATTAAAAATAATTAAGAAAACACTTTTTATATTTTACTTTTAATTTAATTATCAATGATGTTTGACAGTATTTTTATTAACAAAAATGTTTTATTCAATTTTTGAACATTTTTAGGGAAAATTCTAAATCAACTGCATTCATTTAAAAGTTACTAAGCAATTTCATGCAAAGTTTCATTTTTTTTAAATAACATTTTAAAATAAATTTACATCCTATTTTGATGTTATTATGATCTATAAATGTTATTATTATGGATGTATCATTTGTACAAACAATGAAATATTAAGTTAAAAAAAAATATTAAAAGAGTCGTTTTTGGAATCGGAAATTAGGCTAAAATTTTTCCGATTCCGATACCCCAAAAAGTTTCCATTTTTAAGATTCCCGATTCCGATTTAGATACAGATTAATCGTCCCAACACTTCTCTTTGCCATCTCAGCTCTGTTTAGGCTGACATCATATCGGACACTAACTTCAACTAAAATTGCTACTTATTTTCTTTCTTCTTCTATAGCACTATCTTAGGTTTAACAGCTCCGTTTCTAAGTACGTAGCTGTAGGGATTGCATAAAAATAGTGAATGGTGTATGACTTATTTCCAACTGTTTTATTTTCTTAGGAGGGGTACGTTGTTCAGAGTTATTAATGTCCCGGTTCTTTGATTCATGTTTTTGAGTTCTTTTGTTTAGTTTATGAAGGATTATGAGTATCTTACTAGGACTACTGCTCAGATCTATATTCTTTTTAAAAAGTTTCGTCTACATAATATGTCTATCTTGTCGCTTTTTGCATTCTCGTGTTTCTTCTTGGAGGAATCAGCGGCTATTCAGGGAATGATAGATATCTTCGCTAATTTTTTTTGTTACTAAAGTTTCTCACTCATAAAGGCCCGGAGGACAAGGGTTAAAGAGAACAGTTAGATGATGAGCGCCAGCACACGACGATTGGAAACAACCAGTGGATTGGGCAAAATATTTGAGAGGAATTGTTTTTCCAGGAGGACGGTTCAACAAGTATTTGTTTAAATCGGAATTGAAAACAACTATGTTGTAGTCGACTCGGAAGCAGCTTCGCGGTATTTTCTTCCACAGACGGAACGCTCTAGTAAAGAAACTTTGTTCATGGAAGTTCCACTTGGTTTTTTGGTACACAGAGAGAGAGAAAGAGAGAAAGGGAGAGAGAGAAAAGGAGAGAAAGAGAGAGAGAGAGAGAGAGAGAGAGAAAGAGAGAGAAGAAATGCACTCTGCTGTGGTCGTAGCCCGGCGGGTTCTTGCTGTGAATGTTTTACCCGGGTGGGGGGGACGAGGGATTGGAGTTCAGTGGAGTACCTACTATAGACATAACGATACAGTAGAGAGGGGCTAGCACCATCTCTTCTGTGCAAAAGGGGCTGCAGCGAAAGAATAGATCACCTTCCACAAGATTGTGAAAGTCGTCTTGTATTCTGTCAAGCAAGAAAGAGTGCTCTGAGCGGCACCTCCTCAGATGTGACAGCAGTACTCCATCTTAGGACAGATCTGGCTCTTATACAGGTATTACGTCAGGTGTTTCTGGAGCGATAGAATGATCCAACCATTTTTCATCGAACTTAGCAAAATATTTGATGTAAGTCTTCTATTTCAGGTCTGGAGTAAAAGTCAGATCTAGGAGCTTATCAAGGAAAGAGACTTCCTTAAAGAGATAGCCACTTATTTAACCCGGGGAGAAATGAGGATCCGAGCGTTGGTGGTGAAAAGAGAGAAACCTAGTTTGGGAGTGGTTAAAAGTAAGAAGCCATTTTCCCCCATTGCACCACGTGCTCCAAATCTGAAGAGAGAGAAAGAGAGAGAGAGAGAGAGAGAGGGACTGGCAGACAGACAAATTTTTGCCATCGGTGGTTTTCGATGAGCTGCGATAGATAGTTGTGTCGTATGTGTAGATACAAACGAATGATATCAGGATACGTTTTGGAAGTTCATTCATGAATATTAGGAAGATAGTAGGATCGTGACCTTCGTAAAGAGAAATTGTTGTATTTTGTTTTGGTTTTGCAGAACATAATTGAGTTTTGCAAAGAGAAAAAAAACAAAAAACAATAAAACATTAATGTTTTGTGCATTTTGGTCAGGAAGCCAATATCTTTAGATAACCTGACCTGGTAGCAACATATAAGACACAGAGGAGGGAACGGTTACACGCTACATGGAGACATATGACGGTGGTTATTTCTCTCTAAAATTATTTCATCTTTGATCTAGTAATTGTTTAATATTTGAAAAAAGGATACGTATGGTTTTGTTCATGTCGTTTTGAAGGTGGTTGTCTGATAGTTATTTGAAGATAAAACTATACAAAACCTCGTTTAGACTAAAATTCAAGATGGACGACAAACCGGTCTTGATAAGAAAATATTAAATAAAAAACAAATACTTGCTTGTTTTTATTACAGTTTGACATATTTTTTTACACAATAACAAGTCTGTTTAACATAAAACGTTTTGTTTATCCTGATACAACATTCTCATTTAATTTTAAACGTATATCAAATTGAACTGTATTGTCCACCTGTCGTCACCATTTTTTTACAATTTGTTAACCATAAAATATTAAAGACTAGAAATCATGTTAAAAATTGTTTCTTTTTGCATGAAAATAATGTTTAAAGTTTCTTTTTGTATAAAAATAATGTTTAAAGTTTCTTTTTGTATGAAAATAATGTTTAAAGTTTATTTTTTGCGCCAAAACGTTCTTTGTGTGTAATAAAATCATACAACAGTTCGAATATGTGCGATGCTAGAAAAAAGGTAACTATTAAAACATTAAATTAAAGTTACATTGTAAAAAAATTGCAAAGAGAATTTTACTTCAGAACAAAAATACAATTAAAACACAGCGATATGAACAATAAATAACTCTGTTTATATATTTATTTCCAAATAGTTTAACATTTTTTATGAAACAATATTCATTATTTATTTATTTATCGTTTTCATTTTTTTAAATTATTCCTCGTTTGTTCTTAATTACTTTATTTATTTAATTACTGTTTTATCCATACATTCATAATTACAGTTCCTTGACCTTTTAAATTTAAATTGTATTTTTATTTATTTTTTTTGCAAATAAATAATTCAAAGTGAAGTTAAGTATCTTTTTGTATACTATACTTCATCTTTTTTGTTCTCTGTCAGAGAAGAAGAACCCTTTCTAGACTGGGGCAATTTAAAGTTCTGTCCCAATCAAGAAACCCTTCTTTTTGAGAGCTGGATTTTCCGCTCATTAAAACCGATCGTGTACCTAATTCTGCCCTGTGAAGTGGGAAATAAATAGGAAACGTAATTACATACATGGTAACCTACAATATTTTCTACACACCAAATAGGTGGATATTTTAAGTATTTAGTATAATCGGCTTTGCTTGACTTTGCATTTTTTATCTTAATAACTTTTGTAAAGAAAATTGTTTTCAAATTGTTCATAATCAAAATAATAAAATAATTGTGATGTTTATTTATTTTAACACGACTAAACTATTCATTTTGATTTCTTTGGCCATTTTTCATTTATATTGACTAAAGTAAAGTTTCAGTAAAAATCAAATCGTATTTTTTTTCCATTTTTAAAATGCATTTTTTTTAGTTTTATAATGCATTTTTTAAAGATTGCATTCATTCATTATCAACAGTCTAGCTGTTCAAAAGATCTCGCTTGCTTGCACCTACTAGTATGGCGTCACTTTTTACGAAGATCACGGTAGGATTCAGAATGGATCCTTAACGTACGCCGGCATTGTTATTGTGAGCTTCGGACGTTTGCCAGTCAACAACTACTTAACAGATAGAAAATATTTGATGGATGTGAGGACATTTCTAGATATCCCATAGCTAGCAATTTTCTGAAGCACACCTTTGTGAAAAACCCTTTTGATATATTAAGAGCTATAGCCCGTAATACGAATCCGCCGTCGATAGATTCACTGATTCTGTGCGATATCACAGCCAGTACATCAGCTGTATATGTTGCAGGACGAAATCCATATTAATTGTCACTATGTAGATTGTTTCTGTGTAGGTGGTTGGACACTTCTATATTTATTATAGATACGAGAAACTTACTCATGGCGCATAAGAGACTAATCAGTCCGTACTGAGATGCAGAGGACCGATTTCTAGTATTTTTAATATAGAGCAAACCAGCGAATTCTTCCATGGCGATGGAAAGCATTTCTGCTTTAAGTAACGATTGAACAGCTTAGTAAAGATAGGATCTCGTGGTAGTTTATTGGTATTGTGACTGGAATGTTGTCGAACCTGTAACTTTGTTGACATCAAAGTTGTTGATAAGTTGCACAACATTCTGGACAGTTATTCGGATATCGGTTAGGAGGGATTTTTGTAGTTGCCATGACCAGCTTAGAAGAAAAATGTTGATGGAAACCGTTAAAAGATGAATTCTGCGACTTACAATCCGGTAAATTTGTGAGAAGATAAATGGAATAACCATGTGAATATTCGGTGTGCTCTTATTCAATTCACTTGCAGTTATCTTCCAGCTACTATCAATTGATTCCAACATGGCTACGCGGTTTACACGGGTAAGTGAGGTGAACCCCGACTCCACGTGTGAACCGCGTAACGATTAGACGTGAAAAAGGAAAAACTAATGCACATCCTTTATTTAAGAAATGTAAACAACATGATGGTTACACACGTTACGGATATATTTATTTATTTGGTTTAACGTGTCGATTACTACAGCATGTCAACAACTTTTGAGTCATTCTATACCGAAGCACATTAACCCTGACCCAACCCTAACCCTTACCCTATTACGAACGATTCATTATATATGCTTTTGAACAGAAGTCACTCAGCCCCTTCTTTCTTGTGATTAGGTATGGTCCGGCTCGCGCTTGGTTTATTCCCAGTCACTCGAGCCTCCCTTACTGGGAAATGCTGACGAGTAACGAGTGAAGAAATCTAGGTCATCTTATAGTATGACTGCAGTGGTATCTTACGAAGGCGCCATGTATCTCTCTCTTTATGAACAATGAAGAATAGGAGGGTTAATTAAAAATTTCTACGGGTAAATTCTGCGACTAATAACCCGGCCGGAGAAATTGCCGAGAAGATAAATAATCTGCTAAATACGTAGTTCTCAATTTAACCTAATTCCTTATCGATGATCCAGCTAAACCAGGGCGGGCAACCTTTTCAGAGTGAGAGCCAGATCAGACTTTTGGAAGGAGATCGCAGGCCGAGGTGAAAAACGAAATCTCAGAATTACTATATTCTGTTTACATGAATACATTGTACAAAAATTGCATTGCACACTCTAAAAATCTGATATTTCTTCTCAAGAGACTTCTGTATGTGATGTTATAAAAGGCGCCAACGAAGAGTCATTTTGGAATCATCAAATATAATGACGTTTTGACACACCTAACATAAGTTCTCTGTTTCATGCCCTTTCCTCGTCTCACGTTTCCTCTTTGCCTCTCTCTTTCTCTTTTTCTATTTTTATCTCAGGCCAAGGATTTGAAATTAATAGTTAAAGAAAAATGAAATATACATGAATCATCGCTCGCTGATATTTATACATTTTTATGCAACTGTAAATCTTAATTAAAACCTACTTTTACGTCTATGTCCCAAAATAATATGAATTTTAATGGGAGGTCCGCGGGCCGAATTGCAATAATAAAGCATAGCAGGGTGGCGGGCCGGATGCTAAGCCTTCGTAGGCCGGATGTGGCCACCGGGCCGGAGGTTGCCCGCCCCTGAGCTAAACTAATGAGAACACTTAGCATACAAAAGCCTCTCTTCTGTATGCAACAGTTACATGCACTAATGACGGTATATTTATACGCATACACATAACAAAACTACTGCAGTTTATAACGACCAATATACACGCAATTCCTAAGTAAAATCTGCGCCTTCCTTTCCTTTCTCATGACATATGTCATTCATATACTCTGCCAAGCAGAAAGCGTTAAGCTTGTTGAAACAGGCTCAGTTATTTTGACTAGAACTACAGCTATGGAGAAATAATTTCAAAAATAATTCGTAAAGTCACTTGATATTTGTTTTTCTTATTTTTACAGAAACCTTGTTTTCAAGCCATGTCCGCCAGTGATAAACGCACTAAAAGAAAAAAAATTGATTGGAAAAACAAGCAAAAGAAATCTTATTAAATTTCCTGACATCCACAGGCGATTTTTTGTCCACCATTTTGAACAATATTCCTTCCGACTTGTTTCTCGACATTTATTTTTATATACAAGAGTATTGTTCAAAAGATTGCTTATATAAAACTAGCTCGTGCGGCTAGAATAACGTTGGCAAATAGGTTCTCGTTAAATCACCGAAGTTAAGTTTGGTCAGTATCGGATGGGTGAATATTTAGTAATATCAGGGGCTGACGACATATTCGCGAGGTTCTCTGTAAAACTAACGTCGTCGTCAAAGATTGCGAATTTGCAATCGCAAATATATACTATGATGTCTACCTCTGTTTATGTTTATGTTTAAAGCTGTAGAAAGACTGAGATCACCTGTAACAATATGGTATATATATATATATATATATATATATATATATATATATATATATATATATATATATATATATATAAAGAGGTGTACTAAAAGCGAACTTTTAGGAAAGGTAAAACCCTATTGTGAAGAGTATACAGCTCAATATCCAGGATAGAGCAGGTAGAAATTGTATCATCGAATGTACTTCTTATTGGACTTTTTACCCTTTTTGGATTTTCTATTTTCGCCGTACCTGAAGTTGTGGCTTCTTGGAATTTAACTTTGAAACTTCTCTCATTACTTCTCGTGCCTCTAACGATCTACCTATCTACATCGTATTCTCTCTGCTGGACTCTTCGACACCGGACTTTTTGGCAATCGGACATTTGCTTGCACCCTGGCACAGTTTTGCCCTACGTTTCTTTCCCTACAACTTTTATTTTATTTCATTTTTTCAAATTTTAAATCTTGGCCAATGCCAACTTATCTATCCCAGCGACTTCCTCTGATGATAAGATTTTGATCTTTGAAAAGCCTGGCTTAAGGAAAATTTAACTTGAATAAATTGCCTTTTTGCGGAATATACCTTGCTTTGAACTTTTGAATTGAATTTTGATTTGGCTTTTGCTTTCTCTAATTCCTTTCCATTCTCTTTCATTTATATATATATATATATATATATATATATATATATATATATATATATATATATATATATATATATATATATATATATATATATGTGTGTGTGTATGTAAATATATATATGTATATATATGTATGTATTTACATATATATATATATATAATATTTTATGAATAAATATTAATTACTTAATACCTACAGGCATCGATGTTTCATGCTAACGCAATCTTCAGTGCAGGAAGCTAATTCCCAACGGTTGGAAGGCGCGAAACCCGATCACAAATCGCCACTGATTTGTAGTCAATACTCTTAACCCCTTGGTGAACTAGTTATTAATTAGGGAGGAATTTAACTTTGAAAATAGAGAATAACTCGGTTTATAAAAAGTGCTCAATATCAAAATAGAGCTTTATATATGATAATTTTATTTACACAGACATGTACAAAATCTGCAACACTGGCATGCCGATGTTATCGATCAACAGTTACTATAAACTGAGATCTCATCAGGCAGAGTTAGAATCCGATCTTAACCTCAGATCATATTTGGAGAGAATGAAATAGAAAGATAAAGAAATAGAACAAGACGAAAAGAAATTTAGATTTCTTTTCTTCTTCTTCTCTTTCATGTCTGTGTAAATAAAATTATCATATATATATATATATATATATATATATATATATATATATATATATATATATATATGATAATTTTATTTACAGTTATAAAATGAACTTTCCTAATTTATATATATATATATATATATATATATATATATATATATATATATATATATATATTAGTATTTCATGTATCCACATAAAATTTTATAAAGAGATATAATTTCCTATGTATCAATTTTAAGTATTTACTTCAACAGTGCTCGATACGTAAGTGGAGCAAGGTAGTAAGCTATGAAAATATATTTATGGCAATTAAGCTACACAGAGAACAACAAAGACTCTGATTAGTTAACTAGCTAGCCGTGTATATAAAAAAAAAACGGCAAAAATAACTCCATGCAATTTAGCCTGAAGAATCCTACCGGGGATGAAACGCGGGAGCCTCTGTATAGCTTAATTGCCATAAATATATTTTCATAGCTTACTATATATATATATGTATGTATATATATATATATATATATATATATATATATATATATATATATATATATATAAATGAAGTTCATTATGGTCAAGAATTTCAGAAGGCGGATATACTCGATCTTGTCTCCAACATGGCTGACAAGAGCGGAAATGCTGACCTGGTTTCGATTGAGGAAGCGGAAATGACGAAACGTCATCGGCGAAACTAATCCAACCGAAATTTCTAGGCGTTTGGCTTGCTTTCAAAAACCGCTTTTTCAAGAGACGGACGGAAAGAGAACTATGTGGACGGCAGAGTGTGGTTGGAACCGACTGATGCACGGAGTAGCTTTACACATGTTGGCACCAAAAGAAAAAAATGGCCCTTTTTTGCCGTTGCTGAGAAAATGGCCGACAGGAAATTAACCAAATTCACGTATATATATATATATATATATATATATATATATATATATATATATATATATATATATATATATATATGTGTGTGTGTGTGTGATTGTCTTGTGTACATACACATATGCACACATGCGTTCATATACATGTACATATATATATATATAATTTATATATATATATTGTTTATTAAATTCCCTTTTTTTCTTTTCGCGGAAAAAGATGTTATTGATCAAAGTAATAAATAATAAGCAGTAATAAATCATTAGTATACACACACACACACACACACATATATATATATATATATATATATATATATATATATATATATATATATCTGTGTATTTAGGCAGGACTCGTTGAAGACGACACGCTTTTCTCTTTCCGTTATTTTCTTTCTCTACCAGCAGAGTGGCGAAAAAACATAACTCCTGGTGCAATCGAGAGATTGAAAGCGCTCGAGAGATCTCCGACGAAACAACGCTCGGAGCCATAATGTTTAAACTTACACCTAAAAACAGAAAACTTGCTCGTCGCGTCGAGAAGAAAAATAACGAAAAGAAAAAAGTCAGTCGTCTTTCACGAGGCCTGCATATCTTAGTATAGAAAGCGGGTTAAGACATAACATACAGTCGGAAATAATTTTTTAATATTAAAAACACACACACACACACGTATATATATATATACATATATATACATATATTTACATATATATATATATATATATATATATATATATATATATATATATATATATATATAAATATTTAATGTATACACATCTAATATTATAAGGTGATATAATATATTGTGTCTAACGTTTTAGAATTTACTTCAACATTGCTCAATACGTGTGTAGAGCTTAGTAGTAGTATGAAAATATATTTATGACAACTCAGCTACACAGACACGTCCGCGGTCTATCCCTGCAGGGAAGCGTCAGGTTAAGTGCACTAAGCCTGACTATTCTATGCGGGGATGAAATGCGGACGTCTTAAATATATATATATATACGTGTGTGTGTTTAATATTGTAAATTTATTTCTGACTGTATGTTATGCCTTAAGCCACTTTTTAGTTGCTGTTATAGTTTGGGCGGGTTACCCGCACAAACAGTAGCAGAAACAAACAAAAAAAACAGCTGAATACACACACACACACACACACACACACACATATATATATATATATATATATATATATATATATAAATATATATATATATAGGTGTAATCAGTCAACATAAAATCATAAGTGCCCATGTTTGAGAAAAAGTATAATAATAATGAATAAAAAACTGAGAATGAAGAAAAAAATAGACGTGCAACTTTTAATTTCGTTCCGAATTTATACAGACGATTTTAAAAGCAAACTAAAATTAATCCCAATTTCATTTTTTTTATTTTTGTTGTAATCTGTAGGAATTTTTCGGGAACCATTCCCTTCTTCAAGCCTTTTATGAGGTGTAAACAGAGTTCTTGAAAATGGCGAACAAAACTAATATTATTTTTTTTATTATTTCACAAACCGGCCACCAAGAGTCGCCTATCAAAGTCATATATTGCGGTTCTTGTTGTCTGTTTTTTTTCCGGTACACATGTATCGGGAAGGAAAAGAAAGAAAGGAAATAAGAAAAGATGGGAATTATAAAGTTAGAATTGTCTGCTTGGTGTGTATAGGGTCTTTTCTTTGAACGCCGGCGGTTGGCCTGTCTCATAAAAATCTAGAAGGAGGAAAGAAAGAAACAGAACATGAAGGGAAAGAAAAGATAGGCAAGAGAAGAGAGAAACTAAGGTTCACAGAATAAATAAAATTATCTTCGTCTGATAAGCAATATATTTTTAGGAGGTTATATCTAAAATCCAGTGATTAGCAAGTGTGTCTGAACACATAAATATACGCACACATGCATGAACACACATACATACACGCATATATATATATATATATATATATATATATATATATACATAAATACACACACATGCATACACATACCAATACATACCAATCTGTCAACTTATATATAAATCTCGCGGTAAACAATTGTCTATATCTAGTTAACTTCAGTGGTATGTACATGTGAGTGTGTCGGTGCGCACGATAGAGAAATTAAATCAGCAGTGTTTAAATTCAACTGATAATGTTATGCGTATATCTCAGAATTTTGAAGGGCATATTTAGTAATGGTGTGGTGAAAAAAAAATTAGGAACTTAAAATTCTGATATCTAAGTTTATCCCCTTGGTTTGTGGATCTATTTTTTTCAGCGGTATTGTGTAGGAATGGAAACCTGTCTGTAGTAATATACAGTGTATTTGGTCTATAGTTTGGTTTGCTGAGTTGTAATGTCTTGTCACTGGAAAGTTGGGATTATTGTCCCTGATCGCTTTCTTGCGGTTATTGAATCTTAAGTGGAACGGAATGCCAGTCTCCCCGACCTAACCACCCTCATTGAAATATGTACAGTGCATGTAATAAATGACGTTCTTACTGAAGCACATTAGACCTGGTAGTTCGTGTTTGGCATGTGAATTGGGTAGAGTGATGGCGGAATTTGTCACTATATGTTGTAAGATCTTGCAGCGAAGTTTATTGCATTGGAAACTACTATGGTGGTTTCATTGTGGTTTGGTGTAGGGTGATGTGAAGAGTGGCAATATATTGGCTGTTTGCCTTCTGGCATTGATTGGCAGTGCGTTAAACAAGGAGGCATTGTCTGCGTATGTTTTGAGATGTTGGAAAGCTTGTGTGTGTTATGCTTAAAGACCATTGAGATTCTGCTGTTGGATTGATTTTGCTTGAATGGCAATAGTTTTTGTCGGTTGAGTTTGGCTGTTTGCTGTACCGCTGTTTTGATAAGTTTGGGAGGGTATTTGCTGTTCAAAAATTGTGAGATGAGTAGGCAAATGTTTTTGTTGTATTCTGTTGTGTTAGAGCAAATACGTTTAACGCGTAGGCAGGATCTGTATATGATTGATTTCTTGAGTTGATTAGGATAGTTGCTGTTGAAATTACATACCTGGTCATATCTGTGGGTTTGGTATACAGGTGATGCGGCCCTTTTTGACCTGTACAAGCACATCGAGGAAGGCTATAGATGTATCCAACATTCAGGTGTCAGTTTTATGGAATCGATGCAGCCGTTTATGTAAGCATTGAATTTGAGCAAGGTTTGTTTGCCATGTGTCCATATGAAAAATATATCGTCGACGTATCTGCAATAGTGTATTGTTTTAAAGGGTATTTTCCGAGGAGTTTGTTTTCGAGTGCACACATCAATCTATGTGCGTAGCTGGAGAATATTTTCGTGCCCATGGCAGTTCGTTGGATTTGTAGGAAGTAGCAGCCTTGAAACTAGAAGATATTATGTGTCAAAATAAATCTGATTATACCGCAGATGCCCCGCACATCTTTGATTGGAAAATTCTTACGGTATAAGAAATCACCACAGGCCCGCACTCCATCATCATGTGGGATGTTGGTGTAGAGTGCGGAGACGTCTATAGTAACTAGTAGTGCGTCGTCCGGTAATTTTTCGATTTCCTGTAAGTTGTTGATAACGTGTGTGGTGTCTTTGATGTAGCTTGAGATAGTGGGTAGTAAGGGGTTTGAGGATATTGTCTATGTGGCCTGAAATGTATTTTGTTAGTGTGGCTATACCCGACACAGTCGGTCTACCTGATGGTGATGTTGGGGTTGTTTTTGAGTGTTTGTATGGATGATCGTTCGGGCTTTTGTGAGGTGTAAATATATATATATATATATATATATATATATATATATATATATATATATATATATATATATATAATTTAGCAGCAAGTCCTGAGAACATATATCAGAAAAAACACTGTTAGAAATAAGTCATAGATCATCCACTATGACTATGCAATACCTAAAGCTACAGACTTAGAAAACAGAACCGTTTAACCTACCATAGTTATATGGGACCAGAGTGAGAGAGTAGCAATCATAGTTGAAGTCAGTGTCTCTAATTAAACAGAGCCGAGGGGAAGAAGATAACTAAATACAAAAGTTCTGTGTATGACATGAAATGAAACTGGAATCTTCGGAAGATCTCTATCATAGGAGCTACCTGGTCTATGAAAAATAATATAAAATACTACCTTGCGAATATACCCGGTGAACCAAGTGCAAGAGAGATCCAAGAATCCTAAAATTATTTTTTAGTTGGAGTCTCTAGAAATTGCGGGTGAACATCTAGCAACCAATATGATGCCCTATTCCCAGCAACACTTATGTGAGTTGTTTGGTTTACATCGACAAATCGAAGTTTCCGTCGATGCGGCTTTCGCAGAGTCACTACCTATTTCATAGAGTAAAGGCTCTGCGGACAAAATATGAAAATCTAAAATTATATTTCGTACATATTAATACGTATTCATATTTTCTCTGTAACACAAAGTTCCAGGCCCTGTCCCCTCGCCGCAATGTTGCATCCTTTAGCTTGTTTTACAAGTCCTTCAATGGAATGTGCTCCGACGAACTTGTTGATCTGGTGCCCCCTCTACATAAATACACTCGACCAACCCGACACTCAGCTAGATCCCATCCATTCACTGTGGATGCCCCCAGATGCCGGAGAGCCTTCCACTCAATAGCTTATTTCCTCGAACTGATGGGCTTTGGAACTCCCTCCATGTTCACTGTTTCCCCGTCTGTACCGACATGCAAATATTTAAAACTGATGTGAACAAGCATCTCGCTGCACAGTTTCCAATTTAAAGTGACCACTAAACTTTTATTTTGATTCTCAGTAGCCACTTGCGTCTACAGTGGTAACTTGTCTTGATTGTGGTGAACTATGTTAAAAAAATAATAGTAGTATTCTAATTCATCTTAAATTTCTTGCATTTTAATTGGGATTTACGGTACAAAATATAAATATATAATACTATACACAATAAATAATCACTATATTATTTGGATTAATTGGGAAAATTTAATAACTCTAATAAATAATAATTTCTTTGAATGATTTCTAAGTTAACTTATTAATACAAATGTGGCGATTGCGTAGTATAGATAACAAAAATAAAAAGGAGTGAAAAATACAAATAGACAACAAGTAAGTTTTACTAAAGGCGAGAACATTTATTTTTCTATCTACCTATATAAGTTTCACATGTGGACACTGACTGTAAGAATAATTATCTATGAATTTGTCATCGTCACTTTTAATCTATCATTCTTGTCATATTCCAAGATGGCAGCCGATTTGTTTGAAAACTGTTTTAAAAGATAGTAAAATAAGGGAGGTTAGTGAAACCGTAAGTCTAAGTCGGTTGGATTTGGGTAAGATTTTTTTTTTATTATTATTATCATTTAAGCCTGAAATTAGCAAGAAGCTTCCAAACAAATCAGACGCCATCTTGGAATAGGACTAGAACGATTATGGTGATGGCAAATTCATAGATAATAAATATACAATCAATATCCACATGTGAACCTTATGTATATAGAGAAAAAGCAAATTTTATTACGTTTGGTAATTGTTTTCTATTTTATTTCACCCTTTTTTCTATTAACTATACTTTACAATCGCCAAAATGTATTTAATTTTATGATGTAAACATGCCTACTTTTATTCTTAATACACTAAAACAATTTTTAAAACAAGCTGATTGATCTAAACACGACCGAAAGTTGAGTCCCAATAATTCTATACGTATCAAAAGCTGCCTTGGGTGCTTGATTTTTTTACGAAGTGCAATACATTAACTCTAGCGGCATCATCGCTTATATATATATATATATATATATATATATATATATATATATATATATATATATATATATATATATATATATAGAGAGAGAGAGAGAGAGAGAGAGAGAGAGAGAGAGAGAGAGAGAGAGAGAAATTGAAAAGGGAAAACCAATATTTGGTCAGAATTAACATGTAGGAGTAAGTATCCTCATACCAGGTTGTGCTGACACACCCTTGTACAGAGACACCGAACACACTCAGGGATGGTGTCTAGTAAAGGAAAGAAAGTGTTCCGACGTAAAGAAATTGAAAAAAGAAAAAACAAAAAATATTATTTATATATTCATCAACGTTTCGCCTTTATTATAAGACTTCTTCAAGATGATTTGTCTGAAGAAAACAATCATACACGTAGATATTATTTCTAAACATTTTGTACTTGTATTTTTTTTTTTTAGACAAGAAAGTCTTAGAGATGTTACAGAACAGTCAAACCACGTGAACTGTCGCTTGTAGGATTAACCTACCATTCTCAACTAGGGGTGTAGTTATCAATCTAGCAAAAATCCAAACCGATGTCTCACAAGTAGGATTTTATTTTATTGTTGCGATTACATATATGTGTGCATATGAGTAGCTCGTTCGCTAATTAAGATATACAATTCTTTTGTACAAAATATCCTCTCCATATAATTTTTGTTTTGTTAATGCTTATTTTATTTTATTTACAAATTAGTTGTTGAGTCCTGTATTTTCTATTTCATTTTCACTTATGTGATTCCATGTGTGTGCGCTATAATTGTTATATGTTATTATTTTGCGCAATATATTCTCTTCATATATTTCATTTCATTTGAATTATTTTTCCATTTGCGTATTTTTCAAATTTAATTTTTGGTTAGTATTTGACTTACTTTTTTTACAGGTTATAGAAAACCCAGTGAACAAAGTGAATATTGGAAATAAGATATCATATAACATTGTTTTCCACAATCGTGCATAAGATCGTATTCCACATAGACCATGAAAACCACAGGTCGGAAGCGTTAGACTCGAGATGATGTGCTCTATTAACGAACAGAAAAGAAGTGCGAAACTCGGGTCTATGCTTCTCGTCTGTGGCTTTTATGCTTTATGTGTGCTGTGGTTTATGAAAAAAACAAACAATTACATATAATATCCCACATTACACACCCACACATGCATCATTATTAAGAGAAGGCGAATTGAACTTGAAAGACTAAAGAGAGCATTTAAGAAAACGGCCTCAGAAATGCCAAATGAAATTGTTGCGAGTATCCGTGATTGCGTCTGTGTTGAATGTGTTAAAATATGTCTTAAAGTTCACAGTACCACTTACTTCCCAAAAGAAACTGCAAGCGATAGCAACCTGCACCCCATGCGGTAAAGATTACTAATGTGTGCCACTTAAAGGCATATTTAATCCTAAAACATCTTTCGGAATAGAGAGTGAATGTCTAGCATCCAATATGATGACCAAACCCCAGCAGAAAACAAAGAGAAAAGAAAATTGAAAGAATATAGAGCAATAAACAACTCGCATTTGTAATTACTGTGCCAGAGAGTATGCAAGTCTGGCGAGCTAAAAGGCCATATTCGATATAACCACGTGTGAATCGACTGAACAAGCGACGTCAGTACTCGCTATCATATATCTCATCTCATCTCTCTCTATATATATTTTCTAAATCAACCCGTATGCCAAACCTGCAATCATAAGGATGGGGGGAGACAATACCTGCCGATCGCACGGTTCGAACCCTAATACGAAAGTCATATTTGACTGACCAGTCGGGGTGCGTACCGATGTATCCACCACGTATTGCCATAACTGTCATTGTCCTTATTGAGCTGACTGTTTGGTATTATATGTGGTTATATGATTGGACCTTGTGTCTCCAATATTGTCTTAAAGTATGTCTCCATCGGATAATACGGAAATCAAATGTTTTCTTGAAGGACTTCTATGTGATGTTTTGAAGGGCGCGGAAGTAAACAGTTTAAAGTCTTATGAACCATAATGTAAAATAAAATACATGATTTCCAACTCCTCTTAGAAACGATTGTACGCCATATAATCGATGGATTTGAATTCTTGGAACAATGTTCACATTTTTATGATCTTGAATCTCTTTATATATATATGTATATATTATAATATAAAATGAAGTAATGAAATAAGGTGTCAATCTAATTTTATTAGAATTTAAAGTTCAAGCAAAGTATCTTAAAGTCCTTAGCTCATGAGTTTTCAAAGATAATTCTCCTCTTCAGAGGACCATTACCGCACTTATAACACTACTGGTAATAAAATTACCACATGAAATGGTATAGTATAACAAAGTAAACTGGTCAATTGGCGAGAAAAATCTTTACTAACTCATCGCTTGAGAGGTAGAGGAGAATCTTGATTGAACACTCGGATATCTATGTATCTTTTATAGAAATCAAGTGTTAGAACCAGAAAAGGGGCCTCTCGATTTCTGAGAACTTACTTACTGAAGTAAAATATGTCTCTTATATTGTTATGAATTCAGTCTGATTATAGAGTTCATTAATACGAGAGGTCTACTTATTGCGCACCTAGAACCGATTCTTGGCCTTTTGGCTAAGATCAAAGTGTAGTATCTGTTCCGATGGATACTGCACACCATAGACTTGTATTGTCTTGGCCTTCGGGGCTTGATTTACGCCGGTCTATGGGTCGCCTCCCCTCTTTGGGGAGGAGTAAGTTTATTACTTACTGCCTGTGGCGCCCCTACCGGGAATGCCGACGGGGTTGCCCAGGCAATTTTTAAACCCCACTTTCCCGACCCGACCTTGGGTCACATCTTACTTGTGGGAGTAAGATAAAAACTGGCCTTGTGCCTAACTCCTGGAGAGGAGTAAATCAATACTTATTACGCACCTTTTTTGTGCTAAGTTGATCCTCTCTCGTTAACTTGGCTGAGTTGAACCGCTCTTGTTACTAGAATTCTGAAGTTGAACCACAACTATTTGAACGGATTTCTTAAGATGCATCCATTCGATCTGTGCGTTTAACAATATAAATGCTGTTTCAAATGTAAGCGTGGCAGATTGACCGACCGACCGATGGTTAGGTGCGGACATTAATAATAATCATATTCTCAAGAGTTCCAGGTCAGGAAGAACCACTTAAGATCAGGCTTTAATTAATCAAAATTAATCATTCGATACAATTACATTTTCAAATTGAAATATTCTTTTTCAGTTTCTTTTTTAGATCAATCGTTTTTGAAACGAGCTCAAAATTAATTAACAGGGACGGATATCGTTTAAGATACGCCCATTTAATCTGCGGTTTAGCGATGGGAATGCTATTTCAAGCTTAAGTGTGACAAACCAACACATCAAACATTTAAAAATAAAGCATGACAGACTGACGAAAATGTTATTTCTATTTACGAGTGACATACCAATGCAAACGTTGTTTCAAACTTACGTGTGACAGACCAATGAACATATCATTTTAAACTAAAGCATTGCACTATGTGTAAATGATCACCTGTTACGTCACGATGCACTAATACTCCGTTTGTAATTGTAGATGGAGAATTCTTTCGACCCTACCAGATGACCAGTAATATTCTCCTTTGCATAAAACAGATCAGTTGACAGAAACAAGCAAACTATCATTCTCACGTTCTAAGTAGGTATTTATCCCCTTCCACCGCGGTAGGATGTGACACAAGGTCGGAAGGTGCGGATTGAAAACGATTAACAATAAACTAACACCTTCTCAAAGTTTTAAAAGGGCTTAACGAGGGAGAATGAACCCCACTTAAAATATTTAACCCATTATTATAATTATATATAATAGATTGTGAAAAAATTATATTGGCTATCAAAATTTAAGTTAATTTCGATAATATTCTAATGTGAGCTTTAATTTTAATAAATGAGTTCCTTTCTCAGACCATAACTTCAGTCATGTTGCTAAATATTTAGGTAGGCTAGTTAATTGTTACGTATCTTGGTTAAGACATATATCAGCTAATACATGTAAGCGGTTACGCTATGTGATTGGTAACAGAATAATTTGTAGACAAGAGATTAAGGAGTCAAAGATGACTGGGAATCCCAGTTCGTGTGAATGGAAGTGAGCATGCGGAAAGTAAGAGGTGACGTCATATGTGAATGCGAGAGAATTATGGTGGAGAATATTCGACAGTCTTAAAAAAAGAGATCAAGTATAGAAAAGAATGGGCTTATAAACTTGTAATCTAAAAAGCTGTACGCTTAATAATCTTTCTCTCTTTTTTTCTTTCTCTCTTTCTCTCTCTCTCTCTCGCTCTCGTCATCTCTCTCTCTCTTTCTGTCTAGGATGCAATCAAAACCTAGGAGACGAAAACGGTCTAATGTAATCAATCAACTGCAATATGATAGACAGCGTGCGACTGAATAAATCTATCGTTTTCTCGCACTTATCTTAATTTAATTATTGATTGCTTGCTTTAAAGAAAATAATGTTCGACGAACTTTAATCTTTACGGCACTGATTGTGCAACAACTCTGGGGGAGCAGGAGCAGCTGAAACAAGTTATTGTTTTGCTGATCACTGGAGCTGACACGCTCAATAGTTATAAGATAATTAAGGAGTAAATGATTATGTATGTATTATTCACACAGTTTTCACGATTTCAGTATGCTTAGATTGCCTTTTTTCAATTCAGATTCTTCACGTTATTACAATGCTTCTTTGTAAGAAGTTCCCATCTAAAAAACACGGTGCGACCAGAGTTCTTCCCTGGTGGCTACAACATGGTCATCTTCAAATCTGATGTCAATAAATACTTGACATAAGCTGTCATCATAAGTCATCACATTTTATTCATTCTATTCATCATTTTATTTATTTTATTATACTCATGGGTCACTTTTATCAAGGCCCAGGGACCACTAGATGGTAATAGTTGGGCGATGATCGCCTGAACGAGAGAAGAGGAAGCAATGGGTTGTGTGAGGGTAGTTTAACAAGTATTTGTTCACATTAGACTTGAAGACGACCATGCTGTAGTCGTTGTATCTTGTACCACAGATGGCATTTTCTATGGAATACACTGTTCAGTGAAGTTTCGTTTGGGGGGGGGGGGAGAGAGAGAGAGAGAGAGAGAGAGAGAGAGAGAGAGAGAGAGAGAGAGAGAGAGAGAGAGGGAGGGAGGAATGTTTTTTGCTGTAGTTGAAACTAGACGAGTTTTTGCTGTGAATGTTTTGCAGTTGGGTAACCAAGGATTGGAGCTCAGTCGAGATACTTACCAAGAACATCACAATACAACAGAAAGAGGCTAGCAACATCTCTTCGTGTGAAAAGAGCTGTAGGGATGAGAATAGATCACCCCCCCCCCCACTAGATTGCGAAGTCAAATTTTGTACTCTGTCAAGTCATGAAATGGTAATTCATAATGTTTCAACTGTCAATCTATCAATATCATTAACTATTATCCTCAAATAGCATTCAACTTGACAGACTGGTGCCTTATTTGTAAAATAAATACAGCTCCAACAATCCTTTGTAGGTATAGAATAAAAGTCACTGTTTAGTTTTTGCTATTTACTATAAACAAAATACTTATATATGCAATGCTTATGTAAAAGTTCGCATGCTCTAAAATGAAACAAACGCTACATTTATTAAGGGCATGTGTATTCTAGTTTTCAATAGTTAATAAAACAAATATCAGCCCCTTCTCAATGATCATCATTCGCACATTAACCAAAAAGTCAGACAATAAGTGCACAAAAATATTAGTGTCTAAATGGTAAAATAGAAAACACCCAGTTCATAATGGCCGCCGTATCTGAAATCGGAAATTGCGAAGCGGTGTTAATAAAAAAAATCCCTAATTATACTTTAGACCTGTTTTTTTTTGTTTGGCAAATAATTTGTTTTTAACAATTTGTTTAATTATTAACAAATAATAAAATCAAACTTTTTTCATAATTTTAATATTTAAAAAAAAATTATTTTAATTATTAATTATCAACCAAATATAATGTTATTACAAATTAACCAACAGTTATTAATAAATGATGAATTAAAACTTTTTTTATTTTTATAAATGATAAAAATAAAAACTCCGCCAAAAGCTATGCGGCCTAAAATAATTGTGGATTCTTTTTATTTATAAAAATCGGTTTGCAATTTCTGATTTCAGATACGGCGGCCATGATCAAGTAGTTACTTTCTATTTTATCGTTTTTAAAACCGTATGTGACTAAACCCGAATAAAAAACGAAGATCGCTCGATTTAACTTAAGACTAAGACATTTTTTTCACACTTTTTCATTCATCTTATTTGCTCTTCGATAGAATTAACATAAAAAAGAAAGAAAAAATAAACAAATAACGTTGAAAAGTAGTTGAAATGTGAAATAGAATCTTTACTAGAAATCAATATAAGAAAGGGCGATGGGATTTATCATCTGATAACACAAAGAAACTATTTTGTTAGTAATAGGTGACCATCTATCAATGCTAAAACACTCAATAGGGGCCGCCACGTAACTCCCGTCCACCTCCTATTTTTTTTCAATTTGAGAATCTTCAGTTAATGTCCAAGCTAATTGACGTTTGGTTTGTTAGAAAGATTATACGCGTCAATAGGTGCGTCTATTTTTGAGCGCGAACATTGATAGGATTTCTCATTAAAATCATCTCAATTCAAGATCAAAAAGTTGCTTTCAGATCCGGAAAAGCACGATTTCCTGAAAGAATATCTGAAATATGTTCTATTTGAGTAGACTTTTCGTCAAAAATAACGAAAACACAATCATGCGCCGCCAATGTTCGCACTTATATTTATATAAAATCATAGAACTACGCCAGCAATTTAATTTTTTATATATAAATAATGATTATATTTCTGATGACCTAATAAAACGCCTACTGTGGACTTTTTATTTAAAGCGGACGATTTTTTTCCGAATTTATTTTAGACAGCTGAACAGGTTGTCTGATTTGCTATTTGCTTTTCCGCTACCCCTAACCACTTGAAATAGTTTCGTACTAGGAAAAAGCACGTTTTTAATGCACTATATTTTGTGTTACGGGACGGATTTATATTTATTTATATACAAATTAATATATATTGATCTGTATTATAGAGTGGAGGATTTTTACCGTCATCTTGTATACGCGAATGATCATACATTACGTAAAAAACTACAAGGCAATGATGTGGTACCTAGTGACACTGCACGTGGAAATATGAAAACGTGAATACAATAAAC
This sequence comes from Sepiola atlantica, assembly GCA_963556195.1. Lineage (NCBI taxonomy): Eukaryota > Metazoa > Mollusca > Cephalopoda > Sepiida > Sepiolidae > Sepiola > Sepiola atlantica. The sequence goes on from OY744524.1 coordinate 153,379,127, forward strand.
TGTCTGAGGCAAATTATTATTGATCCAAATAAAAATAAATAAGAATCATCTACTGGATGATTGGAAAGTAAACTTTTATTATTAAGTGCTCGTAATTTATTCTTTACAAGAAATCAATATGACAAGAACGTGTATAACATAGGTTTTTATGAACTGATTCCACAATGAACTCTTTCTTTTTTACTAATGATTCATCATTTATCCAGTCTGAGCAATCTCGATGAGGGCAACCTCGGCTGATGCTACACACCATTGTCATGAAGGGCCAAGAAGGATTGAAAGACCGATGGGGTGAGAGCATCAACCAGACCTCCACTAAAAGGGTGCGAGAGTACTGGACCCTTGGACATGGCTTTTTGTCACTCAAATTCCAGAGGAAACCAACGACCGTTGCTAGCGAGAAATCAATCGTAAATGACTGTTGTGATGAATCAAAATAAATTGCAAAGGTTACTGAAAGGGGTTGAGAGTTCTTGAACTGAGGATATTTGTTGTAACTCGGATGCCAGAGCAATCGCCGATAATGACTTTTGTGAAAACTCTAGTCAGAATAAAAATCTTCGGATGCGGTAACCAACCAACATAAACCATGAATGCCAACAAGCCACATGTAAATTGCAACTGGAATAAATGAAAAACATAGAAGTACCGCAATAAATCTTATAAACTGTGTCCCCTACCCCACAAAAAATTGCATCAGGCTCGGTTGATACCGCACAAAATAGTCGTGAAGGGTTAAGGAAAATGGAAAGACCGAAGAGGGAGAGCATTAACCAGGCCTCTGCTGGAAGAGTGCGGAGAGAACTAGCACCTTCGTGGGGCTTATTGCTACGCGAATCACAGAAAAGACCAATGATCGTAACCAGCGACTAATCAATATAGAGCGGCTGTTGCGATAATGCAAAGTCATTTGGATTGGTTATCGAAAGAGGTGGGGAGTACTAGAAATCTGGGGAACACCACTGATTATTGTAAGTGAGCAATCACTAATGATGATCTGTGTGAGAACTAGTGAGTACATAATAATAATAATAATAATAATAATAATAATAATAATAATAATAATAATAATAATAATAATAATAATAATAATAATAATAATAATAATAATAATCCGCTTTCTATGTAAAATTTTCTCATAAAGAAAGAGTGAACGTTAGCGGTGGTCTTCGCTCTTGAAGTGCTCTTGTTTGTGTTGCTTTATTTCGCACCAGTACACTGGCATTGCACGACGGATTTTCTTTAATCAACGGCTATTGTCAGCGATCCGCACTACGGCGTCGTTTTTGCTGCTGTTCTTCTATTCGTGGCTTCATCGAACCAAAAAACAAATCGATTGGATCGATTCTCTTTCACCGAACGGCCAAATTCTGTGTACATCCCCACCCTACTTGGAAATCCGGTATCCCCCACCGACCCACCCCACACACATCCAAAAACAGAATTCTTTTTTTCAGTTTCTACATCCTTTTCAGCGATCCCTCTTTCGTCTCGTTCCTATTTTAGCAGTTTGGGATTCAAAGAATTCTTCATGGTGCCCCCCCCCCCCAACAAAAAAAAAACAGAAATAGCTTTCAATGCCATTTTAAATCTGCGAATCAACTTCATTAAAGGTGATTTTCAGATTTAAATAAAAAACTATCAATGACTGTATTTTTAATTCGTTTTGTACTCTTGAAAAATAATCTGGATTGCACCGAGAGGGTTCCAACTCACACCGTAAATTGGCAAAAAAAAACAAACAAACACATTTGCATTGTCCTTAAACTAAGATAAAATGGAATACGGCAGCAACATCAACATCAACAGTAACGGCACAATCAATAATAATAATAATAATAATAATAATAATAATAATGATGATGATGATGATGATGATGATGATGATGATGATGATGATGACGACGACGACGACTATTACTACTAGCGGGACACGTGGAAACTCCACGTTGCTGTCTATATCAATCAGGGAAGATGATGATGATGATGATGATGATGATGATGATGATGATTGTCTGCCAGGGTTAATACTACTAAGGAAAAAGTCTCTTTCTTCTCTAATAAATATTGTCAGATAAATATTGTTTAAAAAACAAAAACAAATATGTCTCTTTTCTTTATATAATTTAAAATTATAGCAATTTAATTATTTTTAAAACAATAATCTCTCCCTTCTTACCGTACAAATGACTGCCAAACCAATAAAACGAATGTGACTTTTGAAATGTGTTTATTTAAATATTGTACTGTTTTACTCGACGCGGCGACATAATAGTCAGCCATGATGTCCCATCTCCAGACCACATCATCAATCTCTCTAGTCCAACACGGCTTCGTTACGAAGAGCTCCTGCTTAACTGATTGTAGGTCACTAAAATCATGGATGATGGCGATGCATCCGACATGGTCTTCCTTAACTTTACCAAAGCCGTGTATTGAGTGAGTCATAGACTTTTGCTCAACAAACTCTAGTCTTATGCCTTTCAACCACATGTGGTTAGATGGACCGGAGCCTTCTTCTCTGGCCGTACATTTTGGTGCAGATCAATGAGTCTCTGTCCGGTGTATCGAATGCGGTTAATGGCGTCCACCAAGGCTGTTCCTGGTATTCGTCACTAGTCTACCAGAGAGCATCTCAGAGCAGTTTATTCTTTTTGCTGATTACGTTAAGATAATTGCTCCCAGAGTGACTTTGAAGATTTCTGTAGATGCCTCCATCAAGTCTGGAAATGATCAAACTTATGGGATTTGTCTCTCAATGTAAACAAATGAAATCACTTTCGAGTCGGTTCTTCACCCAACATGACACTTGATTTCGAACCTGTGCGATGGATGCTGGACGAGACGACGTAGTTCAATGACGTGGGTGTAGTGGTCGATTCCTCATTTACTCTCACTGCCCAATCCATTCAGGCGGCAAATAAGGCCTGCGGTCTGCTCTTTCTCATCGAACGCTCCTTTGCCACCGTGGCAGCCGACATCTTCCTACCGCTATACGTACCTCTGATGCGCCAATTCTGGAATATGGCATCATATTCATCCCCCTATTTCGTTCTGGATATCCAGTACGGTGTGTGAGTTCAGAAACTTGCGACGCGGATGGTCTGTTGGCACCACATAAAGTCCTATGAACAAAAGTTGGAAGTGCGCAATCTGTATTTACTGGAGCGTAGGTGGATGCGCGATACCTTATCTTTGCCTTTAACATGAAGCGCGGCAAATACAATGTGCCTCGTTCGTGATAGGGCTTCGTGGAAACTACGAGAAGATGTACCTGAGACCCGATTCTCCCTACCAATTGGTCACATCCGCTTACTATGCCAGTGACGTCACACTTAGGACACGTAAGCTTTTTCTAATCTTAAATGCAAAATCACACTCTACCTAATTTTTAATCTTACGTTGAAATTTACTATACTAATCTTATTCTTACACATCCGCCTCTAATATTGATATATTGGCAGTACTAAGAACAGTTCCGAAAAACGTGGAAAACGACTACGTGAAAGTGGAATGAAAGAGAGAACTTATTGCATACAAAACACGACTGCCGAAAACAGCTGAAGTATTAAGAAAAAATATCATGTGCAAAAGCCAACTCACATAAGCAGCTAATACCAACAAATCAACCACAGATAAGTTAAACTAGTATAATGTTGTGTAAACAGAAGCGAAAATTATAGAAAGAATATTACACGACACCAAGGAAACTGTAACTACCAGGATAGGAAGGAGAGCACAATCCAGATCAAAACTTGACATGCATGGGGAGTACTGTAATCCAGAGGATGCTTCTTGCCACTCAAAATCCAGAGAAAGTCAACAGCTGTTGCCATTGAGAAATCATTGTTAAACAAATTTTGCGAGAACGTAAATTGTTTTGCAACGGTTATCAAAAAAAGTGGAGAGTACTAGAAAATATAGGGAAAATTGTTGTCACTCAGATTGCAGGGAACAACATCTATTGTTTCCACTTTGCTATCACTGATGATAACTAGTAATAATAATGCTCCAATCCAACAGCCAAGAGAAAAAAAGTAGAACTGACATCTGAACCGACCTATGAAAGAATTGCTAAACAAACTCGTGGTCTGGTACTATAGACAAAATTTAACTTGATTTTTTTTTAATTGTCAGCTACTTTTATAAAAAGGATACAAGTTCGGCGGTACTTAACAAATGCAATCTTTTTCACAAAAATAGGAATTTATCACAAAATAAAATTAAAATTGTATATTTAACACCGACACTTGAAGGAAGTCAAATACCATCAACCATTTATACATACTCTTTCTAAATAGAAAAAAAAACAGAATCAGTGTGAACCTGACTTCTGAAAGAATCGCAGTTGTGTGCAATGTTCTCGTCTGTTTAAACTGCCCTTCATTTATGTGTGATAGTGCACCTTATCTTTCATAAAATGAAAGATAAACACTATACCTGAAACAGTATCACAGGTAAAATAAGTCTGGGCCTGGTGTTACCACAAATACCAAACTATGCAAATATAAAAAAAAGAAAAATCAGAATCAATTCCGTGGGCGTCAGAAGAAAGATCTTAATGGCATGATCAGCAGATGCTCCAGTATGAAACTAAAAGTAGAAGCAAAACCTCACTAAAATATACCGACAAAGCATGGATGGGAAATCAGACTGTGAGGTGACGGTGGTTAAGTGGATAACGACACGGACTGTAGACCTGGGTGTTCCAAGTTCGAATCCAGTCCGTTCCACAGTACCACTTTCACTAGGGATGTTGGCAACCTTCTCGTGGTCCTTCCCGTAAGTACCCGATGTCTTTCCAGAAATATTTATAACTAAAAAAACATCGGGGAAACTAATGTCAACACCAGAATCATCTGATTCACACGAAAGAAGAAGAAGAAGAAGAAGAAGAAGAAGGAAATCAGACTGAAAACCCAGATAAACAAACTTTCAAAAAGACGCTGAAGTTGTAAATAGAAAACGACGGAAGAAGGTAAATATGCTTCACAAAAAAGAATAAATAAGAAACATGAAGAACTAAAACAACAGATAGCAACAGAAAGAAAACTGAAGCGATACAGGTACAGTACAAACAAAATAAGATTTTTGAAAACAATGAAAGCAAGTTTATCAATACGTAAACGGAGGAAGAACAAAAACAGGACAACCTGACTCAGAAGAGACAACACACTTCTTGGGCAAGATATAGGGAAGAGTGATCAGATCACTACAGAAAGGCCGCATGACTGAAAACATGAAAGAAGGGCTTCAACAAATTGAAAAAGGAACAGCAAGCTAAATTAATGAAGAAACACTCAAGATAACCTTAAGAAAAATGTCAAATTGAAAAACTAGGCCACAATGGAATACATACTGCTTTAAAATAATCACGACATGAAAGTCTTATGCAAAACTGTAGAAAATGTATGCACAAAACAGACGTAGCAGAATGAATGAACAAAGGTAGAGACACACTGATACAACACATACACGGAAAAGGGAACGATCCCACGCAACATTCTATTTTGCTTTCAATTTAAAATAAAGCTTTTAGTCAACCTCTGGATTTAATGTGTTCGTCTTTTTATTGTTTTATGTCTCAATTTATAAAAAAATGGATTTATCGCGTTTTGCATTCGAACTCTTCAATTTCAAATTCGTAAAATACACTTTTACTCAATTATTTTTCAGGGTAGATTTTATCGAAAATTACTGATTGATTAATCATGTACTCAATTGAATAATAATTACCTTCATTGGATTTATCATAAAATTTGGCACCCTAAAACATTGGACTCATCATCATCATCTTCATCATCTTCTTCTTTTTCTTCTTTTTTTTTCACTCCCTGGCTAGGTGTGTCCAAGTAGGACCTAGTTAAATATCGATGTTGTCTCTCCACCGGGTTTTTTGGCCTTCCTCAAGGTATTTTTCTATTTCCTCGGGGTCCATTCTGCCGCTCTATATGCCCACCTGTTTTCTGTACATCTCGAAAGGTGACCTACCCATCTATGTTTAGCTATTCGTATGGTTGTGATGATACCATTTACACCAGCTTGCTGTCTGATCCAGGTCTTACTTTTTTTATAATGTAAAGTGATGCCGAGCATAATGCGCCCCATTTTGTATTGCGTGACTCTTGGTTTTTACTATTGCTGCATTATTAAGTTCTACCATATGTCATAACACACACGATGTATCCATTGAACACTTTTTGCTTAATCTTTATCGTGGACCTTTTACTCTTCATGATGTTGTCTACTTCGGAAAATGCTGTCCATCCAAGCGCAATTCGCCGTTGGATTTCAGGCATGATACCAGCGTCACTTCTCACCATATTCCCTATGTAGATGTAGTTGTCAATTATTATATAGTTGTCTATCAATATATATATATATATATATATATATATATATATATATATATATATATATATATAAGATACAAAAGTAAAATCTTTCTTTTAAAACTCCTCTCACTATACGTATCTCTATCTGCCTCGCTCTTTATGCCCTCTTCTTCATCTCTCTTCTCCCAATCCCTCTTCTCTCATCTCTCTGCTCCCTATCTTATCTTCTCTCGCCTCTCTTTCATTCTCTCTCCATTCCTCGCTTTTTTCTCTATTCTTCTATGTCTGTTGCCTCTTCTTTCTCTATCACTTTTTTCTTCCTCTATCACTCCCCTCTCGCTTTCTTTGGAAGCTGGAAATAATCGTTGACGAATTACTGCATGATAACATTAAAAACGGCTCGAAATGTCGATCTTTCTTGACTAATTCTGTTCACGTTGAACCCCAAAAGAATAAATATAAAAACTCTGCCTATATGGTTTCCGATGCAATCGTTAAATAGAATATATCAGCTCCGTTGGTGCGTCTTGTGTAATTTTTGACCTTTGAAGATAACTAAGCGTAATGAATGAAACTGAATCGCGATAGATTCTAAAGAGATGAAAGGAAACATTTAAAAAAATGAAAATAAACCTAAACAAAAGTAATATTATATATTTGATAAAATGTTAAAAGAACGAAATGCTTGATTCATATTCTTCTTCTTTCTAAATGAATTCTCGTAAATGGACATTTTAAAAAAAACTTTAGCGCTTGTTCTATATCCTAACTATAAAGTTATTACCATCAAATATCCTCAATCCAATGTAAAATTTGTACGTTATTCCATATTTCTGATTAATTTATTAAATTAAAATTCGTTATCTTTTAATTATTCTAGATGTATCGGTCTATCAGATTTCTTAAATTGCAATCCAATCGCTAAACGCGCAGATTAAATATGGCCACTCTATTTTAGATGCGGCCAAGTACCTTTATAAAAGTTTTCGACTTCAGTCAGTCAGTCACACTTAAGTCTTGAATAGTAGTTTTGTCAATCGTTCCGTCACCCTGTTACGCTTAGGTTTGAAACAGAATATTCGTCGTCTGTCACACTTTAGGTTGAAATAGCATTTTTAGATGCGTTTAAGTATCTATACACGAAGCCATGTCCGTCGGTACGCCAGGTCTTCTGTCGCCCTGTCACATTTAAGTTTCAAATAGCATTTTCGTCGGTCTGTCACACTTATTTTTGAAACAGTATGTCGATTCATCATGCTAAAGTTAAATATAACATTTTACGTATGTCTGTCATACTTTAGTTTAAAATGCTATGCTCGTAGGTCTGTCACGCTTAAGTTTGAAATAGAATTTGAATTGGTATGTTACTCGTAAGGTAGAAATAAAATTTTCGTCGGTCTGTCATACTTTAGTTTAAAATGCTATGCTCGTAGGTCTGTCACGTTTGAAATAGCATTTTAATCACTAAACGCACAGATTACACGGACGCCTCTTTAAAAGTATCCGCTCCTGTTAATTAATTGAAAAACGATTGATTCCAAAAAGAAAATGGAAAAGAATATTAGAAATTGAAAATGTAATTCTAACGAGCGTATAATTTTGATTAATTAAAGCTTGATCTTGAGTGGTTCTTCCTGACCTGCAACTCTTCAGAATTTGATTGGGATTCATTTTTGGTAAAGTCATTTAAAAATCTGAACTGTAAAAAGAAAAGGCGCCAAAGTATATTGGAATCATAAGTAATTAACATATTCGAACATGCAAATATATGGAACTAAATATGCATGTATCTTTCATCGAAACTTTCAAGTCTCAAGAGGGATTCGCTTTTGGAGAAAAAAGAAAGAGATTACAAGCCATTACTAATTCCCAAACGTCTTTGGGTGTTCTTGTATATGTCTGTCCATAATTACGTCTAGGCTATTAGACATGCGGACGTGAAATATTGTAGAATGATACCATTCCAAGGCAGATTGTCTTTTAGAGTTAGATACCCCCTAAGATTGAATACGGTCACCACATCTGGAGAGGTGCCGCTCGAAACACACTTTCCTGCTTTGACAGAAGACAAAATCGACTTCTCGTGAAAGATGCTCTCTTCTCTTCCCTACAATCCATTTCTCATAGAAAAGACATTGCTAGTCTTTCTCCACTCTCTCGTTATTTTCACGGTAGGTGCTTGACTGCGCTCCAATCTGCGGTTCCCCTCGTAAAACATTGACGGTAAAAACCCGTCTAGCTAGAACCAGTGTGAACATTTCACTTTTTCCTCTGTGTACTTAGAACTAAAGGAAACTTCTATGTAAAACTTTTCTTTCAAATAATTTCCATCTGTTGAACACAATACCACAAGGCTACTTCCCAACTGACTACAACATGGTCGTTTTCAAGACTAATATCAACAAATCCTTGTCGATCCATCCACCTAAATAATCAAATTATGACTATTTACCTCATCGTTCGAAAATTTTCTCAACTTGCTGTTCATCGCCAACTGACAGTCTCAGTAAGCCTTATCCTCGAGTGGTTTTTGGTCTTTTATGAGTGGTGACACATTATCACACAAAAGGGGGAAAGACGCAGGGCGTATGAAACTCCTCATTGAAAATATTTCTTTTGATAGCATTTCGTTCATGGTTTTTATTTCATTAATAAAAGCCATAAACTTAATACAATTACATAGGCAGCTTTTTTCTAATTCAAGCAGATTTTATGTCTCTGAACGAAGATTAAAATAAACATATAAGCATACTAAACCTTATGTCTAGAATCCTTATCCCAATTATGATTTTCAAAATTATGTAGTGGATTTTGATTCTTGAAAATGTCTACAATTTAAGGATTAAGCTTAGATCTTCAGAATAAATTAATTGGTACTTAATGACTTTAGATACAATTCAATGCAAACTTGATATCTAATTCCAATTTTTAAACTTTCGCAAAAATTGGAGGTATTTGAATTTTAACGAAGGACTTTCACGCTCTTTTTACCCTCTGTGCCTCAGACTAAATTAAACAAAATTTACACCTCTACGCCTAGCAGCTGTGTTCCAAAATTTATAATGAGCGGTAAATTAGTTTTGATTGAATCATGTACGTATATAATGCAATATATATTTTTGAATAGCGAAAAACATTTCAAAACACTGGAGGGAAATACAGTTATAATGCAAGTTGATTTCTGATTAAAATTCGGTAAACTGAAGTATATGAAGGCAAAAGACTTGGGAAAAATATGATTATTTCAGAAAAAAAGAAAAAAAGAAGAAAAATTAGATTTTAAGAATCGAGAAAACACACGGCACTCAAAGCTAATATTTACGAAAATAACGGACATTTTCCTATGAGAAGAAAATACCCCTATTCAGCTGTTATTTATTATTATCACTCAAAAATATTAAAGTGTCTAATAAGGCTATTTCCAAGTGCGAACCCTCCATTGTTTTGATGCTAAACTATGAGAATGATTAGCCCCGCAGTAAATCGAGTGCAAATATATAAAAACATTAGTATCGGGGAATTAAAATTTCTCCTCATCATTTATTTTGTATTTTTATTTTTAAGTAAAGAAAAAACAAAATTATATATAATTGGATTCATAACGAGAGTTAGTTTTATTTATCTATTTAAACCTCTGAGATCGATCTTCATCCATAGAGATTTTTAACCACAGGACGGTAACTCTTATTTTTAGAATTAAAGAATCATTACCTCCTTGCCCAGAAATGCAATTCATCCTCAGAAGGGTAGAGATGGACTTATTCGCTGAAGAGTTAATTTACTTGTTATAAGGCAGTGACTTCAATATTATTTAGTAATCCAATGATTTCTAATGCAACTTATACGGATGAAATTGACTTGTTAAATTAGGATGAACAACAAACTGTGAACACTCTTCTTAAGTTTCCTCTCCATTCTTCCGCAAATCAAATGTCTAACCTTAATGGAACATAGGACTCAATCCTTCGATCTATTGAGTTAAGTTGACCCTATTACAATATCATAGACAATTAGGATGCCACAGTATCAATGATTTATATGTATATATATATATATATATATATATATATATATATATATATATATATATATATATATATATTCATGGGTGCCTCAAAGATGTTGTCAATTCCAAGAGACCCAAATACTTAAAGTTTCCTTTGAATTTATCGTTTACTGGTTTGGATACAAAGCTTAGTTTTGATGATAAAAGCCATTTCTATTAGCCACTAACTAATTCACCAAGTGGGTTGGGACTCAATTCGGAGCGTCTTTAATTGAATTTAAAATAAGGAAAAATATGTTCTTTGATTTCATTATCAAACAAAAAGCAATTGGAAAATAGGATCGAAACTGGAGACTCGATGGTATCAGTTTGAATCTGTCTTAACAAACCAATTAACATACTCGTTAAGTAACCGTTTTAATTAACATTTATCAATACATTTCTATTTAATGTGCAAAATGTTGGACAAAAAAGTACGTAGATCCGTTAAACTACTTTCGACAGAATAACTTTCATCACGTTTCTAGCAAAATTCTGCACGTGTATACACTTTTATATTTTAGATAAACTCTCTATTCTGTCTTTCTAATACATAAACACAGACATTCTCCTTTATCATATAGACTAGCAGGGCTACACATCGTTGCCACAAAAAAACAAAATAGAAGTTAAATAGCGTGTGTAACATCTTGATATTAAAACTTTTCTAACCGACACTTTATCTTTCTCTCTTTCCATCTCCCCCATTTTTTCGTTTTTCTCCCTAATTTTCTCTTTCTCCTCCGCCCAAATCATTGATCCCGCGTGCTTGAATGTGTCAACAAAAAATTATAATGTAATTCATTTACCAGAGCTATCTCTTTTAAATGTAAGACTGTAATCTTACATTCATTGCTCATCGAAAACGCTTAGTAGAACAAAACACAATGAAATTCATGATACCGGGTAATTCCACCCCCAACCGCTTTCGAAATAATATGAAGACAAGTGATGTTGATAATGAAAATAGTCTAAAGCGAATTAAATATAATAATGTAATTTACAGTTATTGATTGCAGACAAATTCAAGTAAAACAAAACATTATGTTAGCCCCTCCCCCAAAATATAATACAGGAATGTTAATAATGACAATTTTCTGCCCCCATACAACGCTAAGTAGAACAAAAGTTTTTGTTACTGCCCCATCCCGCGTCAGTTACCAAATATAATACAGTAATGTAAGGAGACCTTCACAGTACTGCTAAAAGTACGATTGAAATGAAGGTATGATGAGAAATGATGTTGATAATGGACATTTATTTGCTCTCAGACAACGCGGAGTAAAACAAAAGGTTATGTAACCCAACTCATTTAATAAATATAAAACTGTAATGTTAGTAATGAGGCCTTCGCAGAACTGGAAAAAGTAACGCTTAAATCAAAGTATGCAGAGAAATAATCATTATAATGATTATTGATCCCGCACAACGCCGAGTAAATGAATAGTTCCGGTCAATTTCTTATTTATTACCCCCGCCTATTTAACAATAATATAAAGATAAATGATGTTGATAAAGACAATATCACGAAGTGATTTAATTTATACCAATTACCAAAACTAATACTAAAATCTTACAATTATTGATCCCAGAACACGCCGAGAAGAACACATTCCTTATTTTTTCCGCTTCTCCTCGATGTCAACATATTAAGAAGAGATGTGATGTCGATGAATTCAATAGTCCGGAGAGATTTACTATATATCCCTTACCAACAGTAATAATGCAATCTTACCATTGTTGACCCCCGGACAACACCAAATAGAACAAATGTTTTCTTTTCATTTCATATTTGGATATCGGACGATCTTATTTTTAAATAGGTGTGGAAGTTAATAATGTATTTGAAAATGAAGATATACACTCATTAATATACAGATAACAAACTAATACCAATCAATAGTGTAAGAGATCTAACATTCCTTCTTGATAGAATGATCTTTGGGTGAAATATGCTTTTGCAATGCATGAGTCATTTAATGCTTGCTTTTAATTAACATCATTTATTTCGAATTGGTGAGCTCAAATACACCTGCTCATGCTGAATAAATGAATCTGTTGAATGCGAAGGCATATTTATATTATATTCTCGAGAATCTGATCAGGCATGGTCACATTAATCAAGGGTGGCATCCATATTAGTATTTATCATCTGTTTATTTGGCTTATTGTGTAAGCTTACATCTCTCTCTCTCTCTCTCTCTCTCTCTCTCTCTCTCTCTCTCTCTCTCTCTATATATATATATATATATATATATATATATATATATATATATAAAAGAAAATTGTAGTTTGCTTGACGCATTGCTGGTAAATATACATGCAAGTTTGTAATCCGAGGCAGGAGCAATGTGATATAGGTACCTGACGGGGAAATAGATGAACAAAATTAAATGAGAAGAGAAAATAAGAATGGAATCTCAAATCAATTTATTAATATTTCACGTAAAACAGATTAAATACCAGAACAGTAAATAGAACATAGTTTACTGTCAAGCAATTAAAAAGTTCCGGAAAAGGTAAACTTTAATTTTCGAGAGCGGGACCTCTCATTATCAAAAGATCACAAATTAATTGCTTGACAGTAAACTTTTTCTATTTACTGCTCTGGTATTTAATCGGTTTTACGTCAAATGTTAATAAATTGATTTGAGATTCCATTCTTATTTTCTCTTCTCATTTATTTTTGTTCATCTGTTCCACCTTCCGGTACCTATATCACATTGCTCCTGCCTCGGATTACAAACTTACATTTATATATATATATATATTTTTGATGCGTGCCGCAAAGATGTTGTCAATTTTCTTATCCAAAATGCGCCAATCTGCGCATAACATCGACTGGACTTCTACTTATCTTAACGGCTTTTAGAACGTATTCTTCTACTTCTATCGTGATTCGACCCCTCGGGGTAAATACCATCAAACTGAGAAAGAAGAAAAGAAGAAATAAACTATAAGACAGTCTCGCCTGACAAATTTGTTCTACAACAAAAGCTTGCTAAAAAAGGATTTTTTCATTTAAATTGCACGATGAGTTGATTTTCAAAAATATTCCACCTATATATATATATATATATATATAGAATTATAAAAAGAAAAACTATACACACATTAAGGTTGTACACATAATAACTTATTTCGACCCCTTTAATTAGGTCTCCTCAGATGTATAAACAACCACGTCAAAAAAACCAAATAATGAGAGAAATTGATCGTCTTAAAAAGATAAATTCACTTTTTTAATCGTGAACGCTCGAATCTTTCATCATATATTTTTACCCATAAAGCTCACATTCGAAATTTTAAATGAGATGATTTATTTGTTTAAATAGCAAAAAAGAATTCTTTTATATATATTTTTATATTTTTATATTTCTGCATATATTAAAAAAATAATCTTACTTCTGTCACCCCTCCTCGATTATTTTAACATTTACCTCCTTTTTACATAGACCAATCAAAAAAGTGAATTTATCTTTTTAAGACGATCAATTTCTCTCATTATTTGTTTTTTTGACGTGGTTGTTTATACATCTGAGGAGACCTAATTAAAGGGGTCGAAATAAGTTATTATGTGTACAACCTTAATGTGTGTATAGTTTTTCTTTTTATAATTCTGTTTTGCTCTGTTTAAATTACATTGAGCTCTGTTATTCAGATTCTCAACACAAAATTGAAATCTACACACTATATATATATATATATATATATATATATATATATATATATATATATATATATATATATATATATGTGTGTGTGTGTGTGTGTGAGTAGAATCAGGCTATCGACAATAAAATAAAATGAAATAATAGAATGTAGAAATGTGTGACACTGTTTTGTTAATTTCTCTCGGTGTGCTTCTTGGGTAGACATCCAGAAACACATATAATTTAATTTTATTGGGGATTGAACGTTTTTCGCGATTTTTCAGCCAAGAACAAAGTGAAATAGGCATTGTAGTAAGTTTTTATCTGTTTATGTTATTTTTCTATCTTGTGATTTTTTATTCCGATGAGAAACGCGTACGCCTGTTTTTTTTTTTGTTTAAACACATTCATTTAATATTCCATATTCCAATACCCATAGTTTTTATCGATTTATTCTTAAATCCTAAAAAAAATCTACAAAGAATAAAAAGTTCTTGAATTGAAATGTCTTGAACACACCTACACCGCACAGTAGGTAATTGTTGACGAACACAAAGAAAACACGAAGAAAAAGCAGACTCATACGTGATATATATATATATATATATATATATATATATATATATATATATATATATATATATTCTAAATAAGCTTTGAGTCATCTTAAACGAAAGTAGAAAACGCAGTTTAACTTCCCAGGGATACAAACTATCGCAGACTTAGCACTTGTAGAAGCCGACTTACCGCTGGGAAGTTTACAAATACGAAGTATATAACAGTGAAACAAAACTAAATGTCGAAACAATTCAGTATAATTTTACTAATATATATACATATATATATAAGTAAATAATAATAATAATAATCATAATTATAATAATAATATAAATAATAATAACACATTACCCTTAAGACTACAGTGTGATATAGTAATTTGCATATCAAATAATACTAACAATAATAATATTAATAATAATAATAATAATAATAATAATAATAATAATAATAATAATAATAATAATAATACTTTTTAAACAATACACCCAAGAACCATTCTGTGACATTATATATATATATATATATATATATATATATATATATATATATATATATTAAAAAAAAATAGCGAATTAGTGTGAGTTTGCTTTGTTTTTTTTGTTTGGTTTTATCCAAAAATGAACCACTGTATAGTGTAGGTTTTTTCAAGACACTTTAATCCACGAACTTTTTACTCTATGTGAATTTTTCTAATGATTTGTGATGTTGCAGAGACGATATTGACATAAAAATATTGTTTGGCACAAGACAAATGAAACAGACCGTAAAAATATATATCACAGAAATGTTATGTTATTTTGGAAATGTGAAAAAATAAAAATAATAAAATAAAAACATAGTTTTTGGAATATTATATGAACCTGACTTTATATATATATATATATATATATATATATATATATATATATATATATATATATATATATATATATATATAGAGAGAGAGAGAGAGAGAGAGAGAGAGAGAGAAAGAGAGAGAGAGAGAGAGATAGATAGTTATATATATATATATATATATATATATATATATATATATATATATATATATTAGGAATGTGTATATGTTTATGCATCAAATTGACTCCTAAACTAATAACCCGATCATTATGAATTTTCAAACACAGCTGCTTAGCGTATGAGTGGGCAATCTTGGATGTACTGAATTTAATTTAGTTTTATGCAAATAGTGAAAATTAAGATACATCCGATATTTGAGATATTTAGCCAATGGGTATTAGACATTGATTAATAAATATTGCCCAAATCTCACTTTCTTTGTAGTATTTTAAAGGGTGTTTAGGGTGCATAATATGGGCACCACTCTGATTTGAATTTTGTTTCTCTAGATTTGCACTGAATTTGATCCATAGTCATTAGACAAGAATAAAGCAACATTCCCTGGATTCTAATCCTTACTTAAAGTCCCTTAAACCTTAGCCTTACATTTTAAACAGTTTCTAGATTCAAAACCATATAATGGATTTGATTAAAATTTGTATAACGATTCTACACATGTGGTTTGGTATCATTTAGTCTTAATTTTGCACTCTGTAAGGGGACATAGAAAAGGTTCACAAATGTACCGTTCGGCACTTTGTAAGGGGACATAGAACACGTTCACAAATGTACTGTTCGGGGAATTAATTTTATATATCCCATTATTTGCGAGATACTAAAAGTTTAAAACTTTGTCAGCAACAACACTTTATTCTTATAACATTTTTGATCGCATGACAATTTGGTCGTTTAACAATTTTCCTTTTCTACGGTTGCTATTGATTCTCTACGAGTTTCAGAAAAAAAATTGAGAAACTAATCGATTCCGTGATAAAATTGATCAGAGTTGATGCTTACCGGAAATTGGGAATCGAAGCTCATAATACTTCGATCAATAATCACTAATCTGTTCGTGATAACACAGAATAAATCATTTGATATTGATAAAAACACAACCCCCCTCCATAAAAGACTAAAAAAGCAAACGATAAACAAAAAAGAAAGAATTTACTCAGACTGAAACGTTGATAGAAATGAGACATTCGTTTCTGAACATAATCAATCAGAATAGAAATCGATTTCTACTATTTCGGGTGTTGATATTTTCGGCTGAATTTATTTAAAAAAGAAAATCAATATTTTATGTGTAAACTCGTTCGGATATGATCGGTGCCCAATGTTCGAACTGCAATAGCAGTTTTACCTTTTTGTTTCATGATTGTATACGGCCATAATCCCGTTGGCACATGGATTACCGTAAGATATCCGTCATTCCACCGGGTCAGTACTTATGTGAGTGACCATTTGGGAATAGCAGTTGCTATATGTACACGGAAGTCGTAGTGGCATTGAAAGCTAAGATCAGGTTAGCAATCTGCAGCAACAGTACCGCCACTTTAAGACGAACAGTTTAGGAGGTGGGAAAGTGGTTGTGTCACGTTAGCACAAGGGTTCCCCTAAGATCAGCGACATTGAGCTTGATCAGTATTTCAGTGTGAGATAATTTCGGAATAGCATGGTGTGTATGTAAAAGAAGGGACTTAGTGGTATTGCAAACAAATATGAAGTAACAACGTGCTCACAAAGTTAACCCCTTTTTTTACTGTTGTCAAGGTAGTGGCAACGTGATAGTGTCAAATCTACTCGGCTAACAAGACTCTGGTGAAACTTATGAAGATCCGTTTTTTTTACAAGTGGGGGACCACTTATCAAGGCCAGGAGCCACTCGAGGATGAGGGTAATCAGCCGAAAGATTATAAACAAGATGAGAGTACTAACATTAGTCAATAACATGAACTACGGCCGATTACTTATGGGGCGTTAAGGATAATAATTTCTTGACATTAAATTTGCAATGTCAATAATTTCTTGACATTGTAATTTACAGGGAAGCAGGGCCGCAGTTATGTGTTCCACAGGCGGGAAGCCGTGGCGAAAGAAGTTTTATCCATGGAAATTCTGCCTGATGCTAGGGACACAGGAGAGAAAGAAATGACTTTTTTCCGTTGTGATAGCAATACAATTTTTTACTAAGAATGTCTTACAATGAGAAACCAAAGATTGGAGCTTAGTCGAGTACTTCCCAGGGGAAAATGGCAGGGAGAGCTAGATAGATAGATAGATAGATAGATAGATAGATAGATAGATAGATAGATAGATAGATAGATATATAGATAGATAGATATATAGATAGATATATAGATAGATAGAGAGAGAGAGAGAGACAGACAGACAGACAGACAGACAGACAGAAAGAGAGACAGAGAAAGAGACAGAGACAGAGACAGAGACAGATATATATATATATATATATATATATATATATATATATATATATATATAGAGAGAGAGAGAGAGAGAGAGAGAGAGAGAGAGATTTACAAATACAAAATGAGATTCAAGTATATAACAGTGAAACAAAACAGGGGAATTTAAATTGAATTGTGAAATATTAAACGGGGGTCATCGGCTGTTTACAATGTAACTGTTTCGGAGATTTAAAGACAGGACAGTTCTAAAATTCATGGCTCTCCAGTGGTACTAATCAAATGACCACTTTCCAATAATCAAATGTCGAAACAATTCAGTATGATTTCACTAATATATATATATATATATATATATATATATATATATATATATATATATATATATATATATATAAGTAAATAATAATAATAATAATCATAATTATAATAATAATATAAATAATAATAACACATTACCCTTAAGACTACAGTGTGATATAGTAATTTGCATATCAAATAATACTAACAATAATAATAATAATAATAATAATAATAATAATAATAATAATAATAATAATAATAATAATACTTTTTAAACACTACACCCAAGAACCATTCTGCGACATATATATATATATATATATATATATATATATATATATATATATATATATATATATATATATATATATATATATATATATATATATATATATATATATATATATATATATTCAAAAAAATGCAAAATGGCGTATTAGTGTGGTTCTTCCACGTGTGAGTTTGCTCTTTTCTTTGTTTTTTTTTAGTTTTGTTTTACCCAAAAATGAACCACTGTATGATGTAGGTTTTTTCAAGACAATTTAATCCAAGAACATGTTACTATTTGTGAATTTTTCTGATGATTTTGTAATGTTGCAGAGACGATATTGACATAAAAATGTTGTTTGGCACAAGACAAATGAAACGGACCGTAAAAAATAATTAAATGACCACTTTCCAATAACCAAATGTCGAAACAATTCAGTTTAATTTCACTAATATATATACATATATATAAGTAAATAAATAAATATTAATAATAATAATAATAATAATAATAATAATAATAATAATAATATTTTCTCTAAAAAAGTGGCTGTAAGAGGAGAAAAGATCACCCCACTAGATTTCGTAGTCGATTTCGTACTTTGTCTTTTAGTTGTCCGTGCACCTGCGTCCTGAAATCGTAAATCCACGAAGTTAAGATAACGACGTTGCTGTTGTGCATGGGAAACCGCATTTACTTTGTGCATTCTGGGTAAAACATTAGTCCGTGTCCTTTCTTCGTGATACGCGCTTACCAAACACTGACCGGCGATGATAGATCAGTTACAGATTAGGATGATAAAAATTTGTCTGTGACCAAAAACTACGTTTTCCAAGTTATTACTTAATATTTTCAATCTTAATAATTTTATGTAAAATTACAAAGATTAAAAAACACTTTTCTATGTACTTTAATCGATCAATTGCATCTATGGCGGTGCACATACCGAATGGGATGGTGAACATGCATATTGATTTTAAATGACTGCGTTTACTAAATAATGATAATTGTTACACCGGCCGTTCTAACAGAAGAGAAACTACACCGGTTCTCACTATAAATAGTGCGAGTAAACAATCACCAGGAAGAAAAATTACAGTATTGTAACTGTCTAGCCGAGTGCCAGTCAGTTTCCTTACCTTTGTAACTTTTATGTTAATACACTTGTTATCTTAACCCAACCTCGACTTGACTTCTTTTTACTGTTGGACTTCTTCACAACAGTAATTAATTGGATGATGTTTTTAATTTCAAAATTTTTAGTTTAATCTTTATAAGTATCAGACACGATCTATTTGAGAAATCTGAATTTGAAAACTATTACAAAAAAATTACTATATTTCTACTACTGAAAAATTATGTAATTGTATCAAGATAAAATATGAATCTCTCCATTTTAGATTTATCAACATTGTGAACGTGCATCTATGTTCGTTAACTGCACAGGCTGTGATCGTCTGCTCGTTATGCTGGTCTGAAGTTGGTGTTCGATTTCGACACCGGTCGCAGTGTCAATCGTGTGGTCTCAGTCAGTGCTGCAACAGGAGGATTCTCTCTCCAAATGAAATTACAACTCCAGTGTAAAGCAAGTAACATAGTTTTATTTTGTGGGATTTACAATGATACTCGTTTTCTTCGACTGAATAACTGGCCTGCAAACCAAAACACTTTACTCGACCAAATCAAAACACAAGTCCAACCGCTTAGAGCTGAAAGGCCAACTTCGACCCGATAAGCATAAACCCCAACTGACCTCCCCTGTCCCTCTGCTTGAATATATATATATAGATGTCTCCTTTGCGGTAGACTACCCATCCATCCACTTGATAATAATAAGTCAGTTTTATCTATGGACATAAAAAACTACTGTGTATAGGGTCATTTTTTCTGGATAGACATTCGTTTTTTCGAGTACTTTACTCTCAGCATAAAACCCCGTTTACAGATGCACTAACTTTTTCAAGTGGAGAAATCAAATTAGGGGTGATAAAAGTCCAAGTAAAAGATACTCCCCATTTTTTTAGTGGTGTCTCCTCTCTTAGTTCAATGATTCTTTCACAGCAAGCTTGTCATTCACATTCATTGAAATTATGTAATTAATTAAACATGCCGCCATTCGAATGTTTACAACATACGTGTGTTTGGAATGTTTCATTATAAGTCTAAATGGGGTTAAATAACATAGAATTTATACACGAAAACGAGCATGATATGAACCTGGCCCGGACAGCCTTTCGCAATGTGTTCGCCTCTACACCAACGCACCACCTTAAAATCTCTTTTCCCCAGACAATTCTACCCATTTCTTGCCTACCCTATTTCTCAAGCTTATCCAGTTCTACAGCTCTCCCAACAACCATCTTGATGTGACCCGCAATCTTGAAGATTTAGGGAGTTCGAAATCAGCTTAGTTGTTACTACTCTCAGGTTGACTCTGACCAAGAGTTTTAGTACCTGTCGGGTCTCCATCTATAAGTTAAATATACACTATCGTTTACAGGATTTGCGTTTACAAAATATACGCCTGTAAAACAAATACATCTACAAATAAATTTCATAGAAAACATATGTACGGTTTTACACATGAGTCCCGTAAGATCAGCGAACTTGAACCTGTTCAGTACTTAGACGTGCTTTTATTTGGGCAAACGATGTGCTGTAAGGGCAAAACAGGTTTCAGTGGTATTGCAAGCTGTGGACACGCTACAGATATGCAGTAACAGTTAAACTCTTCTTAACTGTCATGGCAACGTGATAGTGTCAGAGCGACCCGGCTAAATATCCAGAAGTCAACATGAGTATTCGTTGTGTTTTTTAGGGGGAGCGGTTACTACTAAGTCATTACTTATTAAGATCAAGGTCCCCCGAGGATAAGGGTCAATGATGCGAAATGATTATCAACCGAAAGATGAGAAAAACTATAGAAGTACTAAATAGATCAATGTGTCTGAAGACGATAAATACCCTATAAAATAGTATTAGGGGCGATAATGAGTGGTAGTACCTTTCAAGATTCAATCTATAAGTTTTATAAAGCCGATGATTTACAGAATATTCGTTCATTAATTTAAGCGACAATCAATTGCGTACAAAACATATATACGGTTCCGGCATAAAATCATTCAACTATGGTTGACATGCCGTAAAACCCAATGACCAACCAACCATTTATTTATTAATCATCTATCAGGACTACCTTTAACATTAGTTTATAATACGGTGATATACCCTTGTGCCAGTTGACACGGTTAAGATTCGGATAAAAATTGTTGTTTGGGATAAATACAATTTAGGCGCGCAGTGTGAATATAATTGTATTGGCGCGTGAAAAATAAAAAATAACGCCCACGCAAATTCCGGCGTGGCCTTATATATTAAATCAACTCAAAACGAGCGGACGTAGTAGGGAGCACATCACGTGATATTTCTGTCCAATGGGATTTCTCCAAAGACATTTTTCTAAACTTTTCTCCTTAAGCTCGCTGGAGCCTATCCAAATAGTATTTAAGCACACACAAACATCAAACCCTCTCTCTCAACTGACTCTTCATTCGGAGGTTACACGCGTCTTACTATCACTCTTCCATTTCACCTTTCGCGCGCTTCATACAATTTCACAGGCGAACATTACCTATTGCCTCTCTTAACATTTTATAACATATGAGCATTTCAACAAAACAAAAGACATTCTCCTTTTTACCTACCCTGAAACTAAAGAAAGGACTTCTGAACTCATTACAAAAGGAAATATGTTATATTTGTTAATGGTTTATTTCAGTAAATAAACTTCCGTTGGTTTTGCATGTAAGTCTTCTTCTTATTATTTTTATTTTTATTTGTGGAGGAAGTTATCACCAAAAAAAGGCATGACGACCACCACAAGTTGGTGACCCAGACTTAGAAAATTGCATGCACAACGGAATCTCCTTATAAGCTACACGCGGTTTCCTAACCTACTGGCGATATCATGCGTGCGGTAACACTAAATGGAAGTAAAAAGACGATGCGAATCTCAAGGGATGATACAAGCCGTCAGACGAAGCGTGGATCTCAGTACAATATAGCAACAAATTAGCGAGTTATGCCGATAGTCGCTATTAAATCGAAATTAAACAAATCAACCGACAGTTTAAAGGCTTTAAAATCATTTTCAAACGAAAAACGGAAAAATGGAAGCTCCCCGCGTTGAAACACCTCTAGCTACATTAACGCTAAATATTCCAGCTTTTAATCCTACCAATATAAATACGTGGTTTATCCAGATCCAGGCCCTTTTCTGACGCAAAACGGATTACGTCTCAGCGAACCAAGTATTGTTATTTGGTTGAAAAACTCCCGGCACACGTCGTTGAGGAAGTGACTGATTTATTGGAGAACGTACCAGAAAATAATCCATACGATGAACTTAAGGAGGCTATTTTGAGACAGACTGGCTTATCAAACGAGACAATGTTACGCAATCTCTTCACCCAAGTAGAATTGGGAGATCGCACACCGTCGCAACTTTTACGATACATGCGATCATTGCTAGGAGACAACAAAATGTCCGAAACTATAATGAGAAGTTTGTGGCTGAGTAAACTCCCAGACACAACAGTACAAATTCTGGCACCCACAACGGAAGAGACAAGCACTGTAAAGCTCGCCGACATGGTAGACCGAATTAAACCAGCATACACTGAGGAACACCCTCAGACAATTTCCCCACCAGAACAAATTCCCTTAGAACATGGGAGTCCAGCAGAAAATGACGGGAACATCAAACCTACGACAAAAACATATAGGAAAGTCCACTGGCTGAAACATTTCAAGGAATACATTACATATTAAAGAAAAAAAAAATTTTTTTTTCCTTTTTTTCAATCTGGGGGGAGTATTGTGCCAGTTGACACGGTTAAGATTCGGATAAAAATTGTTGTTTGGGATAAATACAATTTAGGCGCGCAGTGTGAATATAATTGTATTGGCGCGTGAAAAATAAAAAATAACGCCCACGCAAATTCCGGCGTGGCCTTATATATTAAATCAACTCAAAACGAGCGGACGTAGTAGGGAGCACATCACGTGATATTTCTGTCCAATGGGATTTCTCCAAAGAAATTTTTCTAAACTTTTCTCCTTAAGCTCGCTGGAGCCTATCCAAATAGTATTTAAGCACACACAAACATCAAACCCTCTCTCTCAACTGACTCTTCATTCGGAGGTTACACGCGTCTTACTATCACTCTTCCATTTCACCTTTCGCGCGCTTCATACAATTTCACAGGCGAACATTACCTATTGCCTCTCTTAACATTTTATAACATATGAGCATTTCAACAAAACAAAAGACATTCTCCTTTTTACTTACCCTGAAACTAAAGAAAGGACTTCTGAACTCATTACAAAAGGAAATATGTTATATTTGTTAATGGTTTATTTCAGTAAATAAACTTCCGTTGGTTTTGCATGTAAGTCTTCTTCTTATTATTTTTATTTTTATTTGTGGAGGAAGTTATCACCAAAAAAAGGCATGACGACCACCACACCCTTGAGCCATTTGATGAGTGCACAGAGAGCTAGGTAGTTGCATTATCCAAAGTAATTACAAACTGCTATAAATATACATCGAATAGAAGAATCTGCATACATGCACATAATCTATTCTTACGTACACTTATACTTGATGAAAATATTCTTTGAAGTTTTGCATAGATTAAATTGATTAATTCAATTAAAGATATTGTTGAATAATAGCATTCGATTAAACATTTTTCTACGGAAAGTTGTAAACAACATTTATTATAGGCAGATGGTGACCAAGTAAGCGATCGATCACTATATATATATATATATATATATATATATATATATATATATATATATATATAAAGTTAGGTATGTGTATATATTTATATATAAAGTTAGGTATGTGTATATATTTATATATTTGTAATTCAAGGATAATCTTTTAAACTAATGTACATATCATTACGAATTTTTCGAATATATATTCTACGCAACACGGTTTTTAACATGGTCATACTATTTTATTGTGAACTTTAACCTGCATGTATACAAAGTTAAGTATGGGTATACGTTTATACATTTATATGTATAAGATTAACACCTAAATTAATAAACCAATCATTAGTAAGCATAGCATACAGTTTCTAGGCGTACTGATGGATACAGTGGTTTGTATTTAATTTACTTGACTTTCATGCAAAAAGGGCAAAAAATTCAGATACCCCCGATTAGTGTGCAATTTTACCAATTAGCATTAGACATCAATTAATAAATATTTCCTAAATTTCATTTTCTTTGGAGTATTTTAAAGCGTTTTTAGGGTGCATAATATGTGCACAACCTCACTCATTTGCGAATTCAATTTTTCAGATTTACAGTTAATATATTCGTATTCATAATTCATTTAAGACCAATTAAGCCATATTCCCTGAATTCCAATTTTTTTGACACCTTAAGCCTTAAATTTTAGACATTTTCTCGACTCAAAATCATGTTATTGATTTTGATCAAAATTGAAATATGGATTCTAGACAAAAGGTTTGGTATAATTATTTGTTGATTTCAATCTTCGTAAGTGAACATAAAAGTTGTTAAAAACTGTTCTGTTTGGGGAATTAATTTTACCCATCCTGCGATGTGTATTCTTCTATTTATTATACTACATATGAGTTACTCAATCTTTGTTTCCCTAAGGCTTTTTTTCTATATAATTTAATAACACAAAATACATACTAAAATATACCTTACTTCTTGGAGTGAGTTATATTTGAAAAGAATTGTGTTTTACCTATTCTAATTAGTCGTAATTCATAATTAATTAAACAAGTCACTATATCTCTCATAGCTATTAGTATATTTTTATCACTCTCTCATTCTATGTTGATTCAATCTCTCTAATATTTCTTAATGTATCTGTCAGTATTTAGAGACAGGGGTTTTCTCTTTTTTTTCAGTGTAGATATCTACTTTACATACATGTGTCTCTGCACACCACATATACGTATGTAAATTAGATGTAAAAATAATGACTATCATATAATATAAAAGTAAAGAAGCTTATTATTTTTAATTATGCAAATCGAATAACATAAATGTATATATCACAGTTAATAAATGTTCAAATAACATAAAAAAGGTGAATAACTAGTGGTAGTTGTTGCGACCCAGCGGGGGTATTGGTATGTCTACTAGATCCATACATGGACAAATAAAGCAGTCAATTCATCACTTAATACAAACAAATGAATGAACCAAACTGGACTAGCACCATTCTGTCCCGAAAGACTACGAATACCCTATAAAAGAGTGCTAGGGGCAGTAATAAAGTTATGGGGTGCAAGTGTTGAGCAATTATAACCACACTATTTAAGACCTTTCATAGCGTAAATCCAGTGACAGTAAGGCATCGAAGACGACTGGAATAAATGCTAGGATAAGCAGAGAAGTATTAGTGTAATTTTGAAAATGTTCTTCTAAACTAGTTGCCATACAGAGGCTTAAGATCTTAGTCTACCCTCCCTTTTAACTTAACTTAACGAAGGGGATGAGATATTTGGGCTAATACCTTTTTCCTAAGTTTATTAGAGATAGTGATTTTGCAATAGATTCTACTTTAAAACCCCAGGACACTACTTAGGATGCTTTTATGAATCTGGCCTTTAATTCACAATAGTCTTTTACGTATAAATAGCGCAGTG
This sequence comes from Sepiola atlantica, assembly GCA_963556195.1. Classification (NCBI taxonomy): domain Eukaryota; kingdom Metazoa; phylum Mollusca; class Cephalopoda; order Sepiida; family Sepiolidae; genus Sepiola; species Sepiola atlantica. The sequence continues at coordinate 153,405,261 of OY744524.1, forward strand.
TAACTTTTTTGGAGTAAAAAGAAGTCAAATGAAATATTTTTGAGAATAATCTCTGAAATATCCCAGAACGAAAGTCGGCAAAACCACGTGACTTCCGGGTGGAGCATTTTTTAATCTCTTTCCTTGCAAGGAGATGTGTTCAAGACGCCGTCACCAATGAAGGAGGGGCGGGCTCACACAATGTATCTATCTATCTATCTATCTATCTATCTTTGGTACTCTTATAGAGAATAGACCGCGTTTCCATGATTTCGTGTCGTCAACGTTCGGGCAGGTTTCGGAAGCACCCGTGAGTTGACGAGGCGAACAATACATTGAAGACTGGCAGACAATAAATTCAGACGAAGAAAATCAAAGTAAAATACATATATAAAAATAAAGAACGAACAAACCATAGCTAAAAACCTGTTATTAATTAGATTTTTTTGTCAAAGAAACACTTGTTAATCAATTTTTTTAAATAAAATGATTTTTTTTTGTGCACCGAAAACTTTCAAAAAATGATTTTCTTTATATATAACAAACAACGAAACCACTGTCTTTTACCAATTTGTTGTTCGTTTTTTTAACAATGTTTTTTTTTCTTTTTAACATTTTTAGAGGTTAGAGTTTAGGGTTAGGGGTCACGGTCTAGGGTAAGAGTTAGTCTTTTGCTAGACGTGACCGTTGCTGACAGAACTCAATGAGTCCTTCTGGAGATTCAACGCGCTAACACAGATCGTAGAAATTCTTTTTTTTTAAGTACTGCAGACCGTATACATTAATTTATTCTAAACGTTATTGTCTGCTTGCTTGGAACATAACTGTTTAATGCCCGCTGCAACCTGATTAGTTAATAGTTTCGTCAATTCTCTGGCGCTTCCGAGACCTGCCCGAACGTTGACGATGTGAAGTCACAGAAACGAGGTGTGTTGTCTATAAGAGTACCCCATCTTTTACTCACACTCGTACGCACGTGACATGTCTCTCTGATTTTGTCTGCAATGTCCTTTTGTCAATGAAATGTTTTATTTTATAAATTAACATCGGCGTCCGAGTAGTTTTGTCAGCAGTTGAGCCAGAAGCTGGGTTCCCGGCGGGCGTATAATGATTTAATAAGTGAAAACATAGCAAAGATATTTGCCAAACAATAAGGTCATTTGGGGCCATTTTTAATAGGTCACATCTTATCAAGTTTCATAATAACTCGATAATAAGGATTAATGGAATATATATATATATATATATATATTGATAGATAGATAGACTGGCAGGTGAATGACGATGAATATTATGAGAAGATTGAGAATAATGAATAGAAAGAATTCAATTTTATGTCTGATAGAGGTTATGTTAAAGTAATTGTGTGACAACAAATTCGGTTTAATGTTAGGAAGAAAGGAAAGTTCTTTGCAGTAGGGATAGGAAGACAAGTGCTTGTTGTAAAAGATTTGCAAAGAACAACCAAGGATTGAAGCTCAGTCGAACACTTTCTATAACAATAACGATAGAGCAGAGAGAGACTAACAACATATCTTCTGTGAGAAATGAGCTGTAGATAACAGAAGAGATTATTCTGCACTAGACTTCGTACTCTGTCAAAGCAAAAAGAGTGCTTTATTATATATATATATATATATATATATATATATATATATATATATATATATAAAGATAAAGATAGACGGACGAAGACTGATAAACATGCACGAATGTCTAAATTTATATCAAACTTTGATTGTTCAATGCAAGGTATATTCTGTAATAAAATTATGTTTATTATTCTTTACTATATATATATATATATATATATATATATATATAGTGTGTAGATTTCAATTTTGTGTAGAGAATCTGAATAACAGAGCTCAATGTAATTCAAACAGAGCAAAACAGAATTATAAAAAGAAAAACTATACACACATTAAGGTTGTACACATAATAATTTATTTCGACCCCTTTAATTAGGTCTCCTCAGATGTATGGACAACCACGTCAAAAAAAAAAATATATATATATGAAATAAAAACTGAATTGTTTCTACGTTTGGTTATGTGGCAGTAGTGCTCCAACTGTAGGATGTATATGTTTTCTTTTTGTTAATCTCTGGAGTACATTTTAGATTGTTTAAAAAGTAATTATTCTCCAGGAAAAATTTGTTTATGTTTCAGAGACTCCATGAGACAAGAACCACAGTTGGCATGTGTCCGTTATGTAATAAGATGAACCCCGAGACACGGTACGATTAGGAACTGATTTTTCATTTAGACAATTTGTTGCTTCAAAACTTATAACAAAATATCGAATTATGAATCAGTATTAAGTTCAGTGCAAAACATTAATTTAGTCAAAGGTAATATTATAATATATTTTTCAAATGAGGTAGATTCTCAGGACTTAGGGAAGGTCGTCAAGGGTCAGTCAGGCTCAAGAGAACTATCATTAGCGGGTACAGTGTAAACTAACAAATTGATAGCACACTAAACACATCCATCTGTTAGCTATTCAGCAAACTAGTCTGGTGGAAACGCCATTATCCAGTTCGATTTCACGATTTTGTCTAGATTCAAAAAAGGATCGCATAATGGGTCAAGTACTTTTTGGAGCGGTAGAATGATCCAACTCTTTTTTTCTAGTGACCTTAGTAACACATTGGATATAACTCTTACATTTTAGATACGGAGTGAAAGCCAGTCATAGGAGCTTATCAACATAAGGGACTTTATCTAAGAGAGAGAGCCATTCATTTCAAGTGCAGCAAAACAAAAATCTGAGCGTTGGTGCTGAAAAGAGAGAGACTTGCTTTTAGATCACTAATTTTAGTCTCACCGTCGAGACTAACGAGAGTTTTCCTGACATATATTTCTTAGACTGGTATCTGCGCTCAAATAGTATTGGACCAATTTTGAGACATTAGAACGAGTAAGAGAATATCAAAATAACGGACTAAGGGAATAACGGAATAACAGTCCAATGGATTAACGGAGAGTGATTAACAACGCCCAATCAATCATGTCGAGAACTCTTCCCTGTATCTCCCGACTCGTTCCTTACCACCTATAGAGTGACATTTGTATTTTTCGATGGCTGATAACCTCTAGGTGCGCCACTAATAAAACGACAGTATCCGTTCTGATACTACACTTCATTTTTTCTGTCCTCAGTCAGTGAAGGATAAATACTTATATACTGAGGCAATTTTAATGTTTTTTTTCTCCCATCCAAAGTGCCTCTTTTAGGGGAGTTGAAATTTCCCCACAATAAAACTCGACCTTGTGTCTAATTCGGCGATCGAGGGGAGGCAAACAAATAAGAACTAGAGCGATGTACACCTTCCAGGTTGTCATGCGAGATGATTTTTCTAAAAGCTGCCACGTTATCTCTATCGAAATTTATGTTTATCGATGATCGCAACAGGAACTACAACTACTCGAAAAGAATATAAGCGTTTTTATCGATGCTAGACTCATCTAGATACACCGTATTCTCTCTATTCCCATGCACATTAGACATAGTCACCTCATAAGGCGCGTGACTGATAGTTACATAAGAACGGCCATTCACTATAGATAGGCTAAGTAAATACTCTAGCGGCACAAAATGTGTTTAGAATGCGTCGTGTAGTCCTGGGAGTAAGGGGACCAGTTTAGAACGTCACGGAATGCCCTCGGAAAGGTACTTCCCCGCTGTATGAAGTCCTTAACCCGGAGATAAAAAAAAAACACGAAAAAACAAACGTACTTCAGCTAAAATGTTGATAGGAACATAAACATTCGTTTCTCAATAAAACACATCAAAATAGAAATCGATTTCTACTATTTCGGGTTTTGATATTATCGGCCGGATTTATTTCAAGAAAAATCAATATTTGATTTGTAGACTCGTTGGGATATGACCAGTGTTCGATGTTCGAATTGCGATAAAAGGTTTACATTTTCTATATACTAGCTATATACTCATCCTACTGGTCTTTTTAAATACTAATAATTTAGAAATATATATATATATATATATATATATATATATATATATATATATATATATATATATCTATATCTTCTCTAATATATAAAGTAGAGACGTTTTTTCCCCTGTACCTTCTCGGAGAATAGGAAAATAACCACATGCATCACGGGCTACTGAACTCACAATTACATTGCACTTATTCACTCGAGCGTGTTTTAGTATATCTGTTATTCTTCTTTCCAAACTTACACTGAATATTACATTCGGCCCGGCCGCCACGACTCTCCGAAATACCAACTCCATATAGGTGGTAGTAAAAACTTTTCTCTCTAACAATTCTGTACTGTGACTACACTCATCGACACAGGGAACTAATAAACACAGTATAATTTTCATAAAGCACCCATTGTTATTTCGTATTTGTCTGGCATTATTTTACTACATAATATTAAGCAATACGCAAATACTTAACAACCGCTCCCTTACACTCCGATGATTATTTGCGAATATCAGATTACGTTCTATCTAATTCTACCTTCTACATTTAAATTCATTCCGGATTTAAGCGAATGAAATTAACGAACACAGTTCCTGCAACATTTAATGATTCAATATGGTGGATAACATTTCTTGATCGAATCGACTTCCTATTTAATTCATTAAGCACTAAGATACTGGTAGACGCGGATAGATTTACATTTTCAAAAACATACACCTTAAACCCGCATATTATAGAAAAATTGCCCAAATGAATTTACTTCATCAAAAAATGACCTACACCGCGTTATTGTTGAAGTTTCCATTTGGTCGGCAGAATGTAAATGTTAA
>OY744524.1:153415033-153437533 GCA_963556195.1 Sepiola atlantica
CAAAAATTCAAATACATCGCAAATTCATTGAAAACTTTGCAATGCTCAACACATTTCATATTAAATGTAAATAAAAAAGCCCTACAAATATTTTCAAAATACAATAAGCAAAAATCTCATACACTGGAAATTCCTGTCATCAATAGACATCTTCTCTTACCTACCCATTCCGATGATACATAATTTGCAACATTCTAAATAAACTAAGAATTCCGACAATACTAACTACATCAACAACTATAAAACCGACATCAAATCAGAAAAAAACATTTAAAAAAACACATATAATGAAGTTATATACACTGTCCAATGCAGTAATTGTCAACAAGATATAGGTAAAGATAATTCAACGTGAACTGAAAAAAAGGCTTGACAGACATAAAATATATATAAAAATAGCAATTCACTGAACGCACTTTTCACCCACGCATTACAACACAATCATTCTTTTAATTTTGGGCAGGCTGGAATTGTTACATTCATTTTTAATAAATCTCAACGAAGACTTCTTGAATCAGCACTCATTATACACTCTACCACAATTAAACAACGTAATGGCTTCTACAATTTATCTCTTTTCTATCCGAACAAATACTTGAATTTAGATCCAGACTAGCTACTGTATACCACACTCTCAACATACTCACTCATAACATCTACAATAAAATGAATTATATATATATATATATATATATATATATATATATATATATATATATATATAATGAATAAAAACATAAAAAATACAAAACATCCGTTTCAATTCTTAAGCATTTTAACCCTTTTAATTTCGAACAATTATGGTTTATTTTGACAAAGAAATAGGCCACCCTTTTTAATATTCTAACGATTATTTATTTCAAGTCAATCACCCCGAGGACCTCATGACATTAATAATATCATTGTTTCCCTTTTTTATTTTCAATATACATGTTGTGGGTGTATGTACATATGAGTCCGACAGTACATGGGAGACAAATCCAAATTATGGCAAATTCATCAGCCAATTCCCCTCCGAAACTAAGAACCTAATTCGGACTATTGAAAAGATATAGCAAAGGATATCTAGACATGAGTTGCCTCTTATATTCAACATTACTTTCCTGCAAGAGAAGATGCTGCCTATATATATATATATATATATATATATATATATATATATATATATATATATATATATATATATATATATATATATATATATATATATATAGTCTAAAGAAGCTTTAAGTCATTTTAACAAAAAAAAGAAAAAAAAGTAAAATGCAGTTTAAATTCCCAGAGAAACTAACTATATCCAAGATATTGCAGACTTAACATTCCTTGGAAAATTCATTAAAAAAATAAGTAAATAACATTTAAAAAAAAAAGGGGGTGGTTAAGTATCTAAGAGTGAAACAAAAACAGGAGACCGTTAGCGTCTAATATTAACACGGGGATCATCAGCTGTTTACAATGTAACTGTTTCGGAGATTTAAAAACAGGACAGTTATAATATTCATGGCTCTCCAATGGTACTGATTAAACTACCATTTCCCCAATAATCAAGTGTCGAAATAATTCAGCTTAAAATTTCACTAATATATACATAAATAATAATAATAATAATAATAATAATAATAATAATAATAATAATAATAATAATAATAATAATAACATATTACCCTTAAGACTACCGTATGATATGGTAATTTGCATATCAAATAACATTAATTATAATAATAATAATAATAATAATAATAATAATAATAATAATAATAATAATAATAATAATAATAATAATAATATTAATAATAATAATAATAATAATAATAATAATAATAATAATAATAATAATAATAATAATAATAATAATAATAATAATAATAATAATAATACTATCTAAACACTACACCCAAGAACTATTCTGCAATATGGTAGCTAGCAATAAAATTATATAGGAATAAAAGTTGCATTAAAAAATAAATAAATAAATAAAAAATAAAAATAAAGCTTATATATATATATATATATATATATATATATATATATATATATATATATATATATATATGTGTGTGTGTGTGTGTATGTGTGCATATATATATATATATATATATATATATATATATATATATATATATGTTAAATATTAATACATTACCATCTCTTCGCTGCATCTTGTTCTCCCCTGCTCCATGCCTGCCCATCCAATTATGCGACGTTGATGTTTAACTCTCCCGTTCTCTTGCTTTGATACAACTTTTAATAAACAATACGCATGTGTCCCCCCCCCTTCTCTCTCATGGTTTAAATAACTGGGACTGTTGGGTTTTTGGTTTCTCTCTTGGTCTTTTTCCTTCCCACTCACCGATTAACAAGTCAAAACAATTTTATTCCTGATAAAATCAAGATTTTAATTGAAATAAGACTATCACAATAGATACAGTAACTTACCGTGGCAGATGTTTTGCGTGTCGAGTGACCGTTTGCCAAAGGGAAACGTTCAAAATCTTGAACGTGAGATTTCGTAAAAATAACATGCAGATAGTTCTTCATTTTCAGCTGTCATCTAGATCATCCGTAAACATCTGGCCTGTCTTTCTAGTATGTTTATTCAGAGTCTGTTGTTTCATCTCCCCACGAGAGCAAATTTAGACACAAGGTCGCTTTTAATGTGAAGAAAATCAGCTCTAAATAAGGAGGAAGTCTCACCTAGCAAAAAAAAGAATCCGTATATAGCTGTCGGTTCTCTCTCCTGCAACAGACAATAACGCGACTATTATTCGTATAGGAACAATAAACTTACGCATATAGTTAATCTTTTTAGATAAAGAAATGCATTACCCATGATTCATTTCAAACGCAGTTCAGATCTTTATACGCTCTAACCGTCCAAAATGTCGTATGTCATCTACCCTTTGATTTAGGTCCAGTCCTACATTGGCTGATTTCGTATTATAACACATTAACATGTTTTTCTTTTTTTCATCATCATATTTTTCTTTCTTTATTGATTCAAAAGATGTAGAAAATCTTGCCCGTAGGACTAGGAAAATCACTAAATATTCACCTACTGAAAACTAGTAGTAAAGTATACAAATCTTTATAAATGTACAATAGCCAATGCGTGTGTAATGACAAAACCTGGATGAGGGTTGATGAATAAAGTCTAGATATAAAAGCATGAAGTTAACACTAAAAGTCTCCATCAAAACTAGCTACTCCTCCGATTGGTCCATGAAATGACATCCATAATGACATCCACATGTTCCCACAGAGTCGGAGACAATCACACTCTAGAGAGGAAGTTCTGCATATAGTCTGTTCTTTACAAGACTAAAATCATGCCAACCATAGCCAACTTAAATATTGTGAAACATACGTTGGAATGATGAAAATGGAGCTATACATCATATTTTTACGCTCACAACGCATCTTTCGAAAAAAGGACAACGGTGATTCTGGTTGGACGCCCCTGGAATTTTAAAGACCAAAACATTCAATATGCTATTAAATTGAAAATACTAAAATACCAAAATTCATACACTCTACATTCCAAAAAATGTAACCTGTTTGTTGCTGAAAGCCCTACCAGCTATTAGTACTTGCCTAAACACAGGTCTGAAATATTCATGATGTGCAATACCACAGGTAATTTACTTGTAAATTGAACACCAAAACATAGCCGCCAACCACTTTAGATCAAAGTACGCCACTTGATCGGTGATACAGAGAAACAATCTGTCTCCCGATGACTATATTATTTTATTTATATTTTACATGTATTCTTCCGCAACTATGGTTTCTCAAAATGTCTGCAACCGGTCATTTTGAGTTTTGCAACAGTTTATACTTTTAGAACGACTCTCATTCCTCAGTTCCATGCAAGGCAAAAGTATATACTGCCCATATATTTGTTCCCCGTGCTGCAAAAAATAGCGTCATATGTTTGGCGACCTCGAGAAAATATTTGATAAAAATCTATATTTGTCGGTAAAAACATAATTATTTTTGTATTCGATATACATTTTAGAAATCAAAACGCCTTTATAATTACCAGTTCCTCTCTGAGATTGTTTACTGAAATTTACTTTTGGGTGTGATTAAAGTGAAAATGAAAATACACTGACCTGTATAGTAATTGAACTCACAAACTTAATTTACATTTCTGGAAGATAGTTAAATAAAAAATTATCTTATTTAAAAATTAAGAAAACTAATTTATTCTTTTAAAACCACTTTATCTGTTCAAATTACTGAAAGATTCTTTATTATTTGGTAATTTCACACTTATCTACATTTGACTGCAATCTAGTTTCGCAAGATCTGGTTAAATAAATATCAATTATCTCCTTTAGTTATTCAGAAATCTCTGATGGTTTTGTAAGTGTTGTGAAGTAGTCCAACAGTAAAAAGAAGTCAAGTCGAGGTTGTGTTAAGATAACAAGTGTATTAACATAAAAGGTACACAGGTATGGAAACTGACTGGCACTCGGCTAGACAGTTACAATACTGTCCTTTTTGCCCCTGGTGCTTGTCTACTCGCACTATTTATCGTGAGAACCGGTGTAGTTTCTCTTCTGTTAGAACGGCCGATGTAACAGTAAGAACATTATTTTTGAAAATATTAATCGTATTCATCTCTTCGGTTCTTATGACAGCAATGATTCATGAATCGTCCGACTTAAATCGAAAATTTTAAAATCATATTTTTAAAACACAAATACCATTCATAATCCATTTTTTGGACTGTTTTAAATATTAAAATCGATTAACTAGAATCTTACAATTCCATTTAAATGTTAGGTTCAGAATATTTAAAAAGAATCGTAAATTGATTTGGGTGTGAATTTTTTTAAAGATTAGCTAAAAATATATTTCAGTTAAATTCCATTAAATTCACACAACAGTTGGGTTAATAGCTAAACAATGTATACATTATGAGCTCAAAATATAATAATTTAATAAATGTTCCGAATTTGTTTAAAAACATATTTATTTATACAACTGTTTCTGTCTATTTTCACAATACACATTTTGAAAACATCTTATAATTTATTACCAGAAACAATTGTATGGAAGAAAATGTTTTAAAACCAAATTCGTAATGTTTAGTAAATTGTGTGTGTATATATATATATATATATATATATATATATATATATATATATATATATATATATATATATGATTATTTTTATATACACAGACATATATAAAAGCTCTATTTGATATTGAGCACTTTTTATGAACCCGGTTGAAATTCTTTGGATTACTACCCTGTGGATGTTTTACCTGGATATATATATATATATATATATATATATATATATATATATATATATATATAGTGTGTGTGTTTGTGTAAATGCGAATTTGTGCTCGGTTTTTCTCAAGAAGGCGCTCAAATGCAACGGACAGCGACCAGCCAATAATTCATTTGATATGTATTCAATAAATCAAACGTAAACAAGAAAATGGAGCCAAAGCGGCCGGCACTTATTTGGTGGGCGAGTGTTGTGCGGGGTTAGGGTTAAGAAGGTTGCAATTCTCGGTGTTCGCCCTTCTTTTCAAAATGGCCGACCTCGCCTGTACGACAACGCTGACGACGAGGGAATGCCTAGTGACAGGAAGTTTTTCATTTTCTACCGCACAAAGATATTAACTCGTTTGATCTCGTTTTTGCTCGGAGCTGGGTAAACTCTAGAAAATCCGTTGCTCTCTTTCGCTTTCATCCTCTTTCCTTCCGCTCTATCTGTTTGTATTTCTATATATCATCCATCCTCATACTCTCTTTTTTACTTTGTTTCTCTCCTTCCTTTTCCCTTTCTCAATAGCTCTTTATCTCCATCACTTGATCCTCGTCTCTTTTAGGGCTTCTGACCTTTTTATTTGAACAATTTCCTCTCTCTATCTGCCTCTAGGTCCCTTTCACCCTCTCTTTATTTATTAACATTTCTACCTCTCCATCGACAGCTATCTCTCTAGCATTTCTTATTTTATTTTCTCTTTCTTTATATCTTTGCGCCTTCTTTCTGTCTTACTTTATCTATTTTCTGTCTGCAACCCTTGTACTCTCTCTTACTCCCTGACTCACATTTTCACACGTTTTCTCTCTCTCCCTCCCCCCTCTCTCTCGCTTCAATTTTTTCGCACCTCTCTCATTCTTTCAGCTTCTGACGTCTTCCTTCCACACCTTACTCTCTATCATTCTCTCATTATCTCTATCTCCTTTATTAAGTGTTACCAATCTCCATCCTCTCACTGTCTATCGGTTTCCCTTCTCTCTTCTTTATTCCCCACCCTCTCTTATAGTTTTACATATCTTAGTCCCTTTTTTCTCCCTACCTCTATAACAACCTCTTTTTTCTCAACCTTTCTATTTTCTTGTTTCCCCATCTATATATTTATCTCTCTCTACTTTCGACTATCTACTTCATCCTCCTCTTTTTATTCATCACATTTTGCTCTTTTTACATCCATCTGGCTCCTCTTATTCTCAATATTCTCCTTTCCGCTTCTTTGTGTGTGTCTATATCTTCTCTCTCTCTCTCTCTCATTCTCTCTCTCTTTGCTTCCTCTTTCTTCTATCCCTCTCTTTCTTATTACGTATACTCTTTCTAACTCTCTCCCCCTCTCTCTCTCTCCATTTCTCTTTCTCTTATACTCTACCGTTTCTCTCCACCCTTTTACCTCCTTTATCGCCTTGAGATCCTCTTTCTCTCCGCGGAGATGGTTCGATGAAAGACGATAAACATTCACGGAACTGTGAACAAGTTGGCATTCATCAAAGCCCAGATGACCCCCCGCACGGCTTTTCACATATAAAGTGTAGCTCGAAACGTAAATACCCGGGAAAGGTCCAAGAGCTTCGGTTGCCCAAATAGTTCTTTGAAACGACGGTAAGAAGGAGAGACGAATGTCGACAAAAGAAAAAGGTACGTGTGTTTGTGTGAGTGAGTGAGAAAAAGAGAGAGATAGAGGGAGAAGTCGGATTGTGTACAATGGAATAAATAGGACATAAAAGTAGAATGCAGAATGTTGAGAATGGCTGGAAGTAATAGAGTGAAACATACTTCGTTGCAGAAAGTGATTTCGAAATAAAAAATATTGTTGCATTTCTACTTCCAAAAACACGTTTCCTACGAGAGTCCACACTCAAGCACATAATGACATAAATGTTAATGAGCACGACATTTAAACAAGATCGTCTATTTTTAAGAGACATCAATTCAATCTCCGTGTTTATCAATGAAAAATTATAGTTCAGACTTAAGCCTGACAGACCAACGACAATTCTATTTAAAACTTTAAGCTTGACAGACCAACCAAAATTCTATTTCAATCAAGTGTGACAAACGAAATAAAATACTAATTCGAAATTAAGAGTAACACATTAAGGAACATATTATTTCAAACTGAGGCTTGACTTATAAAAAAAATGTGTATTATAATGTTAAGCATGACAGACCAAACAATCTTGTTTCAAACTGAAGCGTGACAGACCAAAAAAATTTGCTGTGTCAAATTTAAGAATGGCAGGCTGAAAATGCTATTTCAAACAAGCGTTACACCTCAAAGAAAATGCTATTTCAAACAAGCGTTACACCTCAAAGAAAATGCTATTTCAAACAAGCGTTACACCTCAAAGAAAATGCTATTTCAAACAAGCGTTACACCTCAAAGAAAATGCTATTTCAAACAAGCGTTACACCTCAAAGAAAATGCTGTTACAAACGTAAGTTTGACATCAAAAAATTGTGAATAACCCATGCACATTGTATTTCAAACGAGCCTGTTTATTTATCTTCCTCCCACAGCTGTAAGATGTGACACAAGGTCGGAAAGTGGGATTTGATAAGTCAGCACCCTAGAGGAAGAGTACCTTGACTTTTAAAAATTGCCTGGGCAGCCCCGTTTTAAATAAAAAGCTTAAAATGAACTGAGATGAAAGTGATACTCCGATTTGAGCTATTGCTAATAAAGAATTGAGGACTAATCTGATCTAATTATAATAGAATATATTTTTAACCGAAACTATGTCATATTTCTCAAAGATATGTTGTCACACACACACATACACCCCCTCACATATATATATATATATATATATATATATATATATATATATATATATATATATATATATATATATAGTATTCGAGAGTCTGCTCTTTGTCTAAGTTAGCTATACTGATGACGGCTTAGGAAGGAACACGGTTCAATAGATTAGTTTTATCTACGTAAAAATTAAATATATATATAAAATGAACATAAACAATAACAAATATCCATACTCTATGCACACACACACACACACAATATATATATATATATATATATATATTTCCTGTATCCACCTAACATTTCATAAGGAGATATACTATTTTATGCATCAATTTTCAGTATTTACTTCAACAGTGCTCGATACGCAAGTAAAGGTAGTTAGTAAAGTATGAAAATATATTTATGGCAATTAAGCATTTTAGCCAGAAGATCCCCCCGGGATGAAATACGGGGGCCTCTGTGTAGCTTAATTGCCATAAATACATTTTCATAACTTATATACCATCTCTCTCTCTCCCCCTCTCTCTCTCTCTCTCTCTCTCTCTCTCTCTATATATATATATATATATATATATATATATATATATATATATATATATATATGCATCTATGTTGGAGTTGATTGTAACGACATAATGGATTTAAGAAATAAAGTAAGTTTTACTAATATTTTTTACTTTTTTCTATACAATTCTACTTTCTACGTTGCTTTTTTACATTAATATCGTGGGGTCTGCGTGTGCGCCGGTAAAAATATGAATGCCAAATTAATCAATACTTCCTCTTTGAGGCCAGGAGTTCCTTCGGTTACTCTACTTACCCAAACAACGCCTGAACACGGTCCGCTAATATATACATGCATTTATAGCATTTTGGTTGTGCACCTAGAGATTTAGAAACACCTCCATTGTATTCCCCTGTTAATGTTACATAAGAATAGACTTCTAGATTACATGCAGATTCTCTTATCTTTCTTTCTATAGGTAACACACATATATCCCATTATGCGACCTTTATATTTAATCCTCCTCTTCTCCTACTTTGATGCAAACTTTATAATTTAGAGACGCATGTTTCCTCCTTCCACCTCATGGTTTAAATAACTGCAACCGCTACCAATTTTTTCCCACACCTTCCACAGCTAATTTAATTTCTCCAACTGCTACCATCTTTTTGAGCCTATAACTTATATTTTCATAAACGACATTTTTTCGGTTTACATAACGCATGCTCACTCCCCCTCCCTAATGGTTTAATAACTCTGACCGCTACAGTTAACTCAACTTCTCCCACTGCTACCATCTATTTGTAGCTCATAATTTACTTGATAAGCGGTCTTTTTGAGCTTTTCTCCTCCTGCTACCATTGTTTTAAAATATGTTGTACTTTGTGTGTTATTTTCTTTCGATCAATCATACTGAGGAAGTCTTGAAATGCAGACGAAACGTTGATGAATACATGAATAACATTTTTTCAATTTCTATGTATATATATATATATATATATATATATATATATATATATATATATATATATATATATATATATATATATAGATAGATAGGGATAAATTTCATAAACAATATGATATATTTGAAGTTTTAAGTGGAGTTATGCCCTCATAACCTCCTTAGGGAAGCATGTAGAGTTTCATTGCTGTTCTTGGTAAATGCTACATATAAATACACTTTTGGATTTCATGTAGATTCTCTAGCCTTTTTATCTATATGGAGCACACTAACACTTATAAGAAACCAACCAGCTTAAATTCTAGTCTTTTAAATTTCAAGAGCGAGTGTCTCTATCGCTATTAAATAGCTATTTAAAAAAATCTATTAAACCGTGCTAAAATAATATCCTCTCTAAAAAAATACTATTCATCATTAACAACGAATTCCCTAATTATATCGTCGATGAACAAATAAAATAAATGATTCCAAACCTATAAAACACCTACCAAATAATAATAATATTTAACATCACAACTCAAACTATATTAACCTATACTATTGTAATCAAATGCAACCAAACTTCAGAATCGAAGAAACAAACATGAAAATTATTATACACAGATACATATCCCAAATCGACAATAACAATAAACTTAGACTCATTATTTACTATAGGAAATTAAAAACCCAAACTCTTGTAGTAAAACAACAACTCCTCTCCAACCCAACAAACACTAGAAAGAATCAATGTTATTTATAAGTTTAAATGTTTTTTGGGAGAATGTAACTCCCATAATAATAATAAAGCTAATAGCTACATTGGTTTTAAAAGCACTACCCTATCCTGCCGCCTCAAGAAGTTTTAAGTGGGGTTATGCCCTCATAATCCCCTTAGGGGAACATGTAGAGTTTCATTGTCTTTCCCGGTAAATGTAACAAATAAATGCACTTTTGGATTTTATGTAGATTTCTAGCCTTTCTCTCAATAGGGAGCACACCCACATCACACACATACATTGAGTTATATATATATATATATATATATATATATATATATATATATATATATTTGTGTGTGTATATACAGTCACGCACACCTAATTTTATAAGGTAACAAGTCTATGTCTATGAGATATGTAGATCATTCTATCCAAACACTTGCAGACTGTAAGGGAATTACATTTTTTAAAGTGTTTTTTTATTTACCTACATGAGACTAATAACAGATCAAATAAACTCATACGTATATCTTATTCAATAAAATATACTCGAATGAACGAATTCTGTCTTACTACACGATATTACAAAGTTTTGATGCCTCAAACTATAACTACGTGGGAGCTTAGTAGATTAGAAATTAATACTTAACTAGCATCGTGTGGGCAGCCATTTTCAGGTTTATCTCATGAGAGTTTCTGGTGACGACATTATGTCGCCTGTTTGATTGGTTT
Source organism: Sepiola atlantica (assembly GCA_963556195.1). NCBI lineage: Eukaryota > Metazoa > Mollusca > Cephalopoda > Sepiida > Sepiolidae > Sepiola > Sepiola atlantica. Next base: position 153,425,985 of record OY744524.1, read on the forward strand.
GAGAGTAACACAACATTGATAAAACGTGGATATATTGGATGTGGCTGCGGACCGGGTTCGGGTGGCGTGTGGCGGGTAGATGTCCAACTCTGGTGTTTCTATTGATTTCTTCGAGCTAATAAAGTTAGTCGCATTGCATTTACCATTTGTAATTCCGTTGAAGTCGGCCACTTGATCGATTACGCGTGTCAAGTATCCATGGTATTCTGTTTGCTGTGCGCTGAGAAAAACGGGCAAAGCCGGCGATGAAGAGAGGAGGATTTCCAAGTCGTTTAGCGCCATTTGTTTCCATGGGGTCCATCCATTTTATCGACAATGCCAGTGTTGTGCTGAACATTATCGAAACAGATAAAATCAAGTTTGAGATATAAAAAGAAAACGAATTCCAAATCTTTAGAGGCCATCAATTTTCATAGAACGAACATTTTAAGTTTTTCTCTTTGTGCTTTTACTAATATTATAGAAAACGGATCATGATTACAAAGGCGAGGAGAAATGAAGAATTTTACATTTCTGAGAGGAATCGGTCTCTTTTAGTTTCAAGCGTTTGAGCTTCATTATATTGCTATGCCATATAACATATGTTGAGATGAGTTAACGGCTTTGTGACGGACATGTATTAGTGAAAAAATAAAACAATATGAAATGATGTCATACTGTTGTTTTTATATATATTTCGAAGTAAAACCTTCTTCTTAAAAAGAAATCTGCATTCAACTCGGAGAACCTTTATCGTCTATTACCCGGAAGTGGGAGGACTGTTGGTTTATATATTGGTTAACAATATGAGTGTGAGCGTTGGAACAAACATACGGATCGCAGAGTATAGGAACGGCTAACTAAAGGACAAACGGGTACGTAATAGCTGTTAGGGCACATGTGTGACAAATAATAATAATAATAATAATAATAATAATAATAATAATAATCACAATAATGATAATAGTAATAATAATAATAATAATAATAATAATAATAATAATAATAATAATAATAATAATCACAATAATGATAATAGTAATAATAATAATAATAATAATAATAATAATAATAATAATAATAATAATAATAATAATAATAATAATAATTACAAAACGAAGAAGAAGAAGAAAAAGAAGAAGAAGAAAAACAAGAACACGAACAAGAACAAGAACAAGGACAAGAAATACTTCTACGGTTCTAGACTGATCGCACATTCAAAATACTTGTTCCACGGTTTCGCATTTGTTCGAACTTATGTTGCATACGGGTTTAGTCCTTACTTATGTAATCGTGACTCGGCTCCGGCAATTATTTAAAACTATACCTTCTCTGAGTCCACAGACGATGCGTGATTCTGTCTATTTGTTGACCTCTTGCTGGACTGAAGGCACCTCAAGCGGACCTTCATCGGAAGAGCTGGATTCAACGTCTGAATGACTCTTTCTGAATCAAAAAATGCGAAAGTTGGGCCTATTTTAAGTTAATTTAACTTTACAAAATAGCAGAAGCTTATATTTTATATACTGCTTATATTTTATATACTGCTGATACGTATGCGATTCAAGTCGTAAGGTGAGCTAATTTTCATATCGTTTTACAAAGGGGCAGTTCAGTAAATAACTATTCTTTGTTATTATTATTTTTTAATTCAATGATTGTTTAGGTTTTCATATAACAAATAGTTCATTCAAGGAATATTGTTTTATTTCGTGGACAAATGTTTAGCATCCGCATTCAACTGTCCCTTTCTGGCTTTTTCATTAGAAGAGATAGCTTGATTTTCAAAAAGACGCGTTCTATTACACAATTTGAAATTAAAAATAAAATCCCAAACACATAAACGCCATCGCCCAAGCAAATTGATTTGATTTATTTTCTAATCTTAACGATCATATTTGAGAGAAAAATAAATGCGTATCAAATTACCAAAATGTTAACGTTTGTCTATCTATATAAATAAATGCAAAAGTTTTTCTTTCGGGTTTGCAACAATATTATGAATGAAATGTTTATTATTTAAAATCTTTGTTTTGAGTATTGTAAATAGTCAACTTCGCAAAGCAATTAATTCGGCAACACGTTGGATTTATTGCGTCACACTCTCAAATGAAGTTATAATTAATTAATTTCAGTCGTTTTTGTCCTATAATTGTGATGAGAATTAAACAGAAGAAAGAGAAAAGAGAGAGAGAGAGAGAGAGGAAGGCAGAAACATAATTAGTAAGATTAAAAGCCGTTTACATTGCAAATTCATTTAGCCCATCTTAGGACGACCGTAATTTGATTTAAGAATCTCCTTGCCTTCGCATATTTCATAACGTCACGTCCTCCCATTTATAACCGACTTCCTTTCTCATGGTCTGGCTTTCCAGCCATCAAGTATGAAACCTTTACTGTCTATTAACCTCATCGAATGTATGAACTAGCTAATATATACAATACTTAACTTACCCTCTTAGAATACGTAGCACGCAGACTTACGAAGATACATTTAAAGGAGCAATAAATTATATCAGTTTATTTTCTGAATACAGAGTTCGAGTGATTCACTTCCCTTACATTGGCAGATACGTAATAAGAAAGTAATTACTTACCTCGAATCCTCTGAGAAACAGAAAAACTTGTTGATGGCATTGATCTCCTCAAGTTCTCTTTGAGATTAGCCCTTTTCCACGTTTTTGATTTGGCGACGTGTGAATAAATGTCCCATCGTGACCGAGGGGCGGGAATTTCAATTTTCAGTTAGGAAATCAATCGGCACCAAAGCTGTTTCTTACGATTAATTAAACCACATTTACCTGACCTAAGGTGCCATTCATTAAACATCACCTGAGACCTAAGGTCGCAATAAAACATTGTTCTAATTGTTTTTAAAAAATATTTCACCTTGAAAACAAGGTATTCCTATTCTTGGAGTTGTTTAATTTTAATCTTTTTTATTTGCCACTTATCAAAGCTTAAGGTCATTCGAGGATAAAAGTCACTCGAGGATGAAAGGGTAGATTGTCAGTTGAATGATTTCCACCTAACAATCGCTCGCTTGGTCATTATCTAACTACGTAAATAATATTCCTTTTGTTGCGTTTTCAACATTTTAGAATAAAATATTATATACCTATTTTCTTTTCTTTGCAAACAAACATGCTAAAACATATCAAACTATCGACACCTTCGAAAGCAACAAACTGGTCGCGAAAAGAATATGCACATTTTCTTAACTCATCAGAATTTTTGGCGGTTAGGACAGTCAAGGTAGGGGTTATTTGATGAAAAATCAATTAAAAATGACATATTTTCGGGTTCACAACAAAGAATGGAGCTAATCTGGGTCATACTTTAGTTGTCAGATGTCATGGATGCCATTAGCTGTGATGTCGTCGGATTTTTGCGAATTGGCTGGGTTTAATTCACGTGGTTATATTTCATGTAGGGGTATAGTTGTGCCATATGTGAAACAAAATTAAGTTACCAAATACGATAATTTAGTTGATAATGGTCGAAGGAATAATTCCAAGTCTTTTACGACTGTTATTTTGCATTCCTATTCTTGAATTATTGAAATTATTTATAGATATGTATACTAATCTATTTTGTTACTAAGGCTATCCAAATTGGAATTAAATACCTAGTTATTAAGAACGTTATCAGCTATTAAATAAACTTAACATAAACGAGTCAATACATATTTTTAAACACCAATATGTACGCAATGATCTTAATGGTTGCAGGTTTGGAACTAAACTGGCGAGAACATCTTGGATAAGGTGTTTGCCCTACATTAACATCTGTTGAGAACCCGGATTGTTATTCACCAAAACTTATTGGAACCAGAGCCGAGGAAATGATTCACCGAGTCAAACAATGGACTGTACCGTAGAACAGTGACCCGGGCAATGATAGGAAATGGCTCATCAAAGCACATAAAGGCAATTGGTGATAGAGGGAATAGTCCGCTTGGGGGTGGTCGAGGAGACAAAAGACCGGACATGATATTTCCAGGTATGACTAAAAAATATTTAGGAGTTAGAGTTGTTTGCGACAGCATTTGCGACAATCGGAGTTTCATAACGAGTTTCTGTTAAGTTTGAGTTTAAGACAGTTGAGTTTTGCAACAGTTAGCGTCTAGGAGAGGTGACGATCTTCAGAGATTAGATCGGGCAATTGGGGCCTCAACAGTCTGCGACAGTGTCACAGTCACTCAGGGTTTCGACTGACCTATACACGATGTATCTGAGGTTGTGATTTTCTTGTGAGTTGCGTTGTTTTGTTTTTCTCAACTTGTAAACAAGTGCACATTACCTCGGTGAGCGCCGGGATGACACATAAAAAACGAGAACAAGAACAACATCAAGGAGAAAAAACCACAACACGCACAGGTCGGGGTCGGCGGTTGTCGAATGATTTTCTATAATCAGCGTGCACGGTTTGTTATAAAAGTGGCCTTGGTTTCAGAGCATCTATTCCGTTGATAATTGAAAAAGTGTGTGTTTTTTGTGACCAATGACGACACCACATTCAGGGGCGTAACATGGCTGGCTGTTCGGCCCCTGTTGTGATTTTTTAGTGGACATAAAACTCTCTATATTATCAGATGCGACACACTCTTGTTGAAAATAAAAAGAAGAGGAATTTCAGAGATGAATAATCTGAAACTGTCTGAAACAGCCCTCAATATATATATATACTAGTGGCATAGCACCATACTTAAAACCCAGCTGAGATAATTGTGATAATTAATGTTAACTATAGAGAATGGATCACCATTGTTTAAAGCAAAAACCTAATAAAACCACTTTTGACTTCTGTATTTTCTTTTCACTTTCTCGGTAATCTTTATAAACATACTCTTTGTGAAATATGAAATACTCACTGGAACCGAGTTTTAATAAAATACATCGATCATTTTTTATTGTGTGCTTAATTTTATCTTCGTTGGTCTATGCCTGAGCTAAAGCTAAACTGTGCGAAGCGCGTTTTAGAAGTCCAATCTTCTTTCCGTCAGAGAGAAAAGAGGCTGATTCAATTTTGGTACATTTATTCACGCGCATACGTCCAAATGTAAACGCTTTACCTGTGTCCATATCCCCTATAAAAGATTATGCCCATATCTTGTATGAAGAACATGTTGTGATAATGTATAGAAGTCAATATCATATTGTTTTATTTTACACCAGCACTAGTCTAGCAAAAGGTAATCAATCTTGAGTTCTCTGCTCGACGCAAGAATTAGATTACCATATTTACCGAGTTCCTAACCTTGTAATTCCATCCCAATCAGAATCTTTAACCCGACAATCAAACGAAAATACTGAAAATAAAAGAAATAAACAAGAAATGAAGAACCATAAAATCTGAAAGAAATTCGAAAAATCAACATTTTAATCCACTTAATGAATTATCAGGTTTTTGTGAATACACATTTGAATTAAATTAGTGAATCATTCTTCAAGTCGTTTTCTTAAAGCTCTTCTCTTTTCAAATCTTATTTCTATGACTTTCCGGTAATAGCCGATGGCGATTTTCGAATATTTACGATAAATGCTCTTTCCTTTTTACTCGAGCATCCATAATTTTGTCAGGGTTTCTCTTCATCAATATTAATTGATTCAACTCAATACACGAGTGAGCACTTCGACCTTTAAATGAAAAGGTGTCTTTCTAAAATATATTATTCTTAAATATATGAAACCTTTACATGCACCACTTGAATATTGTCACATGCTATTTCGTAACGGTTTATTTTTGTAGCATTCATCTACTCAAATGGGCAGATGAACACTTGAAGCTACATTTTCGTCTATTTCCTTTTATATTATATATATATATATATATATATATATATATATATATATATATATATATATATATATATATGAGGAAAACGAAACAATGTTTCAGACAACATATAAAAATAAAAATTGAATAAAGGATAAGGAAAACAACAAAGGGGGAGTAGGAGGCGGAGGAGGAGGAGGAAAAAGGATACTTATACTACACAACCATACTAAGAAATGTTTTCCTCCCTACTAATTCTCGCAACAAAAATCTTTTCTCTTCTCTTTCACAACATGGTTTCAGAATTATCCAAGCTACCTCACTCACTATTAAAAACACTTTACAAAAACATAAAAACAAAAATAAAGTCCTTACATCTCCCACTCCAGCTGGAATTTATACTATACCATGCGCCGATTATAGAAAAATATATTTTGGCGAGACAACGTCCGTTAAAGAAACGAATTCATGAACATAATCGTGCTATAAAAAAATTGTGATACCTCAAATGCGCTATGCACCCACATGATTTCTTGTGGTCACAATTTCAATACAGAGAGTGCAATTTTAATAAAACATATACACGACACTAAACTTCGACGTCTCATAGAATCATGTTTAATCCTACGTCATAACAACACAATCATCCAAAGACAAGAATTTTATAACATTGCTACCTCTTCTGCTAGATCGATTCTAATTGAAATGAACTTAAATAAATATGACCACGGATAACTTTTAATCCTTTTCCTCCTTCTCCTCCTCCTCCTCCGCCTCCTACTCCACCTTTGTTGTTTAACTCCTTGGTCAGTAATTTCAAATTACTACTAATCTACGCTACCAACTTCTAGCGTTCAAAAGCTTCTTCTTCTTCTTCTTCTTCTTCTTCTTCTTCTTCTTCTTCTTCTTCTTATTATTATTATTATTATTATTATTATTATTATTATTATTATTATTATTATTATTATTATTTTTTTTTTTTTTTTTGAACATTTCTATTGTTTATTACACTTGACTATTTTTTTTTCCTATCGCGTTCTTTGTATAAATTTGAAAATTTTCTGTTTTAATTAAAGTTCTGCTACCTACTGAAGAAACGATCGAAATATTTTGGTAGAACTGTTCAATATGTGTTTTTGAGTTTATTTTTGCTAGTTGTTGATTTGCTTATCCTTTAATCATATTTTTAATATATATATATATATATATATATATATATATATATATATTGGGTGTTCAAAAGTGTAGACAAAGTACTATAGAGTCTTTATTTACTATTCCCGTAATTTTAATAATGTTAAATAGCAGTTATCATTACATTTATTATCTCTTAGACAAAATACGACCAATATACACCTTTTGCTGCGACACTTTTCTAAATAAATTACGTGGCTTACGTCTGAAGTAAGGATTCGATTTTAATTCTGTCTGAGAAGATATCAGTTTATAACAGCTGTTGATTGATAACATCGATATGCCAGTCTCACAGATTTTGTACATGTCTGTATAAATAAACATAATCGTACATATATATATATATATATATATATATATATATATATATATATATATATATATATATATATATATATATATATTGTCGGATTTTAAAAGTCAGATCCAAATAGCAATCCGTATGACTCACGATACTTCATTTGGACTAGTTTAGTTTTTCGCTTTTGCCTTCCAATATGTTATATAGTTTGTTTGATGTGATGTTTAAGAACGCCATTGACTGATACGCAGCCCAATTGCCTTTTTTAATTTTTAAATTATTTTACTCACAAACCAGTCGAAACTCGCCGCTTTCAGTCAAATCAAATTGATGATTGTATGATTATGTGTCTGCATTTTTCTTCATCCTGAGGAAGTCTTACAATAAAGACGAAACGTTGATGAATACATAAATATTTTTTTCCTTTCCTATTTAATTTAATTTTCCATCACGTCGGATCATTTTATAGCTATCTTTAATTCATATATATATATATATATATATATATATATATATATATATATATATATATATATATATATATATATTAAAGTGAAAGTTTCTCCTACTCAAAAACAAAAAATGTTTCGTCATTAATTTTCACATGAAGTTACTATGAAGAATAAAAATATTATTTCAAGTCGATTTTTTTTACTATTTTTAACCAGTCTACAGCTTCCTTTTGATTTTCATTGCCACATAGTAGTTGGAGGAAATAACACTCTCTCAGTCGCAAGTTTTCTTACTGTTATCAGAACGACTGGATTCAAAAATTTAGTAGAAAATATATTTTCAGAAACATCGTTTGTTCGATATGTAAAATAATAAAATAAACAGTTCATTTATCGTTGTTAAGCAATACAAATATATTACATTTTGCAGTTTTATAGATCTTGTATATATTTGTCTCTTATTATAATTGTAACTTTTTAGTACATGTTTATCCGCAGACAACATTATTACCACGCATAAATACGTCTTTATCAATGCGTTTATTTAAACTTGTTAAAAATATATACACATTTTTAGACTAAAATTTACCGGTAAATTATAGATTTTGATTAACATTTCTGTTTTAGAAAAACATTATCAACTATGTATTATTTGGATTATTCGATCTACTAGTCTAAATTAGATGTTATTCTTACAACGTTTCGGCCGATGTAATCTCCAATTTTCCTTAGATATAATTTGTCACACTTGGAAATCTTTCTGTCGAACTCGTGATCCTAAAAGGAATTTCGAACTGAATCCTTTATTTAATTAACGGGGTAAGATATTGTTCTCGTTCCGTCGCCCATGACGGGTAGAAGTGGTAAGCAAATAATTTTTTATTTTATTCTTAGTTAGTATTGGCCATAGTGAGAATTGAACCTTCAACCGCCAAAAGACTGTCGCTTAGAACTGAGTGTTACTCAATGTTTTCTATTTTGTTTATAGTTTTCACATACTTTTGATGAAACTCATTATCAAAAAGCACGCTTTCTACAGTACAGGAATGGTAAAGGAGTGTTGGGTATATTTTACTTTCAGAGATATTTATGTTTCAGTTTTTCTTTTCCTTGTTTTGGTTATTGTAAGGTTCAAACACAGAAATTGATGTATTTATGTTTTGTACTGTTTTCCTCATATTATTTGTTATCGAAACACTGTCTGAAATATGTAAATTAATTATAGATAGGTTTGTGGTTTAGAAGGCTGTGAAAATGCAATGTGCCCGAGTGAGCATATAAAGAGACAGTATGTAATGTAATACTATAATTGCATTTTCTACTTACTGTGTTTTCATCTTTACTATATCGTCATTTTTACAGTAAGATTGAAGATAAAAATAGTAAGTTTAAAAGGTATTATATTACATATTCTCTTTTTTCATTACTATTATCCCATTTCTCACCAAATAGTATTTCAATTAACCCTGTGCCGATAAACTTACATTAGAATTGTCACTTCTAAACCTGAAACCTATCTATACAATACGCATAACGCGTCGAGCAAACTATAACATCATCTTATGTCATTTGATTTGTGTTTATTTTAAACTCTGCATTGACAACTTTGTGTCTCGTAAGACTATGGAGTTTTGGTCAGAGCGCAAATCCTTGGTAAGTATAAAGAGCTATTACGTAGAAAACAGAAACCCTCTCTACTGGTCGCTGGAATGGCGAGCGCCGATATGTATGGTTCCAGTTCAGTTGTAGGAGTTGCCATAACGTTACTGTATACAGGTTATGACTGATTTGGATTTGTTCTCATGATTGACGCTTGAAGCATTTCATTGAGTAAGTGTGGCAGCAGGGCTGTGAAAGTCTTAGATCAGTTTCCTTCTTTTAGATGAACTTACTTCTTAGACTGGTAAACTTCGTCTACATAAACATTATTTTAGGCACCAGGTAAACGACCTTACAGCTTCTTCTATCACTAGTAATAGTATCTAAGGAGCTGTGCTTAGTGTTGGAGTTTGTTGAGAACTTTAACTTTGATGAGGCATTTTTTAAGCGTTTAGAGCTAATCCACATTGCTATCCTTCGGCTATAATTACCTTGGGACACTTTAATCTCACGTTACAGAAATAATCTACTCAAAATGTGGTTGTCTTTTACCAGACTTATGTACACGCCTATTGAGCCGGCTTATTCTTGATCGAACACGATATCCTGACCCATGGGTCAACAGAGGAGATAAAAAGGCAGTTCGAAGTGGAAATCAGTTCACAGTTCAAGCAACATTTCGTTTTTAAGTGTATCGATCACGTGGCAATCGATAGGTCGTTGGCGGCTATTTTTGCAGAGACAAATTATTGTTTGTTGGGTGGGGGTCGTTGGCCAGTGGGTGTGTCGAGGGAAGTAATGGACGGTCGCTTTGTTGCGGTCCAAGAAAAAAAGTCTTGGGAATGGAACGAGTTTTTGTCGGTAATGAAGAACACAAGACAATAGGTCGGCCATTCATCAGGAAAGTGTGGGCGAGAAACGACGCTTTTCTCGGCGTGTGTGTTCTGCGGTGTCCAATGGATTCTATTCTGGGTGAATGTCGACGATGGAAGAGTTCAGTGGAAGAAAACAAAAAATAGGAGAGAGGGAGGAAGAGAGAGAAAGATAAGGAGAGAGAAAGAGAGGGAGAGAAGAAAGAGAGAGAGAGAGAGCGCGCTTCTCTCTGTGGTTCGATGAATTCTATTTTGAGAGAATGGCGATGTAATTCACAGGAAGAAAACACAAAAAAAAAGATAGAGGGAGAAGAAGAGAGGGAGAAATCTAAGAGGAAAATAGAGAGGGAAAATCGATAGAGAGAGATCGTCAAAGGAAGAAAAAGAGAGAGCGATATCCTTCTAATTGTGCAGTTTCTATTCTGGGAGAATGCCAATGGAAGAGTTCAGAGGGATGCAGCATAATTAAGAGGGATGGGGAGAGATCAGGAGAGAGAAAACGAGAAATATATATTGTTATTCACCGACAGTTGTTTCGCTGTATCACTGTTATTCACTAGGGGGGAAGTAGAGGCCAGTGTTATCACGCTGAGATCCGAAACACGAACGCTAGATAACTTCCTACTCTGATCAACTTAGTTTCAGAGATCTTACCTCTTCACAAAAGCATTCACTACTGATAGTAAGAGAAATAAAAGCGCCTGTCTTTGTTTCTTTTCTTCTTAGTCTGATTGATTTTAAATGTCGATAGAAGACGTGAATAGGATACGAAATAGTGAGAGGTGATAATGTAGAAAGTACAAAATAAGAACAACTTGATAGAAAACGTGTAAGCTGCAGATAGAGAGAGAGAGAGAGAGAGAGAGAGAGAGAGAGAGAGAGAGAGAGAGAGAGAGAGAGAGAGAGAGAGAGAGAGAGAGAGATAATAAAAAAATATATATTTAAATATTAATTTTTCCTTTCGGTATTCAGATAGTAATGAGTCTTTCCGCAGAAGACTTAAAAAAAAGGTTTGGAAACAATCATAAATAGGGAAAAAAAAGAAAAAGTAGGATAGAGAAACAAACAAAATGAAAGAAAAATTAATGGTACAACCTTACTATATATTACTAATGCATTCTGGGAGTTTCTATCGTCACTGATTTGCATATCTCACATTTTTCTCTAGTAAAAAAAAACAAAACATCGACGCACGTCTTTCAATAAAATCACAAAAATCGGAATATATAATTCTCGTGTCAGTCTATAACTTTAAAGTTTGCCCTGAAACGCCAATTATTATCTGCGTATTGTTTAATGTCTATTGTGTTTTAAGTATTTCACGAAAAGACTCTCACCAATTAAACATAAAAGAGAAAATTAAATATAAAAAAA
>OY744524.1:153442533-153460033 GCA_963556195.1 Sepiola atlantica
GCCAAAAAAGGCAGATCTTTTTCTCTTCTTCGTAACGTTTCATTGTGGACTCTCTGTCCGTGACGTCATATGCTGATACGTACTCCTAACCTCTAATCTGAGTTCGCATGAAACTTTCCACTTTCTGCTTAATTTTAAGCCTAAGTGGAAAATATACTGATTTAAACATTATTTTCACATACATACATATAATTTGGCTATACTGTTAATGTATAGCATCTATATTTTACTAGTTGATGTGTCGGTGTAATTATTAACGAAATGGAAGGGCGAGTTGATAAAATAAAAGTTATTAAAATTTGAATAATTCCGGAGGAAGTTTTTATAAAATTGGGGAAAAAAGCGCGAAAATACGGAAGGAAATTCCGTTTTGGATAGAAAAGAGTCGCAAACAGTTTCATTCGAGCCAACGGGGAACAAAAATCAATGGAACGAATCGATTGAGCCATTTTTAAATTCATTGAGATTAACTTGGTTCGAAATATTTCATGTTAGAGGGAAAAAACGAATAAAAATTCAAAATTCAAAAAAACAAACAAAGAGACAAAGTAAAGTCTGATATCGTTGCCGAGCGATATCGATATTCCTACAAACACTGCCATCGGATCCAGTATTACCTTTTTATCAATAAAATTGATAATCAATACACACGAGCATACACATGCACGCCCATACGCATACGCGCGCACTACCACGAGCAATCACCCACGCGCACAAACTCGCGCGTAAACACTTGTTTACATACACGCACACGTAGGCCCTTAAACACGCGCAGACATACACATGCATGCATATATATGTACATACAAATATATATGCACACATATGCACATACAAAAAACAAAACTACTTAATAGGTTTCTCTGATTCTGTTGTTGACATTGGATTCTAGAAAGAAATATTTAGCTAAAATAGAGACCACCCAAGAAATGGGTTGACTTTTGAAATAGTAATGTCTTCTTGGATACGAGGTCCCACATTGTTTTAATCTATTTGAAAAATTAATGTTTCTCCAAATACGAGACTCCCTGGTGAGTTATTTTTTATATGCTCATAGATAAAGTGGCCCATGATTTGCACAAAGGAGGTCAGTTGGTTTCTGTGGTTTTCCTGGATAGATGGTTTGTTTGCGTTCGGTTAGATTCATGTTTTGATTCAGTCAGGTTCAGAATTTAGATTACAAATCTGTCGTTCGGCGAAGAAGTGTCATTGTAATTTAACAAAATAAAACTTTGTCATTTGTTTTAAACTGGGGCTAGAAAGAATCGGGTACTTGCACGAGGAACTACGTGGAGGTTGCCAACATCCCTAACTAAAGTGGTGCAAACGAACTGTATTCGAACTTGGAACATACACCGAGGTTGTCAGCTCCACTTAAGCACCGTCACCTCCCACATGTATTTACACTGTTAAACTGTATCGGACATCCCCAGGAAAGCTGTTTAACTCTAGTCCACGTCACCATCCCGAAATTTAACTATTTTCAGCTCTTTATATATTTTCTTTATGTCTACCTTATTTCCCAACAGTATAAACTGTCCTAGGTATGCCAGCAAACTGCACCCAGTTATGAGGCCTAGGGAATATAGAATCACCTAATAGTTACAACTACCCCCATTCCACTCTCACAGTGTTCTATCTATTGGTTAAATAGAAACTATAATTTACAAACTATTTGTTGACAAAATATACGCCTATAAAACAAACTAATCTACACACCAATCATATGCAAAATATGTGTACGGTTTCCATATCAAAGGTTTAATATACTCTTAAACCAAACACTTAACCACAACACATTGTTAAAAAAACAACAACGGTTATTTTTTTAACACTAGCAACTTTACTCGATGATGCTTGAGAGTCAGTGGCGTGCAGAAGTCTGGTCATGGCTGGGACCAACTCCTTAGTTGTACGCCACAAAGACTCAACACTAGTACTATGTAAATTATAAATGATTATTGTGCTTCCTACAGGCTAAGGACAAAGCAGAACGTAAAAAGAGGACAAGTTGTTAGTGGCTAAGTTACTCCACCACAACTAATTATTTTATTAAATACAACAAAAAAAACTAGTAAAACGTAGTTGCACCCGTTCTATAGCTATTCACCAGCATCAGTAGGTAAAATAATTACCCGGTGGCACACAAATCTGAATTATGACTTCAGAAAACGAACAGCCACGTCTGCTTGTTGCTTTTGATGGATACTCCACGTACATCATCAGCATGCGTAGCGGAGCACCTTTTTTCCGGGCGGAAATCGTACTACGCATTGCCTCTGTTATGTAGTGAGCCTCGAAAAATTGATTTATCCCTATTGAAATTTCCAAAATACTGATCCTTTTTGTATTCTTATAGCTGATGCGCACGATTTCCGTGACTTCGCGCCGGCAACGATCGGACAGGTCTAGGAAGCGCCCGAGAGCTGACGAAGTATTAACCAATCAAGTTGCAGCATTCATTCGTCAAGCAGGCTATAACTAGCAGAAAATAATAATCGCGTTCTATTACAACAACAATGAATTATTATCAGCTGTGTCAGGTCGTCGAATCTCCGGAAGGACTAATTCAAAAACATAACATTTTCATTTCTTTTTGTGTTTTATGTTTAAAAATAACATTGACAAGATTTTACCCCTACCCCCCCCATTATTTTCACCAACAAATCAAGACATTTACATCTACACATTGGATTGACAATGTTTCATTTAGCCTACCCAAAAATAAAAATATATTTATTTACAGTTCTTAAGCTACGGTTTGTTCGTTTTTTTTATCTATGTATTTTTTATTTGAAAGTCTTCCATTAAGCGCTTGACAGTTTCAACCTCGTTTTCGTCTTGTATCGCCAGCTTTCGGGCGTCTCCGCGACCTGCCCGATCGTTGCCGACGCGAAGTCACGGAAATCTGGCGCGTCAGCTATAAGTGTACCATCTTTTTACCCTTTCTGATTGGATACCCCCATCCCCCAATTTGGAGGCCAATTTGCACGCCACTGGTGAGTGTAAAGAGACCAGTTATTGAAGAAGCGCCATGGGATTCGGAATCCCGTGTAAGAAAGGGTACATGACGTTAACTAGATTTGTTAGTCGATGTTGCGAAGGTGTAAAGAATGGTTTCAGCAAGACTCTTGAGCTCCTCGTGTTTGCTGTTATTGTCTTTACTAAAAATCTTATTGGAAATAAGTTGTATAGAGTCGCTTTTAACAGTAACAACATATTTTGTATGAGTTTTTATACCGTTTAAAACATCGTTATGAATTGTTTCCACACGTTAAAACTATGAGAAAGAGAATTTCTTTCTAATGCCTTTTATTTAAATTAAGTGCTGTTGTATTCTTTCGTTTACAAGTTCTCGAGTGTAAAGTATTCTGTACTCTTACTAAAAATTATTATTATTATTAATATTATTATTAGTAGTAGTATTATGATGATGATCATCATCATAACTATTATTATTATTATTATTATTATTATTATCATTATTATTATTATTATTATTATTAACTTACGACGAGTTCTCACACATGTCACTATCAGTGATTGAAAACTGATAATACCGGTGTTCTCTGGAGTCTGAGTGACAACAAGTCTTCCCAGATTTCCAGTTTTCTCCATCTCTTTCGATAATCATTACAAATGACTTTGCGTTATCGCAACAGCCGCTTACCATTGATTTATCGCTGGCAATAACCATTGGTCTTCTCTAAGATTTAGGTGGGAATAAGTCTTCCCAAGGTCCCAGTACTTTTCACACTGTTTTAGTGGAGGTCTGATTAGTGCTCTTTCTCTTCGATATTTCTACCATTCTTAACCCTTCAAAACCATTTTGTGTGGTATCAGCCGAATATGGTGGCCTCACTTTAATTCTTTTTTTGGGTGGGGGCAGGTTATGAAATTTTTGCAGTTTCAGTTCTTTCAGGTTCATGTGGTTGTGTTCTTTCTATGTTTTTGCTTCCATTGCAACTTCTATGTTACTTGTTAAAGTTTTCAGTTTATGTTGGTTAGTTTTCGCATTCAATGATTTTCCTTCAGATGTCAGCAGTTTTCAACATTGCCGTATGTTTTATAGTCTCAGGATTCCAATTTCTCCACAATTCTTTCCCTGATTTTTCAGGACTGGCCCTAGTGCTCCTATGATTATTGGTATTATATTTACTTTCCTCATATTCGATATCAATTTCAGTTCTTTTGCAAATTCTGTTCAATTTTTCTGTTTTTCTATCTCCTTTATCTTCACCGTGTGAACTGCTTGGACCATAAAATCTACAATTTGGCAGTTTTTTCTTCTTTCTTGTTCAGTATTATGACATCTGGTCTCTTTGGTTGAATGAGTTCATCTATTTGTAACTCCATATCGTGGAGGATTTTATGATTTTCGTTTTCGTTTTCCAGTACTCCCCGGTTTGTGTCTGTAGTATTTTCCTGTTTGTTAAAAATGCACCTTTTTTTTCAACGTTCCAAGTGTACTGCTTTCCTCACACAGAGTCATGTATGTTCTTATATTTATTTGGGGCTAGTTTGCTGCATTCACTTATGTGATTTACCGTTCCGTGTATTTGTTTATAGAGTCTGCATTTAATGTTTTCCTGCGTTTTGTCTATATTAGCTTTGATATAATAATTCTTATCGCATTGTTCTGTGCAGCTGTCAGTAGCGTTTCTGTTTCTCTGTTTCAATGTCTTTCTCGTATCCATGTCTAGGTGTTTCATGAGTTTCTTCTATTGTCATTCTCATGAATCATCAATGTAGCTGTTTCCTCTTACTTTTTCCTCGTTTCTGGTTTCGTTGCTCTCTGTCATGTTTATTTGACATTGACTCTTGCTGCAGTGATTAGCCTTTCTGTTTTTCGAATTCGTTTTGTTTCATGCACATAGTCCTCTTCCCCTTCTCTGCTTCTCATGTAGAGTCGGTTAGTATCATCGGGTGTAATGCATTGTACATTGTCATCAGTTTCTTAGTCTTCTGGCCAAGATGTGTAAGTTCTTTTTTTCCAGCCTATTAATAGACCAGAATATCTTACAAGTGATACTGCCAAGGTGTTGATTACTTTTATTAGATTTCTACTATATAATTTTGTTTCTAAGAGTTTTCTTGTTCTTCTGATGTATTTGTTTCTAATCTTCTCTTTCATGTCTGTTGATTTGATGCTGTCTGCTTCCATAACTCCTAAATATTTATAGGTATCATGTTCGCCAAGTTCACCCATCTCCTCTTAGTTAGACAGTTCCATGCCCTCTAATGTCTCCAGTTTTCTCTTTCCATTCCGAATTCCATTTAAATATCTCGTGACTGAAGATATTACCGTGTTTATCAGCTTTCCCAGTTCCTTTTTGTGTTTTGCGAATAGCTTCAGGTCGTCCATATATATAAAGTGGTTTATCCTTTGTTCTGTGTCTTTAAACTTGTATCCGGCATCACATTTCCTGAATATATTGTTGAGTGGCATCATGGCTATGATAAATAATAGTGGTCATAGAGAGTCTCCTTAAAAAATGTCTCTCTGTATTCTTATCTCAATCAGCTATTGTCTTTATACATGCGTCAAGGATTCTGTCGTAGGCTTTCTTGTAGTTGATCCATGTCATTATTATGCTATTTTTTCTGCGTTTTACTTTTTCAGGATATTTTGATCTATGTATAACAGGTCATGCGTACCTCTTTTCTATTTCCGACATCCTTTCTGTTCTTCAGAATGTAGTCTATGATTATTTAGTGTTTTCTCAGTTTTGCCGTTAGGATTTCCACGTGGTTTTAATTGACTTGTGATCCTGTCACAGGGATAGTGTTTATTGCTCACCTTCGCGAGATATAATGTTCTTACAACGAGAAGAAGTTACAGTAACAGCAGAACAGAACATGGGTGCACAATGAGAGTAGAGACACAAAAGTTGGAGTGATGAATAACCCGTAATGTCTAAATTTAATTTATTTCATTATTTCCCTTTACTTTTCTTCCATTTTCCTCCTTCTCCTTTCTTTGTTTTTTCTCTCTATTACCTTTTATCTTTCTAATTGTATTATTTATTACATTAACATAATAAGTAGATGTCTTACAGAATATATTTGTTTTAAAGAGAGTTAGACCCTCGTTATTCTCTTAGGTTAAGATGCCACTTAGAGATTCGGGACCACTTCCATTGTCTTCCCTAAAAAGTTTTATACCCATGATTTAAATTTCATATATATAGGAACTATGTGAAGTGTTAAGAGTGTTATGCCCTTAGGGACGCACTTAGAGATTTGGTAACACTTCCATTGTCTTCCCTGGTAAATTTTACATAAAAAATACACTTTTAGATTTTATGTAGATTCTCTAACCTTACGTTCTATAAGGAACGTGCAAACATTACACACAAGCAGGAAGACCCGACATTGTTCTGTATTTAATGGAGAACAGTATGTCTTTATATAATTTTTTTTATTTTCATCCTATTATCTTTCATTTATTTTTGCATTATTTTTCGAATTAAGTTTTCTTTTTCTTTTATTTCTATCACTCTTTTCCTTCTCTTTTATTCTTCAATTCTTTCTTTCGTTCTTTCTTTGGCATGTCTTCCATGTTTTCCCTTCTTTCTTTCTCTCTATCAGTCTTTCTTTTCAACTTCTTTTTCAATTTCAATCTTCTTTAATTTCCCGTTCCCCGCTTCCCTAGCAAAAACGATTTCCCAGCCACTCATCGTTCCGATGACCCAATCTCCCGACACCACTAGCTTCCGTGACCAACCGCAGTTCACCCCACCTTCTTGACCTCAATTTTTTCAATCACCCTCAATAAAAATGGCGCCTTTCTTATTTGCCCATGATTTTGTCAATCTTCTTCGATATAAAAAAAAAACAATTATATTCTGCTTTCGAAGGAACAAACAAACGCACATCTAAACAAACAAATAAACTCCGGTGAAAGAGGCAGTTAAATGTTGTACGACCAATACACGCACGTTAGGCGTTCCAATTTTGAAAGCACATTTTTAGAAATTAACAAGTTAATAATTTGTAAACTTTGACCTTTCAACAACCAGCCTCCTCTTAGTTCAACGACGTTTAAAAACAGCGTAAAAATAATTGTATAGTGATCATCAGCGTTTATCCAAAGAATAAATAAAATCTAACATGTGGTACAAAGAAGACTTTGCGGAGACTGGCCTTTTATATTGAAACATAAAAATCAAATTAGAAGTACCGGAGGAAATTCCACGTAGTTTACGAAGACGGATATCTCCTGTAAGGGTGTTTGCAGTGAAGCATGGATTGCGTTATAATCAACCGCAGCCCTTTTGAACCGACATTACCTGATTCCAGTGGTGACCTTTTCTTTTCAATTTCAAACAATTTGGTTTTCGATGTTTGTAACAAATCGAAAATCATTTTCTGGCAATTCTGAAATCAAAGATAGTTTCTCTAGTCATCAATTTCATCACGAACATCCTTTCATAATTGGATTTGTAAACTTTCTCTCAGTTCTCAGTTTATAACTGAACATACGATAACATCACAGTTGGATTACAATACCAATACTTTTTAGCTTTGTTATTTATTATCAAAACAGGTGTTCTTGAGTTTCCTGTCACCCCAAAATGAAACATATGACTTTTCAAATTAAGTCGTTTGTGACAATAATTTTTGGCTATATTTTTTCGCTTCTAGATGCGCGAAACCCTCGTCTCTTTAAAGCAATTATTTTATAAGTAATTTAACTTAATTATCAATTAATATTTACACCAGCAAAAATTCTCTTAGTGTCACACCTTTTGCAAAGTAATGAAAGTAATGCAGGAACTCGAACTAGCCACGCTAAGCCCACAGTCCACGCCTGTAACCACTCCACTGCGCTGTTTCCATTGATATAACAATGTAATTATAGGCAACGTATGTAGTTATATAGGCACACACGTAGTAAAACAATTATTAATATATAGATCGAATCATAATAGGTATCACATATAAGTACTGATAGACATACTTGCATCACAGCTCAGCAATAATATACTCTCCCAGGAATTTCCTCCCCCTTTTTCAGAGGAGGGAAGTTATCTATCGGGTGATGCCTCTTATTAGAGAGTGACTTTCGATGGGATTATACAGATTATTGTTTTATCAGTTTCCAGTGTCTCTGTTTCTAGAACAGACTTTTCCACACGAAAAACATATTTTGTGTCAAACGTTGTCCTTGTGGGGAGCCAAGTGATTTAGATCTCAGAAGTAATATACTTTTTACGTAAAGTTTAAAAGTATTTTATTAGGTCCAATTGTTTATCTAGAATGAGATATCTAGATCAGATAGAACTCTTTATCTAAAGTAGATATTTGAATATCAAAATTCAATTCCTTTGTTACCAGAATGCTAACGAAGCTACAAGCCATGTAATGTCTACAACACCGTTATAAACAGCTCTACGTCATGTAAGGGCATACTAAGAAGTTACATGTCTTGTAATGTCATCCCAAAACTGCCATACAAAGCTACACGTCACGTAAGATTATACAAAGAAACTACACGTCCTGTGACGCCATACAAACGTCGTCGTACAAAGCTACACGCTATTTAACGTTATACAAGGAAGATACACGCCATGTATAAGCATAAAATGTCGCCACACAAACTACACGTCATGTAAGGTCACACAAAGCTACACGTTATTTATAGCCATACAAAAACATCATATAAAGCTACACGTTATTTATAGTCATACAAAAATCGTCATATAAAGGTACACGCCATGTAAGATCATACAAAGAAGCTAAATATAATCAAATGCCATACAGTAATCGTTATAGAGAGTTACACGCAATGTAAGGTAATAAAAAAGAAGCTAAATCTCATATAAGGTCATACAAAAATCGTAGTATGTAGCTACACGCCATTCGAAGTCATACAGGAAAACTACACCTATTTTAAGACCATACAAAATAGGGCGATGAGCACGTTTTTACTATATATTATTACTCTTTTATTTAATCTTAATAGTGAATATACAATTTCCATGACTAAAAGGTTATTTTGGCTATATTCACCGAAATAACGAATGATGTAAACCCCCTATTTAGCAGGGAGTTACATTATTTTATTCTTCTTAACTGACATTCAATCCGCACCTGATGTATGTTTCAAAACTATTTTATGTCATATAAATAAACCAACCAATCAGGAATCTGTCCTCGTATCGGGTAACAAGCGAACCTGCTATCAACACGTCAAGCATACATAGTAACCATCTACCTTCGGCAAGCTATATCTAAACTTAACTTCAAAGGTATTTTTTAGCAAGATTATATGTGGGTGGGTAAAAATAATGTTAAACACGGTATTATATTGATGAGGTTAGAATAAGTGGAAAATTCCATTAGAAATCAAGTTAGAGATTAGGAGTACATGTTACAATATATTGTCATTAAAGGAGTTATGTGGCAGAAAAGCTAAAGAGGCGTCAAAAGGATCGGATACATATTTCGAGTTTTCCAGCACCTTATGGCAGTTGAAAGGGTAAGATGTAATTAATATTTATGTAATTGCTACAGAATACTGTATGAAGTAACACAAATTTCAAACCATTTAACAAAGTTATTCGTTGTTCTTTTAAACTGCTTCTATTATTTCAGTAACAAAGCAAGAAAAGAAGAAAGCTACAGCATCTGTACGACTATACATCATCACTGCTAAAACGTCGCTATCTAATGAGTCAACTACAACATGTCAACGAGTGAGACGAACAGCTGTTGCCGTACACAACACAACGCCGACAAGTTGTTCACAATGGAGACCGAAGTATGCCCCGCACAAGGTTTTATGTTGGTCATTTGTATGGCAATGCTACAATATTACTGCAAATTTGTATGTGACATTTACATTTCTTGTTTCATATTTCTTTTCATGTTTATTTTTCAACATAATGTTTTTTATATTAAATGCCATTTCTCAAATTGATCGTTAATATTATATTTTGCCATGTCAAACTAATGAAATTATAAAAGTGTAGTTTTTCTAGAGCATGGCATCTTCTGTTAAAGCCAGGCAGTCCCTCTTGGTCTTATAACAACTTATAAACCCAGATGATGTCTCCAGTCGATTTAGTAAAACGACGCCGTTCGTTTAACATAATATCGTATTCTTTGTTCCCCACGGTGCGTCCACTTCGTCGGCAGAATCTACTGGTCATAATTCTGTGCTGATGTCGCAGTCTAAGTTTACACCTTCCTCTCCGTCGCTGTCTTCTTCTTCGCATGAATGAATGCAACTGGGCTTTAAAAATCATTTTGAGGGTTTCAGTTATTCTTCAAAGCATACTTGTACACACCTCGAACACGCACACCTTGCCTCCTTATGGTGTGGGGGGGGGGAGACTCAGCTAACCAAAATCCCAACTGCCATCTCTCGTTGTTCAGGCGAAATAAACCCCATCTTTTCTCATTTGCAACGTCCGTTCCTCGCTTCCTGTGCCCGTGACGTCACTGCCGGGAGACGTAGCATTCCTCGAATTTTAATTGGAAAATTTCCACTCTATCTAAAAGGAGTTCTGGCGGATAGGTTTGTTTTTGCCAGGCGTCTTGGGCATCCGAAGTGCGAATGAAACAAGATAACCGGCGGGTGCGTAAAAATAGGAATAGTATAGTAAATTTTTTAATTTTTTTAATCTGCGCTTCTTAGAATTCTAGGGATAGATCCGAGGTTGTTTGCAAATGTGCTGATGTTACGAATAAAAAAAGGTAGGGAATAGAAACATGTTACGTAGTAATATTATTTGGTTATTATTTTTTAAATTCACATGAAGTATTTTATTCCTGACGAAATTATTACCACTCTTGAGCATAGCAGCTGTGCCAACTCGGTTTAGCAAAACGACACTCTTCGCATTTAGGATGCCAAGGACACCCGACGAAGAAAAAAAGCCCTCTTCATCAGAACTCGTTTGTTTTATATTTTAAATTGTTATTTTGCGCTTCTCGGCACGCCTGTTGATAGAACCGCGAATCTCTAACAGAGATGCCAATGTAATATATAGATGAAAAGTAGTAACTATGAACAAGTTACGTAGTTAGATTATTCAACTAGTACATATTAACTATATTATATTTATATATACTACGTGCATTAAGCATCAATCATTATTTCATATTAATGAGAATCGTTTCTCCCCTTTTTTCATGTTTCACTTTTTCGTTTGTGACATGTTTCAGATTCAATTGCCTCTCCAGTTTCCTGTTCGCAGAAACTCGGCGTGCGCATGCGTATACGACTCAACTCGAAATCATCGAGTTGAGAAAGAAGAAAAAAAAGTGGGCGTGGCTGGGTTGAAATAGCAACGCAATGGCGTCAAAGCCATATCCGTTCTGGCGAATGAAACGTTCGGTTACCAAGGACAACGAAACCATTACGATGCCCGAAGGCTGACTGCGGACTTTTCATACAAAGGTTCGTTTGTCTCGTTCACAGCGAATTATTTCCCGCTAAGGTCAGACAATTCGTATTGCATAAAAGGACAGAAAACATCAACAAAACCAACAAACAAACATTAAAATAGCCCCTCCCCCCGTTCCTGAAAACAAAAAACTAAACAAAACAAACTAAAGAAAAGAAAACGAAAAATATGACAGAAATATATATCACTTCTCTCTATCTATCTATCTATCTATCTATCTATATATATATATATATATATATATATATATATGATTAAATAATAATAATATTTATAAATAAATATTTTAATACCAACAGACATCTATGTTTCATGCTAACGCAATCTTCAGTGTAGGAATTAATTCCCAACGGTCGGTGGGCGCGAACCCCGATCACAAATCGCCACTGATTCGTAGTCGATGGTCTTATCCCATCGGCCATAGCCAATAGGTTAATTAGAGGAATTTAAATATATAATATATATATATGTATATTATTTCATGTATCCACATAAAATGTTATAAGGAGATATAATTTTTTATGTATACATTTTCAGTATTTACTTCAACAGTGCTCAATACGTTGGTAGAGCTAAGTAGTAAGTTATGAAAATATATTTATGGCAATTAAGCTACATATAGGTGTCCGCATTCTATCCCCGTAGGGAATAACTAGGCTAAAATATTATATATATATATATATATATATATATATATATATATATATATATATATATATATATATATATATACATATATATTTATTAATTAATTTTAGCTTGACGAATCCCTACGGCGATGAAATGCGGATGCCTCCGTGTAGCTTAATTACCATAAATATATTTTCATGACTCACTCTCTCTCTCTCTATCTCTCTCTCTCTCTCTCTCTCTCTCTCTCTATATATATATATATATATATATATATATATATATATATATATATATGACTAATGATAATAGAATTAACGATAAGCGAAATATCGTAGAGTGATCTATCTCGATAAAATAAAGCTCAATACGTTGAGTAGAGCAATCAATTTTAAAGAAAGAAAGATGAAGATAAAAAATTGTACAAAATTACATAAAGTTACATAAATTAATACAAATTTGATTACATCGAAAGTTCAGATGCCAGGAGTTACATTAATCCTTAAACCATGGTTTTTCAAAGATAAAACTCTTCTCGTCAGAGGATACAATCTTGTAATTCATTCAATACCAATACCAATAACAACACCTCTCTAACTAAATTAATCAAAGATTTTAAATCAAATAACACTCAATTTTCCCTAAAATGGTCTATACTAAAAAAATCAAAATCCTACACACCGGGCTCAAAGAATTGCCACCTATGCACATCAGAAGCACTAATGATACTCACAACTGCAATAGAGAAAAACGTTATAAACTCAAGAAACGAGATAATTTCCAGATGCCAACATAAGAGGAGATTTAAATACGCTCAGCTTGTAACCCCAATAGACACCCCCCCCCGCCCCAGAACACATAAATACACATAGCCCGACATAGTCTTGCCCCCCAGATATCTAGACCATCCTCACTCCTCTATTAGATTTATTTTTAACCCAATAGCAAAACATATAGTTAATTACACAACCACGCAACCTCTTTAGCATCGATCTTCTACTACGGATAGACCCCACTGCCCCACCCACCTCTCTCAGCAAATATCGACCTAATACTAAAAGACTAACAGCTCAATAATACCCCCTGGCGACAAGATAATTCAATATGATGTAATATAAGTTAATATAATATTAATCTAGATTCATACACTGAATTCCACCGTTTAACCTTACTAGAATGTAATATAATATTGGGCTACGCAAAATTATAACCTTCCTTGCCTTCAGAATAAAACACTCACAATTTTAATACATCTGCTCTGAAAATAATATTCCTCCTTCTGATAATAATAATAATAATAATAATAATAATAATAATAATAATAATAATAACAACAACAATAAGAATATCAATTACGGTTACATATTAATCTCGCTCACATATCTCCCTATCTGATAGCTTCACCGCACTTAGAAACCTCCTTAACCTCAAAATATAACCAACTGAATCCCCCCACCTCACAGACAAACCTTAGCTGACCACTCAAACTTGAATTTATAGACTTCACTAACCTCCCAACCCCGCCAAGTCCTTCACACTACCCTTAAAATATTAGCCGCACGCATCATTCCTTTTTGACCCCGGTGGATCTGGTTCTATTCTCTTTAGTCGGCAAAACTCCCTACCCTAAGCAGACTATTTAAGATGATATATAAAACTTTTGAAACATTTCTCTGCCAGGGAAGCCAGGAATTGAAGGCAGATTTGAACTTTTCCACATAACACCTTTCAACAGACAATCTTAACCTCGGATTTGCCGAATTGGATATTTAAAATACCAATACAGTAAGTTTACTTGTAACTCCACAGAAATATACTATACCGGAGTACGAATCCATACGGACCAAGTGAGATATTTTGAACCCTCCACCTTTTATTTGTTTAAAAACTTTCTTCAATTCTACAAACTGTTACTTTTACTATTAACTATCTACACCATAACGCCCCTTTCGTCTTCAAAAATCACCTCGCAATACTGCTAATTTTTTTACTTCCCGGCCTTTTATTTCTTTATCCCCAACCTTTTTTGCTTTTTAATTCTTACATTTTTCAAAGTGAAATGGAACTAGGTAATATTTAATTGTTATAAATACCATATTACCAGATTTTATCCTCTAACGAGAAGAGTTTTATCTTTGAAAAACCATGGTTTAAGGATTAATGTAACTCCTTGCATCTGAACTTTCGATGTAATAGAATTTGTATTAATTTATGTAACTTTATGTAATTTTGTACACTTTTTTTTATCTTTATCTTTCTTTCTTTAATATATATATATATATATATATATATATATATATATATATATATATATATATATATATATATATATTGGTTTTAAATATGATGAACGGGTCATAGCGAGTCGAGGCACTATCACAAGATAAAAAAGAGAGGAAATATTAAAAAATATATTTAATCGTCGATTAAAAACTTTTAAAAAGAATAAAAAGATCGACTAATATTGACAGAACAAAACTAAATCCCAAGGTACCTTTCAACCGACACATTGTCAAGGGAAACGTATATATATATATATATATATATATATATATATATATATATTAAGTTACGTAGAAACATCGTTGTTTTTTTAGTATTTTTCAATAGCGGTACAGAGTATGCAGATCTTGCATTAAGTCATCCTTAATGGAACGTGTCATTTTTTAAATTATATATATATATATATATATATATATATATATATATATATATAATTAATTAATTAATTAAATTTTACGTTCTAAAAGTAATCCATGGGCTTTAGCAACCATTTCTGGTTATAATCGGCATCAGCGTGTCTAATATAAACGAGGATCGAACCTTTGGTTACATTGTATGTAGTCGGACGTCTTATCACCAGACTATGCCACTTTGCCCGAAATATGTACGATTTTTATTTCAATATTCTGCATACTATTTACCACTTAGGAAGTGGACAATACTAAAAGACTACGCTGTTTTTATCGCCAGTAAAACAATAACAAGCTACGCAACTTAATGTATTCATGCGAGGAGTTTGAATGTTGGACTCTTAGGTAGGGTGCTATTAGCTATGGCAATTGCTTGTTGGAAAGGTTTCCTATAATTGTTAAAGGAAAGAAGCTTTGTCTTAGTAGCATTAAATGTATTAGATTCTGCAACAGTATGGTACAAGTCTCAGTTCGTGCCAACATCCATTAGCAACAAAGTCGACGTTTTACTTTATTTCAATTTATTTGAATTTAAAGTTGAAAATCATAGTAATTAATATAAGAATACAAATGATACTATAGGTTTCAGACTTGCAGCAGGAGCATACGGTGCTGCCTGGTTGTATATCATATAACGCACAGTTGTCTGCCTGAGTGTGCCCACTTAAAAGTTAGGTTACTACACAAGATACACCCACAAAGCTGATGTATTCTTGTTCGGCATTGCTTCGGACAGAATATGAACAGTTTATTTTTTAAATATTTATTCTTTTGTCCATCAGCAGGAACTAAACTAATTAGAGTAGTCGACATTTAGAGTGATTTTCCAGTTGTTAAATAGAGAAAGAGGAGGTGATAGAAAGATGGGGATGAGGAGGGTAGAGAAAAGAGTTGAGGAGGAGATATCGAAAGATTGAGAGGGGTAGAGAGAGAGAGAGAGAGAGAGAGAGAAGTAGAGAGAGAGAAAGAGAGCGAGCCCAATTCAGAAAGGAAGATATTACACACACTTTTAATTCTGCCATTCTGTTGCCCATGTCCCCGGGTAACGCCAGTACATTACAAATACATATTCTCTTATAGAGGCCTCCATACATTCCTATTATTAAATCTGAAGATTAAGTGTTTATATAATAGCGTGGATTTTGTTCAAGTGTGCTGTGGATTTTCACCAGAAACACGTATAAGATTTTATTGTTCCAAAATTGGCATACAATCATAGTATAGTATAACTCTGATCTGTCATTTTATTTATTTATAGCTCAAGTGCAATTTTATATTTATTTTAAAAATAACTTTTTACATGTGTGAATATTGAATATTATTGCTGTTGGAATTACTTATAATATAATCGATCTGAACAATATAAAACAATTGTTTTTTTAAATTTTTTACATATTAATATATATATATATGCACTGATGAGAGTAGACAACTTGAAACGACGTCGTCTGTAGGTATAACATACTTTACTATTAAAAACAATATTTATAGTTAGTGCCCCTTTAAGATGTAATAGTCTTAATAGTAGAGCCCTGTTTGAAATTAGAAGATTGTTGTCATCCTACGATTAAGTAAAGTTCCACTCGAGCGTTGAACACTATCGACAACATGACGCTTGCCCCCGCCTCTCGTGTACGTGCACATGAATTTTAACTACTGTCTGTGGTGATTTCTCGCGACTGTGTGGGCTTGGGTGTTAGGCTCGTGATTCTTGGCTGAATTTACGTACTGCGTTCGAGTCCATGCGACTGGTTGCAACCGCCACTCCTGCACTAATTAGGATGGAACACCCGAAACGACGTCATTTGTAAGTATAAAAGACTTTAATAGTTAAAAATATTGTATATATATATATATATATATATATATATATATATATGGCTGGTCCATCTCTATACCTAAACTTAAAACCAGTAAATTACACAACGAAAATATGAAAAAAAATTTTTAACTGCCTAAATTTTGTCCTTAACTCTAAATCAGGATGATACACCGAGATCAATAATTATTGTTTTCATAATAAATTGATACTTCATTTTAAATGTACATTTCAAATTATACCTTAAATATGAGTGTCAAATATTAAATACAGAATCAATTAAATATTTGTAGAGTTACTTCCCTTAGAGTAGTGTATCATTTAGCGATTGCTAGCTTACGAAATTTTAAATTATTTTATTTTTTAATTATTATTTTTAAGTGATAAAACATTTTAAAGTCATTAAATCTTTTTTGTTTTTAAATTTAGATTTTAAATTTAAATTCAGGTTTTTTTATTTTCTACATTTAATTCTAAACCTCATATTCTCTCCTTAACACATGATTTAGACGAACCTAATAACTTCCAAACATATAACGACCTAGATAAAAACGCTGTTAACAAATACTGTAAATATTTTTTACATTTTTTAATTAAAATTTTTTTTTAATTGTTCACTTTTTTAATCATTCACTTTTATATTTTACCCCCCCTGTTTTTGGGACTTTATTAAGCTTTTTAATCTCACATATTTTTCTCTAACACAAAAGTTAGACGATTCTAAAAGCAAATAACGTATCCAAACTAGAGTGATACGAGACAATCCAATTTCTTTAGCAGATGACAACAAGGCTGAAGATAGCCGGAACTTGAAACCAATGGTACTGATGTTGTACTGATTTTCTGTACCAAATAATAAATAAATATTACGCTCTTAATTTTTATTTTCTCAATTAATCGAGTATTCTGCTAGGATCTTTCCTAACACTTTACAAAAGAAG
>OY744524.1:153462533-153495033 GCA_963556195.1 Sepiola atlantica
ATGTTTTAGAGCAATAGCTGTTCACATATCAAAATACTTTCATAATGTCTAACACAAACTTGCTAGGTAGTGCATATCTGGCAATATATTCGAACCTTTGAATCTTTTCTCTCTCTGATAGGCCACTAAAAGTAGTTGCTGATGGGCAGAAGTCTGAAGTACATTGTACTAACGGCGGAATACTTTAAGGATCTATTTTCGGCCAATCCTTTTCCTGATATTCTACATACATATATCTCTATATACATCTCTCTCTCTCTCTTACTCTCTCTCTCTCTCTCTCTCTCTCTCTCTCTCTATCTATCTATATATATATATATATATATATATACATATATATATATATATTGGTTTAACCCACACTACAATTGCAATGTAAAAACTAATATAGCTAAGGAATCTTTTCAAAATTTTAGATAACTCTTTCAAGCACCCACATAAATACAGCACTATTTTAAATAAGAACTCTATTAAAATCTCCTACTCCACAATGCCCAATATAGCACAAACCATCATCACATCTAACAACAAAAAAATTAATTCTGCCCAACAATCTGCACCTACTATGCACCCCACTAATAACTGCAATTGCCAACAATCTAGAGAATGCCCATTAAACAGTAATTGCATACATAAGTAACGTTATCTATGCCTGTACTGTTACACAATTACCCCCAAACACCATTATGGAAACTAATACCAACATACAAATTCCCCACTTTCCCTTTAACTCTCCCCATCTATAACTCCCTGCATCAAATGGAACCCTAAATAGCACCCATCACATTAACCAACAATTCCCGCTAACTAATAATGGATTTGATCTCACCCCTCAAAGTATCCTATCTTCCCTAACTAACAATCGCGACTTAAATTTGGCTCAAAATTCGAGCATACAAACCCGAAACATTCCCGATACTATAAATAACACACATACTTTAACAGCAACCCCGCACAAAATGTAAACCTATATTGGAGCAAGTGCCTTCCCCATTAAGACCCGTATCTTAAACCATATCTACTCCTTTAAACACAATAATAATAATGCCACTAGCACCTCTCTATCCAATTTAATAAAAAGCTTTAACATTAAAAACACCACCTACTCTCTACGTTGGACTATATTAAAAAAGTCTAACCCCTACACTCCAGGATCTGCCTTCTGCCAACTATGTACACTGGAATCTTTTATGATAGCTACAGCACCTAAGAACTTAAATGTTATTAACTCTAAAAATGAGCTCATTTCTAATTGCAGACACAAGCGAAAATACATTAATTTCATTACTCCCTCTGACACTTCTCCTCCCAGCCAACAACTCCCTCTCTAGCATCAGACACATGTCTAAATTCTATATTTTGTAAATTTTTAATTTTTAATTTTTATTCTTTACTCCCCCAACTTCACCAATAACCATCCCAATAGCATATCCTCCCCATTGCACCTAATGACTTTATCAACCCATAGCACTTATTGTAAATTTAACTAACATCATTCTTCCTGCACCCACCGATCCTTAACCAATCTAATGTCTATACCATCATCCCTACTCAGCATTATAGCTCCTATTCGTATTGCTTCATCTTTACTCCTAACTTCTTGTTTTCTTCTGTTTGAAAACCTGCCCATAAACTCTTCCATTGATTCTTAATTTTACTTCCTTCTTACTTCCCTGTATCCAGTCTATCGACCTTGTATGGGCCTCTCTCTACTGACAATATCTTACTCGTAATTTCCATTTATCTCACTTTTAACTACGCTCCTCAGTTTCTCCTCCTAATTGGTCCACTTGCTTCCTCCTATAAAACTACTTACAACTCCAACACACTAACATTATATTTAAGTTTACTTGATTCAACCCACCCTCACCCCATAATACTTATATTGAAATCAGTTGTTACAAGCGGTTTTACCTTATCCCCTTAATAGCCCCCAACCCCAAATTTTCAATATAATAGAGTGAGACAGGCTAGATGTATAACTATACATTTGGCTTGCCTTACTTATTTTTTAATTCTTTGACCACCTTATCATTTAATTATTCTTTGGGCCTCATTCAATTACTCAATTACTCATCTATTTTTATTCTGATTTATTTTTACCCTCATTCAGTTATTTATTTAATTATACTCTTAAACTACTGGGAAGCCCATTTAACCTTTCCAGAAAATTTAACTTGTTTACGCTAATCTTTGCCCGATTTACTTCTTATTCACCATTTAAACTATAGATTCATATTCATTGGATCCCTAATCTCCGCAATGGTTGCCCTTTAAACTCTCGAAATTATCTTATCTTCCGTTCAAACCCCACTTTAACTACGACCCCCTCCCCATATTCTTCAAATTATACACACATTTCTTTCACTTAAATCTTCACCTATAGCTAAACCATACCCATTTCCTTTGCTTCTTATGCTCTCTAATGTTTCACCTACTTCTTATCTCCCCTTTGTATCTATTCAATCGACCCTGTATATGCCTCTTTCTACCGACAATATCACCTTCGTAGATCCACCTATCTCGCATTTAACTACGCTCCTTGGTTACGTCTTAAATCGGTCCTTCTTTTTTTCCCTTATAAAGCCTTTTATTACTTCAAAGCACTGGCACTACACTTAAGTTTCACTTGAATCAACCCACCCCCACCCCATATTACTTATAATGGAAACCAATTGTTACAAGCAATCTAACCTTATCCCCTGAACTGTTCCTCTACCCTAAATGTTAATATGACTGAGTTGGACAGGCTAGATGTATAACTATACATCGAGCTAATCTTACTTATTTTTTCTTTAATTATTAATTTATTAATCATTTAATTATTCATTTAATTGTTCATCTGGGCCTTATCTAATAAATTATTTAATTATTTTAATTATTTATTTATTTATATACTTTTACTTATTCTACTATACTTTTAACCAATTAGGTAGCCCTTTTAAATTTCTAGAAATTGTAGCTAGTAAACGCTAGTCGTCGCCCAACTCTTGCTTATTACATTTAAACTACAGACTTCCATTCATTAGAATTCTAATCGCAGCATCGGTAACAATCTTGAACTTTCGAAATCTTTTGTTCTCACCCTAAATCCGGTTTTTATCTATGATCCCTTTCTTTTTCTTTTCAAATAATATTTACTTTCAATGACTTATTTCTTAACCTTTGACCAATCTCCGTCCGTATCCTACCAACCAATCCGCTATCACTTGAACCCCTCCTCCCTATCCAACCTCTTTTTTCTCCCAGCTGCAACCGCGGCTTTCTCAACTAACCCGACCATTGTATTCCCTCCTATTTCACTTTCCCTTCCAACCCACCTCCTAATTTAGCATAGCTTTTTCACATAAGTTTTTTTTTCTTGGATTCGCTTGCTTGAATATCTCACCAATACTACCATTCGCTTTTCTACTATAGCCCGGGAAGTTATCAAAAATGGCCAGCTTTCTCACATCAATTCCATTTAAGTGCGCTCCATTTACGATTTGATTTCAACATTTTACTTTTGGATTTACTTAATTTTGAACACTTTCTCCATACTGTCAGTACGAAAAACTTTTTTCGTCTTCTTCAAAATCTCCTTTTCATTGGACACCTTCTCTACGGACAATTACCATCTGGACAAACAACATATCTTTTTTACACGAACTTTTTTCCACTCCATTTTTAATAATATTTTTCAAATGTTTGAACTTTGGCTTTTCCACAGCCAACTTATCTATCTGTATTTCTCCTCTGATGATAACATTTCGACGATCTTTGAAAAGCCGTGACTTAAGGAAAAAATAATAAACACTAATTTATTACAGAATACACCTTGCATTGAACAATCGAAATTTGAAATAAATCTGGACATTCGTACATGTTTATCACTCTTATATATATATATATATATATATATATATATATATATATATATATATATATATATATATATATATATATATATATATATAAGTACTGTGTGGTAGGGCAGGAAAAACATAGCAGAGTGCTCGATTAATTAAGAAATCCGAGATTTCGAAGGATTAAGTGCGTAAATATTTATTTATAAAATACTGAAATTCAATGTAACATCAGTACCGTCGGTTTCAAAGCGTGGGGTTAATCCCGATTATCATCAGCTGATGAACATTTTAGAAATGGTGGAACTTATTCTGTCACGCCTAAGATCACGTAGGACGTGATTTGTGTTAAATGGGGGGTATTTACATATGTGTGCGTAAGGAGTTAAATTTAGATTCTAATATTTAAATTTTTAATACATATAAAATGGTTATTAATTAAAATAAAGCAGAAGAAAAAGGGGGGTTACTGATGTTACATTGAATTTCTGTATTTTATAAATATATATATATATATATATATATATATATATATATATATATGAATTTCTTTTACGTAACACTAAGGTTTATGTGTACAACTAGAGCTCTTAAGTTTACTTGATGTAAACCTTAGTTAATCAGATTGAATACACACACTGTAAACAAGAGGGGAATGTACATATAATAACCATATTACAGTATAAACTTTTATATGCAAAAATATGGTTAATAAGTATTTCCCTTTTAAACAATGTGAGTGAAAAGAACATATAAATAAGTCAAGTGAATGTTGAATGTATTTTAATTTTTTTCAGCCGGACTGGACAGTTTTTGTAGACTAATAAAGTGTCCTCATGAAAATCAGTGATATTTTGTATATCATGAAAAGATATGTTCTTGAGATGGGCAGAAACAATTGTTTGTAAATAAAAGTGTTTTTGAAGGATATATGAAATTTTGTCCTCTGAATATCTAAGGTTTACATGAGGTTATATATATATATATATATATATATATATATATATATATATATATATATATATATATATATATATCACCTTAGTGTATTCCAATACTTTTCCACTATATTCTACTTAGCGTAATGCAAAAACTTTCCATAAACGAAGTGATCTCTCTCGGTGGCAAGCATTAAAAATTAATAAACAAATGAAAAAAAAAATCATTTAAGCGATATAATTTCCCCTACTATTGTATTTAGTAGGTTAGCTCATATGGAAATACCTCCGACATAATCAGGGTTTTTGATCACTCCTAGAGGAGGAACTCCTCCCTGATTTCCGACACCTTATGGTGACTGTTATTCAGGGTTTGTATATATAGTCGTCACGCTAGGCACTGCGGATTGGCGACGCTATTTGCCCATAGCTAGCTCTCCACATACTGCGCCTGGTATTCCCAAAATGGTCACCCATCTAGTACTGACAAGACCTAACGTTGCTTAACTTATCTAACGGGAACCGGTATCTCAACGTGATTATGCCGTATATATATATATATCACCTCTTAATATATTAGTGTTATTTATATTCTACCCAAATAACTGATATCTAATAACTATGCTTACTTAATCTCTGTAACAATGTCAATTTAACGTAACCCAATAATGGAAAAATACATCAACCACTAACGTGGATCCCTACTCCCACGTCTCCTTTTCCAGTATAAATGGTCTGCGGTCCAACTTTCCCGAAGTTATAATCCATTTACAGGAGCCAACACCTGACCTGTTTTTCTATATTAAACTAGCATTGACCTATCAATATCTATCGAAGAATTCACGATTACAGATTATTCTAGCATCGTCTCAAAGCACAACTCTCAAAGTTTGAGTAAATCTGTGTTTGCACTAGTGACGATTTCCTATGTTTTAGGGAAATCTTCAATTAAGACCCTGAGTTGCCCTTTATGTGTTTCCGTGTAGTCTTTGTTCACAGCGCATTTTTCAACTTTTACACTTTATCATCCTCACAACGATGGCGTTACTTTTATTGACAGAATCGCTGGAGAATTCGACAAGATCTTGGCTGTCTATCGCTCTGCTAACATTCATATCTATGGTTATTTTAATGTTCACAATGTTAAATAATTAGTTTACTCCCACATGACTGATGATGAAAGAAGGTTTTGTCATGACTTTTTATCAGCCTATGAGCTAACTCGAGTTGATAAACCCATCGGCATACATTATGCTTACAGACATTCATTAACACTTATAGATCTGTTCTTGACAACTTAGCCAGAGTAGCTAACATATATTTTGATTTTCCTATAATTCTGTTGTCTCCATGAAGATCAAATCTAACTCCAGGGATACTTCTAATGTCCCTTTCCATTTGTAGAGTGTATCGATACTGATAGGGAATAGCTTTAGATTTTTGATATTTGAAATTCCTCTGCATTTCATTTCCAGAAAGAATGTATCGCATGTATCCTCTAATACATTCGATTGGTTAATCGTCGTTATTGAGAGTGTTATACTTTCTAACTATTTCAACATAGATCGAACAGCCAGCCATGGTTCACTCCTGGGTGTGCCGCTACCATTACTCAAACGGATTTCAATTGTTAACAAGATAGATACCTTGAAACCAATGCTGCTTTGAAACTACCTCACAACAGCTTATAATAGAAAACTGAAAGAGTCCTATGCATAATCTTTTAAATCTAGAATTTCTGAGCAAAAGTCGTGTTTTCGGGAGATTTGGAGAATTAGAGTACCAAAGAAGTCTAAAACTTTTATTCCAACAATAATTGATGAACATGAGGTGATTTCCTCAGCGTAAACTTAGCTAGAAATTTAATTCTTTGCGATCAGGTCCACCTACATTCGGAATTTTCCATCTAAAACTTATAATACTCTCTGTAATATACATATATCTGCCCAGGACATTGCCAAACACCCATAAACTTGCTGCCAACAAAGCAGCTGGTCCTGACATTATTCCAGTCACTGTGCTTAAGAATCTGATGCTGGAACTTACAAAATGATTCAATCGTTACTTAAAGGAGAAATACTTTTCATCTCCTTGAAAAAACTTCGTTGGGTGCCTACTATTTTAAAATACTGGTGATTAGTCTTCTGCATCTCCGTATATACCGGGCAGTCTCCTGTACGTCATGAGTGAGTTTTTTTAATCTATAATATATCAATAAGTGTTCAAATATATCAGCAAAAGAAATCTACTTAGTGACAAGCAATATCAATTTTGTCATGCAAGGTAAACTGCTGAGGGGCTTTAATATCACATATTAGATGGAGATGGAGATTTTGTTTTATGACAATAGCTCTCGACATATCAAAATGCTTTGATAATGTCTAACACAAACTTGCTAGGTAGTGAATATCTGGCAATATATTCGCAACCTTTGAATAGTTCCTCTCTCTGATAGGTCACTAAAAGTAGTTGCTGATAAGCAGAAGTCTGAAGTACATTGTATCAACGGCAGAATGCTTTAAGGATCTATTTTCTGCAAATCCTTTTCCTGATATTCTATAAATGATCTTACAAATAATATTCTGAGATCATTTTTTGATATATACGCACACGATCCAACTGTCTATTGCAACACCTTGAAAAGCATTGTTGATCATAAGCTGGCTATTCCCCTCTTCTGATCTGTAGCACGTGGTGTGGTGTGGAAAAAGCGGCTTCTTACTTTAGCACTTCTAAAATAAAGCTTCTTTCATTTCACCACCAACGTTAGTGTTTTTCCCCAGTTAAAATGAATGGTTCTCTCCTTGATGAATCCCCCTCCTTTCATGAGCTCTTAGGATTGAGTCGGCTGCTAAGTTTTCTGGAAAAAATGGTTGGATTATTCTACGGTTGTAGACAATACCTGACTCCGGATACAATATATTACCTACATAAGAGTCAGATACGTTCGAAAAGAAGGCTTCGCTCAGATCTAACTTCCTTGCTTTGGCAGAGTACAAATCGACTTCGCAATCTAGTGGGGGATAATTTATTCTGTTACTTACAGTTCGTTTTCTCACAGGACAGACGTTGCTAGTCTTTCTCTACTCTATCATTATTTCCATGTAAGATGTTCGACTAAGCTTCAATCTCTTCTTCGAGATCCACAACAACATCTCTGAGCTATATTAGCCTGAAACCTTCGAGCAAAGCAGATATTTTATGATTACTTCTTGAGACAATGGAAGAACATCCTGAAGATAATATTTTAGAACTGATCGCCAGCAGGTCTAAAATGGTTCTTGCTTTTAAAAAAATGCAAAGCGGATCTAAAATAAGTATTAGTAAATAAGTATCCGTACTTTATTGTAATACTTTAATTAAATAATCAATATTTTGAAGAAACATCTAATTTTATATGTGGGTCTATTTATGCCTGCCATGCTTGTCTACATAGATAAATATCAGTTCCCATCTTGATAAAACACATGTGGGTAAGTACAGTTAGTTTATATAAACCACTGACTGATAGTTCTGTCTCAGCTGAACATTAATCAATTAAGTTTCAAAATGCTGAAAAATAGCTGATAATTTTACTTCTACGAAATATATCAATTTATCACAGGAATAGTTATTCCAAAGATCCGTCCATTTAGTCTGTGCATTTAGCATATATATAGGAATATTATTTGAAATGTTAACGTGACAAACCGACGGACGGACAAACATATTCTTATTGAGATGCTTGGACGCATGTTAAATTTCGATACAGTCTGTGCATTTAGCGATGCCAATGCTGTTTAAAACTTAAGCTTGACAGCATTTCTGTTCATAAAGATGTGTGTACACATTTAAAGATCGAAGACATGCGTAAGCGCATCTATTTACTGCTTTCATTACTGTGGGTATAGATAAATGTTTATATGAAATCTAGAATATAAAAGAAAATCAACACCCTTTGTAAAGCATTTTTCTATTTTTTTCTTTTCCTACAGCTGTTTCGTCACAAATGTGAGAATGTTTTGTGTCAATTTACCAAATTATACATTCTCTCTGAGGCTCTTCAGAGATTAGAGAAAATGTAATTCTGTTTCAACTAAGCCCATATATGAAATGTAGAAACTCTCTAGTAGTATGCGATTGATTAATTTTGTATTTCATGCTTGCATTGGTTTCATTCTAATGTCCATTGCGTTAACTGAATCCAATAACTCACTATAATCGATTTTCTTATTAATGAAGAATCGATTTACTGATGTCAGCTGCAATATTACTGATAAAATATTAATTTCGTTATAAAGAATCAATTATTTTTGTATATATTTATCTCATTAATTTAATGAAAAAAACTCAAAATATTGCTTTTTAATTTTTAGACAATATTCGCAAAAACTAAAACAACATATAAATATCGATTTCTTTCAAAAATGAATATTTTTCATCTTCATTAATTAATTTCTGTCCACAGTGTTGTTTTCTTTCCAGGTTTTATTTTTATTTATGTTTTAGACTAGTTGGCATACACATCTCGCCGTGTCAGAGGTCAAAACTTATTATTTTAATTTTAATGTAAACATTTATTGTATAAAGAAGATGCATAGCGTGGTGGTGTTTCTAGAGGCGGATAATGAGGTCGGCCAATCAAGTTAGGGTTTTAGCGAATAGCTGAATTATTAACTCTGTTATTAAATAATCTTAAAGACGCGACTTGTCTCATTTATACTCTCGCTAACCCTAACCCTAACTCTAACTCTAACCCATACCCTAACCTAACCCTTACTCTCGCTAAGACCGGCAACCCTTCGACCGCCACTCGTCCTGTTGCTTATGTTTGACGTAATGTCCGGCTGTTTCATCGGCTTCGGTTCAAGGTTGCTACGGAGCGTAGGTAGACGTGTTTTCAAGTATCCTTTCTGTTTATCTTTCAGCTTGAGAAATTTCACATTACATTACACCAATTTTAATTGTTGACTTACGATAAGCATACTTATGGTCTTTTAGAGATCCCCGTCACTAATAGTAAATAAGTTTAGCAAACGAAAAACGTTTCAAGGCATTTATGCACAGAAGTTATGAAGTCAAACGTGACTGGGTTCAGCTTCATCAGTCCCACGCGGCCATTCGGTGCATAGTGAAGTGCACGTTTTTTTCGCAAAAATGCCAAGTTAGTTGATCGGCTGTAGCGTACTCGTATCCAGGATTTTCCACATTTCCCAGTTCGTACATATCATGGGGTAGACAACCATTTTCGGTTAGATAACCAATTAAGTTCTTTTGCCTCTCACCGGCAAAGTTAGACACAAGGCCGGTTTTTAATGTTGAGAAAATCTAGGAACCTAAAAAGAGGCACTCTGAATGTGTGCAATAAATCAAAATTACCCCAGTCTAGAAGAATTTCTCCTTCGCCGACTAAGAACAGAAATAATGAAGTATAGTATTTGAACAGATAGTACAAGGATACTGCTTTAGCTACATTTTTTCTGGATAATTAGTGAGTATAAACAGTAGTTAAAATATATTTATTCAAGTGAATCTATTTTTATGTGTAAACAGGATATATACTAGAATGGAGCGGTCATGATGAGGTTACGGGGTTGACCAGCGAGGAAATTAGCTGAATTTTCGTGAGAATAGAAAATAATAATAATTAGTCGCGAATGATGTCAGACGGGCTATTAAGACAGAAGCGGTTGCAATGGGTCATCTTGCGTAGAAATTGAATCATCAAGACCTGTTTTGAGATAGATTAAGTTAACGGAAAATAGTTAAGCCTTGGGCTTATATAATATATCTATTTCTTTGTTCCAAACTCTTACCTTTATGGATTAGATAAGAAAAAAAAACATACAAATATTGTACACCATATCATCACTTAAAGATGATAATAAAATTAGAAGAATTATATACTACAGGGAATTTAAGACCCAAACTCTTGTAGTAAAAAACAACTCCCCCCTCTAATTCAGAAAGTTAGAAAGAATCAATGTTATTTATAAGTCCAAATGCTATGGGAGAATGCACATTGTATTAGGATATGGTGGTGCATACTCTACTACTACTGCTACTACTACTACTACTACTACTACTACTATTACTACTACTACTACTACTAATAATAATATTATTACTACTACTCCAACTACTTCTACTAGGATTAATAACAACAATAATAATAAAGCGAATAGCTACATTGGTTTTACTACAACTACAACTTCATGTGGACTCACCATGCACTTTGTAAACTCTAGTTCAATTTACCAGCATTTTAAAAACACATAACTGCCCCTCTATTATTTAAGACACATTTTAGTTAATAAGAGGAAATATAATACATTCTGAAAGCAATTTAAGAAATACAAAATATTCGAAGCTATCTTTATTAAAACACAGCAATTTACACTAAATAATATTACGTATGAAAGCAGTAACAATATTTGAAAATTCTTAACGTAATATAATTCATTCTGTGACGCTAATTTCGGCGTTCTAGAATTTAAGTTGCTAACGTTTCTTCTGGAGCTGCACCGTTTTTTTTTTACGTCTAACTGATTTCACATATGCGTTCACGGCTGCGTTTTTGAAATAGTCTTCCTCTTTCTAACTTTTGTTAATTTGTTTTAATCATCTGAAGACGAAAAAGAATCGAAAATTCTAGTGATACATATGAAACATTCCTTATTTATTTTATTTTGACACCAAATAGATTATTAGAAAAAATTAGAAAAAAATAAAAATATGAAGACATAAATTATCCATAATATTTAGCGAAATATATTTAAATTAAAATAACAAATACCATTAATATAGGAACAGTACATCGTTCATTTAAGAGTACAAGTAAAAGAGTCTGTCAGATGCATTTATTTCCGGAAATTTCCGGGTAATATATTTTTTTAGAGGAGTAGAAAATGACAAATTCGTGTAAATTTACAAGAAGTCTGTCTTTTTCAAAGAATTGCAAAAAATGTGAAGAATTTAGTAAAAGAAATGTCAATTATTATTTGAAAATTTGAAGTAGAAATATATACACAGAAAAAATGTTTCATGTCCTGCGTTTGACAAAAAGTATTTTCTCTTCCACAAAAATCATCGATTTCTCATAGTAAAACTATTTAGATTTTTGAGAGAATAAATATGAGACAATGTTGGGCGGACTCTTCAAAAATTCTCCCAACCCTCGAACTCTTAAAGCCAGAAGTTTAGAAGAAATAAACCAATGCACCTGGATGCAAAGCTTGTTTCATTGTAGTGTGTGATCTACATTTAGCAAGAGCTTTAGAAAATTCAAGGAAAGAAAAGAAAAAGAAATTGTCCTTTGAATTCGAAGAAAAAGTAAGAAGAGTGCAGGGATCCGAAAAGTGTACGGTGAGGATTAAGTCTTTTAAAAATCTTTTCATGCTGACGTTTTCATGTCAAACCAAAAAGGAAGTTTTGTGTAGGAGAATATTTTGCATCAAAAGTGAACGACTTCAAGCATTGTAAAAGGGCATCGTCGTTGTCGTTGTCGCCATCGTTGAAGCTGGTATACGCTGAAGGCAAAATATGTTTGGAACGCAATAGCGCCACTTTCACTCCCCCTCTCTCATCTCTCTCCCTCGTATATATATATATATATATATATATATATATATATATATATATATATATATATATATATATATATATATATATATATATCCATCTCTCGATAATTCTCTACTAAAGTCCCTCTCTCTTTCGAGATTTCTTTCTCTTCACCTCCCTCCCCCTCTCTCTCTCTCTTACGCTCTTTCTTCTTCTCTCTCTCTCTTCTCTTTCTCTATCTCTCTCTTATTCTCCCTCTTTCTCTCTTTCTCTCTTGTGTGTCTCTCTCTAACGACGGTCTAAAGCACACGTGCACTTTCCATGTTAGATTGGAAGTTGAGCAAATAAAGTTTTCCGTGAACACCTCGGGCTTCTCGTCGGGTTT
Source organism: Sepiola atlantica (assembly GCA_963556195.1). Classification (NCBI taxonomy): domain Eukaryota; kingdom Metazoa; phylum Mollusca; class Cephalopoda; order Sepiida; family Sepiolidae; genus Sepiola; species Sepiola atlantica. The sequence goes on from OY744524.1 coordinate 153,475,244, forward strand.
TTCCTCCGGGTGTAAAGCCACAAGTTTTCATCTTCACATGTTAATGCCCGAGAAAGAAACTTGAATTGGCGTCGCTTCGTCGTCGCTAAGTGTTGTGTTCCCTGGGCTTAACGGCGGTGCATCTTCCTATCTGGGATTCTACCAGTGTAATATAGTTTGACTATATACTGATAAATAAACACTATGTTATATTAAAAAAAATATTGTTCGATAAAAATCAAATGTGTTTAGATTTGGTATATATATATATATATATATATATATATATATATATATATAAATATATATAAATATATATATATATATATATATATATATATATATATATATATATATATATATATAAGAAAGAATAGTGATAAACATGTACGAATGTCCAGATTTATTTCAAACTTCGATTGTTCAATGCAAGGTATATTCTGTAATAACATTATGTTTATAATTCTTTCCTTAAGCCAAGGCTTTTCAAAGATCGAACACTTATCATCAGAGGAATTATACAGATAGATAGGTTGGCAGTGGAAAAGTACTTGCACGATTCGTGCGCATCACTCTTCTTTCTTCTATCTTCATAATTTCTCTATCTCGTATATTGAGCTTAAACCATTTCACTATAGGTTCTATCTACTAAAAGTTTACTTTTAGTTTCATATCTGATTTTATATATATATATATATATATATATATATATATATATATATATATATATATAGAGAGAGAGAGAGAGAGAGAGAGAGAGAGAGAGGGAGAGAGAGAGAGAGATAGATAGATAGATAGATAGATAGATAGATAGATAGATAGATAGATAGATAGATAGATAGTAAGAAAAATATGCGCCCGAATCGTGAAAGTACTTCCTAATATAACATTATTCTTAATATTTGAAAAATAAAAAAAGTTAGAATACAAAGTAATATCTTTGAGATGTCTAGAAACGTGTGTAAAATTTATTTTGTTCAAAAATTATTATTAAATCATAGAATATCATTTTGACTAATACTTTATTTATAATAATCGCTATTTATTATTCTAAATATTAAATAATGAGCTTCTTCATTTTTTTTTTGAGGAGGGGGAATTGTTTTTTATTTGAATCTATCTGATATATATGCGTTCTTGGCCTTTTGGCTAAGATCAAAGTGTAGTATCTGTTCCTATGGATAGTGCACCCCATAGACTGGTATTGTCTTGGCCAGGCAATTTTTAATGGCCAGAGTGCCCACCTCTCGACGCTGGTTTTTCAAACCCCACTTTCCCGACCCGACCTTGGGTCACATCTTACTTGTGGGCGTAAGATAAAACTGGCCTTGTGCCTAACTTCTGGAGAGGAGTAAATAAATACTCTTTATAAATAAACAAATAGAGCACTGCCTAGTTGCTGACCATGTTTCTGTAAAGCATTGAGAAACTTGCCAACAGCACTCGCCTCGTAGTAAAGTGGTTAGAATCGCCTACTATCAACTCGATGGTCGCAGGTTCGATCCCGCATTGGGTCGGGTTCTAATGTAGCCACTCTGAAGCTGCAAACGCATACGAGTAAGCCAAACCAAACCAAGTCAGCTTTTACAATATAATAAATTAAATATAATATATGAAATAACATATCTCACTTACTTCTTGGACGCACACATATATTTTATCACTAAATTGGAGACAAAAATAGAGATGAAATGAAAGTTACACACACACACACACACACACACACATATATATATATATATATATATATATTTGTTATTTTGCTGAATTGAAATCTAATAGAGAGCTCGATTTTTCTATTAGAACCTAATATTTATGTATTTTCTTTAACGTAGTTCACCCCAAACAAGACAGACCGCCACTGTATACGTAAGGGGCTACTGGGGGGTCAACCTAAATTGGGATCTGCGCAGCGAGATGTCTGTTTACATTAATTTTAAATTTCTGCATGTCAGTACTGTCTGGGAAACAGGGGGCAGGGAGGGAGTTCCAGACGCCAGCAACACGAGGAAAGAAGCTATTTGAGTAGAAAGTTCTCCGGCATCTGGGGACCTCCACAGTGAATGGATGGGATTTAGTCGATTGTCAGGTTGGTCTAGTGAATATACGTCGACGGGGCACCAGAGCAGCCAGTACATCGGAGCATAATCCATTGAAGTATTTGTAAAACAAGCACAATGATTCTACATTGCGGCGATGGGACAGGGACTGGGGCTTGGTTGACTAGTAGATGATGCACCAGCTCAGATGTGGCAACAATACTCCATGCATAGGCGGATGGTGGCTTTGTAGAGATACAGGATAATCTCAGGTGTAAGGAGTTTACTAGCACGGTAGAGGGAGCTAACCTTCTTTGCAGCAGCTTTGGCAATGTCTTCAATGTATTTATTCCAATTCATGTTACCTGTGAAGGTTAGGCCGAGGAGTTTGAATGATGAACTCTCATGTAGGGTATTATTTGCCATGGCAATCGATGGTTGGAGAGGTTCCTTGTAGTTATTGAAGAAAAAGAGATTTGTCTTTGCGGCATTAAAAGTTACCAACCATTTATGACCCTAATCCACTACAGCCTGGAGGTCATTTTCTAAGGATTCAGCCATTGCCTCGGATATGTACGCGTCTGTTTTGCCAACATAGCGAGAGTAAAGCGTGGTGTCGTCAGCAAATAAAGCAATACCAGACTCTATGTCATCAGGGAGATCGTTTATATAGATCAGGAACAACAAAGGTCCAAGGATAGATCCCTGGGGTACACCAGCATTTATGTCATGTTGCTTAGATGAACGGCCATCGAGGACAACCTGGAGTTTTCTTTTGGTTAGGAAGGACTTAATTATATTAAGTAATTGCCCAGTAATACTGTATGAGCATATTTTCAGGAGAAGCCCTTTATGCCATACCTTCTCAATCGCCTTGCATATATCAAGCGCTACTGGCCTAGCTCCACCTGACATGTCGAGTGTATGATACATGCGTTCAGAGATGACCGTTAGGATGTCTGCAGTAGATCGTGCTTGTCTAAATCCATACTGGCGGTCAGAAAGAAGTTTAGCCTGAACTAAGTGCCGTACTATTGCTAGATTGATTAAGGATTCAACGATTTTAGCAAAGATCGGCAGTAGACTGATTGGGCGGTAGTTCTGAGGATCAGTTCTATTCCCAGAATTCTTGTAGACTGGAACCACAAAGGCAATTTTCCAGCTATCAAGTAAGCAAGATTCAGCTAGGCATTTATTGTAGAGTTTGGAGAGGACAGGGGCCAGTTCATTATTAATGATTTTAAAAAAGTATAGTCAAGCAGAACAAAATATTTTATAATATTTTATAATTATCAATGTTTGCTCAAATGAAATAATGCTGTCTGAATACATACATATATGTACAAGTTAATCTCCTAAATTAATGAACGGATAATTGTGAGGTTTGGGATATATATTCTAAAAAATAAGGTGAGTAGCACGGACACATTGTTTTGGTACATGTTTACATTTAGGTAGTGCATATATATAAAGTTTTATTTATTCATTTATTTATTTTTTTATTAACCGATCATAATACACGTTGGAATATATATTCTCGGCAACCCGTTGAATCACATGGGCACATTAGGTTTTGTACACTTTACCATTTATAGAGTGCATCACAAAAACTCGCACCCGTTTTCGAATAACGTTAAATGACGGACGCATGCGTTATTGAAAAAAAAACATTAACAAAAATATAAATATGCTTAATGAGTCAATTAAAATAACTATGACTTCAAAATAGCGCCAGACAATACTATGCACACCATAATATCATACAATATTAGCTGACTCTATATTGGGAGGGGGTGGCGAAGCGGACACCAGCGCGGACTGACGACCTCGTAGATCCATAGCCCATTCATATTTTTTTGTGTCTATATTTACTTTAACCGTGCTCAATACATGAGTATAGCTTAGTAGTAGTATACAATACGTATGGCAAGTGAGAAACGTTAGTGTTTCATTCCCAACGGAAATCAATACCAACAAATATACGAATTGAGTAACTAATTGATTTAAAATTAAACGATGGTTTCCCTAGGGAATGAGACACAACGTCTCTGTACAGCTTAGTTGCTATTAATATAGTTTTGGTAAATGATGAGATCGCTGTATATATATATATATATATATATATATATATATATATATATATATATATATATATATATATATATATATATATGTATATATATATATATATATATATTTAAGATTATAAAATGATGAACGTTTTTGAGTTAAAATCAATTTAGGGTTACGTAGTAATAGGATAAAAAACATTTAAAAAGTTTTCGTCATGAGCGATACAAAAAAAAACAATTATGGCTACCTACTTATAATAACACGCTAATAACTGACTTCCAGGGCAAGTAGGAAATATGACGTCATCTTAGAAATCCTTCTATTATGATGACATATTTACTCATGTTAAACGTGTTTTTCTTCAGATTACATGTGTAATACTAAGTAAATTTGAACTCGAAATGATTCATCATGTAATATAATTAAACAAACAAAATAATAAAACAATTTTTATCGCTTATACACAATAATTATGTATTAATCACATTCTGTTGAGGACGGCGATCTCCTCATTTACCATATTATTTACGGTATATAATATTGTAATGATTAAGATTATTTTAATCTGCCTTTTTTATATTTTTTGGAAGTTTTATATGACATAATTTGTTAAAAACTAAATATGACATTAATAAATCTCCTTGAATTGTTAAATTGTTTGTTTCGTTATATATATATATATATATATATATATATATATATATATATATATATATATACACATGGGTCTAATTAGTCGATGAAAACTCACAAGCACACAAATAGGTAAACAGAAAATTATGAATAGACAAATAAAGCTGTAACTTACTATTCCGTGCTGAGTGTATTGGACGATTTTAGAATCAAAGTAAATCCAAATTCCTATTTTCATTTTTCGTTTTTGTTAAGATATTCTGTAAGTAATTTCTTGAAACCTTTTTTAAACCTTCAATGACGTGTAAACAGAGTTTTGTGAAATGGTGAACTTAAATGAATGTTTTCAGGTCTGGTCAACAACGGGCACATATCGCGGTCTTATGTGTGGGCGTTTTCTGTCCGTATCCGTTACGGTATAAATGATCAGAGAAGAAAGAGAACTGAGAAAAGAAAGAAAACGAATGTTCTTTAGTAAAATCTGATTGTTTCGTGTAAGTGAGAGGTTATTATCTGTGATTGACAAAGTTACTTATTTCATGGCTTTTAGTATCTATTTCTTTTTACGGTATACATGAAGAAAAAAAGAATAAAAGCAAATAGGAGAGAAGTAACATTTGATTGTTTGATGTGGCTGAGTGGTTATAATGTAATGGACAATGTTTTCTGAGAAACTATATCTAAAATTGAAATTTCTGTGTTTTGTCTGTGTGTCTCGTAATGAAAGTTCGTTTTCCGCGTGGTTCGCAATTGTCAATATCTAGTTTAGTTTGGGATGTATGTGTCGTGTGTGTGTATGTGTTGGAGAAGTGGGCTTATTTTGTAATGTTTAATTAATTTGATTTGTTTTCGTTCTGTGTATATCTCTATATTTAGGGAATGTTTAGGAGTGGCGGCGGGATGGAAATAATTTTTAGGAGCTCAACATTTAAATATCTGAGTTTAAACTCCGAGTGTGCGTATTTAATTAGTAGATCTATTAAATTTCGTTTTTTCTACGGTGCAGTGCTTAATTATATGCATTTTATGTTATCTAATGTGTGGTCTTGTAAATTATAATTTTATGCCACGAGTGAGTATGTGTTATTGTCCCTGATCGCTTCTTTATGGTTGTTGAACCTCAGGCGGAACCTGTTTCAACGATATAACCATCCTCGCTGCCATACGTGCAGTAGTAATAGATGACGTTGGCACTATGGCACGTGAGATATGGAGGTTCGAGTCTTATATCTACTAATCGCGTTCCAGCTTTTGAAAGACCTATAGAGATATTTAATAAGGAACAACGACAATCAAAGACATGTAATCTGAACGAAACCAAAAGGAACCAGACACTTATGTTCTGCTTGGAATAATAAACTGCCCATAATTTTTTTTTCTTTGGGATTTCTCATCAGATTACTCATCTAGAAAGGGAACTACTATAATTATTATTTAATAAATATTTTATCAGACCCATCTCGGGTTGAGCACGGTGGTAAATGATATCGCAAGTTATTAGTAAAGCAATGCTAAACTCTCTAGTAGTAGAACTGTTTATATAAAAGCATTAAAATATCACTTCCAAGCAACGCCCGCCTCGTAGTTCAGTGCTTAGAGTATATGACCAAAAACTAGATGGTAGTAGGGTTGATCCTGGCCTGGGGAGGATTCTAGTCTAGCCACACTGACGAATTGTGATACAGCGAAACAGTCTTCTGTGGATTACTATATATATTCACTGGCAGCTGCTCCACCGTATCACGCTTCTTCAGTATAACTAGACGAACCAGTGCTTCAAGCTGAGATTTGAAACCGAACCGCATTTTTAGCAGTTGGGAATTCTTACATCTATGCTATCACGCTCTCTACGAAGTAAGGGTAATTATAACGTCTATATATGTTTTCATTTCAATTATCAACTGCTGAGAATGCTAAATTCTCTACAATTCCCTTACCAGAGAGCTCAACCCACTTTTATAAACTAGTTTATCGTGTAAACTTTATTTACGTCATTATATATCTTCGGACAAAGTGAATCGGTTTGGGATTTCTTGACGATTTAGATAAAACACAGCGACCTACTTTCAGACATTCGGATGATGTTGACTGTAACCACTCAGCATGTTTCTTGCTAGTATAACCTTTCTATTGAAAGACACTAACAAAAAATAATGAATTTTAGAAAAGCATTTATGTCTAAGACGAAATTGGATCCACGAAATCCAGCTTTTCAGATCGATTTGACACAAGATCCATAAACTGTCCATTAATTCGCTTTATTGGTAATGAGGAACAAAAGAATTTTAATAACAAAAATGCCGGTGGATCTTGACCCGTTTATGCACAAGACATTACTTCTTTTACACGGAATTACATCTTCAATGTTGCCTATTCTTTAGCGGACATAGATTTTTAAGTGACGTGGAGTGTGTGTATATGCCTGATATATATATATATATATATATATATATATATATATATATATATATATAGAGAGAGAGAGAGAGAGAGAGAGAGAGAGAGAGAGAGAGAAGGAGAAGGAGTGTGTTTTTGTTTGTGTGTGGGGGGATGCGTGTGTGTGTGTGTGGTAGGGAGAGAGATATGTCAAGTGTAAGATGATTGATTGAGATAACTTTGGTATCAGTTAGAACCTCATATAAGAATTATATAGTTGATTGGTTGGTTAAATCACGTGAAATGCGAAAGATTTGAAGTGAAAACCAGTGTCTGTCTGGGTTTTATTGAAGCTTGACAAAATGTACACTCTACATAGATATCGGTGTTTAGATAGCCTTTGAGGACGGTACAGCACAAAGGAACTCATATTAAAGTAAAATCGTGCTCCATTAGTCAAGTGAATAGGATATATTTCCTTTTTAGGGGAAATACCAGTCTCATCAGAAATAGGTCAACAGAACATCTTCATCGCTGGACCCTCGATTCGAGCCGTATAACAAAGTGTGCAGAACAGACTATGCGTTAAAAACAGATCAGATACTCTTAATGTGTGCCGATTCAGTTGGCGTGTATTTAATGATATACTCTTGTTTTATCACCGCTTCCCACCTCATGTTTTCTTCTCAGTTTTACTGTATAAAGTGTCGAGTTCTGTTTAGTAACGCACATTTTACCAAATGAGTATGGTCGAACGAATCTACCGAAATATCTTGGTCCAGTTCGAATGCTATGTTTGTGTCCTCATTTCTACTGTCATGTTGCTTTGGGTATCCACTATTCCATAAACTAATTTTCCAAGGATACAGTTTAAAAATACCATTCCTAAATTAGGTGTGATAGACTAAACTGTAGCGTGACAGACTGACCGACGATGAATATAATCCTATCATTTACGAATCGATACTTTTAGTACAAGATTTTTACATGTGTTCTTAAAATGTCAGGTCACGTAGTGCAAAATAAGATGTAAATATATCATGTGGTTTTTAAAATACTGAGTAATTGCATGTGTTTTTTAAAATACTGAGTAATTGCATGTGTTTTTAAAAATACTGAGTAATTGCATGTGTTTTTAAAAATACTGAGTAATTGCATGTGTTTTTTTTAAATACTGAGTAATTGCATGTGTTTTTAAAAATACTGAGTAATTGCATGTGTTTTTAAAAATACTGAGTAATTGCACGTGTTTTTAAAAATACTGAGTAATTGCATGTGTTTTTTAAAATACGCTTGCTGAGTAATTGCACCTTATATACATTTAGATTAATTCATTATTAACTGCGAAAGTTTTTTCATCCTTCCTAACTATATTTACATCAAAACGAATTATGTTACTTTAAGTCAATGATCCAACGTAACAATTTAAATACCGTATATATAGTAATCTGCGAACACCCACAAACGGTTTTATGTATTCTTAATTTACATATTTACTTTTATAAACAGTTTCTAATAAATTGATATTTTGTAAATTACATGGCCATATTTTATTATATATACGCAATAGGTTTGTTAATAGCAAAACGTCTGATGTCGCTTTAACTTAGCCAAAAGGCCAAGTACCATACACATATATTTTTTTTTACTAGACTATTTTAGATTAATGAACAAAAATAATTTAATCTATTATTGTGTCATGACTTAATTGGGGTGAGTAGTGTAGTATCGGTTCTGTTGTCATAAGACTGTCCTCTCAAAAATTACCAGCAACGTTTTAGGAGGGGCGCATTTAATCCTCCAAAATATTACACTATCGTTGGAGGATGGGGTAACGTAGTGTCTGTTCTGTGGTCAATAGACCATCTTCCCAGAGTCTACCTTCTCACTTTTGGGAGAAGGTAATGTAGTATATGTTGTGTTGCAATGAAACCATAACCGCAGGCATTCCCTCTTCCTTTTATGGAGGAGATTTACTTTGGGGGGAAGGGAGTAATGTAATATATGTTCTGTTATCATAATGATACTAATTCTACAAGATATTAATCCTCCTTCGGGGAGTAATTTATCATATGTTCGTTCATTATGATACACTCCTCCTAGGTATTAGCAGCACCTCTTTTTCGGTGGCAATATATATATATAATAGGTAATAAATAATTAATATTTATTTATAAATATTATTATAAACCCCCTTTACTTAAAGGCTGGGCACTCTGAGTGAGTTTAATAACAAGCAGTACAAATAGCTTCATGCACGATCCAAAGACAGTTTGTTGATCACTTTCAACTGATTGTGTAAAAATACCCGCCGACTCGGTATTTACAAAGTTAAATTCCTCCTTAATTATGAGCTAATTCGCTATGGCCGAGGGGTTAACGCTCTTGACTACAAATCAGTGGCGATTTGTGATCGGAGTTCGAGCCCGCCGACCGTTCAAAATTGACTTCCTGCACTGAAGATTGCGTTAGCATGAAACATCGATGTCTGTAGGTAATAAATAATTAATATTTATTTATAAATATTATATGTACATATATTAAAATATAAATTATTTTTAAATCGTATTCTAAAGCAAAGAGGTCGTATAATGGTATCTAATTTTACAGCTGTTTCAAGACGTGTTTACTTTCACTTCTGCAAGATTTACACGCCTTTCAGGGATCTCATGGTCCGGTTATTATTAACTAATAAAAAACAACAACAATGCTTAGTCACTAGTTACTTCACCGATCACTTTCTCATTTGGTTCAGACCTAAACATGTCATCAGAATCTTTTTAAAATAAACTGCTTGTCATCCTACTGCATGATCAATTGGCTTGTAAAGTGTACCAGTAAAAAGTCCGTTTGTTTTCAGAGTACAAAAGATATAAAATTCCCGATAGACAGCATTGTATCTGTGGTTGTATAGTGTAATTGATATGCATAATTAGCATAAGTAGAAATAGATTATTATATAAGTCTTTCCTTAAATATAGCTAGTAGTAAAAGTATACTAGCAACTTAATAGGTATATTTACAACTTCACAACAATGGCATCGCCAATAGGATCCCAATTGTTTCTTGAGGACCCCGACTTCGTGGAGACATGGATAAGATGCTTCGCTGCGAGTACAATGACTAAAAGTTTAAATACGCAAGGAAACAGGAGAATAACATTAAATAACAGATTTATTTTGGGTTACAACTGGATGTGAGGCCATCATGAAAGTCTCAACAATGGCGTATCTAATGAACCTAGAAGACTAAACGTTCGGAAAAATAAGTCATATCATAAAAAAATATGAGATCTATGAAAAGGTTAGTCGTGGCAGAAAGAACGAAGTTTATGTCAATCAAACAAGAAATTGATAAACCAATCATATATCTACACCGTCTACGAAATGCGAGTAGATATTGTGAGTTTGAAAAACTCGGAGAAGCAGAACAGATTATCGAAGAAGATTTAATTCAATTAAGATTAATTGAAGGTATGTGCAATGCGTCAATCATGAATAAAATAATCGAACAGCTACAAATAGGAAACATGTCCTTAAATACTTGCATTGACTTTATACACCAACAAGAATTAATACAGAAATACAACGATCATAAAAGTCAACCCGGCGAACAAATAGTCGCCGATACGCACATGTAAAAAAAGAAAAAAAATGTTGGTTTTGTTGAACACGAAATAAAAAGGGGAAAATGCCCAGCATTTGCAAAAACTTGTACAAATAGCTTAAGAATGAACCATTTTCAAGCAGTATGCAAGTTAGAAGAGAAATACGTCGAAAGAGTTGAAGAAAATGAAACCAATACTGAAGTATTTACATTAAAAAACAAAAAATAAGAATGTAGAAAAAATTGAACAAAAGAAAAATGATATATTAAAAGTCAAAATTAACAATGTCGATTTGGATATGCAAATGGATACTGACAGTGAGGTAACGCTTATACCAAAACAATTCTGGGAACGAATTGGAAAGCCGGCTTACGATTACATGCGCTGGCAGGAATGAACGTTTTTACTAAAATAGATTTGAAAACGGCATATCACCAAATTCTAATAGATGATAAATTCAAAGAAATAACAGCGATAAATACGCCAATAGAGTTGCTAAAATAGAAAAGAATGCCAGATGGAATAAAAATAGCAAAAGGTGATCGAACAGGTTTTAGAAGAAGATATAAAAAAATTGGTCTGTTACCAACACGATATTTGTTTAGGAGCAAATAATGAAATTGAATTAAAAAAGAAAATCGACATCGTCTTGAACAAATTAAGAAATGCGGGAATGACTATAAATGAAAAAAGCATGCGTAAACAATAGTAGTAATATATCATTGTTAAATTATTACATTTCAAAAGAAGATATATTACCAGATCAAGCCTTAATAGAAAAATATTAAAAATATCTATACCTACAAACAAAAAAGAACTTGAATCTTTTTGAGGCTTGGTTAGTTTCTACAGATGATATTTACCAAACTGAACCGTTTGCAAATTTAAGAAAAAAGAATGTTGAATTTATTTGAGCAGAAAAACAACAAAAAATCTTTGAGAGATTGAAATTACTGATAGCAAAGAAACCAGTAGTAAACAATTTTGATCCCCAAAAGGACATTACATTAACCACAGATGCCAGTAAACATTCGATGTCTGGAATATTATCACAAGAAGGAATCTAATAATGTATTTATCAAGAAGACTAACGAACACTGAATGTAATTATTCAAATATAGAGAAAAAACATTGACTATTGTATGGTGCACCACCAGGGCTAGACAATTTCTAATTGGAAAACATTTCTCTTGAGAAGTGATCATACACCATTGGAATTTATATTTAATCCAAGAAAGAATTACCCAAAGTTACGACATCGAGAATATTAAGGCTAGCAATAAAGTTAATGGGAATTGTACTTTGATATAGAATATGTCAAAGGAAATTCAATTCCACACGTAGATGCATTCTCAAGGTTGCGATTTTACAAAGAGTCACAAGATAAAACTGAAGAAGAATTTGAATATACATTGATGTTTTATCTTTAGATAGAATTGCTATGGAAACTAGACTTGATCTAGCACTGAGTAGGAAAACATCGAGAATAAGAACAAATACATGGGGAAATTGTTCCAAGGCAGAGAAACCTTACAAAGAAATAAGGCATAAATGAACGATAGAAAATAGAGTGATTCGTAATGGAGATCTTGTAATTATCCCAGAAACACAAACAAATTTGGTGATAAAAAGTGTACATGATGATATACACTGGAGTAGCGGCCACGCCAAAAAATAAAACTAGAAGCATGGTGTTCGATATATCGAAGAATATTTAAAAAGATGCAAACACTTTAGAGAACTAAGAAATTTTACACAGAATACGTTACATTCATGGCCCAAAGAAGTAGAGCCATGGAGTCGTGTGCATATGGATCATACGTACATTTCAAGAGTGGGACTCTTATTAATATTAATAGACTCTTTTTCAGCCTGGCCTGAGGTAGTCCGTGTGCCGGACTAGAAAATTTCTACCATAAAACACATTCTAAGTGTCATATTCTCTAGAACGAGTATACCAAAAGTCCTGGTAATTGAAAATGGTCCAGAGATTTGTGATGAAGGTCTTAATTTATGGTTGGAAAAAATAGAATGTAAACCATATAAAACACTGCGATATTACCCTAAATCGAATGCGTTGGTGGAAAGAATGGTACAGATCGTAAAACAGGACTAAAAGCATGTTCTCAGCAAAAGGAAAAAAATAGAAGTTTTTCTACCCAGGCTGCTTTTAAACAATACCACACGTGGTAAGATTAAAAATCCCATTAGCTTTAATGGAAAGACAAATGAGAGGAGCTCTAACTATGTTGTATTCAACAAAAGAAAAAATATGATACAAGAAAAAAAAAATCAGATCCAGAAATGGCAGAATTTATCGTAAAAAAAGTCACACTATAGCAATAATAAATAAAGAAAGCGGAAACAGTGTGATTGCCCATGCAGATCAAATAAAATCGCAGGGTGAATACGAACAGCAAAATGAACAAATCGCTACGACTTCTTCCGTTATTGAGTCATTAAAACAACCTGTACAGAATGAACCTCAGAAGATGAAATAATGCAAATTCACACAAGTCAAAATGATGACTCGAAGTCGAATTCGGATCAAAGTATGAAATAGGGATGACCCTGGTTACAGTTTAGTACGAGATAGGTCGAGGTCTCCTAGAGTAAGAAATAAGGGAGAGAGAGAAGAGCAAAGTCATATCGAAAATGAAACGATCATTAAAAGAAGTGCAAGATGCACTAGATGCATGACTCCTATACGTTTCAGGGAGATTTGGTGATACTAACTAATTGATATGAATAATTAGCATTCGTAGAAATAGATTACTATATAAGTCTCTCCTTCAGTATAGCTAGCAGTGAAAGTACACTTGCAACTGGATAGGTAAATCTACAACTTCACAACAGTATCCATTTTGAAGCTGTTCACCGTTTAAAATATTTTCTCAAATGAATTATTCGGGAAGCGAGCGAGAGAGACGCCGATGATGAGATGGACATGTACTATGCACGGTGATCTAGGTAAAAGCGTTTCTTAACCCGGAGCGATACTCCATTCACTATGGGTGCTAATGCTACTTTCTTTGTATATATAAACAAGAAGCAGACTACTGACTGTTTACCAGGTCAATTTACTTACAACATTTTAGCTAAGAAGGTTATTAACTAACATTTGTAGAAGAACATATGTAAATCGCTGGAACTCAAAAGTTGAGCAAAGTGAAAATATACACGTTTGTGAATTACAAGTAGATAGACGAACACATGTTATTTATTTGTTTTTATCGTACACGTGAAATAATTATTGTATATTAGTAGAGTGATGCAGTAGACGCCACCAAAAACCGACACAAGTCATTCCGGATACACATCTTGCGCCCCTACACACAAGACTATCGTTATTTCCAGTATTAATATAGCACATTATTTAGTAAAGAAGAACCTACTAAGGTAACGATAAGCAGAAGTACACCCATATATATATATATATATATATATATATATATATATATATATATATATATATATATATATATATATATATATATAGTAATCCAATAATCCAGGCATAGTAAACATCCACAAGATAAAAATCCAAAGAAATTCAACCGGGATTATAAAGAATGCTCAATATCAAATAGAGCTTCTTTTTTTTATATATATATGATCTTTTTATTTATACATAGATGTACATTATCTGCAACACTGGCATGTCGATGTTATCGATCAACAGCTGTTAAAAGCTGAGATCTCATAAGGACGAATACAAATCTGATCCTTCCCTTAGGTCATATTTGGAAAGAGTTTTTTTTTTTCCAAATATGACCAAAGGGAATGATCAGAACGTTCTCTGTGCGTTTCTCGGCTGTATTAAAAAAATTCTCTTCTTTATCCAGTTTTTTTGTTTATTTGACACTTGAGGATGATTCGACAAGAATCAAAAACGTTCGTGAAACCTGTGAAACCTGTGAAACCTATGGGCCATTAATTATTTGTTTTATTTTAATACAGAAAAGACGATCAGAAAAATTGAAAAAATAAAAAAAGGTATAATTAAACAGACGAATTCTGTTATTTTTAACAATGTTTGCGTAAATGAGAAAATGCTGCCTAAATTCACACACACACTCATATATATATATATATATATATATATATATATATATATATATATATATATATATATATATATAAAAATATTATTTCATATTAAATCCTATGGTGATAGAGACGTGCTCGATAGGATCGATTATTGTAATAAGAAATATTGAAATGATGAAAAAAGTAAAGTTACACCATTTACAAGTTTATTATTATCATCATGTTTTTAAACAAGGTATATAATAACATGACCTTTAATCCATGGATTTAAAAATAATTACTCATCAGAAGTAAACACAAAACAATAAATTGCTAATTATTGTAAGTATTAATTTGAAAATCTGCAACAAATATTTAAAGATATGCTTAAAGCAAAAATGATTTTAAAAAAGCTTTAATAACGAGAAGTAAGTTATTGTATCAATGTAGTTGTTGAAAAACATCCAATTTGAATATGCTATTATGTAGTGGAAGGTGATTGATTCAAATAAAATTCAGGAATAATTCAAAAGTCAGAAGTATGTGCAAAGTTAGTATGTATGTAGGGCATTATGTCACGAGTAACATTTCCTTAGCATGCAGGTAAAATATTGTATGGTTAATTCTGTAGATAGATTACATATGATATATATATATATATATATATATATATATATATATATATATATATATATATATATATATATATATATATATATATATATGTGTGGGTTGTCTATTCGATGTCAACTATGACCACTTTTGGTATATCGATGTGATATTAATGTAAAAGTTTCTAGTGAGAAGCGTGAATATGGCTTTTCAGGCTTGCTAGATTTTACAGACCATACCACAGAAATAGCAGTTGTTGTGATGATCTAAGTTTAACCATAAATAAAGCCATTACTGGAGAATGTCATTAAGAAAGTCTTAAAACGATGTGCGAAATCAAAGATACAAACCTCTGTCACACTTAGTGAAAGTCAATGACAGAGTTACAGCAAAATAAATGGAAAACAAAGTAGGTGCAAGTATATCACTCTGTTGGACACCATGGTCAACTGCAACGGGTTCAGAGAGACAACCCCATTGCAGTTGACACGTGCTTTCATGTTGTAGTGCAGCTCAAGTAGGAGTCTAACAAAGTTAAAGGGACATCCCAAATTACTAAATACCTTCACGAGCGCATCCGGATTTTCTGAAATCAGACGATTTTCTCAAATCAACAAAGACCTGATATATGTCTAAACGATGTTCAATATACCTTTCCTGCATTTGACGTGCCGGAAATATCGTATCTGTGGTACCCCTATTTTTTCTAATAACGCACTGACCGTCAGAAAGCATAAAAGGTTAGATGTAGGCATTCGGGATATTCAGCAGGATTCTGGCAAATACCTTTCCTGTCCCATTCAAAAGAGAGAGGCTTCGATAATTGCCGCACTCATCTATCCTCTCTTTGCTCTTGTACAAAGAAACTATAATGAAGTCACGACAATCTTGGTGAACATGCCTGTCAAACCAGATGTTTTAAATCAACCCTTTAATTTGCACTGCCAATGGTCTTCCACCATAGCAAACGACTAACATATGTAAACTATCTCCACTAGATGCTCCGCATTACAACTGACATATAGCCTCCTCCACTTCCTTGATGGAAGGAGCAGAATCCATTTCGGCAAGGATAGCCGTCTAAGGCAACCTGTCTATCACATGAGTACTAACTATCAATGAATTAGTGAACAGATCTATCTATCTGTTTATCTATCAAGTAGCTTGCTTGGATCCCTAATCAATTCTGTGCCATCCTTGGAATTTAATGGGGTTACCCTAGAATGGCTAGGACCATATACTGTCTTCTTCATGTCATACATTGCATTTTAGCCTGACGATTCCCTCCTAGGATGAAACGCAGATGCCTCTGTGTAGCTTATTTACCATGAATATATTTTTATAACTTACTATATATATATATGTATATATATATATATATATATATATATATATATTAAAATAAACATAGTTTGAGTATCGGAAATTTTTTTCAGAACCTCTTCGGTTCCTCTTCAGGGATATACTGATGAGCAAAGATTAGATCCGCCAATAAAATATTGTAAAAAATAAAAAAAACCCAAACACATTACATTTAAAATTATTCAGACAAGAAAACCCTTTGCGTAAGATGACATCTTGAGACCTACCTATCCAAGGCCGTCTAATACTTAAGAAAATCGGTCAACTTAAACTATAGGCAGGACAGGCTTGAAGCGGCCCATCTCCTCTTCCTTAAATACATGCACCCCAGACATACCCCTACACACATACACACACCCACGCTTATACATACACTCATACACACATACACACATACACACATACACACATACACACCTATCTATCTATCTATCTATCTATCTATCTATCTATCTATCTATCTATCTATCTATCAAGAAACACACACACACACACATATATATATATATAAATATAATTACTCACTATGTTGAAATTAATAAAATATAATCTTTATAAATTGGCAAATATATGTTAGTGTTTTATATATATATATATATATATATATATATATATATATCAATTAAACATTATTTAAAAAACTATTAATTGCAACAATACTCTACTAAGAAATTAAGTTGATCGAAAGATAATATTATTCAACTATTTATTTAAAAAAAAATCGAAACCAAGTTTTTATTCGATAGTTATTATTTTAATCTCGGTTAATATGATAAGATACTTAATACTTTATTACTTATAATAAGTTTGCGTTATGTTTTAAAGGAATTTTATTTTTTTTATCTTTATAAGCTGCTAAATATAGTTTTATATATATTAGAATAATCGTTATTTATTAATTAATTAAAAATCTTAATTCATTGCAACCATATTTACTTACGAACTAAGTTGATCTATCAATAATATTATTCTCCTATTCATTTGAGAATTAGAAACCAAGTTTTTATATCGACTAGTTATTATTTTTATCTAGCTCTTCATGATAAACTACTTAATACTTTATTATTTGTAATAATTTTGCGTTAAGTTTTAAGGAAGTTTAATTTCTTACTTTATTAATTATATCCTCTCACTGAAGTGATCTTAAATTGTGTGTCCATCTATATTGACTTAGCCTAACGGATGTTTAATTGGTACTAATTTAAGTTCATTAATTCTATCATTATTTTAACCCTTCTAAAATATCCCTTCTTTCAATATAAAGTCTAAACTTTGTAACTTATTAATTTATAGATCTCCTGGTTGCTAATAGTTATCCCATCACCCTGAGTTATACCTATTTGATCAGTTACATAACCTATTATGTATAATAATAACCTACTAAAATAATCTGAAAACTATATCTATAATACTAACATTACTATCTATACATGTCCAAAATTTAAAATAAAAAAGGGTGTTGATTAACTTTTCTTTATTTTTATAATAATAATAAAATATATAATTGTAATTAATTAGATATTTAAGATTTCTACATCAAGTTATTCTATGAACTAGTTAGTTGACCATATCCTACCTATCATTGTTTATTATGATACCTTAATTACGCGATACTTTATTGTTTGTAATAAATCAATGTTATGTTTTCCGAGATTGTAATTTTAATTTTTAATTTTATTTATTTATATTTTTAAAGTTATGTTTACATCGTTCTCACAATACTTATCTAAGGTGAACTTTTTGAAGTGCCTGCAATTGTAACCCACCTCGTCCCTCTGGTTTAGTAAAGCATTCTTATTAGGAAACACAATTATAGCTAGTTTTTCATTTAAACACAGAAAACATGTAAGTTTGTTTAGTGTATGTATTGGTGTTTTTTTTTTTAAATACTCCATTTCACTTCAGGAACTATGCCATTTCTTTTAAAGGAAAATATATCTGGATAATGGAGTGCCCTTTCTATCATTATCTATGTTGTTAAATGACCATTTATGGTTTCTGTATCTATCCTTAAAATCGGTACTAGTACCCTATGTAGAATTATTATTATTATTATTATTATTATTATTATTATTATTATTATTATTATTATTATTATTATTATTATTATTATTATTATTATTATTATTATTATAATTATTATTATTATTATTATTATTATTTTCATTATTATCATTATTATTATTATTATTATTATTATTATTATTATTATTATTATTATTATTATTATTATTATTATTATTATCATTATCATTATTATTATTATCATTATTATTATTATTATTTTTATCATTAGTATCACTATTATTATTATTACTATTATTACTATTATCCTTATTATTATTATTATTATTATTATTATTATTATCATTATCTTCATTATTATCATCATTATAATTATTATTAGTAGTACTATTATTATTATTATTATTATTATTATTATTATTATTAATGCTTGTTAATAGTAGTACTCGGCATTACTAAGTTATTACCGATATTATTATCATGATAACTATTATTATTATTATTATTATTATTATTATTATTATTATTATTATCATGATAACTATTATTATTATTATTATTATTATTATCATTATTATTATTATTATTATTTCAATTATTATTATTATAATTATTATTAACTTTATTATTACAACTAGCTGTGTAAACTAAATTAATCTGATGATTATTTTGATTTGATTTATTAAGTTATGAAAAGTTTAAAGAAAAGTGAAACGATTAGAAATTGATACTGCATGAACGGACAAATGTATTAACAATCTCCCCTCCCTTACCACACACATACACACACACGCACGTACGCATATAAGCGCGTCGCTACGATCTGCTACGAATTTGGGATTACGGTGATTTTTGGCCGTAGTTTTTGACACATTTCTTGACACTTTTAGCTGTATGTTCCTCCCTCCCCTACTCTCCGTCTGGACCGCAAATGACTTTCTTTCTTTATCTATTTCTATCTATCTATCTATCTATCTATCTATCTATCTATCTATCTATCTATCTATCTATCTATCTATCTTCCTTTTTATTTTTATATTTTGTATTAATATTCG
>OY744524.1:153500033-153517533 GCA_963556195.1 Sepiola atlantica
ATGTCGGAACAGCGTCTATTACTTAGATACTCTTGACTGCTATGCACCAGTTGAGGATCCGTTCTCAACAATTAGTCCATCGGGAACTGGGTCATTTCGGTGGTCTTTTATCTGTCGGGCTGAGGTATTGCCCCTGAGTAGTCCTAGGAGGTCTAACCTCCCAGTCCTTGCTGTCCCTGCTTAGGGAAGAGTTAGCTTATTGCTAACTGCCTAAGGCGCACCGACGGGAGAATGATTACGAGGCTGCCCAGGCATATGTTTAAAAAGGCCACGTGCTCTTTCTTTAGGGGCGCTGGCTTGTTACTATTCACCTTCCGGCCTTGTACCCGTATCTTTCTGCAGTTGGTAGGAAGTAAATACCAGCAGTCTCAGACGCAGCTTTTCTGTAACATACTATTCTGTACTTTTGTAATTACACATTATTGTAAATATGCCGTCGTGTTGTCTTATTTATTATCGGTCTGTAAATGTTACAGTATAAGGAATGCTATTTATTGTGGGTGGTTGGGTTTTAATAAAGATAACTTCAATTATTTTAATTAAAAAAGATTAGTTTCATAATGTAATATTTTTGTAATGTTATTCTGTAATTAAAATGTTTATGTATGTAATTTCTGTGTCTGTCTGTAGGGTAATACATTTTAAAACACACCTCTTAACCTAGATCAAATACAACTTTTCTCAAATAAAATTTACGAAGAGTACAAAGTGGTTATTTATTTCGTATTAAGTATTTCCCGTACAATAATATAGTCTCTGTTCACGTCAAAAATTTATAAACAATAAAAACTAGTTTTACTTCATTTTTTTATTTTTTTTTACACTTTTTTAATCGTAGAATTAAAAAAAAAATACTGGTAATTTAAGATAAAGGGTTTGAGGCAGAAGTACATGTGTGTCGCCCTTCATTAAGGGGTAACGTCAGGCGTGCTTGCTAGTGTAAGATAAATATATCGAATCAACAATGGAAAATACATTGTTTCGAATGCAAACATATTTTAAGACTTCTTTAATATATCTTCATAAATGTTATTGACGGTTGCTATTATTAAATTATGGAGGACCAAAACTGCTAAGAGTATCTTGATTACATTAAGAGAAATTATTTTGTAATCCATTATATTAGTAATTGATGGATGAACACTATTATTCGAATCATTAACAATATTTAATGGATGCGTTCATCCCATATTCCAGGAATTATTTTGTAAATCATAGTTTTTGATAATCAGTTTAACTAAGAAGCTTGTTGTTTGTTTAACAGCATATCAATCTGTTATCGGCAAGAACGAACCCACTGCTTTATATTAAAATATATAGTTTCTTTATTCATTGTCCATCTTGAGATAAACGTTATTTCTTCATTTGTGAGCTCTCTGCTAAGTTGATTTGAAAGATTTCTCCCCACGCAATATCAAACAAGGTATTTCCTAATGTAATATCAAAAAAGCATGTCTCTCATGCTTAAGTTTTAAATAGCACTTTTATGTCTGTTTCGGTTAACTTTAAAATAACATGTTGGTACGTCTCTCACGCTTACATTTTAAATAGCATTTTTGGTATGTCAGTCTTTCTAAAAAGTTTAAATAGCATATGTCTCTCACGCTTAACTTTTAAATAGCATTTTTACGTCTGTCTCGGTCAAGTTTAAAATAAAATGTTGGTACGTCTCTCACGCTTAAATTTTAAATAGCATTTTTGGTACGTCAGTTCTTCTAAAAATTTTAAATAGCATATGTCTCTCACGCTTAAGTTTTTAATAGCATTTTTACGTCTGTCTCGTTAAGTTTAAAATAACATGTTGGTACGTCTCTCACGCTTAAATTTAAAAAAACATTTTTGGTACGTCAGTCTTTCTAAAATGTTTAAATAGCATATGTCTCTCACGCTTAAGTTTTAAATATAATTTTTATGTCTGTCTCGGTTAAGTTAAAAATAACATGTTGGTACGTCTCTCACGCTTAAATTTGAAATAGTATTTTTTTGTACGCCAGCCTCGCTTAAATTTTAAAATAGCACATTTGTATGTCTTTCTCGCTTAAGTTTCAAATAGAATTTTCAGTGCTAACAACGAAGATTAAATAGGCGTATCTTATTTTATATTCGTCAACTCGTCTCTCTAAAACAATCAATATATTGATCTGTCTGCTAAAGTTTGAAAAACTATTTGTGTCAGTCTGTCAGGATTACCCTTGAAATAGCAGTTTCATTATTCATTCACGCTTCTGCTGCGAATGCATTTCAGAAGCTGTCCGTCGGTCTGTCACGTTTGTTCAAAATAGCCTTTTCATCGCTAAACGCTCAAATCAAATGGACGTATCGTAAGAATGTTCGTTCTCCTTTGTTATCTGTTTGTGGCATAACTAATTAAATTGTGAAAGGAGGATTTTTTTCTTTTTCGTTGTTTCAATTGTGGTAGGCGATTCTTGGTTTTTCACGATTTCCTATCTGCATCTTTCTAGTTTGATATTGATTCTGCAGTTAGATGCTTGGCTTCCCCTACTTGAAGCGTCCAATTCAATAATTCGCTCTCTTGAAGGACACTCGTATCATAACAGAAGATATCATGACTACAGCGAGATGTGTTATTAAAACGTTTCATATTCCAAGCAGCTAATTGCCTAAACAAAAGTTTCAGGGCCCAACCACCACAAAAACAGCAAAAACCACCACCACCACCACCACAGCAGCAGCAACGATTACACCAGCACCACCACCACCACCACCACCACCACCACCACCAACAACAAACACAACAACAACAACATTAATAATAATAATAATAATAATAATAATAATAATAATAATAAAACGGGAAGAAATTTCCCAAAATACCACCCCCATATAAAAGAAAATCTGATGTCCACAGCCTCAGCTAATACCACACAATACGCTGGTAAAGGGTCAAGGAAGGAGAGCATTAAACCGACCTCCTCTGGAATGGTACGGAGAGTACTGGAACCTTGGGAAGGCTTATTGTCACCCACCTCCTAGACAAGGCCAATGGTCGTTACTAGAGAGAAATCAATGATAAACGACTATTGCAGTTACACAACATCTTGTGCAATGTTTATTGAAAGAGGTTAGGAGTACTATATATCTTGTGAGACTTGTTGTCGCGCAGACTCCATGGAACACCAACGGTTATGGTCAGTGAACAAACACTAATGATGACCACTGTGGAAACTTCTAGTGGGTAAATAATAATAATAATAATAATAATAATAATAATAATAATAATAATAATAATAATAATAATAATAATAATAATAATAATAATAATAATGAGATAAGAAAACAGATCGGCATATTTCAAGGAGATTCTCTATCACTGCTACTGTTCATCATTGCTATGATGCCACTCAACAACATACCCAGGAAATGTGATTCAGAATACAAGTTTATGAATACAGAAAAAAAGAAAAAAAGAATTAACTGCATCATGTATATGGGCGATCGTAAACTATTTGCGAAAAGCAAAGAAAACAAAAAAACTCCAGATGCTAATAAATAAACACAACCAGAATCTTTAGCCAGAATTCGGAAAGGAAAAGTGCTGCTAAGGATAAAAAGGGTGAAAACTGGAGGCAGCGGAGGCATGGAACTACCAAATCAAATCGAGATGAAGACACTAGGCGAAAATGATACCTAGAAATATTTTGGAGCTATTGAAGCAGACACCATCAAACCAACAGAAACGAAAGAGAAGATTGGAAAACAACTTGAAAAATATAAACAAGAACATTCTTATAAACTAAATTATATAGCAGCAATCTAGTAAATAGAATAAATAGCTGGGCAGTATTACTGGTAAGATTATTTAAAAATATATTTCATTCCAAACAAGGCAGGCCGCCACTGTAGACGTAAGTGGTTACTGAGAATCAGGGTGTAAGTTTTGGGTGTCATCCTTAGTTGGGAGCTATGTAGCGAGATGTCTGTTTACATTAGTTTTTAATTTCTGCATGTCGGTACCGTCAGGGAAAAATGGAGCATGGATGGAGTCACAGATGGCCGGCAGCACGAGGAAAGAAGCTATTAGAGTAGAAGGCCATCCGTCATCTGGGGACCTCCACAGTGAATGAATGGGATATTGCTGACTCTCGACTTGGTCTAGTGTATTTACGTCGAAGCGAATTTTAAGGAGACGCCAACTATGTCACATGTCAAAGGCCTCGGATATATCAAGCGCTACTGCCTTAGCTTCACCTGCCTTGTCCAGTGTATGATATATGCGATCAGAGGTGACTGTTAGGATGTCCACAGTAGATCGTGCTTGTCTAAATCCATACTGGCAGTCAGAAAGAAGTTTAGCATTAAGTGCCGGACTATCGCTTAATTGATTGAGGATTCAAAGGTTTTAGCAAAAATCGGGAGTAGGCTGACTATCACCAGAATTCTTAAAGACTGGTACCACAGGGGTAATTTTCCAGCTATCGGGGAAGCAAGATTCAGCTAGGCATTTGTAGTTTGGAGAGGACAGGGACCAGTTCTTTAGATCATTTCTTTATTACTATTTCAGGGGTAAGATCAAGTCCACAAGCTTAGGAAGTGTGAAAGTTTTTTATGATGTCTCTGACCTGGGATGGGGTGATGACCAGGTTTTCAAGTGAGGTTTCGGTTCGCAATCGGAATTTAGGGAGAGGGTGGTTCCTGAGTTCAAAGTTGAGTTTGAGGCGAAACGCTGGGCACGTAGTTCAGTCTTATCAGTTGCTGTGCAAACGACATCATTGTGGTTTTATAGTGGGTGAATCGTTGATTCGCCATTGTTCACTTACCTATTGTTAATTTTCCAGAAATCGCGAGTATCTAGTTACTGTGACTGAATGCGTTTTTGGTTATCTCTGTGTACATTCTCTTTGATAAATCGCGAGTACCTAGTTTCTGTGACTAAATACGTTTTTTGGTTATCTCTGTGTACCTTCTCTTTGATTCACCTATCCCGGTCATACAATTATTTCTTGACTCTATAAATTTCTATCTATTAGCAGCTGACTTATGGCGGCCGAATTTACGGAATGCTTGCTGTCTCTTAGCAATGGCAACTGCACATTCTGAGGTGAACTATTGAGCAGAGTGGAGCTTGCTGGAAAATTTTCGCATGGGGACATAGGTTTCTATGCCTACTTTGACCCATTCGGTTAACTCATTTGCACACTGATCAGCAGGGAATGAGAAGGTTTCCCTCCATGGAGCGTCGCTGATGTGAACTCTTGATAGATTCAAAATCAGTCTGCTCGTAGTATCTCGTTATTTTGAGCAACGGCTCATCAGTTTTTTACGACCAGTCACGTTCGTGTGCATTAAAATCCCCAAATACATGTATCTGGGCATTCGAGTCGAGTGAGAATGCTCCATCTATGCTTTCAGAGACAGTGCTGGGTCCAAGGTGAACGGAATAAGAAATATAAGTAAGTAACGCTGTGATGTAAAGTCAATCTAAAGCACCCGTGGTCTTGGCTATCTGATTCTAACTTATGTTTTCCAGTCGGGGGTGGGGGGCGTGTTCCGAACATAAACTCCTAGCCCGTGCATATGTTTGTCAGAGTTTATACGGAAAAATGGGAGATAATCAGTCATGCGAAAGTTGTAAGAGGAGATTGAGGATTGAAGGATTGTTTCACTTAGTGCTAGGATATCCGCGGGGTTTGCCAGGAAAAAGGTTTCTACGTCGTTGATGTTGGTTCTAAGTCCCCGGATATTTGTGAATGCGAGCTTCAAGGACGAAGGAGAAGATATTTTTTGTTGGGTATCTGGTTTAGGTTTGATTTTTTTTTGCAATGACCTGTTTGTGTTGAGATAAATTGGGGTGGGCAATGTGGGTACTTGTTAAGTGCCAATAAGCTCACATTCTGGATTATTCATATGCTGGACTAAGGAAGAACTGCGGCATATTGACTAGGAAAATAATAACCATGCACAATGCACTACACTCGAAGAATGATACTGACCGACTATGCGAAAAGGAGAAAATAGGGGAAAGAGGACTGCTAAGTATAGAAAACTGGATGAATCACACAAAAAAATAGAAAAATACATAACCCAGAACACAGAAAAGCTAATAACCGCAGAAAGTGAAACCATCAAAATGAACAACACAGTAAACAGAGAAACAAGACACAATACGAGAAAAGAAAAGTAGGAATAGAAACAGCTACACGTGCGATCAATAAGAATGACAAGAGAATAGACTCACAAAAAACACCTGGACATGGCTACGAAAATGACACCTAAACGGAGAAACGGAGTCACTACTAACAGCTACACCAAGCAATGCGATTAGAACTAACTATATCAAAGCTATAATAGACAAAACCCAGGAAACATCAAATGTAGACATTGTAGATGAAGAAACAAAACAGTAAACCACATAATAAGTGAATGCAGAAAACTTTCTCAAAGGAATATAACAGGCACGACTGTGTGGGGAATGCAGTAAACTGGGAAGTATGCAAACAACTGTATTTTGAACACTCTCATAAATATTGTTCAGACACAAACCGGAGACAGTACTGGAAAACGAAAATTACAAAATCCTCTGGGACATGGAGGTACAAACAGATAAACTCATCCAAACAAGGATACCAGGTGTAATAATAGTTTACAGGAAGAAAAATGATTGCTAAATAGTAGATTTTGCCGTCCCAGCAACCCACAGATTGGAGATAAAGGAAACAGAAAAACGAAGCAAATACACAAAACTTGCCAGAGATCTTGAAGGGATATGAAGCATGAAAAAAGTCAATACAAAAACCAATAATTGTAGGAGCACTAGGAACAGTTCTGAAAAACAAACATTTTATTTAAATCACATTTGATTAACAATGGTTCCTTTGAAAAAACAAAAGAAAATAAAATAAACATCTAATTAATAACAATTGTTTAGCTATGTATGGTTCGTTCTTTATTTTTATATATGCCTTTTAGTTTCTTCGTCGTAATTTATCAGCTGCTGGGCTTAAATTTATCGTTTGGCAGTTTTTGCCTCGTTTTCGCCTCGGCAACTCTTGGACGCTTACGTAAATGGCCCGAACGTTGGTGACACGAAGTCACGGAAACATGGTACGTCATCTATAAGATTACATAATAATAATAAAACACAATGTGATTGCACCAGTCTCGGCTAATACCGCACAAAATACTCGTGAATGGTCAAGGAATATAGAAAGACCGAGGAGGGAGAGCACTAACCAGACCTCCACTGGAAGAGTGCGGAGAGTGCTGAAACAGTAATCTCAGAGAAGACCAATTTAAGCGTAAGCGGCTGTTACGATAACGCAAAATTAGTTTTAATGGTTATAAAAAGAGGTAACGGGAACTGCAAATCCGAGAAGACGTGTTGTATCCGTCACTCCAGGGAACACCACCGGTTATTATCGGTGAACAATCACTGATGATTACCTGTGTAAGAAATCCTAGTGATTAAATAATAATAATAATAATAATAATAATAATAATAATAATAATAATAATGATGATGATGATGATGATGATGATGATGATGATGATGATGTGTATGATGAAAATGAAACTGCTAACGAGGATATGTAAGCAAAATACGATAATGTTAAACCCTGCTTATAAAAACCCTTGCTGACCCTATCATTGGTTGGAACCACAGAAATTGGTCATGAAGGATCGAGAGAGATGGAAAGACCAAGGCAACAGAGCATAATCTATACCTCCACTGTAAGGGCATGGAGAATATTGAAAACATGAGAAGGCTTATTGTCACTCAAATTTCAGACGGATATCAACGAGAATTAAATGTTAAACAGCTGTTACGACAATCACAACCGATTTGCAATGGTGACCGAAACATGCGGAGAGTGCTGGAACTCTGGGGAAAGCAGAGAAAGTGGAAATGACTTATAATAATTTTACGATTGAGTAGATACCCCAATCAACGGACCATGAAATAAAAACGACAAAATGCAGAGAGGCTGATTACTGCCGTCAAAGACAGAACCAATGTGAACGACACAGAGAATAATGAAACGAGAAACTAACAAGAAAAGTAAACTACAGGTCTATTGAGAAATTCCTCCCGAGCAAACATGAACATGAATAGGAACTTGAAAGGAGAAACGGAATCGCTATACAAAAATACAACGTATTTAGAACAAACTACACAAAACCAAGATAGACAAACCCGAGCAAAACTACAAATGTAGACTCTGTGGACAAAGATAACTGTAAAACTCATCATAAGTGAATGGATCAGAAGGAATATAATATAGGCAATATTATATTTAGAAGTAATTCCACTGGTAAATATGCAACCGACAACATGTTGAACAGTCAAGATAATCATACAAACACAAATTAGCTGCACGAATATAAAACGAAAGAACATTCTCTGGATGTTCCTGTTTACTTGCCTCTCTAAGAGGGCTGGATGTGACATAACGCCGAGTTTAATGTGGCAGTTATTGAACTTCACAAGGTCGCTTCTCGTGACTTTAGAGCGTTCACTAATAGTCACAGATCGAACCAAGCATATCTTAATTAGAAGTCATCAGTTCGAAGAGACAATCTAATCGACTCATCTAGAACTTTAAAATGCAAAACGCCAAGTTCTTGATAATGACAATAGTCTAAAAAGAGAACAGCGATCTTGCCAAATAGTAAACTTCCAAGTTGCAGCTGATGACAAGAAGAAACTGCAAAATAAATGCATGAAATTAAAAGAGATCAGAAGCGATTATGGATCTTGAGAACAAAGGTAATACCAATAGTTGTATGAACACTAGTAACGATTCCGAAAATTCTGTTAAAATAACTAGAAGAAATTGCAATCAGACGAAGAATTGATACCATACAAACTACCGAACTGATGATATATTCTCCCATACTAAGAAAAAATCTTAGACTGCAGGAACCATTCCATATAATAAAAAACATATTAACTAACGACCAATAAGTGTACAATGGCAAAAATCCGTAACGCTAAAATAAACACAATCTAAAGGTAAAGGTTACATAAGACGAACCTATGGGAGTTTAAAATACCTGAATAAATTATGATTAAATGTGTGAAAAATACAAATATATCTTGACCACCATCAGAAAACAAATGAGAAAGAAGCACGATGCCAAAAACGCACCGGTTGATGCAACGGAAAGCGATGACTACTGAGGGAATGGAACACCGAGGTGGAGTATCACAATCCAGGCACTCATTGGAAAGAGAACGCTGAGTACTAGCATATTTAGGAGAATTAATGCGGCTTATATTCCAGAGGAAAACCACCGTGTGCTATTGGAGGAAAATCACTGGTAGAAGAGACAATCTTAATGGAATTCAGCAGAGAGTTCTGAAAATGTGCTGGTATAAAAGTTTCGAGTGTAAGAATATGGGGTGTTCTCCAATCCCCACGGTGCGTTCATTATTGATTCCCAAGGTGTGTCTACTTCGCTGGCAGAATCGGCTGCTCATATTTCTGTGGCAATTTCGGGGTCAAGTTTCCATCTCCTCTTCTCTACGTCGCTTCTCTCTTCCTCTCAGAAATAATAAAAACACCCATGAATGGAATTAACCTTTAAAATCTTTTTTGTACACACATACATCCACCTCCTACCACATGAGGGAATAAGGCAGCTATTCAAAACTCTAACTGCACTCCCTGGTTGTTTAGACGTAAGAGAGCGATCCTCTCTATCAATTTGACACATTCGCTTACCCGCTATTGTGCATGTAGTCATGTAGTCTTCCAATTTTAATCGGAAAATTTCACTCTACCTAATTAAAAACCTTACGTGAAAATTTACCTATTCCTATTTTTTACACATCCGCCTCATATCTTGTTACACATGATGTAGATGAGTTTTCGATAGCTAATTTTGGGTAAAAGAGTTTCCAGTAGATAGGTCTTTGATAAAGAAGTTTCCGGTAGATAAGTTTTGGATGAAGGAGTTTCGGGTAGATGAGTTTTGGGTAAGTGAGTTTTGTGTAAAATAGTTTCTGGTAGATAAGTTTCGGGTAGAGGAGTTTCGGGTAGAGGAGTTTCGGGTAGAATGGTTTCTGGTAGATGAGTTTTGGGTATATGAGTTTCCGGTAGATTGGTTTCGGGTAGAGGAGTTTCGGGTAGTGGAGTTTCTGGTAGATGAGTTTCGGGTAGAAGAGTTTTGGGTAGAGGAGTTTTGTGTAGAATAGTTTCTGGTAGATGAGTTTTGTGTAGAGGAGTTTGCGTTAGATGAGTTTCGGGTAGAGGAGTTTGCGTTAGATGAGTTTCGTGTAGAGGAGTTTCCGTTAGATGAGTTTCGGGTAGAAGAGTTTTGTGTAGAATAGTTTTCGGTAGATGAGTTTTGGGTAGAGGAGTTTTGGGTAGAGGAGTTTGCGTTAGATGAGTTTCGGGTAGAAGAGTTTCCGTTAGATGAGTTTCGGGTAGAGGACTTTTGTGTAGAATAGTTTTGGGTAGATGAGTTTTGGGTAGAGGAGTTTGCGTTAGATGAGTTTCGGGTAGAGGAGTTTTGTGTAGAATAGTTTTGGGTAGATAAGTTTTGGGTAGAGTAGTGTGCGTTAGATTAGTTTCGGGTAGAGGAGTTTCCGTTAGATGAGTTTCGGGTAGAGGAGTTTTGTGTAGAATAGTTTCTGGTAGATAAGTTTTGGGTAGAGGAGTTTGCGTTATATGAGTTTCGGGTAGAGGAGTTTCCGTTAGATGAGTTTCGGGTAGAGGAGTTTTGTGTAGAATAGTTTTGGGTAGATGAGTTTTGGATAGAAGAATTTGCGTTAGATGAGTAGCGGGTAGAGGAGTTTTGTGTAGAATAGTTTTGGGTAGATAAGTTTTGGGTAGAGGAGTTTGCGTTAGATGAGTTTCGGGTAGAGGAGTTTCCGTTAGATGAGTTTCGGGTAGAGGAGTTTTGTGTAGAATAGTTTTGGGTAGATGAGTTTTGGGTAGAGGAGTTTTGGGTAGAGGAGTTTGCGTTAGATGAGTTTCGGGTAGAGGAGTTTTGTGTAGAATAGTTTTGGGTAGATGAGTTTTCGGTAGATGAGTTTTGGGTAGAGGAGTTTGCGTTAGATGAGTTTCGGGTAGAGGAGTTTTGTGTAGAATAGTTTTCGGTAGATGAGTTTTGGGTAGAGGAGTTTGCGTTAGATGAGTTTCGGGTTGAGGAGTTTTGTGTAAAATAGTTTTGGGTAGATAAGTTTTGGGTAAAGGAGTTTGCGTTAGATGAGTTTCGGGTAGAGGAGTTTGCGTTAGATGAGTTTCGGGTAGAGGAGTTTTGTGTAGAATAGTTTCTGGTAGATAAGTTTTGGGTAGAGGAGTTTGCGTTAGATGAGTTTCGGGTAGAGGAGTTTCCGTTAGATGAGTTTCGGGTAGAGGAGTTTTGTGTGGAATAGTTTTCGGTAGATGAGTTTTGGGAAGAGGAGTTTGCGTTAGATGAGTTTCGGGTAGAGGAGTTTTGTGTAGAATAGTTTTGGGTAGATGAGTTTTGGGTAGAGGAGTTTGCGTTAGATGAGTTTCGGGTAGAGGAGTTTTGTGTAGAATAGTTTTGGGTAGATAAGTTTTGGGTAGAGGAGTTTGCGTTAGATGAGTTTTGGATAGAAGAGTTTGCGTTAGATGAGTAGCGGGTAGAGGAGTTTTGTGTAGAATAGTTTTGGGTAGATAAGTTTTGGGTAGAGGAGTTTGCGTTAGATGAGTTTCGGGTAGAGGAGTTTCCGTTAGATGAGTTTCGGGTAGAGGAGTTTTGTGTAGAATAGTTTTGGGTAGATGAGTTTTGGATAGAAGAGTTTGCGTTAGATGAGTAGCGGGTAGAGGAGTTTTGTGTAGAATAGTTTTGGGTAGATAAGTTTTGAGTAGAGGAGTTTGCGTTAGATGAGTTTCGGGTAGAGGAGTTTCCGTTAGATGAGTTTCGGGTAGAGGAGTTTTGTGTAGAATAGTTTCTGGTGGATAAGTTTTGGGTAGAGGAGTTTGCTTTATATGAGTTTCGGGTAGAGGAGTTTGCGTTAGATGAGTTTCGGGTAGAGGAGTTTTGTGTAGAATAGTTTTGGGTAGATGAGTCTTGGGTAGAGGAGTTTGCGTTAGATGAGTAGCGGGTAGAGGAGGTTCAGTTAGATGAGTTTCGGGTAGAGGAGTTTTGTGTAGAATAGTTTTCGGTAGATGAGTTTTGTGTAGAATAGTTTTCGGTAGATGAGTTTCGGGTAGAGGAGTTCTCGTTAGATGAGTTTCGGGTAGAGGAGTTTTGTGTAGAATAGTTTTCGGTAGATGAGTTTTGGGTAGAGGAGTTTGCGTTAGATGAGTTTCGGGTAGAGGAGTTTAGATTTGTAGGAGTTGCAAACAGAGCAGTTTTGGGTGAAAGATAATCAGACCAGAAAGTTTCGGATGAAATATTACAAGTGGAGGAGTTTAGGGTATAGAAGTTGCGGGTAGAATTGTATCCAATAAAATAGATTCGAGTAGAGTAGTTTCGCCTAAAGGTTTCTCAGTAGCACTAGTTTTTCTCAGATGTAATTAAGTATAAACAACATGGGAATCATTTTTGTTCTTTTTTAAATCGTAAGTGTTTCTTTAGTAAAGATATAAAACATTAGATTATTAGTTTAGAAGTGCAACGAGTATCTGATGTGTTCTTTAAAGCTAAAATAAGCTATAAAACACGATCTGTGAGTAATCTCGGCGGGGTTTTATACTCTTTTAGATATTGCCGACCGAGATATGAGAGGCAGACTGGATTGGATTGGGCAGTAAATTGATTCGTTGAGCGAACAGAGGAAAGTATCGCCTTCCAAAATGGGTCAATGTAAGTATTGTGTGCATCTTAATCGATTTATGTTAATCATTGTGCCAATAACATTGATTGGACATTGGAAATGAAGTAAAGTGGAATGAAAGAATAATACTTGGGTGTTGGGGATCGAATGTAGAATGCAGGTCATCAAATATTGGCTTTATTACGACTATTCTCAATCACATTTTATCATAATTCCGAATATCTATCTATCTATCTACCTATCTATCTATCTATCTATCTATCTATCTATCTATCTATCTATCTATCTATCTATCTATCTATCTATCTATCTTTCTGTAGTTTATCTATCTATCTATCTATCTATCTATCTATCTATCTATCTATCTATCTATCTATCTATCTATCTGTAGTTTATCTATCTATCTATCTATCTATCTATCTATCTATCGATATATATATATATATATGAAGTAAACCCAACAAAAGATATAAGAGGCAACTAATATCTTTTAATTAGTAAAACATCTAGATAAAGACTGATGCTCAATATACTGGATAGAGTATTTATAGCATAATATGAAATGAAATAATAAAATAAGGTGCGAATCAAATTTTATTATAATTCAAAATTCAAGCAAAGTAACTCAAAGTCCTTAACTCATGAGTTTTCAAAGATAATTCTTCTCCTCAGAGGACCATTACCGCAGTGACGTTACTGCAGGTGATAAAATTACACTTTGAAAATATATAAAAATATATACAAAAATACATAAAAGTACATAACACATCAAATATATCAAGCTAAAAACATACTTATTTGTTAAAGTTATGAAATCCATCCACGCCATACAAATTAAAGCATAGTCAATGAAAGATGTCCAAGAAGTTGACTGAATATAGATCCAGACATTGAGTGATAGTCCAAAAGTGAAAATATTGAAAGAACTGAAAAAACGAAAAAGTTATCCAGTCGGGAAATGCGTCCGTAATCAATGCAGTAACTTAGAGTGAAAAATGCCTCCAATGTTTATGTTAATTAATACAATGATAAATGAACCAAATCAAATAAAAAGTTCCATAAACTCACTTTATTTGAAATCATGAAGTTCAAAATTCAGGGTTCAAATGATTTGATCAGAGCAGCACAAATCAAAATTCGCTGGTTAAATGCAAAATCCGCTAAATCCGATTTGAATAAAATTAAATCAAACTGAGTCAATATATTCGGCCATTCCTTCTTCCTGGCGCGATCAAAATTAATAACGTTAAATTTGAAAGTAATCACTCTCCCGCAAGCCAAGTAAACAGAATCTCTTTTCGTCGATCCGAATGTAATACTAAAGTCTCATACGCTTTCTTGTTCAAACGACGTTATCCGACCGGATGTTACATGTCGAAGTTAACAGAGAAGAATGCGCCCCCACACCTCGCCAGATTTATTAAATCAATTCAACTATACCGGATGTTACTTGTCTGGGTCGAATCACAAGTCTATGTCAAACAAGAAGGGGTGCGCAAATTTAGGTCAAAGCCTCTACTTGCCCTCTCATTCCACGCACCCACCCAACTGTCTAGCATAACCACAAAACAGCAAACTTCACATATCCTGCCTCATCAAACAATTTAGAAGATCTATGAACTTAATAATTATGGCGTTATTAAAGTAATTAGAATTTAATGATTTAATATTTTGATTCAAGATTTAATTTTATCAAATTAACAAGTTTAAGAAGTTTTATTTACGATTTAATTTTTCCTAATTAAGAAGTTATTGAAGTAATTAGAATTTAATAATTTAAAAGTTTAATTTAAAATTTAATTTTATCAAATTAAGAAGTTTAAGAAATTTAATTTAAGATTTAATTTTTTCTAATTAAGAAATTGCATGAGTTAAGGACTTTGAGTTACTTTGCCTGAATTTTGAATTATAATAAAATTTGATTCGCACCTTATTTTATTATTTCATTTTATATTATACTATATATATATATATATATATATATATATATATATATATATATATATATATATATATATATATATATTCGTTTTTTTTCTATTTATCTATCTATCCGTAGTTCATCTATCTATCTATCTATCTATCTATCTATCTATCTATCTATCTATCTATCTATCTATCTATCTATCTATCCGTAGTTCATCTATCTATCTATCTATCTATCTATCTATCTATTCATCCGTTGTTCTAATTATCTATCCCAATACAAAGTGTTCGCAACAAATTTGATAATTGTGAGATATTCTTTAATTTCAGAATCATTTGCAGTATGCAACAGCGGTAAAAATGCAACGGATTACTGTGTCTGTGTGCTATCGGTGGACAACTGGAAAATACCGGAATATTGAAAGACAGTGACTTGCATCATAATGACCTGTGCCGAAAATTCGGAAACGTTAGCTCTAACTCTATGCTCCTAGAATTTCTTGAAGGCTGTTAGGTGTAATCTGAAGTATAACGATGGAAACTTAGGAAACGGGTACTTACAGGAAAAATCAAAGCAGGCGAAATTCATCAATAAGCTGCTGAACACTTACTACGATATAGAGGCAAGGCGATTCGGACATCGAAGAGGGAGATGGGCGTCGCAGTGGCAACTATGAACAGAGCGCTGAAGGAGAATCTCTGCTACTCCTTATACAAGAATCACAAATCCAACTACTAATCGGCAATGCCAAAGATAACCTCTTTATGAAAGCCAAGAAACCACTCAACACATATAATAGATAATCTATTACAATGCACGTAATATAATCGTAGCAATGTGAAACTACACATATAATGTCAACAGTGAACACGAAAAATAAAAACAAATATTACACATAAAACAC
The DNA here is from genome assembly GCA_963556195.1 of Sepiola atlantica. Lineage (NCBI taxonomy): Eukaryota > Metazoa > Mollusca > Cephalopoda > Sepiida > Sepiolidae > Sepiola > Sepiola atlantica. Next base: position 153,515,577 of record OY744524.1, read on the forward strand.
AGGAAAGCAAAATAAGCTCAAACAGATTTACGGCCACTAAAGAGACAATGGATATAAAATGAATGCCTTCAACATTGTATCCTTTACGTTATAATATTTAAACATACTAGCACATAAAAGAAAAAGAGACGTTAACAATGAGAAACATTTTTAAGGATTACACTTTTAAAGAATAATAATAACATAACCATACTTCGCAGTATGAACAGATCCATATCTGTTGATATTGCGATGTGTCTGTGAATGCACTGCTGATATTGAGAATTATCTGTAAAACTCCGTGGATGCTACCAACTACTTTCTTTTAACATATTTCACCTCAAACAAGGCAGGCCGCGACTGTAGACGTAAGGGGATACGGATAATTAGGGTGTAGGTTTTGGGTGTTATTCTAAGTTGGGAGCTGTGAATTCTATTGTTGGTGTTGCGAACTGTCTGTGAATGATCTGCTATAATTGCGTACTATCTCTGAATGCTCTCGATGTTTTTAACTAAGCGTGAAACTCAAACAAGAACATTTCTTAAATTAGTTTCTTTTCCATGTTACGGTCGCGTCTCGTTGGTATCGACAAGACGGTCATGCAACAGAAAAAGAAAGAAACAAACAAAAGATTTGTGGTCTTCGTGTTCGAATATGCATGCACACAGAACGAGAGGGGAATGAGGAACTCTTTCTCGCGACACCTGTATAGATGAAGAAACAAACGGCAAACAGTTTGTGAAGGAACGGAAGCCAACACAAGTGAAAATATTAAATAACATTTATTTTTATAAAATATATATATAAGGCCCGGATATAAAAGCAAAACAAAAATAGTATGGGATGAGATTTTAACAAATGCTTAACTAGATCGAGCGAAAATATATATATAATATATATATAATGCAAAAAATATAGCATGAAAGAAAGAAAGGAGTCGACTGACAAATTGTTGGTGAACTTTTGAAGTTCATGAAAATAAAATATTCGAATCTTCGACATGTATAAATAGTTTTATTGGTGACGGAGAGGGTTAAGTAATTTTTTCCTGTTTTGTCATTCGACAATTCAATGGTTTTCAAGGCGCAGGGATTTTTCACAAAATGCTCCTTTTAAGTTTTATGGTCGGTTGTCACGTTTCTTCTTTTTTGTCATGAATCTGGAGAGACGAATTTCGCATCTGCTACACCAAACTTTAGGGTAGACACTGTAGCAGTCTCGTTTTTATTCCTTCGTCTTTCTTCTTATTTCTTTTCTTATCAGTCAGCAGTTAGGGTTGTTTCGGATGTCAGGTTAGGGTTGGGGATCCAGATCGCTGAGTACAGCTGAGTTATACAGAGATGGTGAGATGACTAACCCCCTTTCTCCAACGGTCACATTCTTTATGTGGAAAGGGGGCAGTCGGGCATACTGACATATACACTCTCACCCCCACCAAAGTTTTTAAAAGGAAAAAAATATATGTACGTCGGTGATACTTTCTTTCAAGCTATGAGACAACATAATATTTTAAAAGAAAAAAAATACATCTTCACTCGATATTTGAAATTGTCTATCGGCTATATTTTAGAATTACAAATCTAATTTGGGGATTACGTCATATTCATCATTATACAAATTTAATTTACGACATAACATTTGAAATAAGTCTAATAATATTATTTAGGAATAGTGGTAAGTAGTGATGGTAATTTTATCCATTTTAATGTGGAATATATTATGTCTCGATTAGAATAGAAACACAAACTAAACACGATTAGCGTTTTTCCAAAATGTACTGCCTAAATACCAGTCGAGAATACGTTCTCGACAATCAGTCCGACAGAGACTGACCATTTTCATGGCCTTTATTTGTCGGATTGAGGTATTATGTCTTGGGTGGTGCTACGAGGTTTACCCTTTCAGGCGCTACCTTCCCTATTTGAGAAGGGATTGGGTTATTGCACATTGCTTCATGCTATTTTTAGAGGCCAGCCT
>OY744524.1:153520033-153617533 GCA_963556195.1 Sepiola atlantica
TTTACCGCGGCCCCTTAAAGTCTCCACAGTTTCCTGAACGAATTTTTGTTGAACTGATGGAACTTGCTACTAAATCAGTTTCCTTCAGTTTCAATAATATAATGTATCGGCAAATTGATGGTATATCCATGGGCAGCCCTCTTGGTCCATCGTTAGCCAACATTTTCGTTGGATTTTTGGAAAACCAATTATTTTCCAAAGTGACCAAGCCGGCTTTCTACACACGTTACGTTGATGACACTTTTGCTTGTTTTCCCTCTCGGAGTGAGGCTGAACAGTTTCTTCTTCTTCTTAGTGACTTGCATCCATCGTTGCAATTCACTATGGAGGTCGAGGATTGTGGTTCCTTACCATTCCTCGATGTTTTAGTGTCTAAATCTGGTTTATCATTTGAAACCTGTGTGTATAGAAAACCAACATTTACAGGCCTTTATCTAAATTGGTTTTCCTTCGCCCCAAGAGCAGGAAAAAATAAATCTTATTGGTACTCTCACTCATCGAGCTCTTATGATTTGTTCACCAACACGACTCGATGCAGAACTTGGTGAGATTACTAATATTTTTCTTGCCAATGGATATCCCATCAATACTATAAAAGGCATCATTGCACGTAAAGTTGCTTTATTTAATGGTGGTAAATTTATTGGCCCGTCACGTTGCCCTATTTATTTGAAACTCCCTTGGTTGGGTTCTGACGGCCTTGACATTGTTAAAAGGATTTCTTCTTCTACTCAACGTTGTTTTCCGGCAACCATGTTGAGGGTAGTTTACACGACTCGAACCTTTTTCTCTTCTTTTCGTAAGGATGTTTTGCCAGCCATTCAAAAGAATTCTGTAGTTTATAAATTCATGTGTCAGTGTGGAGCTGACTACGTTGGCAAGACATCCCAAAGATTAGAATTTAGAATATCCCAACACATACCACGTGATATTCGCCTACACAAGGTTTCGAGATCATCCGGGAACTTCCAGGCACAGGAATCAGCCATCGGTAATCACCTCGTTAGTACAAATAGTTGTTCTGACAGGTATTCCGATGGGTGGTTTTCTGTTTTACACAGTGCCAGGTCGAACTATCATCTCAATATTCTTGAGGCGTTAGTCATTAACAACTATCGACCTAGCCTGTGTAGACAAAAGATTTTGAAACATCAGTTGGAGATCTTTAATGATTCAAAGCCACCATAACGTTGAGAGATTTAATTTTTTTTTTCCCCTTCTCATTCGTTTCCTCCAACTGAAATAAGTTTTATTTATTTATTTTTTCTCCCCCCTTCATTTCTCATTCGACTTTTAGTTTTTAATTTACCATTCTGACGTTTCCTCTCAGAGGGTCAGACGACAAGGCCTTAAGGTAATTTTAACAATTTTCCTTTTTTTTAATTTATTTTATTTTTTTATTTTTCCCCACTCGTCTGTTTCATTGATTTTAATAATGCTTCCTCTAAAATTAATCCTACCATTCTGTTGTACACGTAATTTACTTATATATATATATATATATATATATATATATATATATATATATATATATATATAATTATTAATGACAATATATGTATTAGCATATACTATCAGTTCCTTTTACTTTTCAGTCTCCTTAAAAGATTCAGCTCGATGATTATCAATTACTAGTAACAGAGCAAATATAAGTAACTTCATATTATATTTCAGTAACCATGGTTTTATTTTATTATTTTTATTTTATCATATTTCCAAAAAACATAACATTACTGTGAGATATATTTTTACGGTCCGTTTCATTTGTCTTGTGCCAAACAACATTTTTATGTCAATATCGTCCCTGCAACACTACAAAATCATCAGAAAAATTCACAAAGAGTAAAAAGTTCTTGGATTAAAGAAATGTTCTGTTTTTTTTTTGGAAATGTGAAAAAATAAAAATAATAAAATAAAACCATTGTTATTGGAATATAATATGAATTGACTGCATGCTAAAATATAATTTACTTCTTGGGTCCGTAATTTGTAATTAATTGAAAAGGTCACCTATCTTTCTTTTAAGTTATCTATGTATTTTCTCGCCCCTCCCACTCTACGTTGATTCAACTATTTTTTAATATTTCTTAATGTTTCTGTGTGCATTTTGAATACTAGTGACATTTTTACAGCGTCGCAGTCTAATTTGCTTACACGTGTTGTGCACACCTCAAAAATAGATGGCACAATAATAAGTCTTTTATTAACATATAAGAATAATAAAGACTATTCAGATAGTTCCGATTTCATGAAATGTTATATTAAATTGTATATATCCTCCAGATTTCAGTTTCTATCAGTATTTTAAGTGCTTTTAGAGGGCATAATATGAAAACAAACTATGATTGTAAAATTCAAATATTAAAGATTTGTAGATATTTGAATTTTCAAATCGGAGTTTGTTCTCATATTATTTTATCTATATTCATAAGACGTTAAGTAAGCAAGATCCCATGAAATACATTTTTAAGCGTTAAATTTTAGATATTTACTATCATAAAAAATATGTAATAGATTTTAATAAAATTAGAATAAGGATTCTCGACATGAGGTTTAGTAACATTATATTTTGATTTTAAAGTTCGTAGGAGGACATAAAAGTAGTGCAAAACTGTTTTGTTCAGGGAATCAATTTTATTCAATCTGGAACGGGTTCACTTATAGTCTATATATATATATATATATATATATATATGTATGTATATATATATATATATATATATATATATATATATATATATATATATATATATATATATACATGTAAAAAATTATTATTATATCATGCTATAATAATTTATACCCAAACCAAGTCATCCGGTTTACAATTGTTTAACAAGATCCGCATAGTTAAAACAAATCTAGGCAGTTTACAATTCCAAACAAACTCTTATCTTCAGAATTAGGTATTTGTCCTTTTACAGAAGTCTTCAATGTTTTTTTCTAATAAATCGGTTATAGAAAGCCATATTGAACTTATTTTTACACCTTATTACATCAAAATGGTTTTATTTACACCCTGCTAGGTTTTTGACGAGTTGGATTTTTTCATAAGCATTGTTAAATTTTAATGGAGTGATAGACGAATGAATTGTTTATTCTTCATATTTATTCATTTAATGAACTCATTTTTAGTTCACATCTTGTTTCTGAAGATGAGAGTTTGTTTTTCTTTAATAAACTACCTGAACTTTTTGTTTACTAGGCCTACTAGTTTTTTAAAACAAATGTTACCCAGGTGACTTGGTTTAGGTATAAATTATTGTAAAAATGATATAATAATAAATTTTAAAATATAAGTATAAGCTTTATTTAATGCTAATTATGAAGCTTGTGTTTTATTTTGCTTGAAACTACTTCGGGAATCATGCATGATTTGTTGAACACTGTTAAACCTTAAATGCTTTTTGTTTCAAATATAACACATTCCAACAAACTGCTTATTATATTTAATATTCGACGAAAATGTGTGAGACTGCAACTGGTTTCACATCTGCAACGAGCTTATGGCAAGTGTGAGTAGGTGTTAATATGATGTTGCATAAGCACACGCGCTAAATATGTAATCAGTATCTTCGATGATAATTTTTTTTTGAAAGCAATATATATAATAAAGCATTTAAGGGTTAAAGCAGCTGACTATGTTGCCCGCTCAAATTGACATAAATAGGGTTTATTTCTTAGCTTATCGCATAACAGTTTGAATTAGCCTCATTGGTTAGAGCGCTAGGATTTGAGTAAAAGGTTACTCGTGTTCCGAGGTTCGAATTGTGCGAACCGTTTTAACAGTTATCTCCACACTGAGGATTCCGCAAAGATTTTACGTATACGATTATAATTAATTATTTATTAGTATATATATATATATATATATATATATATATATATATATATGTGTGTTGTGTGTTTGTATGTACATGCCTCGTAGTACCGTTGGTCACGGAGACTAAACTGATGTAATGTTTTATCATTGGAATGTTGCTAGTAGAAAATACAATAACCGCCAAAATATTTGTGACGAGAGGCATTTTTCTTTCGCGCAAAGTGTATCGCCGATATTTCTCGATAGAATACAGATTGAATCCTTACTCTCTAACCAGAGGTATTATTGTATTGGGCCCTATTTGAGCGATGTTGATCATCCCATAATACATTTCCTAACGGGCCCCAATTGTCCGGATACGCGATCATTATCTCTCTTTCATCGTGTCTCCATTGTTCTCTATTATTCATACGATCAATGTCCCTGCTTCTTTTCATACAACCAGTGTCCACGCGTCCGTCTCTGGGGAATCGCTCTCCGTGACAGGGCATAGTAATCTTTGGAAATGGAATCATGCCATGCATTCAATGAACTTAATTTCCTCTCGTCATCTCGATTTCTGATCACTGAACACTTATTTAATTTGGTACGGCTAATCGATAATCAAATAGGCACCCTTATTGATTAGGTGGACTTTGCAATAACCACGAAGAACACCAAGTTGATTAAAAAATGATTGCACCAAGTGTCATACATTGTCTGTCTGTCTGTCTGTCTTTATATATATATATATATATATATATATATATATATATATATATATATATATATATATATATATATATATATAGTGCATGTGTGTGTGTTTATATATAAGTTTTCGTATTTGTTATTGTCTTTACTGGCGATAGTGACAGCGTTTTGGTTTGTATTTTCCACTTCCTAAGCGGTAAAGACTGATGCAGAATATTGCATTGTCGCCTTTAATAAGACGTTTTTTTTATATTTAATTCATATTTATGAATTCATACATACATAAAAATAATCAATGAGCACGTGTTTCTGGCGATCAGCAGTCATCAGCATGGCTAACTTTGACACGAATCTAACCCTCGATTTAAGTGTCTGTAGTCTGACGCCGTCTGGTAGTAAGGCGTCAGACTACAGACAATTTTATTTAGAGTTCGGTTCTTGTCTAAGAAACTCATGGATGTGACGGCTGATAGCCAGAAACACGTGTCGATGGATTACATTTATGTACGTAAAAATTTCTTTCGTTCTCTCTCTCTCTCTCTCTCTCCCTATATATATATATATATATATATATATATATATATATATATATATATATATATATATATATTTATATATATATATATCAAGGCCGTCGGGACAGTTATGAAAGTGAGAGGGCTTCTCCTAAACAGTGGGAGGCCGGTTAAACACATGCATATCACTTTAATTATTGATGACCGTAAAGTGGGGGGGGGGGCAATCCAAAAAGTGAGGAGGCTTCAGCCACCCTGTGCCGCCGTCCATGTATATATATATATATATATATATATATATATATATATATTGATTTCCACGCACAAGTTTTGTCGAATAACAAATAGTTTCCTGAACAAATGTAATTCCTCTATTCCAACCATCATCAATATACCAAAGGTGATCTCCTCAGCATCCGATGAAAACAAACTGTTCGATAAAAACTTTACATCAAATTCCTCTCTTTGCGATCAGGCCGCCTACCTTCTTAATTTACCGCTATGGGTATACACACTGTGAGCGACATCTATACATCTGTCCGGGATGTTGCCAAACTTATCAACATCCTTGGTGTAAGCAAGGAAACTCGGCCTAACAACATATAAGTGAATCTAATGACGGAGTCTTCATTTATAGAGTACTAACTCTCGAAAGTTGAAAGGCATTTGATAGGGTTTGGCACAAAGGGATGCTTCACAAACTTGCTAGCTCTGCAATATATGGAAATGACTTTTTAACTATTAAATCTTTTCTCTTTGATAAGTTTATAAAAGTACTCCTTGAACGACAGAAATCTTACTCAACGGATAGTACACTTAAAGCATTAGAAAATTTAGAGTAACATACCCTTCGTTGTAGCATTTGTAGATTATCAATCTAAACACTGTACGCTGATGTTATGATGAGTAATTAAAATATATATCTATTTTAACTGTGCCCGATTTTTTGTTTGATTTTTTAAAATAAATACATACTTTTTCATATTAAAATTCCCAAATTTATTTTACGGTCAAATTTCATAGTCCAAAAAGTTCGAAATAAACAAATTTAAACTTAATAAATAATACACACCATTTTCACACACACGAGATGACGTCACAAAAGAAAAAATCACATCATTATGCTACAATTCATCCTTCATAACGTCATCTATTTCCTAGTATGTATATATTTATTTATTGAAGATAATCTGATGATGACTTTATTGATGACTTTCTCGGCTTTTTGGCCAAGATCAAAGTGTAGTATCTGTTCCGATGGATACTACACCCTATAGACCGGTACCGTCTTGGCCTTCGGGTCCTTATTTCGTCGGTCTGTGGGGTTTTCCTGTGCAGTTCTAGGAGGCCCACCCTCCCAGGCTTTGCCTCCCCTCTTTGGGGTGGAGTAAGTTTATCGTTTACTCCCTGAGTCGCCCTACCGGGGAATGTCGACGGGGCTGCCTAGGCATTTTTTGTAGGCAAGAGTGCTCACCATCTCGGGCGCTGGCTTTTCAAACCACACTTTGCCGACCTTGTGTCACACCTTGCCTTGTGGGAGGAAGATAAATAACATGACTTTCTCGGCCTTTTGGCAAAGATCAAAGTGTAGTATATGTTCCGATGGATACTGCACCCCGTAGACCGGTATTGTCTTGGCCTTCGGGGCTTGATTTACGCCGGTCTAAGGGTATGTCCTGTGCAGTTCTAGGAGGTCCACCCTCCCAGGCTTTGCCTTCTCACACTTTGAGAAGGGGTTAGTTTATTGCTAATCACCTGAGGCGCCCTACCGGGAAATGCTGACGGGGCTGCCCAGGCATTTTCATACGGTCATTAGTACTCTTCCTCTAGAGTGCTGACTTATCAAATCCCACTTTTCGACTTTGTGTCACATTTTACCTTGTGGGAGGTAGATAAATACCGACTTTATTGAGGGCTCATTGCTAAGTGCCAAAGAGTCGTTGCCACATGCGTCTCTAGCTGGTCTCACATCCATACCTTGTGGAAAGGCAGATACATTTCATTCGGACAAGAATAGAGAGAAAGAGAAAGTAGGAGAAGGGAAAGAGAGGAAGAGAAAGTGTGTGTGAAAGAGAGGAAGAAAGAGACATTTAATAATGCATTTAACAAATACTGACCCAACGAGGCACGAGTGTTTAATATTAGTTTAAAATCCTGACTCCGATGAATAAAACCCGAAGAAGACTACATTTCAGAAATTAAAAGAAAATATCTTTGTTTTATTTTTGGTGCAGTTTTACAAATCCTGCAACCTATGGACAAGACAAACATTATCGATCGCGTGTTTTGTTTATCGATCTTTTGTCTCTCTCCCCCCCTTCTCTCTCTCTCTCTCTCTCTTTCTTAAAAAACGAATGAGCTGATTGTATGAGTCGATTCCAACCAACATTGAGTTGAGAAATAAATAAACAAGAAAAATGCCTGATTTTGTTCAACTTGTAAAATGGACTGTTTTCCTTTATTGGTGTTACCCATAAAAAAGAGCGACAATAAGACAATCATTAAGAGATTCAATTCAATTTCCCTGTCTTTATGTTGCCCGTTCAATTGTCACCTATTTGATCTCGTCAGCCAATAACGAACACAAGGAAGAAACACAAGCGATATATAAGAATAAACATTTCTTTGATGAAAGGTTTCCTTTCTTTCAAAGACGAGAAAGACCCGTAGAAATTCCTTGATTAACTAAAGATAATCAAGTTCAATTTTATGATTGTTATGGGGGTGAGGTTATCGGTTTAATGCGAGAGGAAAATCGAGCTCTCCCGAGGGGGCACACTGATCGGGTACAAAAATATTCCGTAAACAAATCCGTCGGCATTCCCCTGTAAAAGCAGATCAGGCGACCGGCAATAAATGAACACCAAGATGGAAGAGAAAATGCCGAAGAGAGTGGCTTTCTACTAGGACCGAACCAAACCATACCTCATTCGGATAAAAGAACCAGACCCCCCCTCCCTAGCGGGGCAGACTCTAGTATGAGAATATGCCAATAATTATGTCGGTTTTGTATATAAAAAAGACAGCGAAAGCTATTATTATGTAATGATTAGGGCTTTACATACATCTGCAGCTAAGGAGCGGAAGGGACCATTTTTTTTTATCCAATCCAGCAGTAAGGTGGCAAGTAAATAGGGACTTATGTGAAAATAATGTTGGAAGTGTGTTGAATTTTATCGACAGGTTATTTATAGGTGCATATGGAGCGGGGTAAAAAGTGGCTCTTTTTGTAGCTGGAGCGGGAGCAGCTCCCAAAGTAGTGGATCGTATAAAGCCCTGGAGTGAATGAAAAAGGGTCATAATATACAGATGGCTTATTTTTATTGATCAGGATCACGTGGTAGAAGAGAGAGAGAGAGAGAGAGAGCGAGCGAGAGAGAGCGAGCGAGAGAGAGAGAGAGAGAGAGCCCACATGCGCGCACTCGCACACGCGCGCATGCAAGATAGAGAGAGAGACAGGCAGTGAGACAGACAGACAGACATAAAGTAATCAGTGCTAATCTAATCAGTTCGTGTTTAGCAATGGTGGCGTACATGATCCCGCCCTTAGTGGTTGTCGTCAGCAGGATCACGTGAAGAGAGAAACGCATATTCGAAATAGTCAGAGTTTAACGAATCAGTTAGTTTTTAGCAGTAGTAGCTTCTTTCCTCGGAACTTAATATAAAAAGTAAATGGAAAGATCAGACACTTACATCTGCATAATAAAATAAATTAATGTTGTGAATATTCAGCGTGTCCGTGTTCTCCCATTTGCTTTCACCTACGAGCTTTATCCTATGTTGGCATTATCCTATGTTGGCATTGGATTTGTACGACGATTATCTTGTAGTCTGCAGGAAGAAGTCATTCTATGACTTGTGTTCAAATAACGGTATACAATTATCATAGATAATAACTGTTTTGTTTCGGCTTTGAATGGCCAAAAATTGGTTGATATACCGTAAAATCGAGAAACCAAACCAAACCCTATTTTCAATGGTGGTTTATTATCTTTGCAATAAAAGAGCAAGAATTGAAATTCAGAAACATAAGCTGTTAGTGTGTATTATTTAGATTATTTCGATTACTGTTCTTATCTTGGATGCTATTATCACAAAGTTTCGGCCGATGTAACCTCCGAGCTTCTGGCAAACTCGGGAATTGTTCTGTCGAACTCGGAATTCTAAACGGAACTCTTTTATTTAATCCACGAGATGAGAGCAGTAGTCGGAATAATCCAAATAATCCAAATTATCAATCCTCATCTCAAAAATTCATAACATAATATCAAATAGGTAAAAGAAACACCTGAAGAAGGTCGGAGGTTACATCGGCCGAAACGTTGTGAGAATAACATCCAAGATGAGAACAGTAGTCCGAATAATCCAAATAATCCAAATTATCAATCCTCATCTAAAAAAATAAGAACAATAAGCTGCTAAATCTAACACTAATGGTCTATCAAACAAACTGTCATATTAGTTGGGGTTCGCCTTGGCAACAACCCGATAGCCAAGGTGTACCTAACGAGGAATGCCGACGGATCTGTTCATGACTACTTTTGCAGAGTCACGATGCGCCCTTGGGAGCGCTAGTCCCTCATTTACGGCCTTGTGTCACACCTTCCTGTCATGAGAATGAAGTAAATACCATCAAACAATGGATCTAATAACGTCAAGAACGTTTCGATACACGTCGGAGTAAATCTAAAAACGAATGTCAACTTTTCAATTAAACCAGGCTGTTCTCTTCGAATTAACAATGGCCAGACTATAAATGCACTGTACCAACTGCGTTATCATTTCGAACTTCAGAAAAGCCTTGGATATTTTCCAAAGAACCAACGTTCATAAAATTGTCGGCACATTGCCATTGCGATATTTCATCAACAAACTATATTTCAGCTGTATTGGGCACGTTTTCTGGCGAGCAGAAAATACAGCACCGAAGAAAAACAATCTTGTTTGCCAATGCTCCCAGACCATATTACAGAGATTCATCGATAAACGTTGCAAAAGTTCGAATGACCTTCAATGGAACTAGGGAAAAAGCTTATCCAGAAGCGAAAACTATTCGTCAAACTTGTGCAGAGGTCGACCAGTTCGTATCTGTGATGGTACAGACAGTTGTTGGGGATCAACTCGGGGAGATAAGAGCATAGCTTTGATTTATTTTTGGTGCAGTTTTACAAGTATATAAATAATCTTATATGGAATACAAAGTTAGTTGTTAACGAGAAACAGACACAACGCAGTTTGATATAAAAACAGTTTTTTATTTTTTTTTTTTTGTGAAACATAACCCCTTAACTTTTTTATGAGGTTACGATTCCAAGGCGTCGTTTGAAACATAGCGGGCGAATTTTCGACATGTAAACAGATATGTTCGACACGTGTCATGTAGCGTTGTCTGTGTTGTTCGTAGTAGATGTAGTATAGCGTCTATTTCGTAGAACTAGACGGCGCGAGTGAGAGAGAGAGAGAGAGAGAGAGAGAGAGAGAGAGAGAGAGGGAAAGGGGGAAGAGTATAATCTTTTTTACCCACGTCTCACTATACTATTTCACTTCAGAAATGCGACTTTCCGTTCGCTAAGTCACTACTCGTTTCTAAGCCACGTTGCCATTTTCCCGCTAACTTTGTTTTGCGTAGTTTACTTATCATCACGTCACATATTGTTACACTTGTATTGGTATCTGTAAGAAGTAAAGTTAGTTCGTGTATAGTATTCACAATATCATCGCCACACTCCGTGTATTTAAGACTAGGTTAATGCGACGAGAAGACAGTAACGTCACACTCTGCATAAAACTGGTGTGTTAGTCAAGGGAGGCGCGATAGCGCTCTATCCCTTAATAGACTTCAAAAACGGCCTATGCTGGAAATCTCATTTCTTTTATCAATCATGACTCAAAAACCAATAAACCAAATTAGTTAAAACTTTGCACAAAATGTTTATTTGATAGGTTTTATAAGTGTGTATAATTTCAGCATCATTAGTCAAGGCAACCCAGAGATCCAGAAAGGTCAGGCATGATTTTGTGTTATCCGTGTGTACGTACGTACGTATGTGCCACCCTGTATCTAATAAACTATTTTATGGATTCAGCTGATTTTTGGCAGAGATAGAGGTTCTAGGGTCTAGTTGATAGCATTTTAATTTCAGTTTACCATATACCTTAGTTTTCCAGAAATTTCTAAAAAAACCTTAAACATGACCATTGTATTGAGGCATAGCCTTTACAAAAGTAGTGACATTCCATGATAAATGCCAGTATACTGAAATCATATGCCCTTAATAAAGTTAAGATGAACATCCATATACACTAAATGTACAAAAACAAGGAAATTCCCAAATTTTTACACTTTTATTATCATTAAGGGTATGCGAGCACAACAGGGCTATGTATTTTACTGGTATGAATTTTTCTTCAGCGCACCTCACACAATTCATCCACTCATGCATAGAGATTTATACCGCATACCCTTAATGACAATACAAGTGTAAACATTTGGGAATTTACTTCTTGTTGTAAATTTAGTGTATATGAATTTTCATCTAAACCTTATTAAGGGCATATTATTTCAGTATACTGGCATTTTTCATGGTATAATACTGAAGTCTTAATCGCCATCTATCTTTTAGCATTCATGTTTTATGTTGCTTAATTTCTTATTTTATGGACAAGACATCATTCGTGATTCTGGATCTTGTCTCCTGACGTGTTACTCGTCATAAAATCAAATGCTAGTGTCTTCCCAGGAAGCTTTTTTCCTCTTTAAAGACAAATCTCCTCCAAAAATCTAAAACACCGTTTCGCTTTCAGGTTGTTGTGACCTTCCTTTATGCGTTTTATTGTATGTTATCTAATTTTCTTTTCTTTATAGAAAAGTGGTAAAGTGCTTACCAACGTACTCTGAACCCGACGTTCGAGTTTACTGGAAGATATTGCTTCACTTTCACTACAACTTTCACTACAACTTTCACGTGGTCCTTCCTGTGAGCACCCGAATGAAGTGCATAAGATCAATTAGCTTAAACATAGTCCAGACTATGTTGGACTGATTGTCGAGGGGGTATCCTCGACTGGTTTGAACATCTATGATGTTTATTCACCAGGAATTATGTATACGTTACAGTTCATTTATCCAATGGGATACCGCGCATGTCAAACATAAGATTAACACCGCTATTTGCAAAAAAAGGCTTTCGCTTCGATTTCTTAATATTAGATTTTACTACACTTTTAGTGAGACAAAAACTGAATTTAGTTATGATCAGTCGAACCACATTGATATGTCTTCCAGCTAATCCACGAATATCATGCTGTGTCACAACTTGCGACGTAATGGCGTTTGACCAAAAAACAAGTGCACCAGAATGGCTCAAATGTCAGTCTCGAAAATACCGCTTGATTTGATATATTTTATTTACCTTTCTCCAAGATATAAGACACAAGTGGGATTTTTAAAAGCCAGTGCATTAGGATTAGTGCACTGTCGCCTAGAAATACTGCCTGCGCGGTCCTGTCGGCATTTCCCGGCAGGAGCACCTCAAGCGATCATCAATTAATTACCCCTTTCCTGAGAAAAAGTAAAGCATTTGAGGGTGGACCCGCTAGAACTGTACAGAACCATACCACAGACCGACAGCAACAAAGCCACTGCCAGACTGATTGTCATGGACGTATCCCCGACTGGTCCGAACATCTACTGAAGCTGTGCAAAGTAATTTGATGTATAACTATAACGACATTTACAGAGATAAGCATTGATAAAATGCTTACTTATATTTTTTATTATTTTTACTTAGTTGAGATAAGTGTCGCTGGTTCAGAATTTCTGAAACGATTGCGAAAAAAACATAAAATATATATAATGAAGATTTTTTTAAAGTCACAAAATCAATCAATCAATCAATCAATCAATCAATCAGGTTGAGCATTCTTCCGTTGTCTTGTTACTCTAAGGAACTGTAATTTAAATATTTAGATGGCTGATGAAATCAATTTACGCCACTATTATAGATGTATGGTTTTCCACTAACTTTAGCAATGCAGTTTTCGGTTGTGATGCGTGACAAGTATGGCCGATACTGTAACGTTCTCTCTACCGAAGCATCCGTTTGCTAATGATCGTCACAGAAACCTCAACTATCCGTAAAGGATAGACGGATTATTTCTAATTAAAGTTACACTCGTCTAGATCAGCTGTAATCTGACTATACGCATTCAAATGAGCAGGGTTATCTCGTCAAGGATGTGACTCTTTGCCAAGCATGCATGGTCAGTCATACTGTAGCTGCAAAAAACTGCATCGACGCATCCCATATACTGAGTGCATGGGGACTTGTCGAGTACGCCATGGAAGGGCATATCGGAAAAGCACAAGCCCTTTGCATCATCCTTTAAGAAAAATCATTAACGCCTTCTAATTTTGAATTTCCAAGTAGGTTAAATGATATTTAAAGAATTGTATAGTTGACGTGTTTTTACAGCATATCAACCCTTTTTACATGTTATTTTCGATAATCCATTGTAAACGATTAATTGAACATATATTGCTCTTTTACTCATAAGAAGATTTAGATGCCTAAACGTTTTCTAATGACATTACAGCTGTCGTGAATGCCGATTCCATAATCGTGGTCGTTATCCATTAAACGACTTTCGTCGTGTCAGTAGCAACTATGTATATAAATATAGCGAACAAATACTGTTTCTCACAAGGTGAACAATACAAAACTAGATACTCTTATCTTATATCGTCTTTTCGATTCCTAATCCGACTTGAACATTTTTGAGGTTGCTTATAGTGTAAGTAGATGATCGGATTTCTTTTCATGGGTTTCTTTAACATACTCGTATACTGATGATGTTAAAGTGTTTGTTCGACTATTTTGACAAGCTATAATGCAAACATCTCAATATTTTATCAAAATGAGAAGATACGTTGGAAATGTAATTTGATACAGAAAAGTAGAGATTTAAACATCGGAGCAAAACATAAAACATGAATACAAATTGAATGAAAGGTTAATCAAGAAATATCTGAAAAAGTGACTTGAGTGTATATTTTAACGATGGATTAAAATCCCAATCATATTTTGTCTATTATGTCAAGAATAAATAACATGAGTGGTTTGATAATTGTAATATTATGACGCAGCTTAGGTTAGAAACACGGACGAAGTCACTCAATTAAAAACTAAAAAATAATAATAAAAAATAATAATAGTATAAAAAGAAACTCGAAACATTATTTTAAAACGGAGAGAGATTGAAAATTGAACAAACCTTTGTAACTAACGCTAATAAAAAGAACATTTAGATAGTAAGAATCTTGGGAAATATGGGCCAAAATATCTAACGCGTTATGATGTTAAAACAAGTATTATATAAACTCGCGGAAAAAACAACAGAAGTAGTAGGTTTGGGAGACCGAATCAGACTACCGGAACGAAGACACACCGGGTCAGAGGTCAGGCGAAAGAACAAGTACTGTACAACATGGGAAAAGATCATCATTTTATACAACTTGTTGGTGTTATTTTTTCACGGGAGAACAACTTGGAAAGCCAACAAAACGAAAGTACAAATCGATGTATCTTCCTTAAGTCTTGTTAAAATGTCACTCAAATCTTGTAACATGACTTGCCATTTTCTTTTTTCTTAATAGAGGGGAGAATAGTGGTTTTATAGAAATATAATATATTGGCAAGTGTGAGATGTTTTCTATTACGTTAGAGGAAGTCTACCTTATTTGCAGCAGACTTGGCTGCATTTTCTATGTACTTATTCCAATTCATGTTACCTGAGAAAGTCAAGACGTAGTAAAACAATCATTGTTTGACTATTCAAGACTAATGATGGATAAGTATACCTTCGATTGTAGCCATTATTTGCTTTTCTATTGCGCGTGCCCCCAACTCTTTTAGTTGCTTACCCAATTTTCGGACATTTTTAATTTCTAAAGTCCATCTAAACAAGAAGAGTAATGCAATGGCGACCTCGTCGTCCTGCTATCTGCTGGGGCTTATTACGGTAAACTCGTGGAATTTTAGCAAGGGTTTCTTCAAGTATATATAGCACATCATCAAACATGGATGACTGTTGTTTTTCCAATCTATGCGATAGCCGAATGGTTTTGAACATTTTGTATAGGGGCTTATTGGTGATTAAACTGCTTGACCATCGGTTTCCAGTGGTTATTTTAAGATGTTTTGGGGGTAGGCTGACGTTTATCCATAATTAACTTTGGAGCTACCCAGTTGATTTTATTGTCTATCATAAGAGAGACACCTTTTTGGTATGTATTCTCGCACTGGTAATTTATTTCTAAGAAACATTTCAAAAACTAAATCTACGCTTAGATGTTTCTAATTGAACAATATAGTTTTTGGAACCAATTGGTTAACTAAGCTTAAAATATTGCTAATGCAAATCGCTCTGTCACACAAAAGTTTGAAATAGCATTTTCATCAGTCTGGTACGCTTTAAATAGCATTTTCATCAGTCTGGTACGCTTTAAATAGCATTTTCATCAGTCTGGTACGCTTTAAATAGCATTTTCATCAGTCTGGTACGCTTTAAATAGCATTTTCATCAGTCTGGTACGCTTTAAATAGCATTTTCATCAGTCTGGTACGCTTTAAATAGCATTTTCATCAGTCTGGTACGCTTTAAATAGCATTTTCATCAGTCTGGTACGCTTTAAATAGCATTTTCATCAGTCTGGTACGCTTTAAATAGCATTTTCATCAGTTTGGTACGCTTTAAATAGCATTTTCATCAGTTTGGTACGCTTTAAATAGCATTTTCATCAGTCTGGTACGCTTTAAATCGCATTTTCATCAGTCTGGTACGCTTTAAATCGCATTTTCATCAGTTTGGTACGCTTTAAATAGCATTTTCATCAGTCTGGTACGCTTTAAATAGCATTTTCATCAGTTTGGTACGCTTTAAATAGAATTTTCATCAGTCTGGTACGCTTTAAATAGCATTTTCATCAGTCTGGTACGCTTTAAATCGCATTTTCATCAGTCTGGTACGCTTTAAATAGCATTTTAATCAGTCTGGTACGCTTTAAATCGCATTTTCATCAGTCTGGTACGCTTTAAATCGCATTTTCATCAGTTTGGTACGCTTTAAATAGCATTTTAATCAGTCTGGTACGCTTTAAATAGCATTTTCATCAGTCTGGTACGCTTTAAATCGCATTTTCATCAGTCTGGTACGCTTTAAATAGCATTTTCATCAGTCTGGTACGCTTTAAATAGCATTTTCATCAGTCTGGTACGCTTTAAATCGCATTTTCATCAGTCTGGTACGCTTTAAATAGCATTTTCATCAGTCTGGTACGCTTTAAATAGCATTTTCATCAGTCTGGTACGCTTTAAATCGCATTTTCATCAGTTTGGTACGCTTTAAATAGCATTTTCATCAGTCTGGTACGCTTTAAATAGCATTTTCATCAGTTTGGTACGCTTTAAATAGAATTTTCATCAGTCTGGTACGCTTTAAATAGCATTTTCATCAGTCTGGTACGCTTTAAATCGCATTTTCATCAGTCTGGTACGCTTTAAATAGCATTTTAATCAGTCTGGTACGCTTTAAATCGCATTTTCATCAGTCTGGTACGCTTTAAATCGCATTTTCATCAGTTTGGTACGCTTTAAATAGCATTTTAATCAGTCTGGTACGCTTTAAATAGCATTTTCATCAGTCTGGTACGCTTTAAATCGCATTTTCATCAGTCTGGCACGCTTTAAATAGCATTTTCATCAGTCTGGTACGCTTTAAATAGCATTTTCATCAGTCTGGTACGCTTTAAATCGCATTTTCATCAGTCTGGTACGCTTTAAATAGCATTTTAATCAGTCTGGTACGCTTTAAATCGCATTTTCATCAGTCTGGTACGCTTTAAATCGCATTTTCATCAGTTTGGTACGCTTTAAATAGCATTTTAATCAGTCTGGTACGCTTTAAATAGCATTTTCATCAGTCTGGTACGCTTTAAATCGCATTTTCATCAGTCTGGTACGCTTTAAATCGCATTTTCATCAGTTTGGTACGCTTTAAATAGCATTTTAATCAGTCTGGTACGCTTTAAATAGCATTTTCATCAGTCTGGTACGCTTTAAATCGCATTTTCATCAGTCTGGTACGCTTTAAATAGCATTTTCATCAGTCTGGTACGCTTTAAATAGCATTTTCATCAGTCTGGTACGCTTTAAATCGCATTTTCATCAGTTTGGTACGCTTTAAATAGCATTTTCATCAGTCTGGTACGCTTTAAATAGCATTTTCATCAGTCTGGTACGCTTTAAATAGCATTTTCATCAGTCTGGTACGCTTTAAATCGCATTTTCATCAGTCTGGTACGCTTTAAATAGCATTTTCATCAGTCTGGTACGCTTTAAATCGCATTTTCATCAGTCTGGTACGCTTTAAATCGCATTTTCATCAGTCTGGAACGCTTTAAATAGCATTTTCATCAGTCTGGAACGCTTTAAATAGCATTTTCATCAGTCTGGAACGCTTTAAATAGCATTTTCATCAGTCTGGAACGCTTTAAATAGCATTTCGTATCACTAAAACTGCAGAATTATGGATGCAGCTTATTTCGGATGTGTTGATCACTCTGTCATGCTTAAGTTTAAAATAAGATTTTCTTCAGCCTATCACGCTCAATTTTAAAATAGAATATTCATCGCGAAACGCGCAGATTAAATAGATTCAAACTAAAAAATATCCGTTCTTGTTTTCTTTTGAAATTTAAACCGATTATTTTAAGAATTTTTTCTTCATTCATCGTCTAAAAAAATCAAACTTGTTTTCGTCTCTTTTATTTTCAGATGTTAATTAGATTCTTTTGTTTGAATAAGAAAAAAACATATCTGCCTAATTGACGTTTGGTTGAATGGTTGGTTAGAAAGATTATAAGCGCCAATAGGTGCGTCCCATTTTCAGTGCAAACATTGATACGATTTCTCATTAAAATCATCTCAATTCAAAATAAAAACAAACAATTTGTTTTCAGATAGAACCTGAAATACAAAACTGATAACGATTTTCTGAAAGAATATCTTAAATATGCTCTACTGTAGTACACCCTCCGTCAAAAAAAAAAAGCGAACAAAGAATTATGCTCCGCCAATGTTGGCACTAATATTCATTTAAAATCATAGAATTACATAAATAATTTAATATTGTATATATAAATAATCATTATCATTTCTGATGACCTAAACAAAACAAAAACACTTACGTAGACGTTTTATTTTGTCTGGTGGCTAAACAATAGCAATATTTAAATATGTTTCTATAGGGTTAACAACTATAAACACACAAACATAAACACTATATATATATATATATATATATATATATATATATATATATATATATATATATATATATAAGTAGAGAACTACAAGCGAGCTTTTAGGAAAGATAAAACTTATTGTGAAAAGTATAGAGCTCAATATACCGGATAGAGCTAATAAATAGATAAAAGGATGAAAAGGATTTAGAAAAGCGACGGAAGCAGATCTATTTTCAATTCAGTTGCTCAATGCAAGGTATATTCCGGAAAAAAGCAATTTACTTAATTAATTTTTTCCTTAACCCAAGATTTTTAAAGATCAAAATCTTATCATCAGAGGAAATTGCTAGGATAGATAAGTTGGCGAAAAGCCAAAATTCAAAATCTGAAAAAGTAAAACAAAGATTGTGGGGAAAAAAACAAGGCAAAAGGCTGTCCGAATGCAAGCAAGTGTCGGATTGTAAAAAAATCCGGTGTCAAAAAGTCCAGCGGAGAAAGTGGTTTATAGGTAGGTCGTTAGAAAGCACGAGAAAATAAATTTAGAGGTTTAGAAGTTAAACTCTAGAAACCACCGTCTTAAGGTGCGGCCAAAATAGATACAATCCAGAGGGTAAATAGTCCAATCGTTCCTGGATGCAACAAGGCTCAGTAATTTGTGAGGTGAGAAATATTAACCATATTAAATGTCTTCCTGTGCTGAAATTAATAAAATATGTTGGAATTGACGTCGCTTTTCTAATTCCTTTTCATCCTTCTATCTATCTATCTATCTATCTATCTATCTATCTATATATATATATATATATATATATATATATATATATATATATATATATATATATATATATATAGATATATATAGTAATCCAAGTAATATGAACATCCACCGGATAAACATCCAAAGAATTTCTACATGGTTCTTAAAATATGTTCAATAGTAAATAGAGCTATTAATATTAATATTTTTATTGATAAAGACATGTACAAAGTTAGGAATATGAACATATAAGTGAAATATTAGACTTTTCCGCCTTAAGAGACTTTAGTTTCAAATAAGTAAAGATCAATAACATCGACATGCCAGTGTAGCGTCTTTTTGTACATGTCTGCATAAATAATATATATATATATATATATATATATATATATATATATATATAGTAAGCCATGAAAATATATTTATATATGTTTTTAAATGTGGTTTTGTGGTCATAATATCTAGTTTTAAAATCAGGGAGGTTTTACCCACGTAGTACTTCTTGTTATTCGGTCTTTCTTTGGCAAATATTGTGGCTTGGTATACACTACTTTTGGTTAGGAATTTATTTTGTAGTGGACAAAGTGTACGATTTATGCAGTACCTCTTTTCTCTGCATTGCTAAATTTTTCGTTTCTATTCGGGTGGTTACTATTAGTGTTTTGTGTATTTCTATTTGTATTGTTTATATCGTTGTTCCTTTTGTTATATTTCTCACTTTTTTATGTAGTTTATTATTTTTTTCTTCCTATCTGCTGTTCTCGTTTAGTATTTTAAAGTGAGATAGCAAACAGCTGCCTACACAGAAATACATTTCCCTTAGGCTAACGATAAATAAACAAAAACTAAAGAAAAACTTAACAATTCAAAAAATAAAAACCTAAAATAGAAATACAAGGAACCACGTGTTAAAATAAAATAAAATAAAGTCACCCATTATATTGACACAACAAAGGAAACAGGATATAGGTCAACCTATAGAAAAAAGAACAAAAGAACGGGATATAGAAAGAAAATAACAATAACCACACCTTTGTTCGCGGGAAGCCCAACGGGTGACTGAGAGAGCAACAACGAATTTGATTGGTTAACTAGCCAGCTGTGTATATAAAAACACTCGGCAAAAATAACTCCATGCATTTTAGCCTGAAGATTCCCCCCGGGGATGAAACGCGGGAGCCTCTGTGTAGCTTTATTGCCATAAATATATTTTCATAGCTTACTACCTAGCTCTATTTACGTATCGAGCACTGTTGAAGTAAATATTGAAAATTGATACATAAAAAATTATATCTCCTTAAAATATTATGTGGATACATGAAATACTAATATATATATATATATATATATATATATATATATATATATATATATATATATATAAGGAGATATAGATAGAGAAAGGGTGGATAGGCTGCTTGTTTTTTTAAATCTTTATTTTCTTTATTGTCTGTCATTCCTTATAAGAAATATTCTCCCCCTAAAATATCGTATAATAGGTTCCTACAGCATTCCTTCGATTTAACTCAATCAAAGCATCTATCTATTCTAGTTAATGTGATATGAAAGCAACATCAATGGAAGCTTTATTTATTCATTTTTATCGCCAAGGACTGAACATTTGAATGAGATATGAAATCATGCCAAGGATCCAGCCAGAATAGAACGAATAATAGAACATGGCTACCAGCTTATAGATTCAATTAAAATCAGTTCTTTTCAACGATATTCCAATAATAATCAATCAAAAAGTAAAGGATCGATCGATTGAAAAGGATGATGTGTTGCGCGAAGACACGACATTATTAAAAATAAATCGATCTTAATAAAAGGTCCGATTTTTTTTTTTAATAAAGAAGTGGCTTTTAGTATGTCCATCGTATAACGCGCAGATTGGATGGACAGAATACATTAATTTTATCTGCGCTGTTAATTATGGTAATTCTATTTAAAATTTTCTGTGATACAGACTAGCAGACGGACTGAACGACGAGCGAAGGGGCGTGGACGCATCTTAAATGATATTTGCAAATTTAAGCATAACAGAAGAAATAAAATATTATTTCGAACGAAAAGCGTGACAAACAGACTAAATGCTATTTAAAACTTAAAAGTTACACACAGATTGAAGGACAGATTTAAAAAAATTAAATTCGCTTCAGACCAGACATGAAGCCTCGTGATCTAAGAACGAAATTTAAAATACACGAGATGCCTATCAGCCTTAGTTTCGAAAAAAATAAGGCCATAGATAGGAGGAAAACAATCAGCAAGAAGAGAGTTCCACAAGGCTGATGTCCTTGGAAGGAAGCTACTGGAATAGGAAGCTGTATTACAATAAGGTATCAAAACAGTGAATTGGGGGAGACCACTAGGCCAACGAGTCAAACGAGCTGGAACAAAGGAAGCAGGGAATAGATCATACAATTCTGAAGAACACATGCCATAATAGTATTTATAGAAAAGACTGAAACTAGCAACATCAAGTATGTGTGTGTGTGTGTGTGTGTGTGAGAGAGAGAGAGAGAGAGAGAGAGAGAGAGAGAGCATACAAGAAAAAGAGTCGGCCCAATTAAATTACAGATACGTTTATGCACCTTATCAAGTACCCTAAAATTGGACAGACATTCACCCGCCCAAATATGGAAACAGTACTGCATACTTGACCTGATAGTAGTGAGAGAGAGAGAGAATAGCATCGGGTGTAAGAAAGTATTTGGAGTGATAGAATAACCAACTTTACAAGAAGTAGAAAAAGCAATTTTTCTAATGTTTGAACACGAAAAAAGATTTGGTGAAGAAAGAAATACCAAGAAGTTACAGAGTTGATCCCTCTTCAAGAGCAGAGTATCCACAGGAATTTCAAGATCTTCAAAATTCATTTGAAATAAAAGCGTGACAATCTATAGAAAGTACTTACTCTTTTAGTAGCTTTTGGCCTAGATTAGTGGTGACTTATTAGTAAAACGATGCTTTAATATATTCCATTCATCATTTTTAATCCTCTCATGATATTCTTTATATTTAACTCACAATCTATCCATCTCATTAACTATTATCTTTGGCTGGCTCATAGACTTGATAAGTAGTGACTCATTAGTTAGAAAAACATCAAAATTAAGCGTGACAGACCTAAAGTAATTCTATTTTACACTTAAACATGACCGATCAACTGACAGACTGAGTCCGCTGTTGTAGAAATGTGTAGATGTATTTAAAAAGTTTATTTCAAACTTAAGCGTGACGAATCAACCTATGGAGACAAACTTTAGTATAGATGCGTGGATGCAGAAAACAAAGAACATAATATAATATATTTAAGCGTTACAGAGAAAAAAAAACATATTTCAATTGGAAGCGTGACAGACCGTCAGAAATGGCTGTTTAAAACTGAAGCGTGATAGAGGAACTAAACTGCTGTGTCAAGCTTGAGCGTGACAGAACTACGAAAATGCTGTTTAGCCTGGCAGACCAAATATGGTGCTATTTTGAACATAAGCGTGGTGCTTACCCATGTAAATTGTATTTCTAACTGAAGCCTGACAGACTGTCAGACCGTCTAACCGACACAGCCTCTCATAGAGGATGCAATGACATATCTATGAAAAAAATCAATCGATTCAAATCAATGTAAAGTATTTTTTATCGTTTTCTCGAATTACATTGCGTTGAAAGAACGCCCTTTATTCACCCATTGAAAATAACGTCTTCAGTTCCTCGATTGTCCGAAGAATCCTATCATTTATTTTCCAGTTCAGTTGTCGGAATTTCTTCGATAATTCAAAATAGACTTTTTTAATAACGATGTGAACGCTTATCATTTACTAGATAACATACTTGTCTACGCTGGGTAATCTATATTATATATTGAATGTGTCTGTTTTTCAGTCAAGGTTTTACAATATTGATGCGTGTGTTTACAAAAAAGTGTTTAACACAGTATTTTTCTACATAAAGTTAGAGTAAATAGAGAAGTAGAAAATTGCATCAGAAGTTTTGTTTGTCTTTTCTTTTTACAATATTATAGTGAAGGTTTGCGGACATCCATCAAAAGCAAAAACGACGTTTTACTTTCTTTTATTTGCTTTATACATTGAACATTGAAAAACATCTCAATATAAAGGTACGAATCAAATGTTTCGGAGATTAGGATTTATAATTTGTATTACTTTGATTCTTTGTAATAACTATTCTAATCTGAGTTGAGTTGTTATAAGCATGACAGCGAACCTTAACCTCTGAACTCTTTCAGGTGTATCTTAACCTTTTTGGGAACCATCTTGTCGACCTTGAGTTCAGAGTAAATGAAATACTACGTTTTCATTGATTAATTTCTGGTGATGTCATAAAATAACGTTACCAGCGAATTTTGAGGGGGCTGAATTTTTCTGAATAGAATTAAAGTTAGGAAGTTGTTACTTGAATATACTAAATTGATACGACTTTACGATATATATATATATATATATATATATATATATATATATATATATATATATATATATATATATATATATATATATATCTAAGCGAGCTTAATTAAAAATGTATAATATATATATATATATATATATAAGCAGCTTTATTTCTTGAAAACAAGTGTTGTTAAATATAACCAACAACTTATGTCTGGCTATCTTTTCGTAGATCCTTTCTATGGGGCTGAAAGTACTTGGGACACAAATGAAAACTTTGGCAGATACATCGGTCAATTCCCCATCGAAATAAAGATTCTGATTCGGACAATGGAAAGAATCTACAAAAAGATATGCAGAACTAAGTTGTCGGTTACATATATATATATATATATATATATATAATTTTATTTAATGCGCACATAAAAGTAATCACTGGACACGTGTTTCTGGCCCACAGCCTTCATCAGCATGGCTAACTTACAGATAGATCGAACCCTCGATGTTGATGTCTACTGTCCAGCGTTCTACCACTGTACCAAACGCTCTGGGTAGAAATATGTGCGATTTTTATCACCCAAATATACGATGTATTTCTATATAACATAGAATTATATATATATATATATATATATATATATATATATATATATATATATATATATATATATATATATATTAGGATATTGATGGAAAATTATTCCGAAATTAATAAGATTGAAGTAAAATTATTTCTTGGATTGATAAAGGCTTTTATTTTCAATTTTAATAATACTGACCCACAAATGCTTTTAAATGAACGACCCATTTTTCTAAACTTCGAGCATGACAATGATTTCTTCGTTCTACAACCAAAATTTGAATTCATAACCGCTAAGAACATATTCACGGATAACACCAATTAACAAGCACATTATATCAAAAAACAAAAAAAGTTTGTTTATTTTTATTTTTTGTAAAAAATGACACACTACTGGTCAACTCTGATGATAGAATATTATTCCGAAATTAAGAAGATTAAAGTAAAAAAAAAAATTAATCTTGCATTAATAAAAGCATCTATTTTCAATTTTAATAATATATATATATATATATATATATATATATATATAATGGTAATAATCCAGGTGAAAAATATCCACAGGGTGGTAATCCAGAGAATTTTAACCGGGTTTATAAAAAGTGCTCAATATCAAAATAGAGCTTTATATATGATAATTTTATTTACACAGACATGTACAAAATCTGCGACACTGGCATGTCGATGTTATCGATCAACAGTTACTATAAACTGAGATCTCATCAGGCAGAGTTAGAATCCGATCTTAACCTCAGATCATATTTGGAGAGGTTCTCTCCAAATTCTCTCCAAAGCCTTTTAAATAAAATAAATATATACAAAACTATTTTAAAAAATATTCCCTTAAACAAGCATTAATAACATACAGCTTTTTACGAACATAGAATATCAGTTATGGGGGAACAAAAAAAGTAAGAAATCTGATTTAACTGGTGATTCATGCTTTTCTTTACTTTTCTCTAAGTATTCGCTTACCGAACGGTGCTGAAATGTAGATATGTTTTTACACGCAAATTTCTATCCCAGACTCTGCATGACCAGATCGATAAAACCCGGATACATCCAACCGACACTATAACGTATAGTTTTTAAATGAAATAATCCAGGTAAAACATCCACAGGGTAGTAATCCAAAGAATTTCAACCGGGTTCATAAAAAGTGCTCAATATCAAATAGAGCTTTTATTTATGATTATTTTTATTTACACAGACATGTACAAAATCTGCGACATTAGCATGTCGATGTTATAGATCAACAGTTATTATAAACTGAGATCTCATCAGGCAGAGTCAGAATCCGATCGTAACCTTAGATCATATTTGGAGAGAATGAAATGGAGAAAAAGAAGAAGGAAAAGAAATGTAAAATTTCAAAGTTTGGAAAGTCACGTGATTGTGACCGTTAAGAATCAGAATGTTAAAGTCAAAATAAAAATCGAATAGTTATAATGATAATAAAATAATATATATATATATATATATATATATATATATATATATATATATATATATATATATATATCTTGATTACGTTTGGTAGAAAGAAATAGAACAGAGTGCTCGATTATTTCATGATAAGAGAATAATATATACTTGTAAATATTATCAGAGAAGATCAGATCAAAGAAACGTGGTACCATAGCTTTCAGGGAGAGATGGCGGACCCAGATAAAAAAAACAGTGTTTTTGTTTTAGCTTCATTTATATTTATAAATAAACACTAATCATGTCTCTTCAGTTCAGATTGATTTAAATTAATTATGGCCGAAAAAAGCTGATGCGTGATTTATTTATAAATATAAATACAACTCAAAATAACACTGCCTTTAATCTCCCCCGCTCCAACCCATGGTTTTTTGAGCTGATCTTCTGTAATATATATATATATATATATATATATATATATATATATATATATATATATATGTGTGTGTGTGTGTATGTGTGTGTTATAATGACATAATTCCAGGAGGAAATCCGGGTATGAGAGCTCTATGTGATACACAGAGCAAGAATAAAATATAATAACACGAAATTACATAATCATCGATGCAATAATTTATTTCAACCTTGTGGTTTTTTCAAGTATCCGATCCAGACGATTACATTTTTGAAACTGAAAGTAAAGAATTAAATTCACACTCGACAATTCAAATATAATTGGAGAGAGAGATGGTAACAAACCATCCAATACATATTTAGAGAGAGGGGGAAAATTGAAGCATATCGAATCTTTAAGTCTAAATTGGGAGGGGGGAATTGCCTAAGTCACTACAGACACCGAAGGGGAGGCGGCATGTGTAATTATAAATTGTAAAATTAGGCATAGACGGTGATGGAGGAGGGGGGGGGGGTTCCAGTTTTTCAAAAGAATCGGGTCGTGTCAAAAATTAACAGTATTAACCCTCATCTCATTGTTTTATGACACCTACTGTCTAGCGATCAATGTATATTGTGAGTGGAAGGGGGAACCTAAAATACATTCTGAAACAATCTTACTCACACACATACATAGGCATGCATAAACACGTACACATCATATGTACATACATACCCACATACCTACCTACAGACAATTATACATAAACATACATATATACATATATACATATATATATATATATATATATATATCAAACACACACATAGTTTGAACGACCGACCACTTTTTTAAACTCGGTCAACTCACTTCAAAGAAAAGACTGAATTATCAAGCCAGTTTGAAAAGTGAAAAAAGACCAAAGAATCAAAAAAGAAAAGAGAAAAAGTGAAAGGTATAAAAAAGAAAAATCACAGACACGGCCAAAATTTAACGGCTGTACGCGTGTCAAAAACCTTAAGTTAATCTAAATGCGGGAAAAATTAATCGAAAATAGGAGAGAAAATATAAAATAATATAAGAATAATATCATATAAACACAATCGTCAGTTAAAAGAATAAAAAGATTTGTTAATTTTAGTCGATCTTTTCATTCTTTTTAAATCGACGATTAAATATATTATTTAATATTTCCTCTCTTCTTTTTTTTCTTGTGATAGTGCCTCGACTCGCTATGACTCCGTTCATCATATTTAAAACCACTATATATATATATATATATACATATAGTAAGCTATGAAAATATATTTATGGGAATTAAGCTACACAGAGGCTCCCGCGGGAGCCTCTGCGTAGCTTAATGGACATAAATATATTTTCATAGATTACTACCTAGGTCTACTTACGTATCGAGCACTGTTGAAGTAAATATTGAAAATTGATACATAAAAAATGATATCTCCTCATAAAATGTTATGTGGATACATGAAATACTAATTATATATATATATATATATATATATATATATATATATATATATATATATATATATATATATGTGTGTGTGTGTGTGTGTGTAAAAACTAAATAATAAAAATCAAAATACCTAAATAATAATATACGTCCGGAGGGAGCGACAGAATGCAGTAAAATGCATTTAAGTTGTGAAATATCCCTATCACCGTTAAGGAAGCGATATGTAATTGAATGAGAGTTCATTCGCCCAATAGCGCTTAAGAAAAACAATAACATAAAAAAAACATAGATATAAGGCGTTAAAAATCATAGATAGTATTGGGTCGGTGCAAAAACAATGGCGTTTTTTTACGTTCAACTTCGAAAGACCATAACTTCTTTTATATCAAACTTTATTAATCAAAATAAGAACCATTATTTCTGTCAACGGAAAACAAGTTTACTTATTCGATTATTATCAAAATTCGAAGTTCTTGAAGCAATGAAGTCATTGAAAGCCGATTCGGCATCATCTCGGCTTTTGAAGCATTTCTCGCGCAGAAAGTTGTCGAGATGCTTTAAAAAGTGATAATCGATGGGCGAGAGGTCCGGTGTATATGGCAGATCAAGCAGAGTTTCGTAGCCCAATTCGTTCACCTTTCGCAGGGTCAGTTGTGCAACATGCAGGCGAACGTTGTCATGGAGGAGAATTGGTCTCTGCATCTTGACCAATCTCGGGCGCATACGTTGAAACTTCTGGTGCATTTCGTCAATTTGTTGGCAGTACTTCTCCGTCGTAATCGTTTCGCTCGGATTCAAGAAGCTGTGATGGATTAGACCGGTCGCAGACAACCAAACAGTCACCAAAATCTTTTTTTGGTGCAATTTCGGCTTCGGGAAGTGATTTGGAGCTTTGCCGACATCCAACCACTGTGCCGAACGTCGCCGATTGTCATAGAGGATCCACTTCTCATCGCACGTCACAATTCGCTTGAGAAACTGTCAGTTTCTGTTGCGCAGCAAGAGAGTAGAAGACACCTCAAAACGACGATTTTTTTGATTATCTTTCAATTCGTGCGGCACCCATGTATCCAGCTTTTTTGACTCCCCTATTTGCTTCAAATGGCGAACGACTGTTGAGTGGTCGACCTCGAGTTCATCAGCAACTTCTCGTGTAGTTTTGCGAGGATCAGCTTCAATTAAGGCTTTCAGATCTTCGTTATCAACCGCAGTCGGCCGGCCTTGACCGTCTTCATCTTCGAGGCTCTCGTCACCATTGCGAAATTTCTTGAACCACCTTTCTGCCGTACGTTCGTTAGTGGTTCCTGGGCCAAAGGCATCATTGATGTCACGGGCTGTCTCGGCAGCTTTTCGGTCTAGTTTGAACTGGAACAAGAATATCGTGCGGATTTTAATGTTGCCCATGCTGTCGAAAAGCCTGCAAAAACTATAAATGAAGAGATTGAAAATAATAGGGCGAAAAACGCGCCTTAAAAGACCTATAACAACGCTATATTTATCAATAAATTTATTCAGAAAACATATATAAATAGAACATATGTAAGAAAACGCCATTGTTTTTGCACTAACTTAATATTTGACATAGGGCCCTGTACCAGAGGTAAATTACTAGGCTACGAGCATCGTGGTCGTGGTTTCGAGCCCCTCTCAATGTCGAGCTATGCTGACGATTAGTATACCTATGAAACGCGTACACGGATTACTTTGATGTGCGTAAAAATATATCATATATATATATATATATATATATATATATATATATATATATATATATAGTCAGACTGAAGTGCTGTGATAAAGCGAAATACTGTCTGTACATGACCATATATGGCCCCCATTTTCGCGTCGAACACTGTTGTCAAATGATGTCGCTTGCTACTACTTAGGATAGTGTAAGCTCTTTGTAAATAAACAAATTGATCACTGTAGAGCGGCAGTCAATGTTTATATAAATACATTGTAGATATTTACGAGTGCCTATCCTGTAAGTGAGTGGTAAAAGCTGTCGACTATCAACTAGATAATTGGAGCTTCGATCACTTGCTTTTGATGGGTGCTAGTCTAGCCGCATTGAAGAGTTGTGATACACCGAAACAGTCTGTATGTGGATGTGAAATATATATATATATATATATATATAAAGACTTCCTCTGATGATAAGATTTTGATCTTTGAAAAGCCTGGCTTAAGGAAAATTTAACTTGAATAAATTGCCTTTTTGCGGAATATACCTTGCTTTGAACTTTTGAATTGAATTTTGATTTGGCTTTTGCTTTCTCTAATTCCTTTCCATTCTCCTTCATTTATATATATATATATATATATATATATATATATATATTGAATGATAAAAAACAGTAATATAAAAGGAAAATGGAAAGCCCCATTTAATGCCATCTACCATTCACAAGGAGAATGTTTCCCGATGATTGAGTACATCTATCGGATGTTGATTCCAAGAACTAAATCAATCATCTTCATAATTTCAGTTTCCTGAAAGTAAACACATAAGAATGGTAAATTTCTACAACTTCTCCAAGCTTTTCGATTCCAACGTTATTTACCTTTCAGGCTTCCATAACAGAAAAGTACAAGTAATCGAATTGACTTTGATAATATCACACCTCACCATTTATCGGCATCCGCGAGGAAATAGATAAGTAAAGATGAAAAATAAACGCCATCTTTAAGATGCATCAATTCCATCTTCGCGTTTAACGTTATTTCAAAAATGTATGGAGCCTTTTTCTTTTTTAGAGATTCTTGGACTAATCTAAAAATGCCAGTTCAAACTTAAGAATGATAAATCGGCGAAGATTCTATTGAAACCGTAAGCATGAAATAAAGAGGGCGATGGATTATTATACTAAATGTGAGTCAATCAACGTTTATGACCTTAAATATTTTTTCTATGTACTTTTATAACACAGTAGACTTGACTTACTTGACTTATTTGCATACTCCAGAGAGCTTCACCTACATGCTTGAAAACAAAATTTCGTCACTTATAAGTGTATTATGCCGGTCTCCTAGGTGCCATGTCAGAATGGTCATGCCATAATCCTTATTTGTTCGGCCCATCTCTTTGGTGGTCGTCCTTGTGATCATTCTTGAATGAAATCTTCTTGATGTCTTTACATAAAAAAAAACATAGGGGATAACGTTGGCTAAGTGATCAACGACACAAACTGACAACCTGGGTGTGCCAAGTTCGAATCCACTTCGTTCTACAGAAACACTTTTACCTAGGATGTTGGCAACTTTCACGTGGTCCTTCTCGTAAATACCCAATGTCTTTCTAGAAGCGATTCCGATAAGAAATATATCGGGGAAACCAATGCAAAAAATAAAGTCATCTGATTCATACGAACTGAATAAAAATCATGCTAAAATACACCTTACTTCTTAGATTGGGTTATGTTTAAAAAAAAAATCGTTTTAATTTTTCTAATTAGACGTAATTAATAATTAACTGAACAAGTCACTCATCCTTCTCTTAGCTATCTATGTATTGTCCTCGCCCTTTTTTCTAACTCTATGTTGATTAGACCACTCTCTAATATGTTAATGTCTCTTTGGACAGTAAGAGAAAGCGTGACTCTCTCTTTGTAACTAATTTACATACTGTGTTCGGATGTAAATGAGATAGCAGAATAAAATGTCGCTTTACTTCTATACTATCACTAAGACTAATATAAAAGACAAGAGGTTTACTGTTTTTAGTCGTGCAAGATGAATTGTTTAACAGATACAGTTTATTAATTTTCGAATGAAATCAAATAGAACAAATAGTGTTAGTCGCTATGACCCAACGGGTCAAGTGTACGTCTAATGTTATTTAAATTCTAAGCAATATCAAAATGACTGGCAGATTTATTTTATTTGGAGGAGGCAGAGGATGTATTGCCTGCCGCCTTATTTATAAAACAATGCATACGATAACGTGTATTTTTGTTCTATGACAAGATGGTACAAATAAACCTCAATCTATGCTGTCGTGTCCACCAAGTTTCAATCAAGAATGCCCAACAGTCTTTCTGCTATCATCGTTCTATTACAAGCACACCTGGATACGACGTGCGAACTTGTTAATAACTCTCACACACTCCTGCACTGGTTTTGGCTGTGATTACTCTTTTTAGATCATGAATAGCTTGCAGATGAAACTCTGGGGGGTTCTGGTCCGGTGAATGTGAAAACTACTCATGATTAAACACCCTACGAATGAAACGATTACCAGAGTGTTCTCTCATATCATTGAACGGCGATGAAACTGAGACGGTTGAACATTCATTATTGAAACTTGGAGGACAAGCCAGGCATAGACTGAAGTTTATTTGTGCTAAATATCGTTGTATTGCAGAAAGGATTGTGCATCTTTATTAACGATTCAATCTGTGATCTTTTGGTGTGTCACCCTGAAATAGATTTTGTCAGCGAACCGAGGAAATTATTTATTTCATCCGATTAAAAAAAACTAACAGTAATACAACAAAGGATGTAATAGTTAATACATTAACTTAGTAAAAATTGGATATAATTCCAGTCACACGCGACTAAACAAATATTTATTCGATTCAAATTCCAAAACAATAATTTTTATTTCTAAGTAAGCAGAAACATTTTTCATATTTATTACATTACAAATATTTGATTGACAAATAATCTATACATTACAAATATTTGATTGACTAATAATCTATACATTACAAATAGTTGATTGACTAATAATCTATACATTACAAATATTTGATTGGCAAATAATCTATACATTACAAATATTTGATTGACTAATAATCTATACATTACAAATAGTTGATTGACTAATAATCTATACATTACAAATATTTGATTGACTAATAATCTATACATTACAAATATTTGATTGACTAATAATCTATACATTACAAATATTTGATTGACTAATAATCTATACATTACAAATATTTGATTGACTAATAATCTATACATTACAAATATTTGATTGGCAAATAATCTATACATTACAAATAGTTGATTGACTAATAATCTATACATTACAAATAGTTGATTGACTAATAATCTATACATTACAAATATTTCAAGATGTTAATTATATTGCTTGCTTGTTACCGTGCACACTTCACATGGACGTTTCAGATAGCACAGGCGGTGAATAACATTAATAAAGAGATAATGCCAAATGAAGTGGTAAGGGGGGTGGAATCGTAGAAATAAGCAAAAGATATAGATTATTAGGAGAAGAAGGGGCCAGAGAAGGGAATAAGAGAAAGAGAGGGGGGAAAGATGAATTCTGACGTCAAAATATATCCTGAGTCTTATATATGAAAAAATACTGACCCGTTAGTTCAGTATTTAATTATAACTAGTAATAATGTAAAATATTATACATTTAAAAGTTTTAATTGATTAAAAATTATTAAATAATATATATATATATATATATATATATATATATATATATATATTTCAACAATGTAGACGTTCGTTTTTGCGTTCACGGTTTGCCGTAGTATTTGAAAAACTTCCATTCTTTCACCCGCTTTTAGTCATTTTTTACCATTTTATACCATCAAACACCTGATGATGATTCCAGAAGGAGTCGAAAACGTTCGTGTAACATACGGTTCATTTATTAATTCATTCAACTTAAAAAAAAATCATTCGACAAATTGAAAAAATAAAAAAGGACTAACAACACAGAAAAGTTCTGTTGTTTTAACAACACTTTTATTAATTAAAAGATGCTGCCTACATTTAAATTGCATGACCCTGCAGCACAATACGACGCCATTACCTGGGACTTTAGAGTTAATCTAATCAAAAGGCAAATTACCATCGCCCAAGAATTTATTCAAAAACACAATGGTGAACTACATGAACTTGAAAGCAAGCTGAAGGAACTCATCACCAACGAGCAATACATGGAACTTCAACAACGACTTGACGATGTCATCACCAATTACGAACACGCTCTCCGGATTACTCCCCCCCCCCCAAATTAAACACACTATACCAAGAATCCATCGTACTACCCAACCACACGCAGCACTACATCCACTTATCTGACCACGAACTTACTGAACACCAAATAGAATGCTTAAACTTAGGACGTAACTGCCACCTTTTCAATCGATTCAACCATCTAAACAAAAAAGCAGAAATAGAACTATTATACGAAAACATATCTAAACTAGAAACACAAAATAAAATCACGTCACATCCCGGCTTACGCGATCTTCT
The DNA here is from genome assembly GCA_963556195.1 of Sepiola atlantica. Taxonomy (NCBI): domain Eukaryota; kingdom Metazoa; phylum Mollusca; class Cephalopoda; order Sepiida; family Sepiolidae; genus Sepiola; species Sepiola atlantica. The sequence goes on from OY744524.1 coordinate 153,553,659, forward strand.
AAAAGCAGAAGCTATACAAACCCGACAAGAAAAAAAAACAGTCTAATTCATTATTAACTCATAATCTAAAACAAGCTGCCAATGAACTCCGTAATCATCCAAACATTATTATAAAAAAACTGACAAAAACACATATTTGTAATACTTAAGAAATCTGACTATCACACTAAACTCCAAACAATTGTTGATGAACACACTAAATTCAAGAAAATTAACAAAAATCCTACCAGCGCATTAAAAACACGAGTCAATAAACTCATCACAGCCAATAATGCCCAAATTGAAAATTATAAACTCCCCCAAATAATCGGAAACTATAAACCCGGTAATCTATATGGAACCGTTAAAATACATAAACCCAATTCGCCACTCCGACCTATCATATCCCAAATCTCTACTCCTATATACTCCCTAACAAAGACCCTAAATGAACTTATCAGCCCGTATCTACCTAGTAAATATAGTGTTAAGTCCACCCATGAACTATTACAAATCTTACATAGTAAACAACCTAATAATAAAATCATCGCCTCCCTAGACGTTGCAAGTTTATTCACCAATGTACCCGTAATGGAAATAATAGATATAATCATTAAAATTTATTTAAAATAACCAAGCTCTCCCTCCACTTAAAATAAATAAAACAATACTAAAAAAGCTACTAATAATCTGCACGACCGAGGTACCTTTTTATGATCATAAAGGAAACGTGTACACGCAAATTGACGAAGTGTCAATGGGTTCGGTTCTCGGCCCGACTCTTAGCGAATTTTACATGTCCAACCTCGAAAACCTAACACTTAACACAATTATAAAACCTCATATTTACGTAAGATATGTTGACGATATACTAATTCTAGCTAACAACAATGAACACATCAATAAACTTCAAGACCTATTTAAAAAAAACTCTATCCTTAAATTCACCATAGAACTAGGTACTAATAATAAAATCCCATCCCTTGATGTACTAATAGACACCTCTAATAATACATTTAACACGTCTGTCTACAAAAAAACAACTAGCAAAAACTCTAGCCTACTAAATATCAAAAGCGGGTGCCACTACCGGTACAAAATAGCCATTGTCGAAAATCTACTAAACCGAGCTAAATTGATCTTCTCCTACAAAAAAACACTATTCGACGAACTTAAAAATATAAAAAAAGTATTAATAAATAACGAATTTCCTAACTACATTGTTGACGAACTAATAAAATCAATGATAAAAAACTTGACAAACATTAACACAAATAATAATATACAACATAACAACTCTAATTACATTAATATATATTATCGCAACTAAATGTTGCCAAATTTTAGAATAGAGGAAAAAGCCATAAAGAACATCATACATAGATATATATCACCAGCAGATAATAGAAACAGAATTAAACTAATCATTTATTACAAAAGATTTACAACTCAAAACCTCTTAGTTAAAACAACCCTTCTCCAACCCCCAAACCACTAGAAAAAAACCAATGTAGTATATAAATTTAAATGCCCTTTCAGAGGAAGTATCTCCCAAAATAATAATTGCTACATTGGTTTTACTACAACCACACTATCCCATCGCCTCACCATGCACCTCGGCAATTCCAGCTAAATCCAAAAACACCTACAAATGCACAATTGCCCTCAATCAGAATTAAGACAAATTTTAGTAACGGTTGCCAAGATCCATAAATGACAATGATGCTATTGAACCGACTGGATTCGAACGTGACACACACACGCCGTCAATCCGCGTTGTTAATTATTTCATCACGAATGGAGGATTACCATTAGATCCCGTGAATGGGAGAGGGACGCCGAAACACGTCAATTTCTTCTGTGACGTTAATGCCTTGAACATGTTGAATTCATTTCTAGTAGACATCTCATATTCTTACGTCACCTAATCTCTTCTTGACATCATTTCCTACATAGCCACATCTCTAACATACCACATTAGTATAAGACAGCGCTGTTATACTTAAATTCTCATTTCTCTGTCACCAAGGCTTATCGAGGAAGGACAATATTATAGGGAAGACTATGGGGATCAATTCTGTGACAAATCACCCGGCTGAAGAAATTATGGAAAAGAATAAACAAAATACATTGTAAGTTTGAATCATCGTTAAACGGTGAGAAAAGAATTTAAAGATATTTACCATGTCACACGTGAGGTCAACTATATAAAAAGAACTAATAGACGTTTAACAGTGGGTGCATATAATTATTATGTAAAATTGTACCAACATTTAAGGCGAATACTGAATGTTAAAAATGTTTAATTGTTAGTCTCAAAACCGTTTGTTGATATGTGTAAATATAGAACATTAAAGTGAAGGGAGCATGCATTATTCTCTAACTCTTATGAAGTAGAATTCAATTACCGAATCGATTACTTATATCTTTTCTGAAGTCATGATAAAATAACATTTTCGTGGATCTCGATGTAGAGTAAAGTAAAGAAAATTATGTATTGGTGCATTTAGCTAAAATCTTACGGACCGTTTACAAATCATAGTACATATATTTCTGATTTGGTTTAGTTTATTTATTTTACGGCATATCAACGCTTTTTGCAAAACAAATACCTATTATCAAGAATTGATTGTATATGATTATTTGGACACGTTGCTATTTTTATCTCTAACTGGAAGTAAAGTGTGTGTTCATATATTTGTGACACTATAGATTATTCCATGAAAAATGGCAGTATACTGAAATCATATGCCCTTAATAGGGTTAAGATGAAAATTCATATACACTAAATGTACAAAAGCAAAGAAATTTCAGAATTTTTACACTTTTATTGTCATTAAGGGTATGACTACATATCAACCAAACCATTTCATTATCACATCACTACAGTATAAATCTCTATGCATGAGTGAATGAAGTGTGTGATGTGCGCTGAACAAAAATTCCTACCAGTAAAATACATAGCCCTGTTGTGCTCGCATACCCTTAATGACAATAAAAGTGTAAAAAATTGGGAATCTCTGCCAAAAATCAGCTGAATCCATCAAATGGTTATGAGATACAGGGTGGCACATACATACGTACGTACACGCAGATAACATGATTTCATGATTGAACTTTCTGGATCTCTGGGTTGCCTTGACTAATAATGCTGAAATTCTACACACTTATAGAACCTATCAAGTAAAAATGTTGTGCAAAGTTTTAACTAATTTGGTTTATTGGTTTTTGAGTCATGATTGATCAAAGAAATGAGATTTCCAGCATAGGCCATTCGTGTGGTCTATTAAGGGATAGAGCGCTATCGCGCCTCCCTTGATTCCACTCCCACAACCAGGGCAAAGGCTATCGAGAGAGATTAACTAGGGAATGAATGACAATATGAAAGCAACGGAGCCATTGTGCTACATAGACTAGTGACTCTATGCCGATTATTTCTTTACTTTATGGATGGTCGGATAGCGATGAAGACAGTTGGATGAGGAAGGGGGCATGTTGCCAATTTCCTGTAGTGGGCTGAGAAACAATCGAACATCTAGGATTTCCAATCGAGAATAGGTATATTTGGGGAACACTGGCTGTTCAGGAGAACGACGTGAGGGAGATAGACCTTGAGGAGATCAACAGGCAGATGAGCGAATGAGATTGGCGATAAAGATCAGCAGTCAATGATCTCGACGGGAAGATCGGCGACAGAGTCCGGGAGGAATGGTCATATTATGAAGTTAATCTTTGCTGAAATCCTGAAGTTGAGAGATGAGAAGTTTTGCTCAGATGTAGACGCTAGCGACGGGACCCTAACAACACATAATTGATTATATATGATTAATTGAACACAAGCTGCGATTTTTGTCTATAACCGGGAATAAAGTGTGTGTTCATATATTAGCTAGAAATATCAGCACGCAATTGAACCCAAGAGACTATATTGGTTTTGCATTCAGTAATTCCCATCCCATAGTCATTGGCAGTATATATTAGATCAATCTCGCACTTCGGTTAATTCAAAGTTCAATTGTAAAAATAATGAAGACACATGTTTGACCTGACGGCAGATTCTATGTTGACATAACAGTGACTGTCTTTTGCTTGTGGGCTAGTAGCAAGGTGTAGTATCTGTCCTGATGCTACACTTAATCTTCTCTGTCTGCGGTCAGTGAAAGAGAAATCCTTCTAGACATAAGCAATTTTTATTCTTGTCTTAATCCAGAGTGCCCCTTTTTAAGGAGCTGGATTTTCTCCACATTAATAATCGACCTTGTGTCTAACTTTGTCCTCATAGGGACGCAAGTAAATAGTGACATACCAGTTACAGGAATTTTCTTTGTTTTTTTCTGGGTCGAGAGAAGACTTAAGTTTATTTTCACTTAACTCTTATACAGCTCAAAACTGAACTAACCGGAAGTGATGTTTGTATTCCCAATCCAGAAGACAACATTAAATTAGTACGTTTTGTTTGATCTATTTTTAAATACATTTCAACGTTTAAAAAAAGGAAGGGATGTAACTCTTACGTGTCTTTCTAAAACGTAAATACTAGTACTGATACTTATTCTATTTTCGCATCGTTTTCATAATCGTTTCCGCGTATGCTATTTTGAAAACATATGTTGGAAACTTGTAGTAATCATTTGAATTGTGGTAATATTTAGGATGTGGGGTTGTGTCGTGGTTGTATGCATGGACTGTGTTCGGCGTGTCGTGCTCTTGTTTTGGCCGAGCTACTACATCAGCTTTTATTAATAAAAGCTTTCCTGTGGAATTCCATCCCTGCTCCCTTGTTTCCTCCTAACTACCAACATGCAGAAATTTAAATGTAGTATGAACAAACATCTTGCTGCAGAACCACACTTGGGATGCCCTATAAATCTTGCACCTTATTTCTCAGTAGCAGTGCCCCTTCTTTAGGGTAAATATAAGTAAAACAATCCATAGTTTTAGTATTGTTGAAATAGTAGGTAGACCAGCCTTCCAAGCGTTGATAGGGCAACTAGTTTAAAACAAGGACAACTTCAGATTAATACGATCTATCTGAACCAAAAGAAAAATGAACTCGCAGAAGAGAACTGCGAACCGCTGTGAGAAAATTATGAATAGCAAAAAATAAATAAATAAATTATTTTGCCGATGGAGAGAGTGTGTATATCATTATAGACAATGGCTGCACTGGCCTGGCATTTAACCAACAGCCCAACCATCGGTCAGACGGTATTTTTCTCTCTGACGATGATCGATCATGTATATAGGCATCCGTCAGTCTCGAGAGACAATGGATCGTATGATATAGACGATGATTCACTCTCTAGCGCACAGCACGTATGGAGGTGGATATGGGAGATAAGCTATTCCCCATGCAGTATCGCATCCTATTCACATCACCGAAAGAATCCAATGAAAAACGAGCAATAATAATCCTATTGTAAAATATTGAATGAATTCGCGTCAAGTAAGAGGCTTCGAATGTTGTATTACACGCACCAAACTAATCAAATATTTTTTCACAATAGATATTCTAATTTGATATTAAATGAGCGAAAAAGGGCTGATATGCCATAAACATACATGACCAGCATTTTATAAGGTTTTAGTATTAAATAACCCGAACACGGTTAGAGTTAGGGAGTTGACAGGCGCCTAGCCAGAATCTCTCCTTTATACATGTTCTAATATAATCATTTACAAATGAAACAAAGAAACAACACAGAAACGATAATGCATGAAATTAAATATTATTCGCAAACCCTATAACGTTAGCTTTGAGATTGTGTCCATAAAAACGTGAACAATACACTTTGAAAAGGATGTGTACGTGTATTTGTGTGTGTGGAAGTTAAGAGAAATGTCTTACATACCGTGAAATGAGTGCTTACGAGTGTGTTTATCAGAGGTCAGACTGGAAGAAAGAGTGTGAATTTTCTAAGGTTCTCTTTCTATATCACGAATTGTAGCGCCTTCTACTATCGCGGAATGAGAAATAATTCGTGCCTGAAACGCCCTCTCGTGAATGTAAGAGTGAAGAAAATTGTAATAAATGCTACATTGGAATGTCATAAAACATATGAACCTAACGAATCAGTTATTTGATTGCAATATATATATATATATATATATATATATATAGTCTCGGAAGTTTCTCAACCATAAAAATGATATAAAGAAAAAACAAAAAACGAAACATTTTAATCACAAGTCGTTCGATGGATAATCACTTTTGTAAGTCAATTTACTTTTTGCAGTCACTATATTAGTTTGCTTCCAAGAATTTACGATAGTATTAACATTATTTAAGGGATCATCAGTTGTTTACCATGAAAAACTGTTTCGGGAATTTAAATATATATATATATATATATGTATATATATATATATATATATATATATATAAGTTCAAATATATAGATAACATGAACTTAATACCAATATTTTTTCAAAACGTGTACAATATACATTAGAGCTTTTATAAGTAAAATTAAATAAACATTAGAAACAGTCTACGCAGATCAATCAATACAATCTTTACTTCATAAATCACTTAAGACTCCTGAACGAGACATGAAAGCGTCGAAACGCAGGTTATTCCGTGTAGACTGTTTCTAATGTGTATTTAATTTTACTTATATATATATATATATATATATATATATATATATATACATGTGTGTGTGTGTGTGTATAGTGTTTCCTGATTTAATAATGCAAAATATGCCGTAAAACAGACTGAACAAAGCTGTTTTATTATGTTTTGTCATTAAATAACGTAAACATTTTTTATATGCAGAAGAACTGGCGAGGTAAATCATGTTTATTGTGTTTAGTCATAAAATATAACAAACAAGTCGATATGCCATAAAACAGACCGGATAAATCTTTGTGTCGTGTTTTCCTATTAATAAACACCAAACGGTTTGGTATGCCGTAAAAAACAAAAACAGAAAAAACAAATCAAATTCTGTTATTCAAGATGAAATTTGTTTCGTTTAATTTTTATTTACTTTTTAGTCAAATTTGATTTCGTAAATTTCCTAGCGTATTTGTGAAATAAACCAAAAAAGTTTTCGATCGCCTGTTTCGATGTGAGCGATTCTCTGGCTTCATTTTTGCCGGTTTCTTAAAAGTGTAACATTTGTAACCTCTAAAAATATTTCCAGTCTTTAAAGTATTTCTCGAATGTTATCGATTTTTCTTTGTGTAATTTAATTATTGACCTCTCTTAAGTCTAACTTTTTAAAATGGAGACTGCGCAGAGTGTTTGCGCAGGAAGTCGGGGTGAATCGACGTCATGCCGCTGAACAATTGCCGCCATGAATTATTTCGTTTTGTTTTTAGCGAATAATAAAAAATAAAATAAATAAGATAAATTAAGAATTAAATCAAGATAAAAATAAAATAAATAAATAATCAAAGTAAATAAAGAAATGAACAAAATAAAGGAATAAATAAATTCAATTAAAAAGGTAAAATAAATTTAAAAAATAAAAAATGAATAAAAAAATAAATAAAAAAATAAATTACAAGGTTAAATAAGTAAATCTTTTTCATATGTCTAACTTTAAAATTATGTATGGTAGTCTCTGTATAATGGGATTACAGTCTAAAATGTAGAACAAGGCAAGCAATGATATAAGAAAAGTCACACATGGACAGGTGCAGAATCAACCACGTTTTAGAGACCTATCTGATCGCATATGTTATTCCTGAGTTTTTATTTTTGTAACATAGTTGTCTTACAGATACTTGAGAGTAAAGTCCACCCTACTATTTCACACTTAGCTAAAAATAACAGTTGTGCAGTGGGGTCAATGTGGCACATTTTTCGTGATGTCACTTCCTATGGGCCTTTTATTTCGCTTTTCATCACCTACTTGATGTGTGATGAATTATGCTTAGAGGATATATGACGTTTTCTATTATTGCGATTTTTAGCAATACGCTGTAAGTTTAAGACAACTGGCACGGGAAATTTTTTTTTCTCCAAGTAAAAGCAGAACAAAGAAATACGCCTTTTGTCATATCCCTCAACATGTTGAGTTTGTAAAAAAAGTTAAAATAAAAAAAGTTTCAAAGCCATTACAAACAAGTAAACTTTCGTCAGGTCCGACAAAACGTTTTGTCAAAAACGAAAAGCAAATGTTAATCTACAACGATCCAGAATACTTATCTTTTTCCTTTTGTTACGAAATGCTTTGTTGCGGCTTATTCGCCGAATAGAACCTGGTATTTACTTACTTTCCATCGCACAGAGATGTGGCAAAAGGCCGGAAGGTCGAGATAAGCAAACCAGCGACCCGAAAGAAAGAGACACTCTAGCATTTAACAATTGTCTGGGTAGCCCCGTCGGCATTCCTCGGTCAGGGCGCCTAAGGCAGTTTGCAATAAACTAACTCCATCCCAAAGATGGGAGGCAAGGTTTAAGAGGGTGAACCTCCCAGGACTCTCCAAGACTAATATCTGATGCCGACAATTAAAAGGCCACCGGAATGGCCCAGTTTCTGCCGGACTGATTGTTGAGAATGGATCCTTTACTGGTATCTCCCAGTCCGACTCCTCTCTTCAACAAATTTTTCTGAGTTGAACTGATCCCCCTCTGACGCCCTTTAACAATAAGGAGAGCGGTTGTAAGATACCACGTGACTAAAAAAAGACGCGTGATATTTCTTTTCTTATTCTTTCTTTCCTAATGTCACCGCTAAACATATTTAATTGATATACTATCTAATAGTCACTATGTCATCCTAACTTTCTACTTTTGCAATATATATGGAGTTCCCATATAGTTTCTTTTGATGGCTTTTTAGTTATTTATTACCAATTGGAAGGGAGTAAACTTTAGATAAATGCTCTTATATTTGTCATCACAGCTAGGAAACATATATTCTTAATGCCTTTCAAGGTATGCGTACATCTTTGAGAAATTTGTTTTTTCATCCTCGAAATCTAATTGAAACTCAGAGGTTGAAAAGGGTTATATTTATATTGGCTGCTGCAAACATGATGATATACACAGTCTGCAGTTTATCATAGTGTTAGCTGGATTAGCTAGCCATCGTATCGCAAGGTTCGCTACTTGAAATGCTTGAAACCAACTTTTTAAGTAATAAACATTTCATTTATAAACACGAGACAAACACTTTCGTATTTATTCATATAAATAGATAAAGATTAATAGTTTTGGTAATTTTTATGCAAATTTATTTATCCTTTAAATAATACCGTAAAGAAATGAAAAAAAGAAAACAACATTAATTCTGCTGAGCGATGGTGTGTGTGGATGGCTCTTTTTTAACTTACAATTTAGAAATGTATGGCCACAAGTTCAAAATCAAGTCAGTCCCCTTAAAGGCTGGAAATGAACATTTAAACATGAATGCTAAAAGAGATCAACACAGCTATTGAATCGAAAAACAATTTTAATAAAAATGTGGTATCGCTAACGGGTAGGAGGGAGAAGGAAAGAGATAGAGAAAGTTAGAGAGAGAGAGAAAGAGAGAGAGAGAGAAGAGAGAGAGAGCAATCAATGAAGCAGTCACTCTTTCCCCTCTATGTAAACTCTTATTGCTTATGTCTCGTCGGTGCATCTTACTTTCCAGACAGCGATGTTAGTTTAATTAAAATTACTCCTTTGAAAATTAATAAACAAATATTTTAAGAAAGGTTTTAGTAATTTATCTTTTTCTTATTAAATTACTTTAATTTATTACTGTCAATATCGACAAAACTATTCCATATATATTAGCAAAATTAAGACAATAAAATTACAAATGAATAACACCAAAGATTAATTTCTTATGAACTGTTTAAATACAGTTATGCAACTTAGGAATTCAAACAGTGTATTTAAGTCTGACGTCTGTACCATATATACAGTATTTCAAAATATTAGGTTATCATTAAATTCTTTGTAATACGTTTTGGTACTCCTTACAAGTCAAGGCGACGCCCTCAACGATCAGTGGGCCGTTGTGGTTTCTTCTGGCCCTGCTCTGTAGGGCTTATATTTTTGTTTTTGGTAGTCGTAGGAGGTCAACCTTCTCAGGCTTTACCTTCTCCCTTTGAAAAGGGGTTGGTTTATGGCGCCCCTAAATGGAAAAGTGTACAAAAAATAAATAATTTAAACACGTTACTCACCCTGTTGACTAGAATACATATTCCATAACACATAATGATAAGTGAAATAGTTTAGTATTTTACCTAGCACATACATATTATTCATGCTACCGTGTGCACCGATCCTTTTAAAAATGTCCAACTTAATATAACTCAGCATTTGATATACAGCTATTCTTTTATCTAGTATTTGTTTGTATCTTACTTATTTTGAAATTAAAAAGTATGCGAGTTTGGTAATGTTTACAAACAAATACAATGTGCCCATGTTACTCACCGAGTAACCGAGAATAAATATTCCAAAATTCATAATGATTGGTTCGATAAAAAATGTAAATTATTTTAAAATGATATCTATAAACCCCCTGAATGTTTACATTTGCAAAACAATAATGTGCCCAAGTTACTCACCATGTTACCTAGAATATGTATTCTAAAATTCATAATGATCCGTTCAATAGTGTAATAGAATATCCTATATATATATATATATATATATATATATATATATATATATATATAATAACATTTAATTATACAAAGATAGCATGGCTTCATATTTCAGCACATGTTTCAGTCGTAGCTATATTAGTTCGATTTTCTAAAGGTCCCCAAAAGAGTCCTTTCTTTACGTCTTCATATTGTAGAGTCAAGCGAAATTTTTACCCGTAAAAGTCACGTGACTAGATCCAAGATATTTCTATATTTAAATACTTACGGTTAGACTTTTCTATATTTGAATTTCTAATGATTTAATGAATTAGAACATTCCAATTGTTCAAATAATTAGAACAACAAGTCTAGTATGGCGTACGGTCGTTTCCAAAACATTCTGGAAATACTTTATTTTTAATTTTTTTAATTTTTCAATTAAAATTTTTTATTTTTCAAAGAACGTTCTTCATCAGCGCCTATACGCACACACCTAACTATATAGGTATATAAAAAGTAATTAAGTAACTCGATAGCACGTACACTTCATATCGATTTCAATGGTAGAATTCATTTGCCACATTGTTTCTTAGATCCATTAGAGCATTCTACAGAATGGTCTGGAAGTCTTTTGCCAAAATGTAACAGCAATATGAGAACAATCTCTGCAAACAACTTTGTAAATATCACACAGCTGGTGGCGCCGAATGCCACGACAATAATTGTGCAAATACAGACATTCTCGATGTGCGACAGTGTCAATGAAAGTGATTAAATCGAATCCATAACACGTGTTTTGTGTTGCTGTAGTACTTTTTTTCTCTATGTCGTTATTTTTGTGATGGGTAACAAGACGTTACGAAGACCCTGTACATAAATTTCACCCAAAAGTACAAAAATGTAACCAAAAGATAATGTTTTTCACTTCGATATAGTATATACAACTTTCATTCAAAAATAATAAGTGCTACGATCTTATAATAACTTGTAACGTATTTTTCCCCCCAATTACAGGACCTGCAGTATTTGAAGCCTAATGCTTTTTTTTCGAATATTAAATGTAAGTTTTACCACCTTTTCCCCCTAAATCGCAATTCTTTTAAATTGTTAGATTATGCCTATTTTACCTGCTTTAATCGAATTACTTGAATTTTTAATATTTTACTAAATTAAATGTGACCGTTACTTCGTCCATTTTGAAATAAAGTTAATTGATGGAATTCACTGTAATGGTATATCATTTTCAGGCGCCATCTTGGATCTAGCAAACACTACTTAACTCATGGTAATATAACTAATTTAAATGCGCTTTGTTAGTTCTAAAACCAATGCTGAAATTTCAAGTTGGCATTAGAACCAGGATTAAAGTACCCTACGAATAATATATTTTTTAATGTTTCTTACACACCCAGAGAGTTTTATTTTGAGGAACTAGCTTTTCCCCGCATTAACAACTGATTTTGTGCCACACATTGCTCTCGTGGCGAGGCAAGAATATATAGGGACTCTCAAACAACATTTCTAAGTAAAATCGTAATAGCAATATAACTATTGAAAGCTTTCGGTAGCTATCTTCGAATTCAACTTGAAAAATTACTTCCCGTAAGTTATATTTCCTTCGACATTTAGTAAATGGAAAGTAGAAGGTAATGTTACTTTCGACAGCCTCGTTACTTTCGGTTACCCCTATTTTGAGCTTTAGTCCCCAGATTCTGTGACTTATGTTTTTGGCAAAGGGTAAAGAATTGGTGTTTCTTATCCCTAGGCTACCATGAATCAATACGGAAAGAACTGAATTTAAAGTCTATAATGTCAAATCAGTGGACACGTATAGCAAGCAGTCAGAAAGTGTTCAACTTGCCGAGGCAATGGACTTTGCTTAGTGCCGTAGTGTGACTGCCTGTTTATAAAGTCATATAGAGACCTGTCCTTGTATTTAAGAGAGCGATAATATTGTTATCAATTTTAATTATATTAACCTAGAGATTTAATATTTTAATACATTTTAATTATTTTAACCTAGAGACACTAGTGTTTCATGCTATATGCAATCATTACGGTAAGAAATATTAATTACTGCTGATCTAAGGATTTTAACTCATTCACAAGTCACCTTCAACTCTGCACGCTTGACCTGTCTACAGATATAAACATCAGTTTTTTGTATATTACTAAAAAGAGATTTTATTTTTGAATATGCCTAAAATAAAAAAGAAAAAAGAAAATAAACGTTATAAATGTGAAGTTCTAGAAGGTCCACCCCAAAGCTTTGCTTTCTCACCCTTTGAAGAAGGTTTTGTTTATTGCTAATCGTTTGAGGCGCCCCTACCGGGGAATATCGACGGGGCTGCCCAGGCGTTTTTTGTACGCCAGAGTGCTCTTCTTCTAAGGCGAGGCTTTTCAATCCTACTTTCCCGACCTTGTGTCACATCTTACAGCTGTTGGAGGTAGATAAATACCGTTAGTTCAGCCGGGGGAGTGTCAGGAACCCCCACCCCGACTTTGTCGATCAGTCGTCGAGCCAGGAACCAGAATAAGACAGCAGCAGCAGTAGCAGCAGCAGTAACCGAACGTCCCTTTTCAGAGCCGCATACAAACTACTCATAATGCGATCTAGACTTTGCTGCCTGCTCCATCCACCAGACTCCAGCTCCTTCCAACTGCTCTTGCCCCAGCTTCATGCAACGCCTTCTACAGCTCTCTCCAGTTGCTCCTGCTCCAGCTCTCTCCAGCAACGCCTGCTCCAGTTCCTTCCAGTAGCTTTTCATCCAGCTTTCTGCAACGCCTGTTCCACCTCTTTCCAGCGGCACCTACTCTTTTCTAGAAACACCTGCTCCAGCTCTCTCCAGCAACGCCTGCCTCAGCTCCCTCCAGCGGCTCCTGACTTAGCTGTCTCCAACAACGCCTGCTTCAGCTCTTTCCAGCAGCTCCTGCTCCCACTCTCTCAAACAACGCCTGTTCCAGCTCTCTCCAGCGACTCCTGCTCCAGTTACCCACAGCGCCTGCTCCAGTCACTCTCAGCGGCTCCGGCCCATTTCCAGCCTTTCCGTATCCCAGTGACGTCACCTCAGCTTTCTTTCTCACGTTGTTACCTTCATGGTAAATAAAAGGATTCTATGTAACTATTCATCTACGTTTGTCCTCTCTTCTTTGCCATTGTCGTAATTTACATGTGTCTACTTTCTTAGTTGTAATACCGATCACCTCAGAGTAGTGACGCTGCCCCAAAATACTTCCTACCTCGGTGACCAGTCAAAAGTTAAATATGTACCATCCATCTCCTGAGTACATTTGTAAGTTGTATCATAGCTATAACAAACAGTAATCAAAATAAGAATTCTCCCTGGAAAATGCTTCTCTGTATTCTTATCTCTTCCATTTTTTTTTCCATTACTTACTTTATGAAGTTTTAATTTAAAACTATTTAAGCATTTAATGTTTTGGGAGCTGCGTTGTTTTCTTTATTTATTCATGTTATGGCTATGTTATTTTTTCTTTATTTTACAACCTTCGGCATCTTATGATCGATATATAGTAGATCATTTGTCCCTCTTATTGCTTTCCGGCGTCTTTATTATTTCTAGGAAAGAAGTCATCGATTGTTCACGGAGTGGCATATATCTTCCTTAGGTTTTACAGTTAACATTTTTCACATGGTCGCTGAGCAAGTTATCGGCCTGTAGTTGTTTTATGGGGATCCTTTTTCTTGCTGTTTGAAAAAAAACCTTGGATTTCCACTTTGACATCCATTTTGGTATGGTCACGTCGTGTATACATTTCTACAGCTCTAATCTTTCATGTAGATTCGATAATTTTGTAAAACAGAATACATGCAGCTAATCGTCGAGGTTTCTATATCAATTTAACTTTCGGTTCATAAAATATTTTGAGGTATTTTCTCCTGTTTTACAGTTATTTCGTGTTCTTGATGCGTTCTTGCCGTTTTACCCAGATATTGCTTTAAAAGTGTCTAGTTCTACCGGATCCGATTGATCTGTGTTTACTACGTTTAAATTTTGATAAATATATTTTTCATTATTGTTATATTTTAACCTCCCTTTACTAGCGACTGTTGTTCTATTTCTTCATGTTTCTTTGATAGCCGCTTTTTACGTGTTTATCATAGTTGTCTTCCGTTATTTGCTAATTATTAAAACCCTTATAACGGTGTCTCGTATGTGTCTTTTGATATGGGATTCTGGTCATTTGGTCATATTTCACGTCTTTTGGCGCATATTTGTTTTTATATATAGTATTGTAATGAACAAAGTTGTTTAGATCTGCCATATTATCTGCCGAGATGTGCTGGCAAAGCTTTTTTACCTTTTTTGTTTTTATTTTGACTTTCAAGTAGTTTTCATTATTTAGAGACAGTAGCTTTTTTCCATCGCCCACGGTTGCATCAAGCGTTCAATTTCTGTTGTTTCTTCTTCTCTGCGTTCTGTTATTTCTTGATTAATGATTACTACGGTTTCAATGTCCAAATCATGTCCCACTTCTACCTGTGCATTTCCGCTAGGGCGTGTTTTCTTGTGTTCTATTACTTTATTTACCTTTCAGCTTATTTCCATTATCTTTAATGCTGAGGATATGCCATGCTTGGTCTGCAATCCTCTGTGTCGTTAAGTGGAATTCATTATTATCATTATTATCATTATTATCAGTAGTAGTAGTAGTAGTAGTAGTTGTAGATGTTGTTATTGTTTTTGCTGTTGTAGTATTAGAAGTATAATATATTACTATTTAAGTGCTTCTTTTATCTTTTTTCATATGTCTTATTAATGGTATTTAAGTCTAAGTAAATACCTTTTTATTACATATATTATCTTATATATATATATATATATATATGTATATATATACTGACAGATCAGGAATTCCAAGCATATATAAACAAATTTAAGTAGCGACACGAAATTCCAGGCATCAGAGTTTTTTTGCCAAATGAAAACTATTTCATATCAAGGCGAAGATTCATGCAATGAAACTTTCAGAAATGTTCAGGAAAGCACCAAACCCGTACTGTCGAAATTGGGGTTAAACATGTCAAATATATTTTAAATCTCAGAAAACTTAATGTCACATGACTAGAAAATCTGGGATACACATCAAAAGACTCACTGAATAAACTCTCGCCAAAATAACTGAGAAAATATGAAAAGGAAATTCTTACATCTATCTTTTCTTATATTCGGTAGATTTTTGCTTTTGAATTTGATTCCCATAAATATCGTACTGAACGATTTAAAATAATTCTTGTTTATATCATCACACACATACAAGCACACACACACACACACACACATTTATATATATATATATATATATATATATATATATGAGTGTGTGATAATATAAAACATATTTAATATATATATAAACAAATAAATATATGTTTCGCGTTTTTTTATTTTACGCTCGGTAGTATGGAATTACGTAACCGTATCGCAACGATTCGAACCCTGACCCCACGTATTATAAACTCTGGTTTCATAACCATTCGGCTGAGAGAAATGTTATATAGTGTGATTCTAAAATAGGATTCAATCTCTCTCTATATATAAAGTTAGGTATGTTAATACTTTTATATATTTTTACAGGATTCACTCCTACGCTAATTATTTAATGATGATGAATGCTGCTAGACGTAAGACATCCAAAATGTGGGCTATATTTACTTTAATTTAGTTTTATATGGTAAAAAAGTATTTGGAAGCTTTTTGTGAAAATCCGGTACATCAGATTATTGTAGCATTTTAACAATATGTATTAGACATCAATTAATATGTATTCTCTAAATTTCAGTTAATTTGGAGTATGCTAAATAGTTTTTAGGGAACATTATATTGGCATACCATCCCATTTGAAAATTCCAATATTTCAGATGTATGTATATATATATATATATATATATATATATATATATATATATGAGAAAGGAATGATGAGAGTAATCCGACGTAATGGGAAATGAAATGTGTGGGGTATTGCAGTGTTTTTAAGGAATTAATGATGTGTTTTATTTCTTCATCTATAAATATAGAACTGCAGATTCTAAAAGGGCGTAGGAAAAAGCCTATAATCATATTTGTTGTTATCTTGCTATTGTGGTGAGCGAACACAAAAGTGACATAAAAACAATAACTCTCTCAGTGCACTTTTTCCCACGTATTAGAGCACGATCATGCTTTCAAGTTTGAACAGGCCAAAATCACCAAACATATTCATAACAAAGCTCGGCGAAGACTACTGGAAACAGTACTAATCACAACCTCTAACACCATCAGACAACGAAATGGTTTCTACAATATATCCCCCTTAATAAGCAAAATTATCCTGACCGAACAAAAACTAAACTTAGATCATGGCTAACACTTCTTCTCATCGTTCTTAATTGTACTCACGTACTAACTCCTCCTCACATACATGTTCATTCACTGCGAATCAAAACTATTTAACCATAAATAACAGCCTTACAAATGAACACAATCTAGACATCCTCACGAATATTTAGATATTTAAACCCCTTTTGCCCTCAATTCCATTTCAAACGATCAGCACATTCTGGACAAAACTACATTTCACTTATCTCTCCCCTAAATTAAAATAATTTTCTTCTTTTTCCTTTCCTTTTCTTTTATTGTCATGTTCACAGTACATTTCAACACATTCCTTCGAACTCACTTATATTCACACATTCCTGATATAGCCAACTGGTCAATACTCCTATCTTCCAAAAATTTCACACCTAACCACAACAACATCTCCCCTCTCCTCTCTAACCTATCTCACCCTTTCGACTACTTCTTTCATACGCTTACCCACCCGCCTACCACGTACATACCAAAGACACAGAGTTCCCCCTTCCCTCCTCTTTCCCCTCAAAATCCATGCCACACCTCACCACGACAAAAACCTCAGCACCCCCTTCCATCTTTCTTACCCTTAGAAAAATTCACTAACATTCTCACCCTCCCCTTTTTCACTGCTGCCTTAATATACCCACTCAGAGCTTTTATATTCATTTCACTCTTTGCTACTGACTGACATCTCGCAGCCTGACTGACCCTCGTCCAGCGCTCTTCGTAGCCACGGCTACTACTTTTCCTTATGAACCCATCATGTCAACCCAATATTTCGATCAACTTGCATGACATTTTTCTTAAAATTATCATCCTGAGGAAGTCTTACAATAAAGATGAAACATTGATGAATATATAAAAATATCTCTTGGTTTTTCCTTTTTCATTTCCCATATATATATATATATATATATATATATATATATATATATATATATATATATATATATATATATATAGTAAGTTATAAAAATATATTTATGGCAATTAAGCAACACAGAAGCTTCCGCGTTTCATCCCCGGGAGGAATCGTCAGGCTAAAATGCATGGAGTTTGTTTTGTCGGGTACTTTTATATATACACGTGGTGTTTATTCTAGCTTGTTAACTAATCAGATTCTTTGTTATTCTCTTAGCCAATCGTTGGGATTTTTACAAACAAATGTTCGATATATTTTACTTCCTATTCCCTATTCTATTGTTCTGTTTTCTATATGGTGGCCCATCCTAGTTTATTTGTTGTGTCGCAATAAGTGGTGACCTTATTTTAACACATGCTTGCTTGTATTTCTATTTTATGTTTTAGTTTAGTTTAGTTTTTTATATATTTATTTAATTGTTCAATTTTTTAGTTATTTATTTAGTGTGTATTGTAAACCTAAGGTAAATGTTATTCTGTGTAAGCACTTGTTCGCTTTTTTACTTCTACAGTTTAATAGGTTTTTGGTATCTTTAAAGTTTCGGATTTCAAATTTCTCATTCAGACATAATCTGCACAGGTCGTCTAAATTTCTACATGTACTGGCCTGTCGTATTATTTTTCATTCGATTATTGGTGAGCGTCCGCTATTTTTGAGCTTCCAATAAATGTTTGCTATGCTGTTTTAATTCGTTTTTTTTGTTTTTAAATGTGCTGTTGTGGGCGTAATATCTGGTTTCAAAAAAATAGGCAGCTCATACCCACATAGTACTTCTTGTTATTCGGTCTTTCTTTGGCCAATAATGTGGCTCGGTAAAACAATACTTTTGGTTAGACATTTATTTTGTAGTGGACAAAGTGCACGCGTTATACAGTTAGAGCTTTTCTCTTCATTACTAACTTTTTCATTTCTATTTGGGTTATTACTATTTGTAGTGCTTATATTTTGGTCTTAGTGTTATTTTTGCTATATTGGTCACTTTTTTACGCGACTTGCTATTTTTTCTTCTCTACTGTTCTCTTTTAGTATTTTGTTATTTTCTGCCTTAATTATCATTCCTAGGTTTTCGCAGCAGCTGTAGGATAGTTTTAGGTTAGTTTTATATAATATTTTAGGCAGAGAGATTGGTTACGGGAAAGAGTTTTTCAATTAGATTTAGAAATTTCTTGCACATTTTAGTTTTTGATCATCTGATTATAGGGCGGTGTTATACCAGATTATATTTCTTTATCTTTTATTTTAAATTTTATCATAATTATTGGTGTCCTATGTCCTATATTCAATTTTGATATCTTGGGACCCGAGCTGTATTGTTAATGTTGCTTGATTTTTAAAAATACATTTTCGTTGCTTTGTAATCAGGAACAAGCCAGTTAGATATATAAAAAAATAGTCTCTTTCTGCTCGCTATTACATATATATAAAACAGAAAACTTGTCACTTTGTTTAGTCGCTATCACAAGCTTCCTTTGTATAATTGAGGTCTAAAATGTATGCCAATTATAAGTTATTCTACTCAAACGCTAATTAATAACAGCAAAAACATTAGGGCGAATATACTGGCCGTTGTGGAATTCATATACCTTTTATCAAAGCACCTGACTTTTACTTTAGGACCAATCAAGAGTAATGGAGATGATTCAACCTTTAAAACTCTACATAAGAAAACATATTTTTCTCTTTTCTTTTCTTTTTCTTTTTTTATTTTTTTAATGGAAACCGCCGAAGCAAAGCATGAAGCCACTTGATGTAAGGAGCAAACAAGACGAAATCTGATTATCGCAAAGATAGAAGATTCCTATTGGACTTAGACTTGAAAAGACTAAGGCTACAGGTAGGAGAAAAACAGTCAGCAGGAAGAGAGTTCCACAAGCCGGCAGTTCTTGGAAAGAAGCTACTGGGATAGGAAGCTGTATTACAATGAGGTATCAAAACAGCGAATTGATGAACTTAAGAAACACTTCATATCTCTACGGTTCAATCTTACATTAGAGCAGTGAAATGACAAAAATAAAACTTAACAAGTAATTCAGTTACGTCTGTAATGGATTCACAAAATGTATTACTCGGGGAGATTTTAAAAATACCTAACCTTAATGTGTAGAGAACTTGAAAAAATTGACAAACTTCTAATGTCAAAAAATGTGACTCGTTTGGTCACACTTTGAGTTTGAGTTTGATTCTTTGAATCAGGAACAATTCAGTTTGACATATAAAACGATGAAATTAAACAAAAATAGTCTCTTTCTCCTCGTTATTATCCTCCTCTCTCTGTGATTTCCCCTTTTGTTCATAATGACCTAGTCAGATCTTTTTATTCTTACCTTTTTTCTTACTTTCTACTGTTATTCAATATTCGATCCCGGCTTGGGGCACTAACTGGTCTAGCCGCACTGATGAGCTGTGAAACAGCGAAACAGTCTGTATGTGGATTACTATATAAAACTCCCCCCCCCATTATGTTTGTAAGGGTATCGCCAACTGCCATTAGCGTAAAAAAGGCAATGCTCATTAGGTAAACACTAATTTGAGCTCAGGCAATTGCAATGTTTACATTGAGATACAACTTACATTCAGTCAGTGTCGCATGATGGCGTAGGGGTTAACATCGCCGACTGTCTGCTCGACGGTTGCGTTTCGATCCCGGCTTGAGGCACTAACTAGCCGACTGATGAGCTGTGAAACAGCGAAACAGTCTGTATGTGAATTACTCTATATATATATAGTGAGAGAGATAGATAGATAGCGAGAGAGAGAGAGAGAGAGATGATTACCGTATAAAGTAAGAGCGGCTGGGGTCAAACAAAATAAGAAAGCGTGAGAATGATAGTAACGTAATAAGTAGTGACTTGGTGAGTTAATTACAAATTACGGCTAATTAGAACAATTAAAATGAAAGATTTTTCAAACATAACTTAATCCCAAAACTGACGCATATTTTAGCATGTATTGTGTGATTACAATATATAGGGAAAAACCTTAAGGAAACAAACGTTGATCAACACATCTTTAGTCTAAAAAAATACTCTTTTAGTCAACGTACATTTATTTTCATTTTTAAAATGCGCAAAATATCTCTATGAGGTCTATCCGTCGTTAGTTCTGTCTCTCTGTCTGTCACGTTTCACTTTTATATCTGATTTTCATTAATTAAATGGACGTATCTTAA
This sequence comes from Sepiola atlantica, assembly GCA_963556195.1. NCBI lineage: Eukaryota > Metazoa > Mollusca > Cephalopoda > Sepiida > Sepiolidae > Sepiola > Sepiola atlantica. Next base: position 153,574,624 of record OY744524.1, read on the forward strand.
ATAAGCTGCGTTCAAACAAGCTTTTTTATGCTTACGTTTAAAATAGGACTTTCTATTTGTGAAGCTTAAGTTGGAAACAACAATTTCATTGGCCTGTCTCACTTAAATTTGAAATTACATTTTCATTGGCCTGTCACACTTAAATTTGAAATTGCATTTTCATTGGCCTGTCACACTTAAATTTGAAATTGCATTTTCATTGGCCTGTCACGCTTGAATTTGAAATTACATTTTCATTGGTGTGTCACGCTTAAATTAGAAATTAAATTTTCGTTGGTTTGTCACTCTTTAGCTTGATATAGCATTTTCCTCGATGTTTCACGTTTATGTTCAAAAATGTATCCACCCATCTCTATAAGTGGCCCTGTCCGGTGGTTGGCCGATCGATTCGTCTGTCACGCTTAATTATAATAAGCATTTTTTAGTCTGTCATGCGTGATTAAAATATAATTTTTAATATGTTAAACTTAAAATAGCATTTTTAATTGTTTGTCAGGTTTAAGTTTGAAATAGCATTTTTTTCGGTCTGTCACACTTATATTTGAAATATCACGTATCCATGTATCTCTATAATAGTTTGTCCTTTTGTCTGTAACGATTAAAGTTTCCATTTTGTCTGTAACGATTAAAGTTTCCATTTTGTTTGTCACGCTTCAATTAGAAACAGCAGTTTCATCGTTAAACGCGTAGATCAAATAGACGCATGTTAAAAATACTAGTTTTGTTTTTCTTTATTATTCACCCACAGAGTTTTGTTTTCGATCATGAGATAATGTCTATATACAATAACATTTGGTTTTATTACATTTGAAATGTGCTAATGCCCATATCCGGTTTGTTTTGCTTATGTATATATCGTGGAGGAAATCCCATGATATATAAAACACATTCACTGTTCGAGTAAATGAGATCTCTTGCTTGTTTATGACATTTCTCTGCATGAGGTAAGGTCGTAATGTTGGCGCATCGCCCAACGCAGGTAACGCGCCACTCTCTCCTGACTATATTTAAATTCTTTTGGGTATAAAATAGGACGGCCAGGTACGAAGTGATCAATCGTTGGTTCCACGTGAACAGGGAAACACCACGAAGCACCTGTCGAGTTAATAAAATGCGTACCAAGTCAGCTCGCTATTGCCGGCTTTGATCTTGGCCAGTTTTGATAAGTCTTTCTCTACATCGTTTGTAATCCAGTCATTATAATTAATACCAGCAAGGATAACCGACATTCGGGGGCATGTATTTAGTAGTCTAAATGGAAACAGATGTATGAAATCAAAAATTGAAAAATATGCAAAAACGGAAATAAATAGTTACAATGTTTAAATTAATATTGAAATGCTTCTTTTACATTCAGATGTTGTGGCAAAATTTTTTTGAAAATTTAAACCGATAATAATATAATGTCTTTGCAGAACAGACCCGCCACGAACGAAGAAATTAATTTTGATATACACACACACGTATATACAGGGTGGGCCAAAATAAGGGTCCTATCTTTAAATTTGAATAACTTGAATTTGAATAACTTCCACAAAATAAAAGTTAAACTCACCAAACTTTATGTGTGTGTAGACTGACCCTTCCGAGATTTTTTGAAATAAACCAAACAAATTTTAGCCGAAAAACACTTCTTAAAACTTACAAAAACTAAAGTATTGTTTTTTACACTGTTTTGAGTTTTTTAAGCAAAAATAATGTTTTCTAAATGAGGGTACGTTCCTTAGGGCTAATACGGCTCATGCTTGCTTCGGAAGGGGTCCTTTACTTATTCTAAAAAAAAAAAAAAAAAAATCAATAAATAAAAAAGTTATGAATTTTTAAAAATAGGACCCTTATTTTTGCCCACCCTGTATATATATATATATATATATATATATATATATATATATATATATATATATATATATATATATAGACAGAGGCAACATACCTTAAAAAACATGCGTTCGATGCAGATATTTTTTTAATTACAATCAAAATTTAAAAATATCAAAACAATATGTATTTTTTTATTTTTTTCATCTTGACTTCTTTTATCTAATACTTTCGCTTGATATAACAAGCCTCGTCAGAGCTTTAGACAAATAAAAGGTATTTACCGTATTTTTTTTCGTAACAATGATGTCGTGTGGACTTAACGGTGTAAATGTCTCTTTTAAATTTGAACTGGTCGCTGGTAGGTAAGTTTAACATTTTAAATATGCTTACAAAAATGAATTTTCCCAAATATATATATATATATATATATATATATATATATATATATATATATATATATATATATATATATATATATATATATTTATATATATATATATATATATATATATATTTATATATACCCACTAGGGAAAATTAATCTAGCTGTAGCCTTATTTACAGAAAAACAAAGAAACAAAGAAAGAGATTTTAGTTTGTGCTAAAATAAAAATGAATACTTCCTGATGAAGGGATTAAACGAAACATCGAGACGATTGTCAGGAATAACCAACAGAAAAAAGGGGTGAAAAAACAAAACAAATAATCAACAAATAACCATTACCAAAGGCAATAAAGTTAATTTTCTACTCATCTGCCTGTTTTTTTTGTTTTTAAAGCGTTTTTATTGCATTTTAATAATTTGTCGAAGTCCAATCGTGTTACAGTTCTATTTTCAAGATGGCGTATGCATATATCCCCGACATTTGTGTTTCGTCTTTTAGGGTGAAGAAACAAAAAGAAATCGTAAACATATAACTGTCCCGAACGCCTTAAAATTTACTTTCCTACCTCATAAAAAGAGGGTAAAATATCCCCCCCCAAAATATCAGACTTCGTAGCCAGTCTGCGAACAAATGTCAGCTATCTTATTTTCAGTATAACTTAATATATTTGACCGAAATTAAAAAAAAAAACTCTTTAAAGTACTTAAAACCCCCAAAACATAGGCAGGTAGGTAAAACACACTCTTTTATTACGTTTGGTAACAGTTACTCGTTTACTATTTTTTTTGCACACCTTTTTGTTCTATTGACTATTCTTGACAATCGCCAAATGCGAAACGTCAATTGGTCAAATAAAACAATTATATATTCCTGAGTAATTTAAAATGGTTATGTTGTTTTCTCCGCCCCCGACAAAAATATGAAACCAAAAGAATGACGATTTATTTTAAATATATATATTTTTTTGTTATTTTAAAAACGTGAGAGGAGTGGGCCTTATTTCGTTATTCTTTTTGATAGCTAATGTAATAGTCGTCGTAGTCGTCGTCGTCGTCGTCGTCGTCGTCGTCGTCATCATCATCATCATCATCATCATCATCATCATCATCATCATCGTTGTCGTCGTCAACAACAACAACAACAACAGCAAACGCCGGAAGTTATCGTTTAGAATTTCAAAATAATCATTTTGAATGTTAAACGTTTTTCATTAAATCGTTGTAATTAATATTACTACTACTACTAATAATAGTAATATGACGAAAAGTATGACATAAATGAAAGGACATCTGGGAAAAAAAATAGAAATAAATTGTGCAGAATATTACTTTATTAAAGAGTGTTTACAAAATGATAATTCAAATGATTTCGCAGTGTTTTGTTCGGTATATATGGTGTGTTTGAAAACGTAAAATTGAATTAAATTATGTTTACGTCTTTTGATATGAAGATAAATGAAAACACATTTGCATTTATTAATTTAAATATATACAATTCATTATGTTATGCATACACGTATAATATCATAAGGTGACATAATATATCAAGGGCGGCGCGAGAGCGCTCTTCTCCCTTAATAGACTTTCATCATGAAATCATGTTATATGTGTGTACGTACGTATGTGCCACCCTGTATCTCATCAATTATTTGATGGATTCAGCTTATTTTTGGCAGAGATAGAGGTTCTAGAGTCTAGTTGATGGCATTTCAATTTCAGTTTACCATATACCTTAGTTTTCCAGAAAATTAAAAAAAAATCCTTAAAAATGACCATTGTATTGAGGCATAGCCTTTACAAAAGTAGTGACATTCCATGATAAATACCAGTATACTGAAATTATATGCCCTTAATAGGGTTAACATGAAAATTCATATACACTAAATGTACAAAAACAAGGACATTGATGGCATTTTAATTTCAGTTTACCATATACCTTATTTTTCCAGAAAATTAAAAAAAAACTTAAAAATGACCAGTATTCATACACTTTATTCTTATATCTTATCGACCATTTGATGGATTCAGCTGATTTTTGGCAAAGATAGAGGTTCTAGGTTCTATTTGATGGCATTTTAATTTCAGTTTACCATATACCTTGATTAGTCAAACCACCAACGATATCAGTTATGAGAAGGCATTGTATTGAGGCATAGCCTTTACAAAAGTAGTGACATTCCATGATAAATGCCAGTATACTGAAATCATATGCCCTTAATAGGGTTAAGATGAAAATTCATATACACTAAATGTACAAAAGCAAGGAAATTCCCAAATCTTTACACTTTTAGTGTCATTAAGGGTATGCGTGCACAACAGGACTATGTATTTTACTGGTAGGAATTTTTCTTCAGCGCACCTCACACACTTCATCCACTCATGCATAGAGATTTATACTGTGGTGATGTGATAATGAAATGGTTTCATGTATATGTAGTCATACCCTTAATTAATGACAATAAAAGTGTAAACATTTGGGACATTCCTTGCTTTTGTACATTTAGTGTATATGAATTTTCATCTTAACCCAATTAAGGGCATATGATTTCAGTATACTGGCATTTATCAAGGAATTTTATATAGAGTTTCAGTATTTGCTTCAAAGGCTCAATATGTGAGTAGAGCTTTGTAGTGAAGTTAGAGGCTGTACAAAATTCAGAATAAGTGCCACGAATCACGGAATGATGGACATCTACATGTGTGAGTTCATGTGGAGTCATAAATATAAAGGAAACGATTTTTTATGTAAATACTCAGTGACATAAATTGATTCCATCCTTTTTAGTTAGTAATAATTTTTTTTTCTCTTTTAGCCCAACATACACTTCATCTGTTTTGGGGGATGGCGGAGGTATTTGTTTTAGTGGGACACTTTTACAAATGATCCATAACATTATTTAAGTGAACTAATTCATGTTTTTCTAATTTTCATGACATCTAATCATGTGTTGCTGCCGAAAAGAAAGATGTCACAAAAATGTCAGAAGATTGCATGGGACATGACACGAATGTTACAGGTTCACACAAATAACATAATTTATTGAACTGTTATAAGTTACCATGACAATAATTACGCATGTTTTTTTTTGTTCTTTTTTCGCTAATTCTATTACTTCAACTGTTTATGTGTTCGGAAATGTTCAAAACTTTCTTTCTCTTTACGCTTATGTCATTGGTTTGGAGAATATATCACTGAACGGTGACAAAACAGACTATTAGATTTTTATGACTTAAACTTGGTAGACAAGTTAAGCATAAATTGCAGTTTATTCGAACAAACTGATTGGATTGAAAAAAAGATTGTGAATTTTATTAATGATTCAATCGAGTGGCATTGGTACTGTACTACGAATTGAAGGTTATATCTTTATATATCTTATATATGTTATCAGTTTATTTGTTATTTAATCTATTGTCCTTATGTTAGATTCAATATAATTTGTTTTTCCCTTTACATATTATATGTTGATATGCATGCATGGTGTTATTAATGATGTGTTCAGTTATTTGTTTTGTATTTTCTCGGATAGCCGATCTAGTCGTTCACGTATATCTTTTTCGTGTAATACCGGTTATTTTTTCGTGTTATATCTTTTTCTTTCTAGTATTTATTTCCATGTCTGCATTTTGATATTAGTTAATTTGTCTTTTTATTTGTAAGTAAGGGTTCTATTTGTCTGTGTATGCACCATTTCTTTTTCCGTTTCGTTGTACTTTATGAATTTCATACGGTGGCTTAATGGTTAACGACACGGACTGACAACCTAGGTGTGCCAAGTTCGAATCCAGTTCGTTCTACATAAACACTTTCACTTAGGATTTTGGGACCCTTCACGTATTACTTCCAGTTAGTTTCTGATGTCTTTCTAGAAATGATTCTGACTAGAAAGATATCGGGGAAACTAATGCCAAATGTAGAATTATCTGATTCATACAAATTGTGTGATGTCCTGTATATGTATTAATTTTGAATTCAGTTTCGCTTGCACCGTTTTATGTTGCTTATTTCGATGTTTGGGTTTTGAATTCTTATACATTGTTTATTGTTCAGAATGATCCATATGATCAACATATTGCTTTTTTCAACTAGTGCATATTGCGTTGTTTTGTTTGTTTTTCATTCGTTATTTTATTGTTGCGTTTCATAATTTAACCAATGTTTTTGTGCTTTTTTTCACAAGTACATGTTTCATTGTTTTGTTGTTTGTCATTCGTTATTTTATTGTGCCGTTTAATAATTTAACCTATGTTTTTGTGATTTTTTCACAAGTATATAATGCGTTGTTTTGTTGTTTGTCATTCGTTATTTTATTGTTGCGTTTTATAATTTAACCAATGTTTTTGTCATTCGTTATTTTATTGTTGCATTTTATAATTTAACCTATGTTTTGTCATTCGTTATTTTATTGTTGCATTTTATAATTTAACCAATGTTTTTGTGCTTTAATCGCAAGTATATGTCGTGTTGTTTTATTTGTTTATCATTCGTTATTTTATTGTTGCATTTTATAATTTAACCAATGTTTTTGTCGTTCGTTATTGTTGTGGGATACAAATCACCCCTATTGAAGAACTAATAGAAGCAACCATCTATAATAAATACCATGGTTGCAAAGAGTCAAACAGAGGACATTCCTATTCATGTTTTACCGCATGGTAGGAATCCGGTCATCTCCTACCACATTTAGTGGCGTTACTGTATTGCTATGAATAAATACATTGTATATTTTAACCTGTCACAATTTGTGGTTGTTATTTTTGTGACCCCTAGCACCGGTCTACAACAGTTATTTTATTGTTGCATTTTATAATTTAACCTATGTTTTTGTGATTTTTTCACAAGTACATGTTGTGTTGTTTTGTTTGTTTTTCATTCGTTATTTTATTGTTGCGTTTTATAATTTAACCAATGTTTTTGTGCTTTTTTCACAAGTACATGTTGTGTTGTTTTGTTTGTTTGTCATTTGTTATTTTATTGTTGCGTTTTATGATTTAACCTATTTTTTTGTGATTTTTCACAAGTACATGTTTTGTGTGTTTTGTTGTTTGTCATTCGTTATTTTATTATTGCGTTTTATTATTTAACCAATGTTTTTGTGCTTTTTTCACAAGTATATGTTGTGTTGTTTTGTTGTTTGTCATTCGTAATTTTATTGTTGCGTTTTATAATTTTACCTATATTTTTGTACTTTTTTTAACAAGTACATGTTGTTTTGTTTGTTTGTCATTCGTTATTTTATTGTTGCGTTTTATAATTTAACCAATGTTTTTGTGATTTTTTCACAGGTACATGTTGTGTTGTTTTGTTTGTCTGTCATTCGTTATTTTATTGTTGCGTTTTATAATTCAACCACTATTTTTGTGATTTTTTCACAAGTACATGTGTTGTTTTGTTGTTTTTTATTTGTTATTTTATTGTTGCCTTTTATAATTTAACCAATGTTTTTGTGATTTTTTCACAAGTACATGTTACGTTGTTTTGTTGTTTGCCATTCGTTTTTTTACATTTTTGTTGGATTTTATAATTTTACCTTTTTTTGTGTGCAGCAGTTACTTAATTGTGGAAACTTTTGTTGACTATTGAATATCTTATTTAAACTACTTTTTGTTGGAGAAGAATTAATTTATAAGTTTTGGGTAAATATTTACCATGCTTTATTTTAACATCTTGTTCTAAAGACTATTGGTCTGTAAAGGGTGCCCAAAAATGGCACTCTTATCACTGTCTTGATTTGGGCTGTGATGGCTTCAATACAGGAATAGCTTTCATGTTCCGATATACATTATATGTGATAACCTCACAGATAAAAATCTGGAAAGTTATGGTCCGGTGAGTGTGGAACCCATTCAGTATCGCATTTCCTGCTGATTGGACGACCACCAGATTGTAAAGCCATTTGAAGTATGAGAAGTTACCCCATCCTCTTAAAACCATTGTTTATCCCTCACGACTTCTCTACTTCTGTTCAAGGCTGTCCAAAACTTCTTAACGATCATTAGGAAGCGCTCAATATTGATAACGTCTGACATTGTACGGTGATAAAACAGAAACTAAAACAAAGCTAAAACTTGGTGGACTTAAGTCAGATTTGATAGAATTGAAGAATAAATTGTGTTATTTTAATAATGATTCCATGGGTGCAATTTTTGCGGCCATCCTGTAATATTTTTTCTCTGGCTGCTTCTTGTGTATTCAATAATTATTTTAAATGCACCGTTTTATGGCAGTTCAAGGAAGCTCTTTTTGTTGTTGGATGTCTGATGAATCCTTGGATAGTCATCTGCTTTTTATGGTCGAATGGTTGGCGAGAATATTGACGTGCAATAAATTATAATTTTCTGTTTGCATATTGTTTAGATTCGCCTGCGTGTAAATTAAGTGTTCGCTCTGAGTCAATTTCTTTTACGTTGTTGTGGATTTTAAAAAAAGATTCAATGTCGTTGAATATTTTAATTAAATTTTTTTTTCAATTTTTTGTGAGTATTTTGTTTTTTTAACGTTGTTTATTAAGATGACTCTATTGCCCCTGTACAGTACGATGTTCTGTTTCGTAATATATTCAGTGATCGTTGTACTATTATTATCCATATATATATATATATATATATATATATATATATATATATATATATATATATATATATATTTATCATTTTTATATAATTTTATGTAATTTCATGCAATTTTTTATCTTCATCTTTCCTTCTTTAAATTGATTGCTTTACTCAACGTATTGAGCTTTACTTTATCACAATAGATCACTTCAACGCCTTTCAGGTATCGTTAATTCTATTATATATATATATATATATATATATATATATATATATATAGAGAGAGAGAGAGAGAGAGAGAGAGAGAGAGAGACAGACAGACAGACAGACAGACAGACAGACACAGAGAGAGTTTGCCATACGTTCGTTCGTCAGATTTCACCCTTCTTGACGTTTTTTTCTGTGGGACGTTCTCAAGTATATTAAAGAAATAATCCGAGCTGCTATTGCTCAAATGCACTCGGAGATTTGCGCCAAAGTATACCACTCTGTCCCTGAAAGATTAGCAAAGTGCATTGAGCAGCCTGGGGAGCACATGTTTAATGTTGCAATAAAACAATTGTACCTATTTTTAGTTTCTTTATTGTAGTTGCATATTTCTTCTATGTTACATTGATTATGTGAAACTGAAATTAAATAGTTACTTTTGGCGCACCCCGTTTGCGTTTCTCGGATAAAAGTTATAAATTTCTTCACAAATAAAAAACAGAGTCATGAAAAACATAAAAACAAGTAAATTACATATCATTCTATTTACTTGCCTCCCTACGACGGCAGAGTTAGATACAATGGTCACTTTTTTATGTGGATAAAAAACAGCTCTCTAAAAAGAGGAACTCTGGATTGAAGCACAAACTAAAATTGCTTCAGTCTAGAAAGACTCGTCCTTCACTGACCAAGGACAGAAAAGACCAAGTGCCACATCTGAACAAATACTACACTTTGCTCCCCGTCAAAAAGCTATGCGGACAGATGTTATCATAATTGGTCCCCCGATTTATAAAATCGGGGGACGTATGTTTTGAGGCATGTCCGTCCGTCCGGATTTTTCTCCGCAACCATCGATTACATTTCTCTGAAATTTAGCATGAAGTTGTTACTTTGGTCAGGTTAGAAAGTGACATTCTTCGATTTTTGTAGAAAAATCTGGTTAGCCCCCCAGGTGGTTAAAAAGCCTCGAAATGGCAAAAAATGACATTTTTGCCCCATAACTTTTCATCCATCCATTTAATTTCTCTGAGACTTGGCCAAAATCTGGAGGCAATTGTTCCTAATAGAAAATAAGTATCGCTGACCTTAGAAACAATATGGTTTGCGCCCCCAGGGGATCAAAGCCCCCAAAGTGGCAAAAATTACCCTTTTCTCCCATAACGTTTGATCCATCTATTCAATTTTTCTGAAACTTGGCCAAAATGTAGAGGCAATAGTTCTGAATATAAAATGAGCATCCTTGACCTCAGAAGAATTCTGGTTCGCGCCCCCAGGGGGTCAAAGAATGATCAAAAATGCCCCAAATTGACAAAATTTATTGCATTTTATACTCGCCACATCGAGTCACATACAGAGGGAGACCACGCACGCGCGGCTTGTTTTCATTTTAATATTTCTAACGGTCCTCTGTTTTTCATCAAATTTCTATTCCGTGATGAAAATTGGATAAATATGAAATTTGTATGAAAAACTGGACACTTTGTGAAACATGCATTCTTTCTCTTAACGTCCAAGTCAGTCTTCGCGGAATCTCTTCACCGAACGGTATACAAAACCGTTGTCTTTCTAGTCAACGTACGCGCGTCCATCTCGTCATGAATTACGGTTAAGAGCAAATACTTGTTTCAACCAACAAAGTTTCATTTCCAAACGAAATGCCTTCTCAATCTATAAAATAATCAAACATATTAAAATCTCTTACATCGGAGTTAAGAACGGATTTGTGTGTGTTTAGTTTTGACATCCATTTTTATTTCGTTTTGTTTGCCTGAATATACGACAGAAATTTGGTGTCTATTAAAATACATTTGATTTTATCTAGTTTTTTGATCGGTTTGGTTGAAATGTTCAGCTATTTTTGGAGTAGATTGTGTTTTGTTTAATAGTGAGTTGGTTATTATTAAATATAAATATAAAATGTAATTTTATCTCGCCTATATACATATATATATATATATATATATATATATATATATATATATATATATATATATATATCGGAATTTTTTAGATGAGGGTTTATAATTTGTAGAATTTGGTATAATCGGACTACTGTTCTCATCTTGAGTGTTTTAATCACAACGTTTCGGCCGATGTAACCTCCGACCTTCTTCAGGTGTACTTTGTCGAACTCGGAAATATTTCTGTCGAAACACTACATTACACATAACACATACCACTCTAAGCTAATAACGAGAGTGCTGCGTGACTTCACATTTCTGAAACAAGTGACAAGATAAGCTGAAGAGAGCCGGATGGTTAATTCCTTCTGTGCTTGAAAACGACGGTACTAATGTTGCACTAATTTTTCTGTATCAAAAAAATAAATAAATATTACGCTCTTAATTTGAATTCTCAATTAATCGAGCACTCTGGAATATGTCGATTATATGGAACATTCTGAATAATAAACAATGTATGAGAATCACACACCCAAACATCGAAAAACACCCATAAAACTGTGCAAGCGAAACGTAATTCAAAAATTAATACGAATACAGGACACATATTATGTATTAAGCAGTGAGTTTTTGAATTCTGTTTTATGTCACAATGTAATATTCAGCATTTAAAAACACATTTAGCTTACTTATGTTTAGGAAGAAGATCACACGCTCTGCATACGCGGTTAAAAGTTTTTAATGAAGCAAAGGTTGGGCATGGCCGAACCGCACATCTACTGGCAAAGTATTGCTGAAATCCATTGGCAAGAAAATAACTGGAAACAGTGACGGGTAAACCAAGAACAATTTTTATGAGTTTTCCTTCGCCTATATTAGTTGCGCTAGCAAGGCTTGAAAGTCTAGTTGATCCTTCTATTGCACCAGAACCTACGGGGAAGAAAGGTCGGTCTATATGTTTCCTAATTTTATTAGAGAAACTAAAGTCATAATTTATTACACTTTTCAATTCTTCCATGCAATTTTATATCAGGGCTGATGCATCAAGGAACACACATTCTTTAAAAAACGTATTTTAGATTTCACTCAGAATCATCTTTAAGATACTATTTACTATTTAACAGCCAATTCCGTTACTATACGGATATTCCCTGGCATTCAAAAACGGCCACTCATCTATGTAACGAGTAAGCATGTATCTAGTTAGTTCATTTATTATACTCCTGTTAAATTGTTTGAATCTTCACAACGTGAGTTTGCAAAGCCAGTTAAATATAAAAAGAAAAGCAAAAGAAAAAAATATTTAATTTCTGCTTGGTATGTGTACATCTCTCATTTCAAACACGTGTTTAATAATGTTAATGTTACCCGATCGCTCCCTCGCAGTAAACAAATAATGCAACCCGCAGTCTCTTTAACTTCTTACGCATGCCCCTGCTTCATACCTCTGTGGTTGATTGATGTGGGGCCGCTGAATTTCGGTCGTCTTTATGGGATGTTAGCGCTGGCGAAATTCTACTCCTTTGAAGAAGACTGGTGTGGTTGAAGCGCCTTCGTTTACCGGGTCGTATCCCCCCCCCACACACACACACCACACACTTTATATTTGTTAACCATGAGATACTGTCAGAGATCGTTCCACGAATGGATCGGTAACTGAAGGTGTAGAGATACAGTTGAAGAAAAGATAACAAACAGACAATCAACTCAACAATTCTACTTAATTTGAACTAAATATACGAATATATATTTCCATGTAACTTTAGTGAATAATAACACAAAGTCTTTTACTTGTTATAGGCGTTAATACCTCTGGTTCTAGACTCGTTAAGTTAATGTACAGTCTACGTGAAAAGCTTTACTTCTCCGGGTTGAAAAAAACCTTAATTATCTCGGAGGAGGGGGCGGGGGAGACAAACCGCAGTTTTCCCCAAACTTAACTGATCTTCTGACTTTCTTACTTTCCTTCTTACTTTTCAGAACTCTTTAAATCCGCAATTGGCGCACCTTATACATCAAGGCAAGGTAACTTGGTATCGTCCGACCAAATTCTACTTGCCCCAGCCAGTGAGCAATATGAGTGGCTGCTTACTTACTACGCCCGCCTCTAAGGCTGCACTTTCCTTGTCGATTATTCGCGCCCTCTCTCGACGAGCCAGCCACAACTCGGACCTTATTCAATCAGGATGTGTTTCCGCGTCTCACCATGATCTTGCAAATTCCGTTTAATAAAACAAAGATAACATCCAAAATATGTCAGTTTCTGCTCGCTATATAATCCCGATCTTTTTCTTTATGTACGGATTAAATAATATCAATAATCTAGTGATATTTCCTTTTTGTTTATAACAAACACTCACAATCTTTATTTCTTACTTGTCTTCGATCGTTAATATTAACAGAGAGAGAGAGAGAAAAAGTATGTGTGAGAGAGAGAGAGACGGAAGCGAGAGTGATATATACCGTATGAAATAAGATCTAGTGGGTTACACAACATATAGTTATAGAGTTTGAGAGTGATAGGTAGACATTTGTACGAGATGAATAACTTCGTGAGTTAATTGCAAATTAAAACGGACCTTTTCTACCAACATAACCCAATCCGAAACTGAGGAATATTTTGGCGAGTATTTTTCGCGATCAAACTATACAGTGTTAAATCCATAGGGAAACAAACGTTGATTAACTCAGCTTTAGTACAATAATAGACGACCAAAGTACAATGATTCTTAACTACGTTGATTGGACTGGAACCGATGTTTCAACATAACATGGCCGTTCGTTCTGATTCAATATTCTTCTTCTTCGTTGAAGTGTTATGTCGTCATACGACAGTTTCCCATTTCTTTGCGCGGTCATTTGCATTATCATTGAACTCTTCGATATCTTTCAAACACAACTGATGAGATAGTCGATGGCAGACAAGACAGCGTTACGTCATATGGTCCCCAATCTACACATTCAGAGGTAGTTGGGTCCGTTTTTCTTTGTTTCTTTTAATGGAAATCGTTCGAAACAAGGCATGAAGTTACTTGATGTAAAGATATAACAAGAACGAAAGATGATTATTAAACAGACAGGAGATGCCTATTGGCCTTAGTCTTGAAAAGACCAAGGCTATAGGAAGGAGAAAAAAGTCAGCAAAGAGAGAGTTCCACAAGCCTACAGTTCTTGGAAAGAAGCTACTGGAAGAAGAAGCTGTATTACAATGAGTTATCAAAACAGCGAATTAATAAAGACCACTAGACGAACGAGTCAAAAGAGCTGGAACAAAAGAAGCAGGGAATAGATTACACAATTACAAATAACACATACCATAATAGTATTTATAGAAAAGACTGAGACTAGCAACATCGCATTTGTGAGAGAGAGGGTGCATGAAAGAAGGAAGGGTGTAGACAATCAAATTACAAATACGTTTCTGCACCTTATCAATAACCCTCAAATGGGATAGAGATTCCCCAGCCCAAATATGACAGCGATACTCCATACATGGTCTGATAGTAAATTTAAAGAGGTAGAGAATAGCCTCAGATGTGAGAAAATGTTTGGAGCGATAGAGGTAGCCACATCTGGACATAGCAGCATTGTTCTACGGTTGAGTTTTTTTTTACTGGACCCACGGTTCTTTTGGGCTAATATGGAGAGCATCAGGAGATCCCCATATTAGTAGGATGATGGGCAATTCTCTATCACTATCGTTCACAGCTGGAGTCATCTCCTTCTGAGATGTTGTTATGGACTGGACATCACTAAGAAAACTTCTCCTTGACTTCAGTCGTTGGGCCGTAGATTCACGTCCATAAAGGAGATGACGTTCACCACTGGTAGCCTTTGTGTTTTCTACTCGGCTGGAAACTTCCCGTCTCAACATTAACTCTGTTCTTTTCAAATCACAAAGTGAACAACTAAACTCGCTTAACGTCTAAGAATAAGTATAAAACATCTTAGAAACGATGACCTTGTACTTGGCTTACTTTCGAAAAAGACATAACAAAATTACAAGGCGCTTGGATGGATTCCTCCCCTTTTTTCGGTTTTAATAACAGACGATTTACTGAATCGATTCATCGATATAAATCCTTACACTTTGTGCTTGCGAAAGAAATTTTTTTTCTTTATTTCCTTTTCGTCTCAACATCATTCAATTAAATCTGCATTTCTGACTTGCAATGAAGACATCCGTATTTTTCTCGTTCCAAAAAATAAAAATAAATTCTTACAAATTGTTTTTTCCCTTTTCTTTTTCTTTTTTCGTTACGTCCTAGCATCTCTATAAGAAGGGCTGTCTGTCTGGCAGTTGATCGCGCGACCACGCTTCCGTTTGAACAAGCAATTGCATCGCTAAACGTGCAAATTAAATAAACGCATCCTATTTGAAATTTTTAAATGTATCCGAGTATCAATATAGTAGCCGATATCCGTCGGTCATACTGTCACACTTCAGGTTGAAATAACATTTCCCTCGGTCAATATGGTAACGTTTAAAATAGAATTTTTGTCGGAAGAGTCATGCTTCAGTTTGAAATAGAATTGTCTATAATGTGTCACGCTTATGTTTAAAATAAAATTGTCGTCTGTCACGCTTCTTTGAAATAGAATTCCATACATGCGTCTATATATCTATTTTAAATAACATTTCCATCGCTAGACGCACAGATTGAATGGACGCATCTTAAGAAACCCCGCCATTGTTAATTTTTATCCTCCCCTTTTTTTTCGATTAAATGGGATTTTCTTTCGATTTTCTTCTGAGGTTGAAGAGTGTTTATTAAATTTTCCCGCCTTTTTCGTTTTATTTTCCAGCGTTTTGCAATTGAAACATCATTTTCGATAAAGAAAAAATATTAAAAAACAAATTCAAACAAACTCAAATGTAAGGATTTTTGATAAGAATCGATCAGATTGAACCCAAAGCCGAATATCGATCTCTACAGTAAAAGGGTAAAAGAAATGTTTAATTAGATTCCACGTTTACAAGACATTTGGCAAGGAATGATAACTAGTTTCTTCGCTTAAACTCTTTGACTGAAAATGCTTTGGACTTTGCCTATGCAGTATTTTGATTCAGAAAAAAATACCCTGCAATATACATCAAGAGAAAATCTTGTATAAAAGCAGCCATTAATACCATGTCGTTCTTTATCCTATATTGCTCTTACTCCACACACATTATATATATATATATATATATATATATATATATATATATATATTAGGGGAGGTCGATTTTGAAACTGTAAATTATCGCACTCGAAGAAAGTTGCCAAATAATGTCAAAAGTTACCACAAGAAATATTTTTCTTCAAAATTTTGTATTTATTTGAGCATTGCAACTTTAAGATCAAATAAATCGAGATTTTTTCTCACTGCCGAGATTTCACCGGCAGATGTGTCGCCTTAAATTAAACCCGGGTTTTAACAAAAAAAAGTAATACATTACTTAATAATAAATATTTTAAAGTTTATTATTATTTTTCTTAAGAAATTAAATGTACATATTCAAATTAAAAAGGAATAAAACACTATGATATTTAATGTTATATATAAATAATTATTTGTTTACATAGGCGTTTTATTTATTGGATATTTTTTATGGTATTCACCGGTTGAAAATTCATCGGGCGAATTTGACTTCCCGTGTTGATTGTCTGTTTAATTATCACACATATATATTGAATTGTCGAGCGCTGGCTTATCTCATCCCACTTTCCCGACCTTTTGTCACACCTTACCTTGTGGGAGTTAGATAAATAAAAACTAGTTCAGCCAGGGGGTTTTACCCCACCAAATAAACCGGTATCGTCCGGGCCTTTGGGTCTGGATTCACGCCCGTCTATTGGGGCTTGTCCGTCCTGTGCAGTTCTAGGAGGTGCATCTCCCAGGTTTTGCCTTCCCTCTTTGGGGAGGAGTAAGTTTATTGCTTACTGTCGGAGGCGGCCCTACCGGGGAATGCCGACGAAGCTGCCCAGGCAATTTTTAAATGGCCAGAGTGCTCACCTCTCGAGCACTGGCTTTCTCATCCCACTTTCCTGACCTTTTGTCAATCTTACCTTGTTGGGGGTAGATAAATAAAATCTAGTTCAGCCAGGGGTTTTTACCCCACCAAATAAACCGGTATCGTCCGGGCCTTTGGGTCTGGATTTACGCCCGTCTATTGGGGCTTGTCCGTCCTGTGCAATTCTAGGAGGTGCATCCTCCCAGGCTTTGCCTTTCCTCTTTGGGGAGGAGTAAGTTTATTGCTAACTGTCTGAGGCGCCCCTACAGGGGAATGCCGACGGGGCTGCCCAGTCAATTTTTTAATGGCCAGAGTGCTCACCTCTATAGCGCAGGGTTATCTAATCCCACTTTCCTGACCTTGTGTCACATCTTACCTTGTTGGAGGTAGATAAATAAAACTATTTCAGCCAGGAGTTTTTACCCCACCTAAAATATATGTATTGGAGTTGATGGGAGAATGGATAAGGACACATTGATGTATAAGGAAATTGTGGATGAAAATAGACAGAGAATTATGAAAAAAACTAAGGGACCAGAACACCATTTAACTTTTACAAAAGAAACACCATGTGAAAGTAAATATCTGACACATAGAGTTCTTCCGAATAGTGGTGCAACAGGTGCTGTTCATGCAGATCAAGTGGTGGATGTTTTGCATGAATTCCACAGTGAGAACAGTATCAAGGCTATACTTGTTGACAACACTAATACCAACACAAGTTGCGATGGTGGAATGGTTGCAATTTTAGAAAAAAAACTTTTTAAAACTCTTCACACAATTGGTTGCTCTTTGCATCATAATGAACTACCTTTCAGAGCCCTTTTTAAAAACATAGATGGTTGCGCAAAGGGCCCTACAACATTCAGTAGCCCTCTGGGGAAATTATGCTCAAATGATTGATATGATTTACCCCAAATATCATTTTCCACTATTAGCAATCCTCTAGAGTCAATTTTTAAAATTGATGAAATACATGATCTTAGTTCTGACCAAAGACTCCTTTATGAATACACAGTAGGTATTTCTAGAGGTAAGGTTGACTCTAGATATGCCTCCTGGAAAATTGGTCCTTTAAACCAAGCAAGATGGTTAACTTTGGCCATCAGGCTTATGTGTTTATGGACTCGTGGTGCATACCCACAAAGGCACACAACAAAACTACACTATGTAGTAAATTTTATTGTAAATGTGTATGCCACTTTTTGGTTTGAAATTAAAAGAAATAGTAAATTCCACAATCAGTAAGTGCACATTTTTAATATGACCCAGAGGATTAAGGAGAAGCCTCAGGAAATCCAAGATATCACATTTAGAAATATACAAGGTAATACATTTTGTTTACTGCCTGAAAACTTTCTATATTCCATGGTTAAATCTGAGGAGATTGAAGTAAGAGAAGAAGCTTTAAAAAGAATTTTGGCCATTAGGTAAGTAATATTTATTCATATATCTCTGACTCAATTATTTATTCCAATTTATAGAATGATTTTTAAAGATTTTATCTAATTTCACCATAATTATTAAAGCAGTACAGATTGGAATTTTTTAATAATTCAATTAATTAATTTGTTCTTTCAGGAGTGAGGAGTCAACCAGAAAAAGATTAAAAAGAATACTACCTATTAATTTTAATGCCACACATTGGACACAATTAATAGATTTAAAATTATGCGGCATTTTTGAACCACCAATGACGGAAGATTTTACTGAATCTGAACTTCGAGAATCGTTGATGAATGGAACCAAGCTTGACTTGCCAGATTTGCCCTCACATTCTCAGGGTGTGGAACGGGCAGTTAAGTTAATAACAGAAGCTTCACAAACTGTATATGGTTTTGAAGCAAGGCATCAACACATTACAGCCAAAGTTTTGAGTCAGAAATTGAGACCAGCATTTTTGTCTAAGGGGTCTTATATGGAGCAATTTTACTCTCTATATTAAGCTTCATTAAAATAGTGTTAGGTTTTTCCTTATTTCTTTGCTTGTTATATTTTCACTAATAACAGAAAAAATCATTTTTTTAGGTATTCAAATATTACTGTTTAATTCATAACGTTAAAAGGTAGTTTACAAAAGCAGATACTGAAAATGAGGGGGGGGGGGCAAATTTTCAATTTGAAGATTTCTTTAATTCATATCATTTTTATAAAATAAAAGGACATTCCCTGCTTTTAAATGCTAAAACTATTTGGTTTTCACACCAATATTCAAGCAAATCTTGCAAAAACGAGGAATTTTCAGTATATTCTTGTCTACGATCTTTGATACCAAACGCTCAAAAAACCGCTGATGTTTTTGATCTAATTTTTTGCATGAGTATTTAATAGGTCTATATACAACTTTCGGAACGTGCCTTTTTTTAATATTTAAAAAAAAGTGTAAAATCGACCTACCCTAATATATATATATATATATATATACACATACATATATATGTTTTTTTCTAATTCAACATTCAAAGTTTTTCAAATGTAAAATTATTTTATAACATTAAGTCAGCTATAGCTCTATAGTGCGTGCCTAGAGCTATTATACAAAATTTTAATTATTTTACCCTGAAAAATGATGATGAAGGTTCACAGGAAACAAAAACGTTTTTAATACAGGCAAACAATTGTTTTGGCTAAAACTAAGGATACCGTTTTCAAGAATTTTAAAGTACTTTAAAATATTTACAGATGTACGTTTTAAATTACGTTTTGAAATACATAAAACTATGCTTCAAAAACACATTTAAAAAACTCCTCAATGTGGCCATCGTCAGTGCCAAAGGCAAAAAAAAAAGCAAATACAATAAAAATACACATGACACATTTCATAATAAAGTATCACTTTTTCAAGCCGGTTTTTGTGTTTTTAAAAATTTTTAGCATGGAAGACTTCCGGTTCAACTTCAGTATATATATATATATATATATATATATATATATATATATATATATATATATATATATATATATATATATATATATATATATATATATATATATATATATATATAATCAAGCATGGTTGAACACTGCAGAATAAATTTGCTTGATTATATCTTTTTAATTTATTCAATTTTTCTAATAATCTCCGTCGAATCAACTTCAGGGGACAAAAAAAATTAACTGCTATAAATTATCAAGAGAATTTTTTAAATCCGAGAACGCCGTATGTGAGGTCGTTACACCCTAAACAAAAACAGGCCGGTGCAGTTACAGAACAGCGCTTTACATTTTATATTCCGGGATGACAGAATTAGCGTCGCGGAATAAATTGTATTTGCGTTAAACCCTTTAAAATATTATTACTCGTTTCGTATGTAATTTTATTAATTGTGAGTTTCTGGGTTTTATTATAGATCGCTTCAAGTATTTTTAATTAACAAAATAATATTTTGTCACCTGAAGATGATTCGAGGAAGAATCAAAAATACTCGTGATATATATGGAATATTCATGAATCTTTTTGATTTTTAAACTTAAATAATTTTTAGGAAAATGAAAAGAAAATATATAATGTTGCAGATGAACGCTGTTGTGTTTTACAATGTTTGCTTAAATGAAAGAATGCGGGCTAAATACACATAATATATATATATATATATATATATATATATATATATATATATATATATATATATATATATGCACTTCTTAGGTAACATAGTGGGGAAAATCCCAGCAGAGTGCCCGAGTAATAGAGAATCAAAATTAAGAGCGTAATGTTTTTAATTTATTGGTACAGAAAAATTATTCCAACATTAGTACCGTCGGTTTCAAGCTCAGAAGGATTTAACCCTCCGGTTCTCTTCAGCTTATGTTGTCACCTGTTGTAGAAATGTGAACCCACGTATCACTCTCGTTTTGATACGTTGTTTGCTTTAGAGTGTCATGTATATCTGTTTAAAATTTGTGTTAGGGGGTAGTGGGACTATACAGTTTAATAAAGTTCGAAAAAGGGAGGTGTAACAGTAATGATTTTAAATAGGAATTTTTTTTAAATCTCAAAACAAGTCTCGTGAATCTCTGTTTATATGGAACGTATATTAGGCCGTTAACTTGGTGTCGTCTAGAAAGTGCTAAGGGAAGGATATGGGTTTAAGGTTTACACTTTTAAGAGAAAAAAAGGATGTTAAAAACCCATCAATTTTAATTTCAGGGCCTAGAATAAAATACTTTATTCCAGTATTCGTAGTCATTAGTCGGTCTAAGGGGAGTAACTCTGCAAGGTCTTTAATGATTCTGTGCTCGGAATTTAACATTTGTGACTAAGGTATAGCAAAGGCTTATGGGAGTAAGATATTTGTATACTGATTAAGTCTAGTCTAGTTGAAGGACAAGGGTAAGGTCGGCAAGATTGAACCTGTTTAGGAGATTTCTAAGGCCTGCTGAATGTTTTTCGTGAAAAGCTGGAAACATTATTATTAAAAAACAATTGTTGTTACATATTCACTTGGTATAATTCACTGGTTATGGTGTAGAGATGGGCTGATTTAAAATATTAAGACATTTATTTCATACATTTTAGGAAAAGTTCTATTTTTTCAAGTTTTTAATGTTAAATATTGAGCGAGCAAACCTACCAGTATATAAATTGGTTAGTTGAAAATAAAAAGTAATGACAGTTCAGTCGGAGTCAACTTACTAAACTCAAGGTTAGTATTACTAGACTGTTGGAATTGATGACACATGGTCAACATAAGAGTAGAGGGGGGGAGTTTTCAGCTGTTTGGAAGCACTACACGTGTAAACATGTTAATTTCAAATAATACATGGTTAAACAGTGATTATTGATATTTCTTTCTGTTCTCCACTCACCGGTCAGTGATTTGGATCGGAGATCAAGGCGTATAGATATACTCTGTCTTCCAACATTTTTGTCTTGACTTGGTTCTTTTTGCAAGTATAAATAAGTAACTTTAATTCCAGGCAGCAATCACTCTCTCGAGAAAGATCACCGCAAAAGTGCGTACAGGAGAAGCAACCGGAAAAGTTGGTATAAATGCAAGTTATAACTTTAATCTTTCTGTAACGATTGCCACAAATTGGTTTTCTGTATGTATGGCACAAGGTTGAAATTCAAGATTAATTTCTTCAAAATCTTAATAGATTACGATTATATATTATTTGTAAACATATACTTTCTTAATAAATAGTCTGAACATGATAGATTCTATTTAATCCATAGATGGGGCCTCGACAGTTTAAACCATTCTTGGTCAAAATGGACCTGGGCGTAATAACATTTAAAGGAAGATCCCACCCTGTAGAATTATTAGAGACAGGTGTGTACGAATAGGATTAGTATGGTAAATTTCCACGTCAGGTTAAAAATTAGGTAGAGTGGAATTTTTCATTTAACATTAGAAGAAGGCTACGTGTCCTGACTGACACCTTCACTGGGAGAGTAAGCGAATGTGTCAAATAGGTAGAGAGAATCGGATGCATTTCGTCTGAATCACTGGAGAGGGCAGTTGGATAGCTGCTTCCACCTCCTCCCCTAAAAGTGGGGGTGTGGGTTGTTTTATGTGTACATGCATTCTGTGAAACATGAATAAAACCCCAAAGAGATTTTTAAAAGCCCAATTTTATTTGTTGATGCTTCTTTTTGTCAAAAAGCAATTATTGGGAAGAAGAGGACAGTGACAGAGAAAAGATGAGGTAGAAACCATGACTGCCATATCACCATAGAAACCCGCTTAGGCAATCCCGTCAACAAAGTGGGCGGCTCGAGGAGAACGCAACGTGAGGATCAACAACATCCTTTGATAATAGTACACACACTCTTCAAATCTCTTAAATTGAGGATTCACAACCCGATGAAATTTAAAGTCATATTGTATTTTACGTGAAAATCTAATGCTAAGTGTATTTAATATTTATAATCCACCATTTTGGATATTTGAATTTCAACAATTTATTAATAGCGATATGATTTGGTTATACATTATTTGACTAACTGTATCAATCCACAAAATAGGCATGAATATAATAACCCTGTCCAGGGGTGGGTTTTGTACTAGTTATTTATATTATACTGTCGGATATTTCTATTCACTCGTTTTTTACTAGAAATGTGTTTTCTGTTAATATATAAAAAATATATTATATGGCATTTTTCAACTTTTCGCATGAATAAGTGTGGGATACGGTCAATTTGAGGACGTTTAAAATAAATGAGTAACTATCAGAGAGAGAGAGAGAGAGAGAGAGAGAGAGAGAAAGAGGGAGAGAAAGAGAGAGAGAGAGTACAAAGACAGACATTAGCCATGACTCTTTTCGCAGAATGTGAGACGTCCTGTCTAGGGTGGGCTCCTAGATCAACATGTGATATACCATGATACAAACAAAACCAATGAGAGAATTAAAACAACAACAACACTTTGTCTGACATCAGACGCTCTATTCAATTTTTATATCAAAGAAAATGTAGCCTAATAATATTTCTGATATAATAATCTTTCCCCCTCCCAGATTGCAAAAGCTTTTTTACTTCATTTAAATTATTACAAATGTAATTTTACCAAGGTATTTTTTGGTATAAGTTAAGTTTCAGTTGACATCTGTATTTGGGAAACAACACTTTATCCGTGGCTTTAGCGACCACCAATCCAGCATAATTCTTATGAGTACTTGGTTTGGTTTGTTTGTTTGTTTCCAGGTTTTTATTTATTCCTTTGACTGTTCCAAACATCTTTATTTTGTCTTTCTTTTCTCTTTTTGCTAATATTGTGCTAGGTTATAGAGGGGTCAATGCGTTCGAAATTGAAAGAGGGGGCGGTGAGTGGGGGGAGTCCACTAGCGAATTTAGATAAAAATGAATATATAGTCCCAACCAACCACACCAGTCTGTAGTTAAGACATATTATATCAACTGAAGCTTATGAGTTTCATTAAAAAAAAGAAGCTAAGTTCTTAATTGTTTTATTCCTGAACTTTCTCTTTCTGAAATACTCCATGTATTAACGTTGCGATGAGTATCTAGTTAAATAAGCTTTTTTCCAGGTTTTTGATTCCTTTGACTGTTCCAAAAATCTTTATTTTGTCTTTCTTTTCTTTTCTTGCTAATATTCTGCTAGGTTATAGAGGGGTCAATGCGTTCGGGGTTGAAAGAGGGGGAAAACTCTCTTTAATTTTACTATTTCTAATCATGTTACTAAATTTACTTGTATTATACTTGTGCTTCTTAATTTTAATTTCATTTTTAGATTCAATTTACCTATTTTTCTCCGTAGCCTTCATTATATAAAGAGTAAACAAGTTTATTTCTCAGCTGTTACTCTACTGGCAGTCTATATCTTATTTTTGTAAAATTGTGAGAGGGAAACACGTCTTAAATTTCTGTTCCCTCTGATAAGTGTGCAGTGAACTTATCTACATATGTACCTGTTTGTAAATATATATATATATATATATGTGGAGGAATTTTTTTGTTTACCTGCGGGAGCTCGGAAATACCCGACTAGTAGACAAGCGCAGGCTATCCTCTCTCGGAGTGTTGGACTCGTAGACCTTGTCAGGTCATCCATCTAAGAGAAGGAAAACTCTGACAATATAATCTTGCTACTAACCATTTACGTCTTGGCAGAAAACTGTTGGGGAGGGAGGCCTCCTTAGTCTTGATCGACAACTTTCCTAGAGCTGGAATCTCGAACAAAGTATCCAGTTTACAAACCTATAATTGCTTCAGGAGTAGATGGGCTCTGCCTATCGCCCGGCCTTCGCACTCCATCTTAGTCTATTAGCCAGGCGTAGAGATACAAGCACTGAGATTCCTCTAAAGAAGCTTGGTACTTGACCTTGTTTCCTGACTGGGGCAATTAACGCCGTCTCTCTTTCTCTCTATCCCGGCAACTTGGGGAAAGTTTTTGTCACTAAGTCTTACATGGCTAGTCTGGGTCATTCTTGTTCCGAAGGTCGAGGGTACAGGTTAGACAGCTTGGTAGTTAGGAGCCCAAACTCTTAGGTAGCGGTAAGAACGGCTGTTCCGTCAACAGTTGCATAATATCGTGGGTAACTGTACGTGCCATGGCGCGCATGGAAAGGGACCCTATAGTTATTCCCGGTGGGCTTTCCCGAGGCCACAACCCCCATGGACCAAGTCACGACTAATGGACTGGTTGTGTGAGCTTATTGGCACCTAACAAACACCCATTTTGCCCTCCCTACTCTAACTCAAAATAAACATGAATTTACAAAATAAAAAAAACAAACCTCAACCAGACACCCAACAAAAAACATCTTTGCCTCCGCCCTTGAGGCTCGCATTCACAAATATCCGGGAACTTAGAACCAACATTAACGACGTAGACACATTTCTCTTGACAAACTCCCCGGATATCCTAGCACTAAGTGAAACGAACCTTCAATCCTCAATTCCCTCTCACCACTTTGACATGACTGATTACCGTCCACTCTACCGTAAGGACTCTGACAAACATATGCATGTGCTAGGAGTTTATGTTCGAAACACGCTCTCCTCGACTAGAGAACATAGGTTAGAATCAGATGACCAAGCCTACATGTGCTTTAGATTGGCTTTACATCACAGAGTTAGTTACTTATATTTCTTATATCGTTCTCCTTCGACCCAGGACTGTTCACTACTTGACTCTGTCTCTGGAAGCTTAGATAGAGCACTCTCACTCGACTCAAATGCCCAAATACATGTATTTTAATGCACACCACCGTGACTGGTTGGGATTCTCCAGCATTACTGATGCAGCTGAGAACATTACCTTTAATTTCTCCCCAGCTCACGACCTCTGACAGGCTGTCACTTTTCCGACCCGCCTTCCGGATCGCGCGGACCAGCAAGCCTCACTTGTCGACCTGTTTTTGACCTCACTACCCGAGGCTTGTGTGGCGAATGCCCATAGCCCGCTCGGAAACTCTGATCACGTTGTGGTAATGATACTTATCACCTTAAAAACTCGTCCAAAAGCTGATGAACCATTGCATAAAACGACGAGAAACTATGAACAGGCTGATTTTGAATCCCTAAGGGATCACATCAGTGACGCTCCATGGGGTGTAACCTTTTTACTCCCTGCTGATCAGTGTGTAAATGAGCTAACCGAATGGGTCAAAGCAGGCATTGATGCTTATGTCCCCACGCGAAAAATCTTCAGCAAACCCCACTCTCAATAGTTCACCTCAGAATGTGCAGCTGCTATTGCTGAGAGGCAGAAGGCATTCCGAAAATTCGGCCGCCATAAGTCAACTGCGAACAGACAAACATTTGTAGAGGCAAGAAA
Organism: Sepiola atlantica; assembly: GCA_963556195.1. Lineage (NCBI taxonomy): Eukaryota > Metazoa > Mollusca > Cephalopoda > Sepiida > Sepiolidae > Sepiola > Sepiola atlantica. The sequence continues at coordinate 153,600,742 of OY744524.1, forward strand.
TGATTGCAAAGTAGTGATAGATGAAGCAAAGAGGAGGTATACAGAGATAACCAAAAAACGCATTTAGTCAGAGAAACTAGGTACTCGTGATTTCTGGAAAATTTACAATAGTCTGATGAACAATGGACAATCGACAATTCCTCCGCTATCAAATCACAATGATGTTGTTTGCTCGGCAACTGATAAGGCTGAACTACTTGCCCAACGTTTCGCCTTAAGCTCCACTCTGGACTCGGCAAACAACCCCCTCCCTAAATTCCCATTGCGGACTGAAGCCATACTTGAGAACCTGGTCATCACCCCGTCTCAAATGAAATCATAAAAAACCTTGACACCTCCAAAGCCTGTGGGCCTGATCTTATACCAGTAATAGTAATAAATAAATGCTCTGCTGAGCTGGCCCCTATCCTCTCCAAACTATACAACAAATGCCTTACTGAATCTTGCTTCCCTGATAGTTGGAAAATTGCTTCTGTGGTACACGTCTTCAAGAATTCTGGAGATCGAACTGATCCTCTAAACTAGTCTAATCAGTCTAATCCCGATCTTTGCCAAAATCTTTGAATAATTAATCAATCTAGTGATAGTCAGCCACCTAGTTAATGCTACACTTCTTTCTCATCATCAATACGGATTCAGACAAGCACTATCTACTGCAGATATCCTAACGGTCATCTCTGAACGCATATACCATACACTGGACAAGGCAGGTTAAGCTTAGGCGGTAGCGCTCGATATATCCAAGGCCTTTGACAAGGTCTGGCATGAAGGGCTTCTCATAAAACTGAACTCATATGGTATTACTGGAAAAATATTTAATATAATTAAATCCTTCCTAACAAAACTAAAGATCCAGGTTGTACTCGATGGTTGTTCTTCTAGGCAGCATAGCATAAATGCTGGTGTACCGCAAGGATCTATTCTTGGACCATTATTGTTCCTGATTTTCATAAATGACCTCCTTGATGCCATTGCGACTGAGATAGGAATTTTTGCTGACGACACCACGCTCTACTCGCGTCATGTGGGTAAAACCGACGCGCACATATCTGAGGCAATGGCTGAATCCTTAGAAAATGACCTCCAATCTGTAGTGGAATGGGGTCAACAATGGAGGGTAACTTTTAATGCCGCAAAAACAAAGCTACTTTCCTTCAATAACTATAAGAAACCTCTTCAACCACCGATTGTCATGGCAAATAGCACCTTGCCTGCGAGTTCATCATTCAAACTCCTCGGCCTAACTTTCACAGATAACATGAATTGGAATAAATACATCGAACACATTGCTAGGGCTGCTGCAAAGGTGGGCTCCCTCTACCGTGCTAGTAAACTTCTCATACCTGACATTATCCTATATCTCTACAAAGCCACCATCCGCCCATGCATGGAGTATTGTTGCCACATCTGAGCTGGTACATCATCCGCTAGTCTCTCCCTCTTAGACAAGGTCCAAAAAAGAGTCGCCAATTTGATAGGTCCTTCACTATCCACCAAGCTCCATCCCCTGTCCCATCGTCGCAATTTTGCTTCCTTGTGCCTGTTTTACAAGTACTTCAATGGATTGTGCTCTGGTGAGCTTGCTGCTCTGGTGCCCCCCCCACGACGTAGATTCGCTAGACCAACCCGACAATCTGCAAAATCCCATCCATACACTGTGGAGGTCATCAGATGTCGAAGAGCTTTATACTCCAAAAGCTTCTTTCCTCGTGCTGCTGGACTCTGGAACTTTCTCCCTGCTGCCTGCTTTCCTGACGTTACTGACATGCAGAAATTTAAAACTAATGTAAACAGATATCTCGCTGCGCAGCTTCCACATTATGCTGCCCCCTCCAAACCTTCATCCTTTGTTTTCTCAGTAGCCCTTACGTCTACAGTGGCGGTCTGCCTTGTTTTGGGTAAACAATTTAAAACAATTTTTTTTAAAAATATAAGTAATTTCTGTGTTATTTAATGCCGAATAAAGGTTTAAAATATAATTCTATTGATAGGATAATTATTTTATATTCCTAGAATAAATTGCTCTCAGAATAAAATTGATCTCGGAATGCATTATTTTTTGAAAACATTATTCTTTGAAAACATTACTCTGTAAAAACATTACCCTTTGAAAACATTATTCTTTGAAAACATTGCTCCTTAGTAGTGGTAATCTTTGTTCTCTCCCGATTGCCCCTCAGCCACAGCCTTCTAGTATGTATTTTGAAAGAAAATAAAAAGGAGAAATAAGGTTTTCATTTTTAGAAGAATCAGATTGAATAATATGAACTAGGGCATGCCGTGACCAGCCGATTGATCGAATGGGGCCTCTCCGATCTTCCGTCTAGCCGAAGTATAGCCCGAAGTGGGGAAATGGCTCAGTCACCAGAATCATGTCCTAAGGCATCATGGATCGCCCCCACGGTCTACACGTGGCCCCGTTTTCGGTTAGGGGTACTCCTCTGCATAGGGGTACAATCGGCGAATTCGTAGCCTCGCCAACAGGGCGAATGAGTACTTGGAAATAAACTTTCGTTACAGACCCGGTAACGAAGGTAGCGTTTTTTAAAATTTTATAGCAATATCAAGATCTGTAGAATGCAAGAACTCGTCAAACTAATCTAAGCGGCTATAGCTGGAATTGCAGGCTGCACATATGGTCTTTTTACACAAGAATTGTAATCTTTATGAGAGACGTCTGTTTCAACTGTGAATGAAAAATGGCGTTTATCGTAGATTTGTTTTATTTATTTTCAGTTGGCTTTTCATCAAAACAGGAGAAATTCGTTTTTCACTTCGGTGTGTTTTACCTCCAAACAAAAAAATGTTAAGTGTTGTGAATAGGCAGTTGCATGGAATCGTTAATAAAACTTGCAATCCTTTCTGCAATTAAACCAATTTTGGTACAAATAAACTTCAGTCTATGCCTGACTTGTCCACCAAGATTTAGTCATAAATGTTCAGTAGTTTTTGTTTTATCGTCGTTTTATGATATGGGGCACTTTGGTGATCGTCTCATCAGTATAATGTTTTATACAAATGTAATTAACACTCACCGGACCATAAACAACTATATTTACATGTGTGGGTTTATCTAAGAAATAATTGTCATCGAAGCAATCTCCAGATTATTCGTGATGTACAGGATGACCACAGAAATATGCCACCCATGGAATCGTTAATACATTTTCGTATAAATTAACTTTGCTCTATGCCTGACTTGTCCACTATGTTTCACTCATGAATGTTTAGCAGTCTGCATTTTCACCGTTCAATGATATGTGAAACGATTTTGTGATCGTCTCATCAATAGCGTGAGTGTTTTTGAATGGGCTTCTCACTCACTGGACTTGAAGCTCCCATATTTTTATCTATGGTGTAACTACTAATATAATATATATGACAACAATTCCCAGACTATTTCTAAATTGTAGAGGGTCACCTCATCCAATAGCAGGGCAATGCCAAGAAAAGAGTGTGTCAGAGTTATTGCCAATTTTGCACGTCGTATTCAGGTATGTTTTTCACTGAACGGCGATAAAATAAAGACTATTTGACATTCATGACCAAAACTTGGTGGACAAGTCAGGCATAGACTTAAGCTTATTTGTACTAAATATGGTTGGGTTGCAGAAAGTATTGAGAATTTTATTTACGATTCTTTGGGTGGCATTTTTAGAGAGTCACCTTATAATAGAAAAGATTTTAAGACAACAAAGAATGGATATTCTAAAGACGCCCTATATAAAGTCTCTTTCGAACTTTAGTGTGACTGACTGACCGACAGACCCTCTTATAGAGATTCGTGGACGCATTTAAAAGGCTAATTTTGATTTAATGCACTGTACTACTCCTCTTGGTTCTATTGGTGTCATTCACGCACTAATACTGTTGCTAAAGGCATGAACGTGCAATTTCTCTCAGCTATGCATAAAACAGCAAATTGTATTTAATTAACCGTTTACAATAAGCATTTATGTTTTCTGTATAAATAACACGAAAAGGGTTGATATGCCGAAAGACTAACGAATCTAAACAATTTTTATGTTTTTTTTACTGTATCTACTCTTCACTATCTCTTTCTTTCGTTCTTTTTTCTTTCTCTCCTTCCCACTCTCTCCTCTTTCTTTATTGTAATCGTCTCTTTGTTTCTCATCCATTTCGTTGTTTCTCCTTTTTTTTTATATATATACGGCTATAATCACGTTGAGACACCAGTTCCCGTAAGATCACCGAAGTTAAGCAACTTTTACCCTAGCCAGTACTAAATGGGGGACCATTTGAAAAAAAAAAAAAAGAGATGCTCTATATAAAAAAACTCTTCGAATTCAAAAGAATCTACAACTTAATCGTATACAAAACATGTACGATGTGTCGCAATACAGTGTCTCTTTTAAAGGAGCTGGACCTTTTGTCTAACTCTACCCTCGTGGGGAGGTAGGAAAATAGAGACATGCCATAAATCTTAAGACCGCCTTCTCTTCCTACCCCGATTTCTTTCATCGTCTCTACATCACCACGTGATAAATTACGGTCAAAGGTCGAAAATTGATTTCTCGTTTTCTGATGACCATTTTTTATTTTAAGAAATTTTGGTTTATTAAAATAATGGAACAGTTTTCCGAAAATAGTTTTGAAGTCTTAAACAAAACAAACAGTTGCGGATTTGGTTACGCTGAGACAGCCTAGCAAGAAGGCCAGCATCATTTATCATGACAAGCCAGACAAAGGGGCATCCGAACTAATTACTTCCTCCAGAAACGAAGAAAACTCGGAAAAGAAAACTGGAATCGTTTAAGATGTGTCTAGTTGTTTAGTAACAAAAGTGAAATTTCAATCTTTAGCGTAACATACCAACAGAAAACAACAACAATTTTAAACACAAAACGTAACATACCACCGTTTTTTTGTTTGTTTATTTTTACTAGCAAGTCACTGCTTACCAAAGGCCAAAGGCCACTCAAGGATAAGGATATTTGAGATTGTAAAGTGGACGGTGAGACAACATTGTGAGGATAGTAACGATGCTGGTAGCTGGTCATAATTTGTTTATTCAAGAGGACAGCTCAACAAAAATTTGTTTACATTAGACTTGAAAACGACTATGTTGTAGTCGGCTGTGAAGCAGCCTCGTGATATTGTGTTCCACAGACGGGCTGTTCTAGTGAAGAAACTTTTCTCATGGAAGTTCCGCTTAGTTTTAGTTACACAGAGGTAGAAAGGGAAATTATTGACAGTGATTGTGGGTAGACGAGTTTCTTTTGTGCCGTGAATACTATTTCGAACTTAAGCATAACATACCAACGATAATGTTATTTCACACTTCAGAGTTTACAGGCCAACAAAAAGTATATTCAAAGCTAAAGCTTGATGTATAAACAAAAGTGCTATTACAAACATAACTGTAACAGACCGATCGACGGACATAACCCCTTATAAGGATCTAAAACAAGATGCAACTAATAGGTGCGTTATTATCGCTATTTTCTCTTCTAAGGCATTTGCAGTGTTTTGCGGTGTCTATCCCATAATAGCCTAGTGTAAAATACATAAAGACATAAGTACAGCGCGCGAATCACATGGTCTAAAATCGCAATGCAAGAAATTAGCAGATATGAATCTTATTCATTTACTTCCATGTAATATTCACAATGACCAGGTTCTTCCGAATTATTATTATCTTATGTTAATATTCAAAACATATTATTAACGTAAAACACATTTGTTAACGGAAAATGTTGTTGTTAACGTAAAATAATTATTGTTTTTAACAATTTTCTTCTATCCCGTCACAACCCCTTACCTCTCTCTCTTATACATATATACATATATATATATATATACAATAATATTTTTTAAAATAAATATTAAATATTTAAATACCTAGAGACATCGATGTTTCATGCTAACGCAATCTTCAGTCTAGGAACTAATTTTCAACGGTCGGTGGGCGCGAACCCCGAACACAAATCGCCACTGATTCGTAGTCGGTGATCTTAACCAAAGGGCCATCGTCAATTAATTAGTAAATGCAGAATAACTTTAACTGTAAATAGCGACACGTGGCCGTTATTTACCAGGCAGCTCAGAGTTGCCTTCGAACCGGTGTTCGGATCTCGCATATAGCTATTAGTACTGCTTGTTATTAAAGCTACTCGAAAGTGCTCAGCTCTTGTGGGAAGGGGGGCTGATAAACAATAATATTTTAAAAAATAAATATTAAATATTTAAATACCTAGAGACATCGATGTTTCATGCTAACGCAATCTTCAGTCTAGGAACTAATTTTCAACGGTCGGTGAGCGCGAACCCCGAACACAAATCGCCACTGATTCGTAGTCGGTGATCTTAACCAAAGGGCCATCCTCAATTAATTAGTAAATGCAGAATAACTTTAACTGTAAATAGCGACACGTGGCCGTTATTTACCAGGCAGCTCAGAGTGACCTTCGAACCGGTGTTCGGATCTCGCATATAGCTATTAGTACTGCTTGTTATTAAAGCTACTCGAAAGTGCCCAGCTCTTGTGGGAAGGGGGGCTGATAAACAATAATATTTTTTTAAATAAATATTAAATATTTAAATACCTAGAGACATCGATATATATATATATATATATATATATATATATATATATATATATATATATATATATATATATATATAAAACAACAAAAAAAACTTCACCTACCCATCAACTGAAAATTTTGTCAACACAACTATCATTTATACCTTTTTTATTAATTATTATTATTTTTATTAGTAGTAGCATTATTGTTTGTAGTATTATTTGTAGTAGTACTGTTAGTGGTAGTATTGGTTGGTATTATTATTATTATTATTATTATTATTATTATTATTATTATTATTATTATTATTATTATTATTATTATTATTATTATTATTATCATACCCACAACGATTAACACTAATTGTCATCTTCTGTATTTTTCTTTACCCTTAAATACCCCCTTATATGTTTATCCATTTATTGATTAATATTTCTATATTTTTTAGATTATTTTTTCGCTTTTTTCGCTTTTTTAGATTATAGTTTTTAGATTATTTTTAGATTATCATTATCAATTATTTATTACTACTATTATTAATATCTTAAACTTAATTATTTGACATTGAATTATTTTTTATTTTTTTATTTTTCATTTCTGTACTTTTATCAAGATAATTATTGTTGTCAGTGGTGACATCATGTCTGATGTTACTATCATAGTTATTGTTATTTGTGGCAATGAAATTAACAGTACCACTATTATTAATAATATTGATATTGCCATGTTTTACCGTTACCTTACTTTTGCTTCCACTGCCATTTGTTGTTGTTGTTGTTGTTGTTGTTGTTGTTATCATCATCATCATCATCATCATCATCATCATCATCATCATCATCATCATCATCATCATCATCATCATCATCATCATCATCATCATCATCATCATCATCATCATCATCATCATCATCATCATCATCATTATCATTATCATTATTATTATTATTATTATTATTATTATTATTATTATTTTTATTATTATTATTATTATTATTATTATTATTATTATTATTATTATTATTATTATTATTATTATTAATAACGCCGGCATTTTCTAGTTATTCTTTAGTTATATATCTTTTAGTATTTTTATTATCATTCATTTATTATTTTCATTATTTCACCTCAATTATTAGGGGTATCTATTATTATTATTATTATTATTATTATTATTATTATTATTATTATTATTATTATTACTACTACTACTAATCCTGTTATATTTAACGAATATATTTATTTATTCATAGTAAGCAAATAAACTCTAGACAAATTATAAAGACAATTTAAAACCAGAATCGGCGACACATTTGATCACCGCCCCACCACCACAACAATCACACGCATCTGACCGGTTTGCCCGCACGCACACATACACACATATACACAATATTACAGTTCACTTGAAAAAATACATTTATAAACTCGACGGTTTTTTTTTTGACACTTGATTCGTGCATGTCTACCCCCTCCTTCTCTCTCGATCTGAATCAACAGACGTCCTCTTTTTCTCCTTCTTTTCCTTTATGTGTATACCTTCCCACCACCTCTCCCTTCATTATGTGTTCCTCTTTCCACCTTATATTTTTATTTATTTATTTATTTATTTGCCCTGTTTGTTTCAGATTTTAGATTTTAGATTTTTTGTTTTTTGTTTTTAGATTTTTTAGATTTTTTAGATTTTTAATTTTTAACTTTTAATTTTAATTTTTCAACGGCCTCAATTTTTGAAATGTTAAATTTCTTTTCTTCTTCTTCTCTTTCTCTATCCCTCCATTTCATTCTCTCCAAATATGATCTGAGGTTAAGATCGGATTCTAACACTGCCTGATGAGATCTCAGTTTATAGTAACTGTTGATCGATAACATCGACATGCCAGTGTCGCAGATTTTGTACATGTCTGTGTAAATAAAATTATCATATATAAAACTCTATTTTGATGTTGAGCACTTTTTATAAACCCGGTTAAAATTCTCTGGATTACTACCCTGTGGATATTTTCCACCTGGATTATTACCATTATTATATATATATATATATATATATATATATATATATATATATATATATATATATATATATATATATATATAATTAACTTGTTACAAATATCCAAGGGGTATAAATCCGAAGGAAGTTGAAACCGGGTTCATGAGAGTGCTCAATGAAAATTCAGAGCAAAATATATGTTGTTGATGGTTTTATTCCATTTTGTTTATTTTAAACGTTAATGAAACACAATATATTATGTAGCAAAATGGAATAAAACCATCAACAATATATATATATATATATATATAATGCTGTCCTACTTTTTATCCTCTTTCGTCCCGTTAGCCCCCTATGGAATTCTTAGTCAGCTACACGTGGTGATAGGCATGCCTTCGCCTTATCCGACCGTATCTTGCCCTTAGGGACAGCATCTCCAATATGTCATTTCTTATTTCCTTATCATATGAATTTGACTCACGTTTTAAGAGCCTATATTATTTTTATATGTTTGTTATCTGTCATTTTATTTACATCTCTATCGCTTCTTCATGAAACCCATACTCTTCGCATATCTTCTAAAAGTTCGTTAATGGCTGTAACTTATTTTCTCTTATATCTTTTCATATTGTAACTTTCTACAGGTTTCCTGTTAGTAAACTCTCCGCAGTTTCATTTTCTCATACTTAAAAATGGCGTTGCTTTAAACTTCTTTTTCTTCTCATTTTATTTGTTATTGAAATGGTGTTTACAAAATGTTTATTGTTTCTTTTTAGTCTCATCATTTTTTAGTGAATACACCGATGGATAAAAATGACCGTGATAATTAACGATGTTTATTTGACTTTCGTGCAGAAAATACTATATAGAAGAAGACCGCCCTAGAATATAAGTATTCTGTCATGTGCGGGTGGTGAAGTTGTGAGAGAAAGAGGAATGCTATCGTCGTACCCAAGCTAGACTCTATGTTTATAAGATCAGACTCCGTTATTATGTGTGTTGGACGCTGCTGATATCTGAAGATGTCCACACTAAGCAAACAACCAAATACATAAAGAGTTCGCCAACTTACGAACCTAGATGTACCCCCACTAACGCCGGGGAATATGAACATTTCTTTTAAGCAAACCTAACTAAAAGGCGAAACACCTACACACACAATAACTGAAGTAAAGATCCTTTTTTGAATTACAAAAATTTAAAAATAACTCCTTCATAATTTAACAAATACTAACAACAAGCAGCTTTTTATAAATGTAGATTATCTTTTATGGGAGAACACAAGAAAATAAACACCGGCCAAGTCCTACCGATGATTTGTGCTGGTCCAGTGTTTTTTTCCGAAAATTGCTATAACGGAAGGGGGCTGACAAAGAAGTTTGCTTGGACCAGCCGGATTTTACCCTACATCCAGAATGACAAGACCGATGACACCCGGATACCACCAACAGAGACTTTAATGTGTAGTTTTTAAATAACATAATTTATATTAGCTCTTGTAAGACCTATTATCGGGCACTTTATTGTCTTTTAACAACTAACTTATGATACATGCTATATATATATATATATATATATATATATATATATATATATATATATATATATATATGTATGTATATATATATATATATATATATATATATATATATATATATATATATATATATATATATATATAGCGTTAAAGTGGATAATTATGGTAAGAAATCCAAGTAAGAGAGTTCAATGTAGAAAACAGAGCAAGAATAGAATATAGAAAGAACACATTCACATACACATTGCAACTGTCAGCATTTATAATTTATTTCGACTTCCTAGTCTCTTCAGAATGCTTACGGGACAGTTACATATTGGAAATCAATGATTGGAATATGTTTTTAGAGACATGATGTTTCATTTCAATTACTGACGTTTCACGAATTTCTGGCTCCGGATTATATTAGATTAAATCATTTCGCGATTCAATCATTTCACCAGACAATATCACATTCAAATTGGATTTTCGATATTTACATTGTTACAATGTCTTTCAACCCATTTTTGAAACCTTCTTTGAACACATTCTGCTTTATGCACACAAGAAGATTTTTTTGTTATAAATTTTCAATTTAATGCTTACTAATAATGTATAATTGTGTTAGTTTTTCCTGTCTGAGGAGAAGATAAATTCTTTGAAAATCCATGGATTAAAGGCCAGTTCATTATACTTCTTGATTATATCCTATCTTGAATAATCAATGCTCGATGTACGAGATAGAGCAATAGTATAAGTAACTAAGTGAAGAAAATAAAAATTGGATAAAATGCAATATTTATTAAATCATCAATTGTTCAAACAAAGCATAGATGAAAATTTTGTTTCTTTCCTTAATCTATAGATTTTCAAAGATATAGTCTCATCATCGGAAGAAATTTGACGGATAAGTCAGTGAAATTTACTGTGATTCAAACCTTTGAACATTTTACTGACTTATCTGTCCCATTTCCTCTGATGATAAGAGCATATCTTTAAAAATATATGGATTAAGGAAATAATTTTTTACATAAGCTTGGTTTGAACAATTAATGATTCAATAAATGTTGTACTTTATCCTATTTTTATTCTCATCACTTATCTACTCATATATATATATATATATATATATATATATATATATATATATATCTATAGTAATCCAGGTAAAATAAGCATCCACATTCAACCCTGCTAAAAAGAGTGATCAATATAAAATAGATCTTTGATATATATTATTATTATTATTTATACAGACACGTACATAATCTGCGAAACTATCATTCTTTCCAAATCTTTCCGCCTGACTAACAGCTGTTGATCGATAACATCGACATCCCAGTGTCGCAGATTATGTACAACTCTGTATAAATACATAAAATAATCATATATATATATATATATATATATATATATATATATATATATATATATATATATATATATATATATATATATATACCTATTTTTATATGCTCCATGCTAATATTCCTTTATTTCATATGAATTTCATTCTGCATTTATTAATATACATGTTTAACCAAACATAATTTAGTTTTAGTTTCTTACTTCTACACAAGTTGCCTTACCAAGAGTTGAAGTCTAGTCCACTCTACTATTTAATCACGCCTAAAGGCATGATGGATAGATTTCTACATTTACCTAGGTAAAAGAGATGCAATAACCGATGAAAAATCCGAACACTACGCGCCGGTAACTATTCTACGATACTGTCTTGTCCTGATACGGTTATTAATCTTGAGCGGGTTCATCCGGCTTTATCCATTGTGAATTGTTTAGGGAATATGAAATTCGCAACATGTCCCCAGTCGCATGTGCATCCCATTCAAGCGAGATGATTTTGATGACTTTGCAATTTTTTCCAAGGAAATGTCGCAATCCTCCCACATACAGCGCCTGATATTCCCAAATGGTCACCCATCTTGTACTGACCAGACTCAACCCCGCTTAACTTCGGTGATCCAGTGAAAACCGGTGCGTCAACATGATCATGGCATCCTCACTCCATGTTCAATTTTTTTAGGTGCATTTACATATATTAAACTTTTGCATCCAGAGGACGAATATGCTTGCTAGAACAAATTTAACAGATTTTCGTTTAATTTGATGAACATTTAGTATAAAATATGGTTGAGTAATAGTCGAATCGATCCAGCACGTTTTTGTTACGTAAAAAATGTATTGATAGTTTTTCTATATTAATTGATTTTTTTTAAGTAATCGATGGCTTCACTATTATTATCCTCATTCTTTTTACCAAAAATCCACATATTTTATGTTCAACTTTTGTTTCAAATTCCGTGTAGTAAAAACCCAAAATAAAAACTACTTGGAATTTTCATCGTGAAGTCTGGGGAAAAATAATTTCCCACAGAAAACAACTCCCGCATCTCTGACAACTCCCTAACATCGGCCGCCATGATTGCGGGGAGGGAATAAGCGTCAGTGCTTGGGGAGAGGGAGCGTCAGTGCTTGAGGCGGGGGTGGGAAGTGAGCGCCGGGTTGTCGTGCGTGAAGAATTATCTTTCCATTTAACTCTGTCGTTGCTTTTTATTTCTGGGACACGGGTTTTCCAAAGTCCTCCGCTTTGATAACAGCAGCGGAATGTGGTTGATGGTTTTGGGATGGGTTGGGTGTGACTGTTGATCCTTATAGTAGTCGGTTTGCTTGAGGGAGGGGACGGGGAATTTATTGCAGCGGAGATGGGGCACTATAGCTGGGGATGGTGTCTGGGCGAGTCTCAAACAATGGAGCTTCAGATCGACTGACTCATGTTCGAATCTGACTTTTTGCCAAGGGACCGATATTTTGCATCATCATCTACCATCATGTGATGGCGCTGGTCCCCCTTCTCTCTCACAATCTGGCTCGTTCTCTCTTTCTCTATCTCTCTCTCTCTCTCTCTCTCTTTATTTATCTCCGCTTCGAACTGCTATTTTCCGTTGTCTGTAATAAATAGTTTGTTGTTGATTGTTAGGTGTTTTTTTTTGGGGGGGGGGGCAGTGCTTCATGTCCGTTTAATAACCGAATTATTAGAAAACATATTTTCATTTCGATCCACATTAAAAACACCTAAGTTCAATGCTGATTTTCTAGGTAAACGGCCCTTTTTCGATTTACAAGATTGTTGTATCAAAATATGACTTATGTTTCTAGCCTGAATACCCGTCCCAGGAATCGTTAATAATAATACGCCACACTGAAAACTTTCAATAATTACAAAATTACGTATTAGAATGTATTAAAGTGGAATATTTTGAAGGTTGTTCTACAACGAAAGCTTGCAACAAAAAAATAAAATGAATGAATTTTTCATTTAAAATTGCACGATTGTTGATTTTCAGAATATTTCACTTTAATACATTCAAATCCGTGCTTAAAGATGTTAATTTCCTTACTTAAAAAAGCGCCAATCTGCGCATAACATCGCTAGGACTACACTTTCTTAACGTCTTCTGCTCGTGTCGTGATTCGACCCCTCAGGGTTAATACCATCAAAATGAGGAGGAAGAAAAATAGAAAAAGAAAAACAACTATAAGACAGTCTCGCCTGACAAAGTAGTTCTACAACGAAAGCTTGCAAAAAAAAATTAAATAAATGAATTTTTCATTTAAAATTGCACGATTGTTGATTTTCAAAATATTTCACTTTAATACATTCTAATCCGTGTTTCAAAGATGTAAATTTCCTTACTTAGAAAAAGCGCCAATCTGCGCATAGCATCGCCAGGACTACACTTTGAACTATGAATGGTAGCAAGATGAAACTGGTACTATTTAAAAGCTAAATTCATTAAGTTTTTTGTAATACTAATTATTTTTTCATATCTTTTCAGGCCCAGTAATGGCGTTTACTCAACCAGAAAAGACGTTTTTCGTCCTGTAATTTTCAAAAAAACTGAATCTTTGACACGTGTTTAACGTGCATTTCGCACAGAATTCCGAAAAGAGGCAATGTCTAAGAAAGCTGTTAACGGACCATTATTCCTTACAAGAGCAACAAAAGAACGAAAAATGACTAACGCGAAGACAGAAGATGCACAAAAAGAAATCGCAGGATGTGAGATCTGGAGACCTGGGAGACCAGGGCATGAGAACGTGATCATCTCGCACAGACCGTTCAATCCATCTGTCTGACAGTGTTGTGTTCAGATACTGTTTAACCTTGAGGCTCCAGTGCGGTGGCGCCCCATCCTCTGGAAAATAAGTCGTCAGACTCTTCTTTACTGTTTAACTTATCTATTAACCAGTTTTCCAGCATGTCGGGGTATGTGTCACCATTAACTGAACCTCTGTATAACATTGAAACGACGCCATTTTATTTACTCATAATGTTGATTCCTGCTTTAAGTTCAACATATTAAATTATAAAAAAGTAAGAACATTTGATAACATTTTTACATTCTGTGAATTTTCCTGACATCGTCAACACGATAAAAAGCGAATTTGTTTTATTTTAGTTCATTTTTGCTTAGTTTATTTTTGTATTGTTATTTTGTGACAAGTTCTAAAGGACTCTATTTTTAACAATACTGGCTAACGTTGAAGAAAGTGTGAAAATAATGCTATAGCGACCTTTTTAACGACTATATAACATAAAAGCGACGCCATTTTCTTAGCTGATAATTTGGATTCCCGGTTGAATTTTTAAGATATTAAATGTAAAAACAGTTACATGTTAAAAAAAGTTTTTTACAATGTGATATCACTGATAACTTAGATTAAATTAATTAAATCAATTATATAATTTATGAATTCGCTTATAATTAAAATTAATGATTTATCTTTTCAGTACTGGATTAATCACTGTGCATGGTGTCTGTATATGTGAGTGACTTCCTTAGTTATGATCACTTCGTCTGACTTACGTGTTGGGCAATGATTATTATTATTAAACTTGCGCACCTATCAAATTAACTAAATTATGATTAATCAATTAGTGATTAAATAAATGGAATAATTCATGAATTCCATTCGTGATTAGATGACGCCTCTAAAGTTATTAAATAAAGCGCTGATTCGTTCATCTAATTAATACAGAGTAGGCGAAAAGACACGATAGCATAACTTGAAGAACTGACAATGATGATCAGGTCTTCGCCGCTTGTATATTGGTTTTTATCTGTGGGATTAATCGCACCCTATATAGAATAAGGGAAGTCACTGCAATGATGCTCTGAAGACAATAGCTGTCGTCAATTTAGAATCTGGTGTGTTTTGGTGTGGAATTACTTACTTCTAACAGCAACCAGATGTGACACAAGACCGAAAGATGGGGGCAATCAGTTCTACCCCGAGGAAGCTACTCTAGTCTGGTACAAAAAAAACGAGAAACGGCCTCGTCAGAATTACCAGGTAAGGGCGCCTCAGTCTATCGGACATAAACCAACACTCTTTCCCAAAGGAAGAGGCAATGCCTCGTAAGACACACCTTTTAAGACTGGGCTGAACCATACCTCATTATGCCATTACCAGCAAGGAAGTCTCTAGGTTGCCAGAATGATGCCAAGGCGAACCTCAACTAGTATAAAAAAGGGCAGAGAACCAGCCATTCTAAATGTTGGTACATTATTAGAATGGTTTATATAGACCCATGGTCCAATGGATATAGACATTGAATAGATTTTAAAAACAAAAAATCACTTCTACATGTCATGGCTGACGGAACGAAAACAATCTACTCCCGGATATATATATATATATATATATATATATATATATATATATATATATATATATATATGTGTGTGTGTGTGTGTGTGTGTGTGTGTATGTGTGTGTATGTTGGTGTGTGTGTGTATTATTGTTGTTTCTTAGATGTTAATCCAATAAAAGTATAGTGTTTATAAAAACGTACTCAATAACAAGTAGAGCTGTTTTAGTATACATTTTTATTTATTTATTTATTTATTTATTATTATTATCATTATTATTATCATGTTTGTATTAATAAAAATGTATACTATACATATAACCATTCGCAGACAGGCTGTTTCGCTGTATCACAACTCTTCAATGCGGATAGACTAGTACCTATTCCAAAGCTAGGGATCGTATACATAGAGACAGTAGTAAACATAGATTTTAGCTACTATATCTTTATTTTTCAGTAAAGAGATTCATTTTTTTACAGCCGTTTCATCATTTATATAAGCAATCAACGTTATCAAGCATATTTCGACTCTTCTAGGACAATGACTCGCAGGAAACACACATGAAAAAACCCCGAAACGACTTTCTTTAGAAAACATTCCTTTAGATCCGTCTTTTTTCCAAACAACACCTATATTTATTCCAAAACTAACGCCATTTATATATATATATATATATATATATGTGTGTGTGTGTGTGTGTGTGTGTGTGTGTGTGTGACTCATCTTTTAATCTTTTAGGTAAGTGTTATTGAAGTTTTATAGATCATACAATCATCAGAAGGAAATCAATAAATTCCCAAATGCTTTCATAAATTACGCAATCTGAATTTGTATCCACATGTTTAAAAGTGTTCGGAATTTATTAATGAACTTCTTATGATTCGGTGAATCATGAAACTGCAGTAAATAGTTAAGATAAGAACCATTAATTATTTATTAGTCTCATATATATATATATATATATATATGTAAAAGCAGCATGCGATACAATAAAAATTATAGAATGCATAAATATGTGAGTCACTGTTTTAATGATTTATATCAGTCAAGCCGTCTGTTAGAC
>OY744524.1:153622533-153767533 GCA_963556195.1 Sepiola atlantica
TGCCCTACTATTTAATCTATAGAGGGAGGATATATGGATTCATACTTTCTCCAAGGGTATCAAGCCTTACCGTGTATGCTTGTCCTGTTTGAGATAGATTACCGCAGGTCAAACAGCTAGACTCAGCATTGAACAACACCCGCCTATTAATCACTGGCTGCCTGAATTCTACCAACCTGAACAACCTGCATCTATTCGCTGACATTACCCATTTAGATGTGAGACGGGAAATTGCCAGCCGAGTAGAGATGACAAAAGCTATACAGTGATGAACGCCATCTCCCTCATGAACGTGAACCAACGGTCCAACGACTGAAGTCATGTCGAATCCCTAACAACATCTCAGAAAAAGACCAAGCTACAACTTTAAACACGACGGCTAGAAGATGCACCCCCCCCCCCACTGACATGGGAATCGCCTTGGCTCCAGTGGAAAACACTCAACTGACTAAGAACGGGAGTGGGACAATCACAAGTTGCTATTAATATATAAGGCTACACAACTGACACGACCATTTGTGAATATGGAGAGGAGGACCATACGATGCAACACTGTATTGTCTGCCCTTTACTGCACAGGCGGTACAGCTGAACATATCTTGCAGAGTACAACAATGATGCAAAAGACTGCATAAAAAAGAGCTGGAAACTGTTGTATGCCACCCCGCTTCAAAGACACGAAAAGGAGAAGATTATGTTATTTGTGTTAACCTGTTACGTTCCTGACATGCCCGATGCAATCTTTTGACAGGAATACATTTTTTGTCATATTCTTCTTTTCGGCTCCAACACATGGTTAACTTTCATCAAATTTAGAAAAACATAAATTGTTTCACTTAAATAATGTTATGGATCATTTGTAAAAGCGCCCTCCCCCTAAAATAAATCCCACCACCATCCCCCAAACAGATGAAGTTTGTGTTGGAATAAAAATGACACCCACATGCTTTACAGACACGCAAAAAAGAAAGCTCGGCGGCTTCCAGAGGATAAGGGTTAAAAGTATTTGTTTACATTAAACTTGCAGACGACCATGTTGTAGTCAGTTTGGAGTAGCCTAGCAGTATTTTGTTCCACATATGGCATGTCATAAAAAAGAAATAATGGTTCATAGAAGGTACGTTTGGGTTTTCGTAGATAGATAGAGAGAAAGAGGGAGTGAGAGAGAGAGAGAGAGAAAGAGAGAGAAAGAGAGAGATAGAGAGTAGAGAGGGGAACATGTTCTTGTTACTGTTGTAGCTAAGCTGTAAAGGGACAATGGCTTGTAGCTCAGTCGAGCACCTACCACGAACATAACGATATAGTAGAGAGATGCCAGCAGCACTTTTGTGTGAAAGAGTCTGCTGGATAGAGAAGAGATCATTCAGCACTCGATTGTGAAATCGGTTTTGTACTTTGTCAAGGCAAAAGAGAGTGCACCAAGCGGCGCATCGTTAGATATGGCAGCAGTACTTCCCATCTTAGGACATATCTGGCTCTTATAGAGTTAGAGGATGCATCAGGAGTAGGGTAGTTGTTGGAGAACTACACACACACTATATATATATATATATATATATATATATATTTATATATATATACATTAATTATTTTTTATGTACATGAAAGTAATCCATAAACACGTGTTTCTTGCTATCAGCCGTCATCTGCCTGGCTAACTTATACATGCTTATGATAGCAAATAGCCAAAACACGTGTCCATGAATTACTTTTATGTACGTAAAAAGTAATTAATATATATATATGCCCTAGTAAGATCGACTTAAAGAAATATTGTGCATACTCTTTACCGCGTAGGAACTGAAAAATACAAAACACGCTTTACAATCGCCAGTAAAAACAATAATAATTTAAAAAAGCATATCTATTAATAATGGAGTTCATGTATCTGTCTGTCTGCCTGTCTGTCTTTCTGTCTGTCTGTCTGAAGCCGAAACTCTATCAGAGTAGTATGACTATTAAATCAGTCCGCCAGCTTCATTATATACTATGAAAAACCCCGCCGTAAACACTATGCGCGTTTCTCAATTTACATAATCAATTGCTTTTGAACTTCTAATAAATTAGTATTCGCAAATATACACTCATATACAATTGTTTTCTTCAGATTTCCACATGTATTTACGCTACTTTGCTCGCTAATAATCTTACTTATAAATTATAATTATTTCTTTTATTATTCATATATATATATATATACATGAAATGCGTTACGTAGTTGATATAACTATGACAACACTGATTAAACAGCCAGGGTTAATCCATTGAATTGCTTCCTTCCGTTAATTGAGTATGGACGCAAGACGGCACGTTTGTAAACAAAACGCTGGCATTCACTGTGCTACTTTTTATTAAAACGTTCTGAGTTTGTTTATTTTCTTAATCTTATTAGCCATTATGTTTTAAAACACAAATTCACTAAATCAAATTGTTTAATTAAAATAATAATTGATTTAAAAATTACTATGTAAAAACACGCACACGCACACATTATAACGAATTTTGTTAAGGTAAACTTTTTCTTTCCGAGAATTAAAAAACTATTCGTGTTTACTGTATTTGATTTTTTAATATTTTCATATCCAATATTATCATTTTTTCAGTACCTCAACTGAATTTATGATTACACCTTATACGCTATTAAGCTTTCATTTACAAACTGTTTTTTATTATTCCATGTTTTATCTATTAAAAAAAAAGATGTGATTTTTTTTTCTTTACTGTCAACAAAAAAACTAACACATTGTACTAGAAAACTATACAACTGATTTTAGAATCAAATTGTTTAATTAAAAAAGGTCATTAAACAAACACACACACACCTACACAAACACACACACATCGTGTTCACTGTATTTGATTTTTTGGTGCTTTTTCACTTTAGGACCCGCGCTAACTTTGACCCCGTCGTAAGGGTTAGGCTCAAGATCAAAGTGGAGGTTAGGGTTAAGGTTAGGGTTTTTTTTTCCTTTTTAATTAAAAATATTTATATGTATGGGGGGAGGATAGAAACAAAAATTGGGGGAAGGCGGTAAAAAAAAATTGTTTTTCTTTTCTTAACTAAAAATATTTCTCTGTATGGGAGAGGGTAACATAAAAAACATTGAGGGGTGGTGCAAAAAATTTGTTTTCTTTTAAAACTAAAAATATTTCTATTTATGGGGGAGGGTAAAACAAAAATCGGGGTAGTGTCAGGATTTCTTTTTTTTCTTTATTTTTAACTAAAATATTCTTGGTCATAAACAAAGAAAATCAATGTCGAACCACCCAAGAAATATGACTGGGGCTCCATCGGTTTACGCGTGAGCGTTCATTTCTGAAGCGGCAGACTAGCAAAAATATGCGACCGGAGGGAGCATATATTTGCTAGTATATATAATGTTCGTATCAATAACATTTTATACTAAAGAACAGCTCTACTTGTTATTGACCACTTTTTATAAACACTAGAGTTTCAACGGATTAACCTCTACAAAAACTAATATAATACATTTACCAAGTGTTCAATAAAAAGTACATATGTTCTTTAGTGTACTTTTTATTTATACAAACATTATTGGTTAAATATATGCATACATGATTCAGTTATACTCTTCATAGAGAGTCAACCTTTTCAGACCAAAACAAAGAATTGAAATGAGATGGGAAACTTTCTTATTTAGTAAATTTTCTAAGATGGGATGTGTTTATAATACAACGGTCAAACTTAGTATCACATTACATTTTTTCCCGTTAAAACTTTCAATCCGTTTCTATCCCCGCGTTTATGCCCCCATTTATTTTATATTTCTTATCTTTATCTTTTTTCTTTTATCGCGTACTTGAAGTATATCATTCTTGATATCAACCCTAGAAATCTTAGCGCTAGCTAAATTCAGTACTTCTAAAGCTAACATACAAAGCCACAACCTACATACATATATGTTAAGATATCAATAGCTCACCATATAAAATACACAAATATATATATATATACATGTGTGTGTATATATATAGATACCAATATATAGATACCTATATCTACATACTCTGATCTCTATATAAAACATATAAACGCACATTATCTGCATATACATAAGTACACCCACATACACATATATATACATACATATATATATATATATATGTATATATATATATATATATATATATATATATATATATATATATATATATATATATACATACAGATCCACACATACACATTCTCATATATATATATATATATATATATATATATATACATATTACTAACGGATACATCTCTTTTCGTACTGATTAGCACAGTATAATATATTCTCTCTATATAAATATATGTCAATGTTAACCTCATTCTGTTATATTTCTTAACGGTTATTGAATTAATTCACTATAAACATAGTTTATACATAAGATTACATGTGCGTTTACATATATTCATGCATATGCATAACTAGACACATACATATATCTATACCTAGACATATATACACATAATCCTTACGCATATATACACAAGCACATTTATTACTTATATCTTACTTATACTCTCACCTATTAGCATACCAGATACACACATAAGCATATATAAACATCTACCGACATACATTCATATATATATATATATATATATATATATATATATATATATATATATATATATATACAAACTACACACAGTGACATGCAAATACGCCTATAAATATATGCATAAGTACATATGTATATAAAGAATTAAATTCTTACATACGTATAAATATACACATAAAAAGCACTTATCAATGTAATTATATACACACGTACGCACACATCTAAACACATCTGTATCCTATTTACATACATGTGCGTGTTTTTTTGAAGGTTTACCAAAACATTTCGTTCATGAAATCATTCATCACCACAAAATAATTTTTTTCCTCTCAAAGTTTATTTATTTATCAGATTTTTCAAAGTTAAAAAGTTTTTTCCCTACACGTGTTTCTCTACTCAAGCAGGTTCTTGCTTGGCAGTTCATCAGGGGAATTATATACCTGGAATAAGAATTTCAACAACTGGCAATGCTCAATGTGGTGTTGCCCTAATTCAGGCCAGGTTTTCTTCTTAAATGGTCTCAAGGGCAAAAATGACTTAACTTTCTTCTACTCAATTCCCCCTGATTTTAACCAAGTCTCGGGCTATGAATGTAGAGGTGACACTATCGATATTTATTCTGCAAAATTACTAAATACATGTTAATATTTACCTGTTTACTTTTCCACTTTTTGGTGCCCTTTGATTCAATTATATTTTGAATGTATCATACTTTTTGTCTTCACAGTGAAAACCCTCCCCATCTACGCATCTTGCAGTATTCACATTTTTCTAGCTATCTCCGTTCTATTTGTTTGCATTCATACCTACTCTAGTATTAATACTAATAACTTACAAAATAAGCACCACTAAGGCAAACAAACTGATCAAGTACAGTGCATGTAATTTTAACGGTTAATTCTATATATAAATAAATAAGAATCGTGAGAAAGTATTAAAATGAGATCTACTATAGGGTGAGGTGAAGTGATTTTGAATGATACAGATCACTTAAGTACAAAAATATAGACACAAAAATAAAAAATAAAATAAATTGGAGTAAACTTATATAAACAACATAAAGACAGAAGGAAGTAAAAGGCAATAAAGTCAAAATAAGAATAAAATAAAATGTAACGCAATCGTAGTTATTGGACATCAGTATTTGTAATTTAATCTCTTAGTGTCTGTTCTTAGAAATGTTTGCAGTTTAAAGTAGTTTCCTGTCTGACGTTGACTGATTTTTCCCTGTCTTTAAATCTTAAAATTTCTGGTTTCTTACCGAGGCATAAGAAACAGGGTGAGTTGAGTGCTCTACATGTCTTGACTTTTCTGATTATTCTTAATCTAATTATTGTTTTTTTCTATCATCTATCAATTCCATATATATATATATATATATATATATATATATATATATATATATATATATATATATATATATATATATATATATATATATATAAACCCTGTGTATCGCTTTATTGCAGGTCAATATTTTTTTAATTTTGAAATTGCTATGAAACGCAGAGAAGTGAAATTTGGTACAATGGAAGAGCATAACAAAGTGCCTTATTTCCCTGATTTTTGTGGAATTTGAACAAATATTTTGCAAGTTATGCTAATTTTTCTATTTTCTGGTAATTTTAAGTGTGTATCACTTTATTGCAAGTGTCTAAAAATGTATATTTTCGGTAATAAAACAATATTCTAACTTCATATTTCTATTTATATGAAATAAAGAACATATCCAGTAACAATATTAACAAAAAACAAGAACGAATTTCACATTATTTTGTTTAAGGAAATATTTATTTATCAACATAACTCCCATGCTTCAAAATCACTTTGAATAGCCTCTTGTCAACTGATGATGTCAATCGGCGGATTTGAGATGATGTGATGCTATAGGAAACTTCCAAAATCTTCCTCCAAAGTTCATCCTTCGACGAAAATTGAACACCTCCTTCATAAACTTTCATCTTTATTATTGACCAGAGCTGCTCAATTGGATTTATATCTGGAGAACAAGGTGGCCATGTCATCAAATTTTCTCTACTAATGACTAATGACTTAAGGTAGGATGCCGTAGCCTTGGCTGAGTGGGATGGCGCATTGTCGTGCATAAAAATCAATTTGCGGTGACGCGCCAATGGAAGGTCATCAAGCCATGGTGACAAATGCTCATTTAAAAAATAAAATATAAGACTGGCTTGTCAGTTTGACACCTTCTGGCACTCGAAATGGTCCAATTAGTTCATCGCAGATTATTCCAGCCCAAAACATGACACCTCCACCTCCCTGTTGACGACGGAATCGATGAGGGGTAGGGAATCCAAGAGGACTCCAAACTTTGGCCCACCCATCTGGTCCATCAAGGGTTGCTCTGGCCTCATCGGTGAAAAGAACATTTTCAAAGCTGGTTTTCATGTATTTCTGAGCCCAAGCCAAACGTTTTTCCTTATGAATTTGGTTTAAAACCGGTCTTGCTATGGGCTTAATGCTTCTTGCAATTTCGTTTAAGACATTGCAGCGTGTCTTTCTGGACAAGGAAGATATTCCAGCCTTGTCAAATATAGCAGCACTGTTGCTGCCCGGCTGCTTGATAAGTTGACGGCGAATCTTTCTAACATCACGAGCAGAAACTGACTTTCTTGTGTTTTTGTCCTTTCTTGGTTTGATGTTTGGATTTTCAACGAATGAAGACAATGTTCTTCGATCTCTTCCAAGCTCCTTGGCTAGATCTACGAGAGATAAACCTTCTGCAAGGCCTGCAACAACACGTTCCTTTTCACTAGCTGTCAATCGACCCTTTCTAGGCATTTTGGGAGACCTGCAATACAGTGATACACACTTTAAATTAACAGAAAATAGAAAAATTAGCATAATTTTCAAAATATTTGTTCAAATTCCACAAAAATCAGGGAAATAAGGCACCTTGTTATGCTCTTCCAGTGTACCAAATTTCACTTCTCTGCGTTTCATAGCAATTTCAAAATTTAAAAAATATTGACCTGCAATAAAGCGATACACAGGGTTTATATATATCATTACTATCGAATGTAGGAATCATCTTGACAAAGCGTCGGTCATAGAAATCTTGAATGCACGGACATCAGTTTAATAGTGATGCTGACTCAATTGTTGAAGCAGCTGTCGCGTCAAGACAGGAAGCCGATAATAAAAGTAATCAGTTGACTGCAGCAATTATAATAATTGAATTGTATGGTAAAGTGTACTTCTAATTACGTTCAAAGTCAAACTCGTTCTTTACTCTACAGTAAGCCGACAGTCGAGTGTTACTAGGTAATAAAAGTACGAGCAGATGTGAGAATTGCAAGAGGGAGGATTCTCTTTGGGAATTGATTATGTCCAATTTGGTCACCTTCTGTCGCCAGTTTGAGATTTGTATCTTCTTTCTCTTCGGAATGGTAACAACAACAATAAACTACGAGTCCAGTTCTTGGAGAATTAGTGAAAAAGTTCCAGAAAAATCACGGATAGATTAGAAACAAAATTTGTTAAAAGGCAATTCTTCTTCTTTTAAGAGGGTAACTTTTATGTGTGGAGCAGGTGTACAAGAAGAACTGCGTAGACCAAAGACATATCTGTCTATGTGTATGCCTCTTTCTTTCTTTTTTGTCTATGTCTGTCTGGCTGTCTGTTTCTCTCTATATATTTATTTACTTCTCTGTTTCTCTTTCTATATATATACACTATTAAGATAAATATTTTTTTAAATTCTTATCCATAAAAACATGTGTTTCATCCTTTTTTCTGTGAATTATATGTGTTCTGTCGGTACGATTTTTCAACCCTTAGACCCAAGTCACTTTTTAACGTTCAAGTCTAAACTCTACCAATAGAATTATCCACGGACACGTGTTTCGCCGTAACTGCGACTAATCAGGGTTCGAACCTGCGATCATGTTAATTAGCTTATCATTAGATGTTACAATGTGATACGATTTGAGAAAACATAGACATCATTTTTGTCGCTTATTAGGGATGTATTTATTTGCCCTACTTAATATAGACCATGCCAGTTTGAAATGGGTAGTTTACTTCACGAGTGCCCTGATATACTTGAGTAAAGAGTTTGAGGTATTTCTAGTGTCAGAATTAGGCCTAGCACTGAATGAGCACATGCTTTCTGTATTCGTCTTTAAAGTTGCAAAAGTTATTATCTATTTATACACCATATTTGATAGCATGCATTTCCTATTTAAGGGATACATATGGTGTTTCTACAGTTGCATAGGGTGTCGGATCTGGAGTTTTTAAAAGTTGAATTCTGAGCATTGTTACTTTTAACTATTTCTTGAATATTAGCATTATTAGGACCTATAATGGAACCAACAAGTTTTTAGAAGTTGAAAATGATAATTTAACTGCATTTTTGTTGATAATTTTACATATTCAGCTATCTCGGGGAATTTTTTTAATCTATAATCATGTAAAATTCATTGGAAATGTTGGTAAGAATAGGCTTGCTATACGAGGGATGGAACCAAACCTATGTATACCTTCTATTTTTCTTCTGTATTTCATTAGGTGCGTTAGGGTGATTTTTGTCTGGTACTTGGTCTAAGTTGCTTGATGATTTATCGCCTATATTGGTCCTATTTACCTTCGATTTATGCATTGGCATATTATATGATACCACTTTTGGTTCCTACCCACCGACTTTTGTCTCGAGTTGGCGTTGGTAAAGTTTACTTTATTCCTATACACATGTCAAGTTTAAGCATCATTGTCGCACTGCTTGTGCTTATTAAATAATTTGCTCGTTTGCGGATTACTTAGATATTCTATTAGAGACACTGGAGACAATAGCGTTACGCACTGGTGGCGGATGATTTGAGTTGTTATCTATGTAATATAGCGTGTGATTGAGAAGCGTGAAACAAAATAGCAAGTAGGACAACCAGAAAAGAAATACCTCACACTATAATAAAAACAAAACAACGGTGAGTGTTTTTTAGGTCATCAGAAATGATAATAATAATTTATATATAAACAATTAAATTTTATATGAATATTTTAGTAATATATCTAGATAAGTAACGAGTGCGAACACTGACAAAGCATCAGCGCTAATACATTAATGGCTGCGCGGCCTAATGTGTAGGTTATTATATTAGAAAACTCGAAGTAAAATATGCGTTTCTATACGTCAAATACTTTCTCGACAAAGTTGTGAAAATTATGCTAAAATCGTTTTTGTACAATTTTCTGAGGATAAATTCTTTAAAATATAGCAGAAGAATTCGAATAAACTAAAACATTAAAGACGTAAAAATCGGTAAACACCCTAAAAATCTAAACAAAACATTGAAACACGTCGCACTTCTATGATTTGATGAAAATACTAATTTACATTTTGACAAAACCAAAAATAAAATTAAAAAAAACGATAATAAATATGTGTACGACTAAAAAGCTTAATCAAATTTAGAATTCAGTTTTTATTTTATTAGCATTTTATTTCTTAATGACGTTACCAAACGTTTCACGCCAAATTTTATGGAAGAATGTAATGAAATAAATTTGAATTAAGTCTCTGCGATTCAGTTAAGTTTAAATTTGGTTGTATTTTTTCTAAACTAGTTTCGTAACCCTCGCCATTTTAAGAGCCGGATTGTAGAATTAAAAAGAATGAAGGTTAGGGTTTTATTTATAAAATAGTTTTGTAAATTTAAACATTAACTATTTCTAACCAAATATCATTTTCCATTTCAATTTAAAGTAGATATCTTTTAAATTTTTAGCATCTCAGGTTGAATTAAAAAAATCTCATGCAATGTTTTTCTTTAACTATAACATAATAAACTGCTCTTAAAAAGAAAACAACCATTTTCTCTCTTTATGACCAAGAGTTGAGAAAAAAGAGGATAAATGTAGCGAATAGAAACGTGTTAACTATTTTCTGCAGGGATGAAACATGGACGTCTATGTGTAGAATAATTGTATTCTATGTATTTTCCTACTACTACTTCACGTATTAATCATTGTTAAAGTAAATACTTAAAATCTATACACAATATATTATATCATATTATAATACTTTTTATGTGTATATACATGATATATATACATGATATATATATATATATATATATATATATATATATATATATATATATATAAAGAGAGAGAGAGAGAGATAGAATGAAACTAGCTAGCGGAGCAGTAGTAGAAACTCGCTCTGAAGCGAGCTGATAACAGAAGCTATTGTTTGTTTCGAAGAAACAGCTTACCTTGTTAGCTAGTATATATATACTTACTCGGCTGTTTTACTGATAGAATACTTCATTTCAGCCTCCAGACAATGTCAGATCATAAAAAAGAAAATACACACCGTTTCAGGGCATATATATATATATATATATATATATATATATATATATATATATATATATATATATATATATATATATATATATAAGTTTTCCTTTCACGTATGCTTCTAGAGAAACATTTTAATAATGTTGAGTTGATGAGCACACTAATTTACTCGCGATGAAGAATGCAGGGCGTTTTGAATATTGAATTATAATAATAAAAACTTCGACTACTACCCACTTTTCAGTATCAATATATATACATATATATATATATATATATATATATATATATATATATATATATATATATATATTCAACAACAACAAAAAACCATCCCAAAAAAACTAGACAGAATAGTCAATGAAATTAACAATTCTAAACACATATTAGTTAAAGCAGATAAAACTCAAAACTTTTATAAACTCACCAAATCAGAATACTTTAAACTTATCGACAACAATATTACTAAAAATCACAGAAAATCAAACATTGACTTAATCCAAAACATAAATGTTTATAGCAAGGAAATTACTGACACACTTAAGATTAGTGATAGGGTTAGTAAATTAAAGGTATGGGAAGCATATATACTTCTTAAAGACCACAAACCTGACTTTCAAACCAAGCCTACGACTAGCCTAATCAACACTAGCGATACAATTAATTGGTTCTGCGAGATAAAAAACAGGACAAATTGCTCCTTTATTCAATTTGATATAGTTAACTACTATCCCTCGATTTCTAATGAACTCTTTGAAAACGTCATTGAATGTGCTACTCTTCTCTCCGATATCTCCGAAGAAGAAGTTAACATTGTGAGAAAATGTAGGAAAACAGTGTTAATTAGTAAACATGATCAATAGACTAAGGGCAATCAATCTGGCTCCTTTTATGTTTCGATGGGTTCTTTCGACTCTGCAGAAATCACCGACCTAGTTGGCCTATACATCCTCTACAACTTAACTAAAGATATAGATATTAAAGATATTGGCTTATATAGGGATGATGGACTATTAGTAGTCAGAAATTCTAATGGGCAAAAGTGCGAAAATATTTAAAAGATTATCATTAGAGAAATGAAAAGAATATGCCCTAATGTTGAAATAACTCCTAACATTAAAATAGTAAACTTCCTAGATGTAACTTTCAATTTAACTAAGGAAACATATGAACCATACAATAAAGAAAACTTTAACCCAATCTATGTACACCCCTCTCCAACCACACCAAATCTATCATTAAGCATATCCCTAAATCTATCCAACAAAGGATAAGCAACACCTCCTCAAACGAAACAATCTTTAACAAACATAAAGAATTTTATTAGAAAGCACTAAAAACAGTGGGTACAAAAATACACAAATAAAATTTATCAAACCTACAACAACTAACAATAAAAACAATAAAACAAGAAACAGGAATATAATATGGTTTACACCCCCCTTTAATCACGCAGTTAAAACCAAACTTGGTAAAAAATCTTAGACCTTATCAACACACACTCCCCCCAAACAATATAATTTTATAAACAATTCCATGTGTGTCATATTTTTAGCTCATCCCCATATTAAATTGAACTCACTGTTATGTCTACAAAGAACCGGCACTTAACAAAATTAACGTGAATTTTAATTTGCATAATAATTTCATAACGCGTGTTTCATAAATTACTGCTGAATTTTAAATTTGATTTGTTTTACATATTTCATACATACATCATTGTTACATGATGGGTCATCTCAGGAATCTTATGAATCAAGTCTAGCAGAACGAAGTCAGCAATCAGGAAATACTGAGACGTTCAGGTGGAATATTTATGGCGGATCTCATAATGAAGAAGTATCTCAGACGAGTAGGACATCGTGAAGAAAATGGAACCTGAACCGATACCAAACAAACTGCTGTATTCTCCACTTTGTGTAAGAAAAAGATAAGGGCAGCCCATACTTAGATACAAAGAGACATTAAAATAATACGTAAAAGACAGAATGAAGTGCATAATCATGATCATCTCTAAGTGGCCCCTATGAAATCATCCTGGATATGACCTTAAAGTACATCCGGTAGTGAGCTCCAGATTTTGGCACGTTGAGAAGTATGCAGTTATCATCCAGATATTATCATTCCCAGGCCAATTCTTACCCAGAGTAGGAGTATCTACTGGGGTCCTGTCTAAGGGTTAAATAGAATATAGTACCACAATAAACTGCCTCGGACACCACATGTCAAGTATTTTATCTATACCTAGCCCCACCATCCCTAAATTCCTCTTTTGTGGCCATTGTTACACTTTTTATACCTACTGTATTTCACAACTCTATTAACTACTAAATATCTCTCCAACCTTATGCGTCAATTGGTAATGACCCACTTTAGGAGGTTGGGAAAGTGTGGAATCACCTCTTAGTTTCCACTACCCCATCGTAGTACCTGTCAGGGTCACATCTATAGATTAAATAGAGACTATTTATTTACAAAATATACGCCTACAAATCAAATGAATCTATTACCTAATTACATACAAACATTTGGATGTGAACGTACGTCTGTGTGTTCACTGCGCAGGCCGCGATCGTCATCTTGTCTTAATCTAAAGTCGCAGTGTCAATAGTCTGGTCTCTGTCACTGCTGTAACAAAAGGCTTCTCCCTCCAAACAAAACTACACTCCAGTTTAAAACAATTAACGTTGTTTTATTTTGAATGATACTGAACAACAAACTTGCAAATAAAGACAAACATATCTTCCAACCGAACACAATCCATTAGCTTAATGGCTAAAGACCATCTGTCTCTGGGAACCACAGAACACCAACTGACCCCATATACCTTTGTGGTGGAATATATATATATATATATATATATATATATATATATATATATATATATATATATATATATATATATATATATATATATATATCTTGAACCACATCGAGTTCCCACTAGACGTTATCAGCTGCTGATTCATGGACATAAAAATCTGACTGACCATGAGGTCTACCATTTGGTATTAACATTACTTTTTGAAAATCTCAAGTAGGTCATAATAAAAACATGGAACCTCGTATCAAAGAAAAGATAACTATTACAATGGTCAACGTATTCCTTGGGTGGTCTCTTTTCCATTAGCTAAATATTTCTCCCATCATTCTTGCCGTCCGCATGATCTGCAACTATTTACCACACTAAGCATGTTTACATGTACGGTTGTGATATAAAATTACCACGTAAAACGCAACCATCTTCCGAATGCTTATGAAACAGTCATAACCGCTTCGGCAGACCGCACATGATGATGATGATGATGATGATGATGATGATGATGATGATGATGATGATGATGATGATGATGATGATGATGATGATGATGGTGGTGGTGGTGGTGGTGGTGGTGGTGGTAATTATGATGATGATGATGATGATGATGATGGTGGCGATGATGATGATGATGATGATGATGATGATGATGATGATTGTTATGGTGGTGATCGTGGTGGTGGTAGTGATGATGATGCTGCTGCTGCTGCTACTGCTGCTGCTGCTGCTGCTGCTGCTGCTGATGATGATGATGATGATGATGATGATGATGATGATGATGATGATGATGATTGTTACGGTGGTGATCGTGGTGGTGGTAGTGATGATGATGCTGCTGCTGCTGCTGCTGCTGCTGCTGATGATGATGATGATGATGATGATGATGATGATGATGATGATGATGATGATGATGATGATGATGATGATTATTTGCTAGCAGATCTATATCGACGTAAATATTCTGCATAAAAGCCCACGGGCATTTTCAACTAACATTTCCACAGGGGCTGATCGTGAGCACGATAATGGAGAATCAGAAATTCTCGTCATAAAATGTTTATTAATAAGATTTAGGATGAAAGAAACTCATTTAAAATCGAAACAAGTTTAACATTAAAAGACGTGTTCAGAGGCAGAACAAGAATTATGGTTCTTTTATGAGGTTTAATGACATTAAAACGAAATATCAAGGCTCTTATAAAAGATCATCAAACGAACCTCTCCAATTAAACGAGTCAATTAAAAAGAGGGAACATTATGTTATTAAAACTCTTCATAATGCGTTTCATATTATTTCTCTATACAATAAACCCATAGAACGGTTTATTATAAACATCGGCATCCCATAGTTAGTATGACCAAACTTCTATTTATCTCGACATGCATCTAGTTATGAAATTCTGACTTTAATAGTTACGGATGGCTCGAATGACCTTTAGATTGTCTTCATCTTTCTTGAACATCCGGCCAATCTTATAAGACCCATTGCAAATGTTCATTTATAAAATTCAGTCGTTTGTTGTTACAGATGACTAAAATACAAGGCGATTTAGAGTGAGGGATCAGTTTCGCATATAAATTTCACATAAAATGATCTTCCATTTCCGGGCTATACTAGCGTTTTAAGTCAGTAACTAATTCTTTTTTCTTTGCTATGAGAAATAAATCGTGTGCGGTTTTTACATGGGTATGGGGACCAAGTAGTTGTTCTAACTTTTTAGGCGATTATGTGTGGTTTTATTACCATGCCACTCGGACTTAGGGTTATTGGTAAAAATCGTTTAGTTAACTGCTCTAAAAACACTAGAATCGCCCAGAAATAGTAGATCATTTTACGTTAATTTTATATACGAAACTGATCCCTACTCTAAATTCTGAAGTAATTGTTTGTTTTTACTTTTCTTCTTTCCGCGAGATAGGGTGTTAACACGTAATCGCCTAAACAAAGTAGAATCTTTTTTTTTCAGATTTAAGTAAAATAATAGAGCAAGAATATCCCCCATTATTACATCGTGAAACAAGAGGTATTGTTGCTAAAAAAAAAACGAAATTAAAAAAGAGCTTGTATAAAAATTTTAAAAAAATGTTATATCAGGACCAAAGTATCATTTCAAAGTAGACCAAAAAATCAATTTCATCCAGAATTTGGACGAATCCAAAACATAATAGGCAATAACATTCAACAGTCTCTATAGTACAATTGAAGCTTAAAAAGGGCTTGAACTAGTTAATTTAATTTTACTTGAGTGATTGATATCCTCTCTCCTTCACATGAATGAAGTATCATAAATAAAATAATTATGTCAGTTTCTGATATGCATCATTTTAATATAAAGCATGAGTTTATATTGTCCAATATATTTAAAAAAAAATGTTTATTTGATACACCTAAGGTAATTCAAGAACCAAAGTTCACTAAAAGTTTTGAAATAATCTTAAAATATTATTTATAAAATAAAAATGTTTATACAATTCTTATGACAACATAATGCATTATGTTTTACATTTCCCCTCTTTATACATGTATTTTATTGGTTTTATGTTCTTTTTAATGTAAGTTGATTTTATTATTAAAACTGTGTATAATATACCTTATCGTATCATGAAAATATAAGTATTGCATTCATCTTCTGTAACAACAAATTGTATGTGTAACACACATAACAAATTTTGTAAAAATCATCAAAATTGTTTCTCCGAACATGACTTTGTTCATTAAGTATTTGATTTTGTAAAATATTAAATTTGCTTTCTGAATGTAGTATATAATTATATGTTCTGTAATGAAGTAGTCAATATAAACAAACTGACTCATGATTTTTCAAATATCTAAAATGTGTCTAATTCATTGTAAATTAAGTCATTTTTTTGTGAATTTAGTACTTTTATATTTTTGTTTTATTTACATTCAATTTGATAGAAATAAATAAATAATTGTAAGCTGCTTATATAATAACATATATAGTTGTTTATTACTGGACATTATTAAGAAATTTATTACTAAAACTTTTCTCGATAATTATTATTTAGTAGTAATGTTGTTCTTGCCATGTCCACCCCCAGTCGTGGAGCCCAGTCGCATGTTTGCCAGGCCTGTATTATAGATCGCCTTTCTAAAATAACATACATTTCTAATCATATTCTCCAACGAAAGTAAACATGAAGCATACTATTGCTGCGTCCATTCAATCGGCACTTAACTGATACAAATGCAATTTGAAACTGACATTCTATTTCAAACTTAAAATCGTCTTTCAAATTAAAGTGTGACAGACCATCTGTCTGCTACCCTTGTAGCTCACCGGCTTTTAAAACACAACAAACTGAACATTTCTATACTTGAACACGTGGTCTTCTTCGTCCAATTAGTTGTGTAGCTATTAGCCCTTTTGGTGGTTTGGTGGTTTTCTTTAACGACATATCAATCCTTTCGGGTTATTTAATGCCGGTCATTTTGGTGAAAACATTTTGCTTCAAATTCTTTATATCTTAAAATAGTTATTCATCGTGTTTGGTTCAGTTGTTTTGTTTTTTTGGCATATAAACCCTTTTCGGGTTATTAAATGCTGGACCCAGTGATTTTGGTAAACGTTTTTGTTTCATATTTTTATAGGTTCAAATATTTATTCATTGTGTTTGACTATTTTACGGCATATTGTTTTGTAGAAGAAAATGTTTTTTTTAAATTTTTATGTTAGAACATGATTGAGTTTTGAAAATAGAAAGAATAAAATAATAACATTAATGTTTGGTGCCTTTCAAGTCAGGAAGACGGTATTTTCAGATAGCCTGATCTGGTAGCATCATGCTTTTTACTATCGAACAAGGACTGTTGATTTTTCGTTATTACATGTATCGCAGCGTGACAAAGGTACGAGAACAAAGTTTATTTTTTATACTAGTCCTGCTGTTAGATAGCTCTCTTATTAAGGAAGGGATGATATGGCGGTGATAATAAACATTTAGAAACCTTTCTCGTATGAAAGGAAGAAGAATTTCGCAAAAGAGACTTGCTTTCTTTGTTCATTATATCTGCTCTGAACGGCACAAGTAGTGAGTAACAAGTAACAACTCGGAAACGATTTTAAATAATAAATGTTTTTCTTTGTTACTATTTTTGTCTCGATAGCAACACAGAACGACATTCATTGTTTAACACTTGATATTAGTTCCACAGTTATAAGCCAACACACGTGTTCATTCCTGCGTCTAAACGAAACATTTCCACCTCTTTCTTGCTTTCTGTTTACGTTTTTCTTTGGCATCGAATTTGATCGCTTGAACTCTTCACCAATACTTTCCTCAACAATTTGATTCGAGACATCTTAATATAAAAGATGACCGAAAAATGCCACTCATGGAAACATTAATAAAAATCACAATCTTTTCTGGAATCCAATCATATGTGGTAAAAATATACTTGAGTGTCTATGTCTGACCTGTCCACCAAGTTTCAGTCATCGATGTTTAATATTTTTTTTTAATTATCATTCCATCATATGAAGGCTCCTTAGATGATCGTCTCATCAATAGGAGATGTGATCTCGAATAAGGTTCATACAAACCGGACATTAACCCTCAAGATGTTGTCTGTGTGATTATATCAAAGATATGTCAATCAAAACAATCTCTAGAATGTTTCTGAATTGGAGTAGGCCATCACAGCAACACTCAGGGCAATGCTAAGAGAGGAGTGGTCAAAGTTATTTACAACTTCGCACTTTATGCTAATGATTATTGGCGATCAAATAGAACTGTTGCCGATTCATGACTGAAACTTGGCTGACGAATCAAGCATAAAGAGAAGTTGATTTGTATCAAATATGGTTTCATTGTAGAAAGGAGTGTGAATTTGTTTAACGATTCCATGGGTGGTATTTTTTGTGAGGGTGAAGGGGAGGTCACTTTATATAACACTATACGCTCTTATATTTCTTGTTGCGTTAGTTTGGTATATGATGAGACACCATTGCTGCTACTTGTTAGCTACTTATTAAATAGGGGGTGATATGGTGGTGATAATGATCGTCTTGAAACTTTTTTGTTCGAATGAAAGAATCTAGAACCTCGCAACTTATTTGATCTGTTCTATTTCAACTGCTATGAACTGTACTGGTTATGAATTTTGCTATGATGTTGTTC
The DNA here is from genome assembly GCA_963556195.1 of Sepiola atlantica. NCBI lineage: Eukaryota > Metazoa > Mollusca > Cephalopoda > Sepiida > Sepiolidae > Sepiola > Sepiola atlantica. The sequence goes on from OY744524.1 coordinate 153,641,390, forward strand.
GTTACAATTAAGAACTGGTAGACGATTTTAAACAAGAATTTTGTTCTTTATTACAATTATGTCCAGAGCTACATGCCAACGCATGTCTAGCTTCAGTGTCTTGCTTTCCGCCCACGTTTTTGTTCTTATGCATCAAGGCGACTTAATATATAACACTGTGTCTTTGAGATTGATTGTTGCGTTGATTTGGGATATAATGAAATGCAGAAATATATTTATTGTGTTCTTAGACCCTATTGAAAAGAACTATTCAACGAGCAGCGTATGTTATGCGTCGCTTGGACGCGATGGATATTTCGATGTCTTTAGTTCTATCTTACAGCATAATATTTAATTTCCCCATCGGTTCTTTAAATTCTATTTTTATCAGATGCATCATCGCATCTCTAATAGGGGCTCCGTCTGTCGATTAGTCGCGCTTTAGCTTGAAATAACATTTAAATTTGTAAATGTACAGACTTAATTTACGCTTTTTATTGCCGTTGTGTCTAACCATTTATACAATGGACTCTGTTCATCGGGCGGTCTGTCAGGTTTAAGTTTGTAATAGCATGTTCGTCGGTCTGCCACGCTCTGGTCGGAATTTTTTATTTTCATTTCATCATTAAACTGTCAGATTTAATGAACGAACTATCTTTCTATAAGTTCCTTATTTTCTTTCTCCCCACGGGGGCAGAGTTAGACACAAGGTTTTTAGTGTGAAAAAATCCATCTTCCTAAAGAGTTGCACTCTGGATTCGAACAAAAATTTTAAAAAATTGCTTCAGGCTAAAACGATTTCTCTTGACTGACCAATGACCAGTACTACTTTGATCACATAGTATCTCTCCGTGCATTGGTCAGTTACACTTAAATATCAACTAGTCACCGGAGAAATAGTTAGGTGATTCTACCGGTTCAGAAAGTCTCGGCTCCTGATCCTACCCTATACCTGTATAAGAGTAAGATACAACCTAACATGGAGAACCGTTTCTCTATCTAGAGAGGTGCTACTTAGATACCTCGTTCTTGCCCTGACATGGTATAACATCGACTTCGCAGTCTAGTTCGGTCATCTCTTTCGTTCTCTACAACCCTTTTCTCACAGAAGGGACTTTCTCTACTCCATCATGATCTCCACGGTAGAATAACTGAGTTATTATATCTGGTTCCCAATTGAAATATATTCACAACACGTAATTATCTGGCTACCACAACTGTAAAGGACCTTCCTTCATTTATTCTTTGTATCTGAAACAAAACGGGAATTTCATGAGCAGTTTCCTTCTGAACAGAATCCCACGGGACTCCTTCCCTGTTGAATGCAAAATGGTTGACTTCAAGTGCAATAATTAACAAATACGCCGAGCGGTATTCTTTAGTAATAACATTCTGCACATTTAAGACATTATTATCAATCCTTGTATTGTTCATATTTAACTGACAATCTTATTAAGCCTTATCTTCTAGTGTTTTTCGCTTACGTATGTAGTCACTCATTAGTATTATGTTTCAGTACAGTAGTATTTCCGTTGTTATATCACGCATATGTTTTATATAGTATTACCGTTGTTATATCACGCCTATGTTTTATATAGTATTTCAGTTGTTATACGACGCTTATGTTTTAAATAGTATTTCAGTTGGTATATCACGCCTATGTTTTAAATAGTATTTCAGTTGTTATATGACGCCTATGTCTTCAGTTGTTATATGCCACCTATGTTTTTAATAGTATTCCCGTTGTTATATCACGCCTATGTTTTAAATAGTATTTCCGTTGTTATATCAAGCCTATGTTTTAAATACTATTTCAGTTTTTATATCACGGTTATGTTTTAAATAGTATTTCCGTTGTTATATCACGCCTGTTTTTAATAGTATTCCCGTTGTTATATCACGCCTATGTTTTAAATACTATTTAAGTTGTTATATCAAGCCTATGTTTTAAATACTATTTCAGTTGTTATATCACGGCTATGTTTTAAATAGTATTTCCATTGTTATATCAAGCCTATGTTTTAAATACTATTTCAGTTGTTATATCACGGCTATGTTTTAAATAGTATTTCCATTGTTATATCAAGCCTATGTTTTAAATACTATTTCAGTTGTTATATCACGCCTATGTTTTAAATAGTATTTCTCTTGTTATATCAACCCTATGTTTTAAATAGTATTCCCGCTGTTATATGACGCCTATGCCTTTAATACTATTTCAGTTTTTATATCACGGTTATGTTTTAAATAGTATTTCCGTTGTTATATCCGCCTATGTTTTTAATAGTATTCTCGTGGTTATACTACGCCTATGTTTTTAATAGTGTTCCCGTTGTTATATCACGCCTATGTTCAAAAAAGTATTCCCGTTGTTATATGACGCCTATGTTTTAAATACTATTTTAGTTGTTATTTCACGCCTATGTTTTAAATAGTATTTCTGTTGTTATATCACGCCTATAATTTAAATAGTATTTCCGTTGTTGTATCACGCCGATGTTTAAAATAGTATTTCCGTTGTTATATCACGCCTATGTTTTAAATAGTATTTCCGTTGTTACATCACGCTTATGTTTTTAATAGTATTCCAGTTGTTATATCACGCCTATTTTTTTAAAAGTATTCCCGTTGTTATATCACGCCTATGTTCTAAATAGTATTCCTGTTGTTATATGACGCCTATGTTTTAAATACTATTTCCGTTGTTATATTACGCCTATGTTTTAAATAGTATTTCCATTGTTATATCACGCCTATGTTTGAAACCGTATTTCAGTTGTTATATGACGCCTGTTTTAAATAGTATTTCACTTGTTATATGACGCCTATGTCTTCAGTTGTTATATGCCGCCTATGTTTTTAATAGTATTCCCGTTGTTATATCACGCCTATGTTTTAAATAGTATTTCCGTTGTTATATCAAGCCAATTTTTAAAATACTATTTCAGTTTTTATATCACGGTTATGTTTTAAATAGTATTTCCGTTGTTATATAACGCCTGTTTTTAATAGTATTCCCGTTGTTATATCACGCCTATGTTTTAAATACTATTTCAGTTGTTATATCACGGCTATGTTTTAAATAGTATTTCCATTGTTATATCACACCTATATTTTAAATAGTATTTCAGTTGGTATATCACGCCTATGTTTTAAATAGTATTTCAGTTTCTATATGACGCCTATGTCTTCAGTTTTTTTATGCCGCCTATGTTTTTAATAGTATTCCCGTTGTTATATGACGCCTATGTTTTAAATACTATTTCAGTTGTTATATCACGGCTATGTTTTAAATAGTATTCCCGTTGTTATATCACGCCTATGTTTTAAATACTATTTCAGTTGTTATATCACGGCTATGTTTTAAATAGTATTTCCATTGTTATATCACACCTATATTTTAAATAGTATTTCAGTTGGTATATAAAGCCTATGTGTTAAATAGTATTCCCGCTGTTATATGACGCCTATGCTTTTAATACTATTTCAGTTTTTATATTACGGTTATGTTTTAAATAGTATTTCCGTTGTTATATCCGCCTATGTTTTTAATAGTATTCTCGTGGTTATACTACGCCTATGTTTTTAATAGTATTCCCGTTGTTATATCACGCCTATGTTCAAAATAGTATTCCCGTTGTTATATGACGCCTATGTTTTAAATACTATTTCAGTTGTTATTTCACACCTATGTTTTAAATAGTATTTCTGTTGTTATAACACGCCTATAATTTAAATAGTATTTCCGTTGTTATATCACGCCGATGTTTAAAGTAGTATTTCCGTTGTTATATCACGCCTATGTTTGAAATAGTATTTTAGTTGTTTTATGACGCCTATGTTTTAAATAGTATTTCCATTGTTATATCACGCCTATATTTTAAATAGTATTTCCGTTGTTATATCACGCTTATGTTTGAAACTGTATTTCAGTTGTCATATGACGCCTGTTTTAAATAGTATTTCACTTGTTATATGACGCCTATGTCTTCAGTTGTTATATGCCGCCTATATTTTTAATAGTATTCCCGTTGTTATATCACACCTATGTTTTAAATAGTATTTCCTTTGTTATATAACGCCTGTTTTAAATAGTATTCCCGCTTTTATATGACGCCTATGTTTTAAATACTATTTCAGTTGTTATATCACGGCTAGGTGGTAAATAGTATTTCCATTGTTATATCACACCTATATTTTAAATAGTATTTCGATTCTTATATATCGCTTATGTCTTCAGTTGTTATCTGCCGCCTATATTTTTAATAGTATTCCCGTTGTTATATCACGTCTATGTTTTAAATAGTATCCCCGCTGTATGCTGCCAATGTTTTAAATACTATTACAGTTTTTATACCACGGTTATGTTTTAAATAGTATTTCCGTTGTTATATTACGCCTATGTTTTTAATAGTATTCCCGTGGTTATACTACGCCGATGTTTTTAATAGTATTCCCGTTGTTATATCACACCTATGTTCAAAATAGTATTCCCGTTGTTATATGACGCCTATGTTTCAAATACTATTTCCGTTGTTATATCACGCTTATATTTTAAATAGTATTTTCGTAGTTATTTCACGCCTATGTTTTAAATAGTATTTCCGTTGTTATATCATGCCTGTGTTTTTAATTGTATTTCCGTTGTTATATGATGCCTATGTTTTAAATTGAATTTCCGTTGTTATATCACGCTTATGTTTTAAATAGTATTTTCAGGTGTTATATGACGCCTATGTTTGAAATAGTATTCCCGTTATTATATCACGCCTATGTTTGAAATAGTATTTCAGTTGTTATATCACGCCTATATTATAAATAGTATTTCAGTTGTTATACAACGCCTATATTTTAAATAGGATATTCGTAGTTATTTCACGCCTATGTTTTAAATAGTAATTCCGTTGTTATATCACGCCTATATTATAAATAGTATTTCAGTTGTTATACAACGCCTATATTTTAAATAGGATATTCGTAGTTATTTCACGCCTACGTTTTAAATAGTATTTCCGTTGGTTTATCATGTCTATGTTTTAAATTGTATTTTCTGTTGTTATACTACGCTTTTGTTTTAAATAATATTTTCGATTGTTATATGACGCCTATGTTTGAAATAGTATTCCCGTTGTTATATGACGCCTATGTTTGAATTTGTATTTCAGTCGTTATATCACGCCTATGTTTTAAATAGTATTTTAGTTGTTATATCACGCTTATGTTTTAAATAGTATTTCAGTTATTATATCATGACTATGTTTGAAATAGTATTCCCGTTGTTATATGACGCCTATGTTTGAATTTGTATTTCAGTCGTTATATCACGCCTATATTTTAAATAGTATTTCAGTTATTATATCACGCCTATGTTTTGAATAGTATTTCCGTTGTTATATCACGCCTATATTTTAAATGGTATTTCCATTGTTATATCACGCCTATGTTTTGAATAGTATTCCCTTTGTTATATCACGCCTATATTTCAAATAGTATTTCCGTTGTTATATCACGCCTATATTTTAAATAGTTTTTCCGTTGTTATATCACGCCGATGTTTAAAATAGTATTCCCGTTGTTATATCACGCCTATGTTTTAAATAGTATTTCCGTTGTTATATCACGCCTATGTTTTAAATAGTATTTTCGTTGTTATATCAAGCTTATGTTTTAAATAGTACATTATGTTGTCATGCCACTTTAAAGTTTGAAATACATTGTCATAGCTGAACACGCAGATGAAATTAACTAATCTTTTAAATAACATTATTGTACTTTTTCAATGTTCGTACATCTGTGATTTATTTCTTATTTTTTTGTTTTTCTTATACATTTTAGCGATATCGTCCTTTTTGTCGATTGTTTTTGTACAAATACCTGGGGAATCGATGAATGTTTTAAAATCGAAAGGAAATCATTAATTAGCAAACCTAAATCCAGAATATCGATTTGTCTCAGTTTTCTAAATATTACACCATGACAAACACCTCCCCTTTCCCTGGAGCTCCAACTTTCTTGTTTTTGTTCATTTAAGTGCGTCATGCGTTAACGTTTATACATAAAACAAATGAAAACCCTTATTGTATTCGGGCCGTGAGGATTCGGCTAGCTCGAAGAACCGCCTCTACAAAATTGCTTTCGTTTTGTAAAAAAAAATTAATTAATTGATTTTCACAATTATATTACTGTTACTACAGTTATTTTGAATCAGAGTAATACTTGACATTCGAAATGTATGTGAATTTAAGTCTGAAGATAGCTTTGTAAGAAGGTTTAAGTGAGGTTATTATTACTAATAACAAGTGCGATTCTTTAAAACGTTCTTGTATTCCCGCCTCATGTCAGGTTAAGAGATACGCATGTCTTTATTAGTATTAAGAACAACATGGACACATCTAATGTAACCATTTCGTCTGCATATATTTATATAATGAAACTAGCTGTCCCGACCCAGCGTCGCCCGGGAAGTCAATTAGTAACTATAATCTCGCTTCGGATTTTGTTAAGCAATTACTTTATATTTGGCAGTTTAAATGCTTTCCAATTCTTTTCAAACTTCATAGTTGTTTTTACTCTTAACCAAAGATTAAACTGGCTGGCCAGAAATGCATGTTGGTTGGAGTTTGGTGCCAATGAAATAATTCGTGTAAACAAAGTTGTGTTTGTACACGTGAGACGTCAATGTAAGGATAGGTCGTCCACTCTCGGCTGCTGTCGTAACGCGTTAGCGGGTATGACGAAACGATATCAGTAATCATTAAGTAGCTAGGAAGAACATTTTTAATACGTTAAAAGAAAAGTTTTGAATAATTAACATGGCTGAACTAGGATTTTCCCGTCGTATATATATATATATATATATATATATATATATATATATATATATATATATATATATATATATATACTAATCCAAGTAAGATAAAAATCCAAAATGAATCAAACCAGGCCTGGCCTGGCCTGGCCTGGCCTGGCCTGGCCTTACCCGATCGGGTTGGATCACAAAAAAACCTTCTGCCTGATGAGACCTCAGCTCTTGATAGCTGTAGATCGATAACATCGACATGCCAATGTAGCAGACTTTGTACATGTTTGAATAAAAAATCATTCATATATATATATATATATATATATATATATATATATATATATACAAAAGTAAGTGTAATAAATAACTAATTCATTTTTGTATAGTGTCGATTGGAAGTTGAGCTTTGCAGCCTCAACTTACGTTTTGACATCTTTATTTGATTTTCCTATTCATGAACGCGTGTGTGTTGTTGCCTTTCAGTTGTAGTCCTGATAATAATAATAATGGTAGTCAAGAAGAAGTATGGATATCATTTTGGGAAAAAGTGTTAAATAATTGAGAGAACTGAAATATGATTTATGCGATGGGGGTAAAATATATGTATGTATTTACTCGCTAATAAAACTTTGCTTAGTTTTGGAGGTATGTATATGTAAAGAAATAGATAAAATAAATCGCTATGTTATTTTTGCATACGTTGACCGGAAGTTTAGTCGAGTACACATATACTGACTAGTTTTGTTATAAATAAACTATAAATAAAATCAGAATATTTTTCAGAACATCGAAGAGAAAGTAACGTCAAGAGATGATACTTATTTTCTAAAACTTTTTTAAATTGAGAAATAAACCCTAAACATAACTCCTTATCTTAGAAGACGATCGGAGGTGAAACTGAAAGAAAAAGAAAATAAGCAAATAAAAATAGATAGAATGTTTCGACTTACTCTGACAGCGAATCGTTAACCAATAGTTGATATTCAGAAGCTTTGGATCAATAGAGAAATAACACAAATGTTTTGCGCCCATGTTGCGTCCATGTTTTAAATGTTCGAAGAGGTTTTATATGGAAGGCAAGTTTTTTTTGTCCATGCACCGTTAAGATAATCCAAGGAGTTCGTAATTATTACAAGAAAGAAAAGAAATAAAACGTCTCAATCTGAAAAGTTTAAAAAAAGAAAAGCAGTCAATCAGTATAGAAAAGAGAAATACAAATAAAGTTACATCATGGAAATAGAGTAAAGGATTAATTTCCGAATCTATTTCAAGCGGAATAGAGGTTTTTCACTTGCTATTTGTTTTCTACTTTTCTCTAAAGGCTTGAAATGATTTCTTCCGGCACCTTCTTTTTTACTCGCTAAATCATGCGTGACGGAATATATATATATATATATATATATATATATATATATATATATATATATATATTAATATTTTTAATTTATACAGACAAATACAAAAAGCCGCTACACTGGCATGTCGATGTTATCGATCTTTAGTTATTAGAAATTAAGATCTCTTCAGGCGGAAAAAGTCTGATCTTTCACTTGGATAATCATGTTTTACATTTTCAATATGAACATCCAAGTGAAAGATCAGACTTTTCCGCCTGAAAAGATCTTAGTTTCTAAAAACTAAACATTGATAACATCGACATGCCAGTGTAGCGACCTTTTGTACTTGTCTGTATGAATAAAATATATCAATATATGTAGCTTTATTTACTATGTAGTACTATCATACAAGCTCTGCTTAAATTCGTTGGATTTTTATCCTGTGGACGTTTACTTTAGCTGGATTAATGCATATATATATATATATATATATATATATATATATATATACACACACACATTGGTCTTTTCAGAGGTCTTCAAAGTGGGGGTCGCGACCCCCAGGGGAGTCGCGTAACCATAGAAAGGTCGCCAAAATTATAACTATGGAATTTTTTCACTCCATTAACTTATTTTTTATTTATTTATAAAAAATTTTGGTGAGTCACGAAAAAATTTTTTTTCCAAAAAGGGGTCGCGACAAAAAAAGTTTGAAGAGCACTGGTCTTTATTATAGAATGGGGGATACCAGCGGCTTCAATGTGCAAATTCTACGATTGCTTTCTTCATTAAAATTAAATTTCTTCATGAACGCTTATAGGAAAACTGTCAACTACTGGGATAAAATATAGAAGAATAAGCGCTGCCTCTTGAATAGACATGACAATACATGTTGATTGGTCCGTTATAATATTTATTGGCTTAAAGATATATAAGGATCTTCAAGTAGAATAGGAAAAAAAACAAGTGACTCACGCAAACAACAAAGATCCCAGTGGACATAATTGTATTCAATCTTATATTAGAAGAATTAATTCTCCAAACAGAACAGTTTTGCACCATCTCCTTACGTACATTAAAATCCAAATATAATGATACTAAACCTCATGTCTAGAATGTTCATTCTAATTTTTACCAAATCTGTTATGGGATGTTAATTCAAGAAAATTTAAAAAATTTAAGGTTAAAGTTTAAGAAGTCTTAAGAAAAAATTTAAATTCATGGAATCTAACTCAATTGATGTCTAATTGACTATGTAAATCTGGTGTATTTGAATGTTCAAATGAGAAGTTGCGTCCATATAATTCCCCCGATAACCATTTAAAATACTTCAAAGAAACGTAAATTTGAAGATATTTATCTTTAACTACTGTTAACATTTCACAAAATATGTTGTATTTGATTTTTTCTCGAAGGGCTTCATTACATTTTACCTCTTTGCATGAAACTAAATTAAACTAAATATAGCCCACATTACGATCCCTTACGCCTAAAAGCTGTGTTCGAAAATTCATAATAATCGTTTAATTAATTTAGCGGTGAATCGTGCACATACAGATATATAAACATATAAATCTACCCAACTTTATATATATCCGCATTATTGGTTTTGGGGTTTTACGACATATCAAACATCGTTGGGTTATTTTATGCTGAAACCATACATGGTTTGTATGCGATTACTTTGTAGATTATTTTGTTTTAGGGTCGTATATTTTGTAAACAAATAATTTATAAACGATAGAGTTTATTTAATCCATAGATGGTACCTAACTAGTACTACCACTTCTCACCAGAATGGACCTGGGAGTAATCTTAATGAAAGTCTTATTTCATACGACTCACAGCTCCCAAATTGGGGAAACCCTACTGAATGCAGACGTATTAGTGAGTAAAAAAATAAAAATAAATAATAATAATAATAATAATAATAATAATCATAATCATAATCATAATCATAATCATAATAATAATAATAATAATAATAATAATAATAATAATCATAATCATAATCATAATCATAATAATAATAATAATAATAATCATAATAATAATAATAATAATAATAATAATAATAATTATAATAATTATAACAACAACAACAACAACAACAACTACTACTACTACTACTACTACTAGCGGGACCCGTGTGAATTACACGAAATGATGTTTTTAATACTAATTATCTTGTTCCTAACCTATACATGTTCGAATAAAATATGATAAGATTTGGACTTGTATATTTATTTAAAAAATGAACAATACATGAAACAATTTACAAAACTTCTTTATATACAATATTTCTAGTGAAGGTAATATTTCGAAGACTAAACCTTACTTTGTAAATGTTTTCGATTAAATTAAATTTGGCTCCAATTCATGAATATTTATTTACTCGTCTCCAGGAGTTAGGTACAAGGCCAGTTTTATCTTAGTCTCACAAGTAAGATGTGACCCAAGGTTGGGCCGGGAAAGTGGCGTTTGAAAAGCCAGCGCTCGAGAAGGTGAGCACTCTGACCATCAAAAATTGCGTGGGCAGCCTCGTTGGCATTCCCCGGTAGGGGCGTCCCAGGCAGTAAGCAATAAACTTACTCCTCCCCAAATAGGGGAGGCGAAGCCTGGGAGGGTGGACCTCCTAGAACTGCACAGGACAGACCCATAGACCGGCGTAAATCAAGCCTCGAAGGGCAAGACAATACCAGTCTATGGAGTGCAGTATCCGTCGGAACAGATACTACACTTTGATCTTAGCCAAACGGCCAAGCCAATTCATGAGTAGCATATAAAGATTCGGAAAGTCGTTGCTTTTGATGTAAGCATGACACATAAAATCATACACGCTATTGTATTAATATGTGTCTTCCCGGTCGTCCCCTCCCTACCTCTCTTCCCCTTCCCTTCGAAATGTAGAAAAAAAAATCTTAGAGTTTGGTTGGGATCGAACTATAAACCAGTCGGGCCGAAGTCAAGAATACTACGTCGCTAACCTTTGTGCTAAAGGGAAATACTTGAAAATGCTTCGAAAATTAGGCGAGTTGAATTTTTTTCAAAATCTAGGTACGGCACGCATGCGTAGAGCTTTTGCCGGAAGCGTGACACACGAAAACACACGCTATTGTATTAATATATAGATAATAATAATAATCATCATCATCATGAAGATGATGATGATGATGATGATAATGATGATAATGATAATGATGATGATGATAATGATAACCATAATAATAACAGACACCGTCCCAACGAACAACGATGAATGCATATGTATGTAAATATAAAGTTGTTTGAGGGTATGTAAATTCATAACTGTATCTGCGGAGATGTATAACTTGCCCTTCACACTCTTCCCACCAACCAAAACGATATGTAAGAATGTAGTTATCTATTCCTGAAAGTGTTGTTAATATGGCCCGAAGATGCTGGATGTTGAATAAAGTCGCAGCTGAAACATGTATGAAAATATGTAACCAATAATGTTTGTATAAATTTAATATATATATATATATATATATATATATATATATATATATATATATATATATATATATATATATATGAGTGTGCACATTTTATATGTATTTGTAAACATTAAGCGTTTTCAAACATTTTTCTGTAAACATATAGGTATATATTTACTTATTCAAATTCTTTTGCTTTCGTGAACAGATGCGTTCACCACCTTAGTCGCCGTGTGTTCAAAAGTTAATATTTAATTAATACCATACTGTGATGGTGATTGAATTTTGACAAGTGGTCAAAGTTGTCTTGGCCGGCTTCCTTGTAAGGTAAATACATCTTCACTCTCCATGTCGTCCAATGCCAGTAAAAAACATAGTTAAAAATATATATGTATGTCAATATAATCACAATTTTCTGTTTGATCATTTTTATATGAATCCTTTCCTTCTTAGAAATACACTCTACACGATGTTATAGCAAATATATAAAATATACTAAAATAATTTAAAACTTTTTAATTTAAGATTTTAAAATATATTTTTGTAAGTATTTGAATATATTAAATATCTATTTATAAATGTAATACTTTTTATTTAATATACAGAGTTTACTGCAACAAATGCTACCCATGAAATCGGTAATACAATTTACAAATTTTTCTTCAATCTGTGATTACCATAAACTTCAGTCTAGTCCTGACTTGTACACCAAGTTCCAATTATTAACATCCAACAGAATTTGTTTTATCGCCGGTTTTCTCAAAGATATTTGTACAGATATTTAGACTCGCTGCTTTCAGTGTAAGTATTTACTTGATTTCTCCGTGGCAATCTCTTGTGGTCTCAAGGATGAAATGATCGATTGCAGATGCAAAGTGTCTCTGTGAACCGGGTTCGCACCCTGTGAGATTCCAATATGGTTATTTCCCTGCGCTGATGAGAGCCGTAAGCGCGAAACGACGTCGTACGGAGGTAAACAATTAAAAAAATATAATTTCATATTATATATATATATATATATATATATATGGGAAATGAAAAAGGAAAAAACAAAATATGTGTTTTTTTATGAATTCATCAACGTTTTCCTCTTTATTTGTAATACTTCCTCAGGATGATAATTTTAAGAAAAAATGTCATGCAAGTACATAGAAATATTGGGTTGACATGATGGGTTAATGAGAAGAAGTATTAGCCGCTACTGGGAGCGCAAGACCAAGGTCCGGGCTGAGAGAAGTCGGAGTGAAATGAATGTGGATGGCTGTGAGTGAAAAGGGGAATGAGGTTGGAGTGTTAGTACATTTGTTTTAGGGGCTGAGGTTTTTGTTGTGGTGAGGTGAAGCATGGCTTTTGAGGAGCTGGGGAAAGAGGAGGGGAGGCTCTGTGGTTTTGGTGTATAGGTAGTGTCATAATTTTAAAAATAGATTTGAAGAAATGAAGATGATTTGAAAGTAGGCGGGGTGGGTGGGTAAGAGTTTGAAAAAAGTAGTCGAAAGGGTGAGATGGGTGAGGGGGGGGAGGGGAGATTTTCTTGTGGTTAGGTGTGAACTTTTTGGAGAGTAGGAGTATTTGACCAGCTGGCTATGTCAGGAATGTGTGAATGTAAGTAAGTTAGAAGGAAAGTGTTGAAATGTGCTGATAATATGACAATGAGGGGAAGGAAAAAGAAAAATAGAGAGAAGGAGAAAAGTGATATTAATTTTGGTGAGAAATAGGTGAAATGTAGTTTTGTGCAGGCAGTTTTGATGGTTTGAAATTAAATTGAGGGCAATAGAGGTTTAAATATCTAAATATAAGTGAGGGTATCTAGATTGTGTTCAATGGTGAGGCTGTTATTTGTGGTTAAGTGGTTTGGATTCGTGGTGAATGAAAATGTATGTGGGGGGAGGGTTGTGCGTTAGTGTGTATGCGGGGAATTGAGAGCGATGAGAAGAAAGTTAGCCATGATCTAGATTCAGTTTTTGTTCCGTCAGGATAATTTTGCTTATTAAGAGGGGGATATTGTAGAAGCCATTTCGTTGTCTGATGGTGTTGGAGGCTGTTATTAGTGTGTATATATATATATATATATATATATATATATATATATATATATATATATATATATGTATATTTGGATAATATAAAGATACATGTTTTATATTAGATCCTATTGTGATAAGGAGATGCTCGATATTTTAGATAAAGCATTAATAAAAATACACACACATGTATATGCATATATATACATATATACATAAATATATACATATTTATATATATATACATAGGTGAATATGCGTATTTATGTATATTTATTTGTGCATGCGTGTAGGTATATATATATATATATATATATATATATATATATATATATATATATATATATATATATATATATATATGAGTATGCATGTATATATATATAAATATATATGTATATATATGTATTTGTATGCATTAAAAATATACATGAACAATAGATAAATATAATATCAAATGTTTTTGTTTTGTTATGTGTCGTTTGTAATATTTGTTTATATATACATACTATATATATATATATATATATATATATATATATATATATATATGAAGAAGAATAGAAAGGAATTAGAGAAGCAAAAGCCAAATCAAAATTCAATTCAATTGCTCAGAGCAAGGCATATTCCGCAAAAAGGCAATTTATTCAAGTTAAATTTTCCTTAAGCCAGGCTTTTCAAAGATCAAAAACTTATCATCAGAGGAAGTCGCTGGGATAGATCAGTTGGCAATGGCCAAGATTTAAAATTTGAAAAAATGAAATAAAAGTTGTAGGGAAAGAAATGCAGGGCAAAACTCTGCCCGAATGCAAGCAAATGTCCGATTGCTAAAAAGTTCGGTGTCGAAAAGTCCAGCGGAGAGAATAAGATGTAGATAGGTAGGTCGTTAAAGGCACGAGATGTAATGAGAGAGGTTTCAAAGTTAAATTCCAAGAAGCCACAACTTCAGGTACGGCGAAAATAGAAAATCCAAAAGGGTAAAAAGTCCAATAAGAGGTACGTTCGATGATGCAGGCAGGCTCAGAGAAGATTGAGGTGGAAAATATTCCCCATTAAAAACACTTCCTGGTCAGAGATAACAAAGGAGAGTGTTTTAAAGTGGGAAAAAGAGGCAGCGAAAATATTTACAGCTAGCCCGTTCAGAAAGCCGGCTTAAAGAGAAGAAAAGCAAAAAACAGTAAAAACAAAAACATAATATGCGATCAGTAGGCAGGGGAGGAACGGGTAAGGGGTGTGGGGGAGGAGAAAGGGATGGGTACGAGGGAGGAGAAAGGGAGCGATGCGGTGAAAGAGTGGGGTTAAAACTAAGAGTGTGAATGTGGGGGGTGAAGCATAAAGTTGAAATTGGATGTTAGCGCGAATTAGGATTCAACTAGAAAAGGGGAAGAAAGGAGTGGGGGTGAATTAACGAATGTAAGGGGAGGGAGTTAAAATATCAGAATATATTATATATTTTTTATTTCTTATTTGTTGACGTTAGTAAAAATGTTTCTAAAACTGTCCGGGTAAAATGTGTATATCTATGTAATAACAATATCTTAAAAATATAAAATTAACATGAAATACTTTATTACAGTTTGAAAATAGACTGATTTCATAAATCCATTTCAAGAAGCATATATTATTTCACGTCATATTATATTTTATCATACTTTAACTATTAAGTGATTTCACAAACTAAACATATAAAGAGAAAAAAAGAAACTTAATTTATGTAACACAATAATTTCCTGTTGTTTCCTTACATGCCAGTCGCAAGGGAGAAATACACAAATTAAATTGACCTAATTAGGAATGAATGCATCTTTGGGGGTTCTATTCATGATATTGTAGCGGGAGCTACAAAGGTGCCAAGCGGATATAAAAACAAATGGCGTTGATTTCAACTCTTATTTTTTCTAGGCGTTGATTGATACACTTTCGTTATCTCTAACTAAAAAAAGGGAGAAATCTCGTGGGAAACACGCTAGCTGAAAACTTCGACAAATCAGGAAACGACACATCAGTTTGACCAACGTGAGATCCCAAACCCTAAAAGTGAACGGCGAAGACTAACTTTCTTTTTACCCTTTCCGCTTCAGCCGACAGCACACACAACCAGGTCGTTGCCCACTCCCCCACCCGGCTTGATCGAAGAGGGGAGGAGACAAAAGTCAAACAGTATTTAACCATATTTAAGTTCCCCTCAAGATCAAAGAAATCAGATCTAAACACACACACACCTTACAATTGCCATAAATATACATATGCAAACTTTCCACGCTCGCAAGCATGCATCCATACAATCACGAACACTACAAAACAAAATACGCTTGGTAACGGACTATTCAAATGAACAGTTATTCCTGGTAGCATTACTAACACCTTAACATAGAATAAAAATGTTGTTGATCGTAAAATGTTTTGATGAATTAATTAATAATGTTTTCCATTCGTTTTCCATGTAATAATGATGCTTTTCTTTCTTTCTTTTATTTGCTTCCAAAAAGTTAATATTCGCTATTTTTGGTTCCCACGTGGTTGATTAACAATTCCAACAATTTATATTCTCTTAGTAACGCAAATAGGTCACAAATAACTAAGTAAACTCAAAGTATATTTATAGTATTCCCCTAAAAATAATTTGTAACCCGAATAGTAATATTTATCCTAATCATATAAGGATTAAAAAAAACTTTAGTTAATCAATACCTTTATATTATAAATGAACCAGACTACGTGGGACCCCCAAATAAATATGGTCCCAGAATGTTGGTTGGCATGCCGCCATATTGGCACCCGTTTTCAAACAACACTACCTGGGGAGACCATAATATCAAGAGCAAAGTCATTTATGATTTTAGACTTGTGTTTCAGTGTTTCTTTCAATTAAAAAAATAGAGTGTGAGGTTCTTTTATGTATCTGATATTTAAAAAAAAATCCAAGCTGTCATGTTGACACCAAACATTTTGTTGTTTTTTTTAAAATAACTTACTTTAAAATAATTTTAAAAAATCAAGATTAAATAAAGTATTTACTGCGAAAATCTGTCACATTTTCTCAGCAAACTTAGTTCTAAAAATTAATTCAACAATGCAGAAAACTTAGGGAGAGGAAGAATCCAGTGGATCTTCCGCCCAGGTCGATCAGAACTGATTAAACTCTTTGGCGACCAGAGGGGGGTGGGGAATGCTTGAAAAATTACCTTACTGGGGAGATGCTCCTACTCTTAAAACTTATGATGTGTTGAAAACGATTACAGATCGGACTCATGCTGTTTTTCAACATAAAAAAGTGCCTCAAATAATTAATTAATTTCGTATGAATCATATGATTCTGTTGTTGGCATTTGTTTCCCCGATATCTTTCTAGTTAGAATTCTTTCTAGAAAGAAATCGGGTGTATACATGAGGGACCACGTGAAGGTTACCAATATCCTTAGTGAAAGTGTTTCTTTGGAACGAACAGAGTTCGAACTTGCTTCGTTCAGATTGTCAGTCCGTGTCGTTAACCACTTAGCCACCATCACCTCCCACGCCTCATATAGATATCAATGTTCATCAAAACCTAATGAGTATTAGGTATTTCACCTAAAAGTTACAAACACAACCTGGCGTGCTAAAAAGATGGAAGCCATTTTTGAAATTAGCATCTCCGGATAGGCTAATACAGATGGCTTTTGAGCCTGTCAGAAAACATTGTTTGACCAGTATTATAGAATTATTCAACCCACAATTATCCTTTGCCAATATTTCTTGAAGGCTATCGTAACCTTTTCAACTTCATCAGGAAATTATTCCTGGAGGAAAACAGGAAAATATGTTCTAAGCCTTTAAGCTTTCTTTCGAGCGTTGTTCGTCCATCCTATTTTTCTCTAGTCGCATTAAACGTTCTTTCAGCTTACTCATTTCTGTAACGTTCTTTCCATTTTGGATAAGAAGAATTGTTATGTTCAGAACAAGTGGCGCTTCCAGAAATTCAGACCATTGAAGCATTTATCCACGCTGTAACGCATTACTCATACGAGAGAGCTTATGCAGTGGGCATTCAAATTAATAAACGTGTTGATTTCGCCTGTTAAGTTATTTTTATGGAAATCGCTCAAGACAAGGAATGAAGCCACTTGGTGTAAAGAGATAACAAGAATGAAAGATGAGTATCGCAAAGACAAGTGTCTATTGGCCTTAGTCTTCAGATAACCAAGGCTTACGGGTAGGAAGGAAAACAATCAGCAGGAAGAGATTTCCACAAGTTTGCAGTTCGCGGAAAGAAGCTTTAGGAATAAGAAGCTGTATTACAATGAGGTATCAAAACAGCGAATTTCTTGAGACCACTAGACAGACGAGGTCAAACGAGCTGAAACAAAGGAAGCAGGGAATCGATGAGACAATTCTGAAGTACACCTGTCATAGCAGTATTTATAGAAAAGACTGAGACTAGCAACATTATGTCTGTCAGGGAGAGTGTGTAGAGAAAGTGGAAAGGGTTGACCCAATCTAATTATGGATACGTTTCTGCACATGAGCAAGAATCCTCAAATGGACAGAGATTCATGGAACGTGACATGAAAGTTATTATGAACAGTTGTATTTAAATTGCTTAAATCATTTTTTCCGCTAATAATGCTTTGACCGTTTCCCGGATGATATATCGATTTATTCAGATGATCCAATTATGGTGAACTTTATTTATTTTATAAAAACAAACATTTAATTAAAGAATCTAAACACGAAACAAAAATTTCAAAAAACATGTCGTTATACGTCCAATCGGAATTCTGTAATTGGTTTTAAGACAAAAATACATACTTTTTTATTTGTTTTTATTTTATTTGTTTGTGTTTTCTCCGCTATCTGACAACAGGGATAGCTTGGTGTTTTTCAATACAATAAGAAGAATGAGGGTGATATGATTGAGAGTTTCAAGATAATAAATGGCATTTCTAACTATGGTGGGCATTTTTTTAGTATTTCTCCTAGATCTGGAAGGTTATTTTCAAAGCAGTTTTCAAAAACTAGATCTGTTAACCAGTTAAGTTTTTTTGCTCACGGAGTAATATGTTTTTGGAATAAGTTACCAGATCGGATTAAGAACATCGATAGCGTGAATCAGTTTAAGATGAGGTTGGATGAATTCAAAGAAAGTGGTAGGAGGGAGAAATTGAGAGGGTGACTTTTGAGAGTTATCAAATGAAATATTTAACAGAATTTGATCTGGATATCGATACTGTACTAAGAGTTTAATTTTGTTCCAACAGTTGTATTGAGAAGATAGTTAAACGGGAGATGCTCAAGAAGATATAACAAATAAATATATACATAAATAGCTAGCAAGCAAAATTTCCGTGTAAAATTTATGTCTGTGTTATCTTTAGCCTAGGATTCGAATTTGGTTTTGAAACGGTACAACATGGTTAGTGCACCTCATTAAAAGTTAAATGTAGTAACATAAAGAATAATTGGATAAAATGTTTCATTAAATGTTAAATGTAGTAACATAAAGAATAAATGGATAAAATGTTTCATTAAAAGTTAAATGTAGTAACATAAAGAATAATTAGATCAAATGTTTCATTAAAAGTCAAATGTAGTAACATAAAGAATAATTGGATAAAATGTTTCATTAAAAGTTAAATGTAGTAACATAAAGAATAAATGGATAAAATGTTTCATTAAAAGTCAAATGTAGTAACATAAAGTATAATTGGATAAAATGTTTCATTAAAAGTTAAATGTAGTAACATAAAGAATAATTGGATAAAATGTTTCATTAAAAGTTAAATGTAGTAACATAAAGAATAATTGGATAAAATGTTTCATTAAATGTTAAATGTAGTAACATAAAGAATAAATGGATAAAATGTTTTATTAAAAGTCAAATGTAGTAACATAAAGTATAATTGGATGAAATGTTTCATTAAAAGTTAAATGTAGTAACATAAAGAATAATTGGATAAAATGTTTCATTAAAAGTTAAATGTAGTAACATAAAGAATAATTGGATAAAATGTTTCATTAAAAGGTAAATGTAGTAACATAAAGAATAATTGGATAAAATGTTTCATTAAAAGTTAAATGTAGTAACATAAAGAATAATTGGATACAATATTTCATTAAAAGTTAAATGTAGTACAATAAAGAATAATTGGATAACATGTTTCATTAAAAGTTAAATGTAGTAACATAAAGAATAATTGGATAAAATGTTTCATTAAAAGTTAAATGTAGTAACATAAAGGATAATTGGATAAAATGTTTCATTAAAAGTTAAATGTAGTAACATACAGAATAAATGGATAAAATGTTTCATTAAAAGTCAAATGTAGTAAAATAAAGTATAATTGGATAAAATGTTTCATTAAAAGTTAAATGTAGTAACATAAAGAATAATTGGATGAAATGTTTCATTAAAAGTTAAATGTAGTAACATAAAGAATAATTGGATAAAATGTTTCATTAAAAGTTAAATGTAGTAACATAAAGAATAATTGGATAAAATGTTTCATTAAAAGTTAAATGTAGTAACATAAAGAATAATTGGATAAAATATTTCATTAAAAGTTAAATGTAGTAACATAAAGAATAATTGGATAAAATGTTTCATTAAAAGTTAAATGTAGTAACATAAAGAATAATTGGATAAAATGTTTCATTAAATGTTAAATGTAGTAACATAAAGAATAAATGGATAAAATGTTTCATTAAAAGTTAAATGTAGTAACATAAAGAATAATTGGATAAAATGTTTCATTAAAAGTCAAATGTAGTAACATAAAGAATAATTGGATAAAATGTTTCATTAAAAGTTAAATGTAGTAACATAAAGAATAATTGGATAAAATGTTTCATTAAAAGTTAAATGTAGTAACATAAAGAATAATTGGATGAAATGTTTCATTAAAAGTTAAATGTAGTAACATAAAGAATAATTGGATGAAATGTTTCATTAAAAGTTAAATGTAGTAACATAAAGAATAATTGGATAAAATATTTCATTAAAAGTTAAATGTAGTAACATAAAGAATAATTGGATAAAATGTTTCATTAAAAGTTAAATGTAGTAACATAAAGAATAATTGGATAAAATGTTTCATTAAATGTTAAATGTAGTAACATAAAGAATAAATGGATAAAATGTTTCATTAAAAGTTAAATGTAGTAACATAAAGAATAATTGGATAAAATGTTTCATTAAAAGTCAAATGTAGTAACATAAAGAATAATTGGATAAAATGTTTCATTAAAAGTTAAATGTAGTAACATAAAGAATAATTGGATAAAATGTTTCATTAAAAGTTAAATGTAGTAACATAAAGAATAATTGGATAAAATGTTTCATTAAAAGTTAAATGTAGCAACATAAAGAATAATTGGATAACATGTTTCATTAAAAGTTAAATGTAGTAACATAAAGAATAATAGGATAAAATGTTTCATTAAAAGTTAAATGTAGTAACATAAAGAATAATTGGATTAAATATTTCATTAAAAGTTAAATGTAGTAACATAAAGAATAATTGGATAAAATGTTTCATTAAAAGTTAAATGTAGTAACATAAAGAATAATTGGATAAAATGTTTCATTAAAAGTTAAATGTAGTAAAACAAAAGAATAATTGGATAAAATGTTTCATTAAAAGTTAAATGCAGTAACATAAAGAATAATTGGATAAAATGTTTCATTAAAAGTTAAATGCAGTAACATAAAGAATAATTGGATAAAATGTTTCATTAAAAGTCAAATGTAGTAACATAAAGAATAATTGGATAAAATGTTTCATTAAAAGTTAAATGTAGTAACATAAAGAATAATTGGATAAAATGTTTCATTAAAAGTTAAATGTAGTAACATAAAGAATAATTAGATAAAATGTTTCATTAAATGTCAAATGTAGTAACATAAAGTATAATTGGATACAATATTTCATTAAAAGTTAAATGTAGTACAATAAAGAATAATTGGATAACATGTTTCATTAAAAGTTAAATGTAGTAACATAAAGAATAATTGGATAAAATGTTTCATTAAAAGTTAAATGTAGTAACATAAAGGATAATTGGATAAAATGTTTCATTAAAAGTTAAATGTAGTAACATACAGAATAAATGGATAAAATGTTTCATTAAAAGTCAAATGTAGTAAAATAAAGTATAATTGGATAAAATGTTTCATTAAAAGTTAAATGTAGTAACATAAAGAATAATTGGATGAAATGTTTCATTAAAAGTTAAATGTAGTAACATAAAGAATAATTGGATAAAATGTTTCATTAAAAGTTAAATGTAGCAACATAAAGAATAATTGGATAACATGTTTCATTAAAAGTTAAATGTAGTAACATAAAGAATAATAGGATAAAATGTTTTATTAAAAGTCAAATGTAGTAACATAAAGTATAATTTGATAAAATGTTTCATTAAAAGGTAAATGTAGTAACATAAAGAATAATTGGATAAAATGTTTCATTAAAAGTTAAATGTAGTTACATAAAGAATAATTGGATAAAATTTTTCATTAAAAAGTAAATGTAGTAACATAAAGAATAATTGGATAAAATGTTTCATTAAAAGTTAAATGTAGTAACATAAAGAATAATTGGATAAAATATTTCATTAAAAGTTAAATGTAGTACCATAAAGAATAATTGGATTAAATATTTCATTAAAAGTTAAATGTAGTAACATAAAGAATAATTGGATAAAATGTTTCATTAAAAGTTAAATGTAGTAACATAAAGAATAATTGGATAAAATGTTTCATTAAATGTTAAATGTAGTAACATAAAGAATAAATGGATAAAATGTTTCATTAAAAGTTAAATGTAGTAACATAAAGAATAATTGGATAAAATGTTTCATTAAAAGTCAAATGTAGTAACATAAAGAATAATTGGATAAAATGTTTCATTAAAAGTTAAATGTAGTAACATAAAGAATAATTGGATAAAATGTTTCATTAAAAGTTAAATGTAGTAACATAAAGAATAATTGGATAAAATGTTTCATTAAAAGTTAAATGTAGCAACATAAAGAATAATTGGATAACATGTTTCATTAAAAGTTAAATGTAGTAACATAAAGAATAAATGGATAAAATGTTTTATTAAAAGTCAAATGTAGTAACATAAAGTATAATTGGATGAAATGTTTCATTAAAAGTTAAATGTAGTAACATAAAGAATAATTGGATAAAATGTTTCATTAAAAGTTAAATGTAGTAACATAAAGAATAATTGGATAAAATGTTTCATTAAAAGGTAAATGTAGTAACATAAAGAATAATTGGATAAAATGTTTCATTAAAAGTTAAATGTAGTAACATAAAGAATAATTGGATACAATATTTCATTAAAAGTTAAATGTAGTACAATAAAGAATAATTGGATAACATGTTTCATTAAAAGTTAAATGTAGTAACATAAAGAATAATTGGATAAAATGTTTCATTAAAAGTTAAATGTAGTAACATAAAGGATAATTGGATAAAATGTTTCATTAAAAGTTAAATGTAGTAACATACAGAATAAATGGATAAAATGTTTCATTAAAAGTCAAATGTAGTAAAATAAAGTATAATTGGATAAAATGTTTCATTAAAAGTTAAATGTAGTAACATAAAGAATAATTGGATGAAATGTTTCATTAAAAGTTAAATGTAGTAACATAAAGAATAATTGGATAAAATGTTTCATTAAAAGTTAAATGTAGCAACATAAAGAATAATTGGATAACATGTTTCATTAAAAGTTAAATGTAGTAACATAAAGAATAATAGGATAAAATGTTTTATTAAAAGTCAAATGTAGTAACATAAAGTATAATTTGATAAAATGTTTCATTAAAAGGTAAATGTAGTAACATAAAGAATAATTGGATAAAATGTTTCATTAAAAGTTAAATGTAGTTACATAAAGAATAATTGGATAAAATTTTTCATTAAAAAGTAAATGTAGTAACATAAAGAATAATTGGATAAAATGTTTCATTAAAAGTTAAATGTAGTAACATAAAGAATAATTGGATAAAATATTTCATTAAAAGTTAAATGTAGTACCATAAAGAATAATTGGATTAAATATTTCATTAAAAGTTAAATGTAGTAACATAAAGAATAATTGGATAAAATGTTTCATTAAAAGTTAAATGTAGTAACATAAAGAATAATTGGATAAAATGTTTCATTAAATGTTAAATGTAGTAACATAAAGAATAAATGGATAAAATGTTTCATTAAAAGTTAAATGTAGTAACATAAAGAATAATTGGATAAAATGTTTCATTAAAAGTCAAATGTAGTAACATAAAGAATAATTGGATAAAATGTTTCATTAAAAGTTAAATGTAGTAACATAAAGAATAATTGGATAAAATGTTTCATTAAAAGTTAAATGTAGTAACATAAAGAATAATTGGATAAAATGTTTCATTAAAAGTTAAATGTAGCAACATAAAGAATAATTGGATAACATGTTTCATTAAAAGTTAAATGTAGTAACATAAAGAATAATAGGATAAAATGTTTCATTAACAGTTAAATGTAGTAACATAAAGAATAATTGGATAAAATGTTTCATTAAAAGTTAAATGTAGTAACATAAAGAATAATTGGATAAAATGTTTCATTAAAAGTTAAATGTAGTAAAACAAAAGAATAATTGGATAAAATGTTTCATTAAAAGTTAAATGCAGTAACATAAAGAATAATTGGATAAAATGTTTCATTAAAAGTTAAATGCAGTAACATAAAGAATAATTGGATAAAATGTTTCATTAAAAGTCAAATGTAGTAACATAAAGAATAATTGGATAAAATGTTTCATTAAAAGTTAAATGTAGTAACATAAAGAATAATTGGATAAAATGTTTCATTAAAAGTTAAATGTAGTAACATAAAGAATAATTAGATAAAATGTTTCATTAAATGTCAAATGTAGTAACATAAAGTATAATTGGATAAAATGTTTCATTAAAAGTTAAATGTAGTAACATAAAGAATAATTGGATAAAATGTTTCATTAAAAGTTAAATGTAGTAACATAAAGAATAATTGGATAAAATGTTTCATTAAAATTTAAATGTAGTAACATAAAGAATAAATGGATAAAATGTTTTATTAAAAGTCAAATGTAGTAACATAAAGTATAATTTGATAAAATGTTTCATTAAAAGTTAAATGTAGTAACATAAAGAATAATTGGATAAAATGTTTCATTAAAAGTTAAATGTAGTTACATAAAGAATAATTGGATAAAATGTTTCATTAAAAGGTAAATGTAGTAACATAAAGAATAATTGGATAAAATGTTTCATTAAAAGTTAAATGTAGTAACATAAAGAATAATTGGATAAAATATTTCATTAAAAGTTAAATGTAGTACCATAAAGAATAATTGGATAAAATATTTCATTAAAACTTAAATGTAGTAACATAAAGAATAATTGGATAAAATGTTTCATTAAAAGTTAAATGTAGTAACATAAAGAATAATTGGATAAAATGTTTCATTAAAAGTTAAATGTAGTAACATAAAGAATAAATGGATAAAATGTTTCATTAAAAGTCAAATGTAGTAACATAAAGTATAATTGGATGAAATGTTTCATTAAAAGTTAAATGTAGTAACATAAAGAATAATTGGATAAAATGTTTCATTAAAAGTTAAATGCAGTAACATAAAGAATAATTGGATAAAATGTTTCATTAAAAGTTAAATGCAGTAACATAAAGAATAATTGGATAAATGTTTCATTAAAAGTTAAATGTAGTAACATAAAGAATAATTGGATAAAATGTTTCATTAAAAGTTAAATGTAGTAACATAAAGAATAATTGGATTAAATGTTTCATTAAAAGTTAAATGTAGCAACATAAAGAATAATTAGATAAAATGTTTCATTAAAAGTTAAATGTAGTAACATAAAGAATAATTGGATAAAATGTTTCATTAAAAGTTAAATGTAGTAACATAAAGAGTAATTCGATAAAATGTTTCATTAAAAGTTAAATGTAGTAACATAAAGAATAATTGGATAAAATGTTTCATTAAAAGTTAAATGTAGTAACATAAAGAATAATTAGATAAAATGTTTCATTAAAAGTCAAATGTAGTAACATAAAGTATAATTGGATAAAATGTTTCACTAAAAGTTAAATGTAGTAACATAAAGAATAATTGGATAAAATGTTTCATTAAAAGTTAAATGTAGTAACATAAAGAATAATTGGATAAAATGTTTCATTAAAAGTTAAATGTAGTAACATAAAGAATAATTGGATAAAATGTTTTATTAAAAGTCAAATGTAGTAACATAAAGTATAATTTGATAAAATGTTTCATTAAACGTTAAATGTAGTAACATAAAGAATAATTGGATAAAATGTTTCATTAAAAGTTAAATGTAGTTACATAAAGAATAATTGGATAAAATGTTTCATTAAAAGGTAAATGTAGTAACATAAAGAATAATTGGATAAAATGTTTCATTAAAAGTTAAATGTAGTAACATAAAGAATAACTGGATAAAATATTTCATTAAAAGTTAAATGTAGTACCATAAAGAATAATTGGATAAAATATTTCATTAAAAGTTAAATGTAGTAACATAAAGAATAATTGGATAAAATGTTTCATTAAAAGTTAAATGTAGTAACATAAAGAATAATTGGATAAAATGTTTCATTAAAAGTTAAATGTAGTAACATAAAGAATAATTGGATAACATGTTTCATTAAAAGTTCAATGTAGTAACATAAAGAATAATTGGATAAAATGTTTCATTAAAAGTTAAATGTAGTAACATAAAGAATAATTGGATAAAATGTTTCATTAAAAGTTAAATGTAGTAAAATAAAAGAATAAATGGATAAAATGTTTCATTAAAAGTTAAATGCAGTAACATAAAGAATAATTGGATAAAATGTTTCATTAAAAGTTAAATGCAGTAACATAAAGAATAATTGGATAAAATGTTTCATTAAAAGGTAAATGTAGTAACATAAAGAATAATTGGATAAAATGTTTCATTAAAAGTTAAATGTAGTAACATAAAGAATAATTGGATAAAATATTTCATTAAAAGTTAAATGTAGTACCATAAAAAATAATTGGATAAAATATTTCATTAAAAGTTAAATGTAGTAACATAAAGAATAATTGGATAAAATGTTTCATTAAAAGTTAAATGTAGTAACATAAAGAATAATTGGATAAAATGTTTCATTAAAAGTTAAATGTAGTAACATAAAGAATAAATGGATAAAATCTTTCATTAAAAGTCAAATGTAGTAACATAAAGTATAATTGGATGAAATGTTTCATTAAAAGTTAAATGTAGTACCATAAAGAATAATTGGATCAAATATTTCATTAAAAGTTAAATGTAGTAACATAAAGAATAATTGGATAAAATGTTTCATTAAAAGTTAAATGTAGTAACATAAAGAATAATATGATAAAATGTTTAATTAAAAGTTAAATGTAGTAACATAAAGAATAAATGGATAAAATGTTTCATTAAAAGTCAAATGTAGTAACATAAAGTATAATTGGATAAAATGTTTCATTAAAAGTTAAATGTAGTAACATAAAGAATAATTGGATAAAATGTTTCATTAAAAGTTAAATGTAGTAACATAAAGAATAATTGGATAAAATGTTTCATTAAAAGTTAAATGTAGTAACATAAAGAATAATTGGATAACATGTTTCATTAAAAGTTAAATGTAGTAACATAAAGAATAATTGGATAAAATGTTTCATTAAAAGTTAAATGTAGTAACATACAGAATAATTGGATAAAATGTTTCATTAAAAGTTAAATGTAGTAAAATAAAAGAATAATTGGATAAAATGTTTCATTAAAAGTTAAATGCAGTAACATAAAGAATAATTGGATAAAATGTTTCATTAAAAGTTAAATGCAGTAACATAAAGAATAATTGGATAAAATGTTTCATTAAAAGTTAAATGTAGTAACATAAAGAATAATTGGATAAAATGTTTCATTAAAAGTTAAATGTAGTAACATAAAGAATAATTGGATTAAATGTTTCATTAAAAGTTAAATGTAGCAACATAAAGAATAATTAGATAAAATGTTTCATTAAAAGTTAAATGTAGTAACATAAAGAATAATTGGATAAAATGTTTCATTAAAAGTTAAATGTAGTAACATAAAGAGTAATTCGATAAAATGTTTCATTAAAAGTTAAATGTAGTAACATAAAGAATAATTGGATAAAATGTTTCATTAAAAGTTAAATGTAGTAACATAAAGAATAATTGGATAAAATGTTTCATTAAAAGTTAAATGTAGTAACATAAAGAATAATTGGATAAAATGTTTCATTAAAAGTTAAATGTAGTAACATAAAGAGTAATTCGATAAAATGTTTCATTAAAAGTTAAATGTAGTAACATAAAGAATAATTGGATAAAATGTTTCATTAAAAGTTAAATGTAGTAACATAAAGAATAATTGGATAAAATGTTTCATTAAAAGTTAAATGTAGTAACATAAAGAATAATTGGATAAAATGTTTCATTAAAAGTTAAATGTAGTAACATAAAGAGTAATTCGATAAAATGTTTCATTAAAAGTTAAATGTAGTAACATAAAGAATAATTGGATAAAATGTTTCATTAAAAGTTAAATGTAGTAACATAAAGAATAATTGGATAAAATGTTTCATTAAAAGTTAAATGTAGTAACATAAAGAGTAATTCGATAAAATGTTTCATTAAAAGTTAAATGTAGTAACATAAAGAATAATTGGATAAAATGTTTCATTAAAAGTTAAATGTAGTAACATAAAGAGTAATTCGATAAAATGTTTCATTAAAAGTTAAATGTAGTAACATAAAGAATAATTGGATAAAATGTTTCATTAAAAGTTAAATGTAGTAACATAAAGAATAATTAGATAAAATGTTTCATTAAAAGTTAAATGTAGTAACATAAAGAGTAATTGGATAAAATGTTTCATTAAAATATAAATGTAGTAACATAAAGAATAATTGGATAAAATGTTTCATTAAAAGTCAAATGTAGTAACATAAAGAATAATTGGATAAAATGTTTCATTAAAAGTTAAATGTAGTAACATAAAGAATAAATGGATAAAATGTTTCATTAAAAGTTAAATGTAGTAACATAAAGAATAATTGGATAAAATGTTTCATTAAAAGTTAAATGTAGTAACATAAAGAATAAATGGATAAAATGTTTTATTAAAAGTCAAATGTAGTAACATAAAGTATAATTGGATAAAATGTTTCATTATAAGTTAAATGTAGTAACATAAAGTATAATTGGATAAAATGTTTCATTAAAAGTCAAATGTAGTAACATAAAGAATAATTGGATAAAATGTTTCATTAAAAGTCAAATGTAGTAACATAAAGAATAATTGGATAAAATGTTTCATTAAAAGTTAAATGTAGTAACATAAAGAATAAATGGATAAAATGTTTTATTAAAAGTTAAATGTAGTAACATAAAGAATAATTGGATAAAATGTTTCATTAAAAGTTAAATGTAGTAACATAAAGAATAAATGGATAAAATGTTTTATTAAAAGTCAAATGTAGTAACATAAAGTATAATTGGATAAAATGTTTCATTAAAAGTTAAATGTAGTAACATAAAGAATAATTGGATAAAATGTTTCATTAAAAGTCAAATGTAGTAACATAAAGTATAATTGGATAAAATGTTTCATTAAAAGTCAAATGTAGTAACATAAAGAATAATTGGATAAAATGTTTCATTAAAAGTTAAATGTAGTAACATAAAGTATAATTGGATAAAATATTTCATTAAAAGTTAAATGTAGTAACATAAAGAATAAATGGATAAAATGTTTCATTAAAAGTTAAATGTAGTAACATAAAGAATAATTGGATAAAATGTTTTATGGCGGCAAGAATTTATAGTATTCAGGTTAAAAATTTCCTCGGGTACAAAAAATTGTTTAAAACCTACATAATGTAGAAAGTGTTGAAAGTCTTAATGTTGAAAATTAGTAAAACCTTTTCTGCTGCTATGCAAAATATACAACATAGGGAAATATCAGAGGCAGTCGACGCTGACCACAAATTGAAGCAATTATTATATATAAGAAGACTATTAACAAAACTTGTTTTATTAGTTAGTGTATATTATTAAAATTGAAAATGTTTAAACATTTGATTCCATCGACCATTGCTGGTACATACAGAGTGACCCCAAAAAACGGGCCCCAAATCTAATTAGGTCCCGTTTCTTAGTGTTTCGTTCGAATGAAATGATTTTTTGGTCATAAACAGTTTATTATATTCACAACATAACATCAAAAACTAGGGTCTTTGGTCTTTTTTTCTCCGTTCTACAGCATGTATTCTAGATGGCCTCCATTAAGCTCCGTGCATTTCTTGAGGCGCAGAACGAAGTTGTCCATGACGTTCTTACAGACTGAATTGGGAATGGCTCTCATCTCCTCCCTGATTGCTTCCTTTAGTTACGTGATGGTTCTGGATTTCCCTGTGTACACTCTGTCCTTAAGATAGTCCCAAAGGAAAAAATCTGGGGTGTTTAGGTCCGGGCTATGGGGTGGCCACTCAAAATTAGTCTTGAGATTGATCACTCGGTCTTCGAAGTTCTCTTTCAGCCAATCTCGGGACATGTTTGAGGTGTGAGAACTTGCTCCGTCTTGCTGGAACCAGAACTTGCTCATGAGCGACGGGTAGAGGGTTTGGAGCTCACTCTTGAAGGTTTTGAGAACCTCCACATACAGCTCTTGGTGATTGTCACTGCTGCACCAGATTCTTCGATGAAGATTTGTTCGATGATGCCTCTGACCGTGATTGCAGCCCACACCGGGCACTTAGGAGAGTGCAGGGACTTGGTGGCTACTTCATTGGGTCTGGAGTACCCCCAGAAGACATTTGTCTTGGAGTTCACCTTTCCGTCAAGATAAAAGTCGGCTTCATCTGAGGTCCAATGGAGATTAAGGAGACCTGGTGTCTCCTCGATCTTATCGAGCATCTTGACTGCTATAGCGCTCCTCTGCTTCTTGTCTGAGGCTGTAAGGGTCTGCAGCGTCTGTATTCTGTATGGGTAAGCCCTGATATCGTTCACCAGCACTCTCCTGTAAGTCTCACGGGAGATACCGAGGAACTGACTTCGCTTACGCACAGAGCGTTTCGGACTTTCCTGGAGAGACTCTCTCACACTTTCGACCAGCTCGGCTGTCTGCTTCTTGGGACGTGCCGAGTGGCTTGGACGGTTCTCACTAGCAGCGTTGAAGTTCTCCACGGTCCCATACTTCTCGAAGTGGTCCATCCAGTTCTGAATTCTGCTTTTTGATGGAGCCTTTTCACATTCGAACTGATGCATGAAACTGTCCTGAGTTTTCTTAAACGATCCTGTCTTGTAGTAAAATTTAACACAGTGTATTCTTTGTCCCAGCTCCCACGGAGATCTTGGTGTACTCACGGTCGTTGATTCTGCCACGTCCTGTAAAATAAGGGCAATCGGTGAATAAATAAAGGAGATATCACATAAAGTGTACACGGGGGCCCATTTTTTTGGGGTCACCATGTAGTAGATTTTAACACAACACTCCATAAGTCCGGCCGTTACTAATAACACAACAACGTTCAGGCTAAATTCGACTTCATTAATCAACATAGTCTTTTGCTAGAGTAATACATCGATTCCAACGCTTCTCTAACAATTCGATGCCCTTTTTATGTAGAACAATATATTATTTTGTTCAAAATACGCCTCAATTTTCAATATAATTTCTTCCCTGAAGCATTTTTCTATGTCTGCACGAAAAGATCTGGAGATTAGGGTTGAAGGTGAAACAAATTGGAAGTGCAATTTATGTAGTTTTGCATTGGCGGCGTGGCTTGTGACACTGTGCATTCTCCTGGTGAATGAGCTCTTTTTTCTACTTTATTTGTGGTCATTTTTTTTCGATACCTTCTTTCAGATAAACTAATAATGTTATACAATATTCGATACTGATAGTTTCTCCTTTCCTTAGATCATCGATAAACAATGACCCTACGCATCCAAAAATACGGAGGCCAAAACTTTACCTGCTTATGTCTGCGTCTTTAATCGTTTTGGACAGATTTCACTGGCTACTATCGACTCACCTGTTAACCGATCTGACTCTTGACTGAAGTAGAGTATTCATGTTTAATCTATTGTCACATATTGACGCAAAAACACCTTTTTGTTACATTGAAAACAGTTGCGAACAACGCTCTTAATCGTCAACGTTTGGTTGTTTTTGATCGACTGTGAGCAATTGCGGAACTCCCTTTAAACACATCATTCTCATTGACAAATGTTCAGAAGAAATAGTCAATACATTGGCTTATGATGGCTTTACTCCTCTGCTATTTTACACAACTTTAATTGACGATCGATCAAAACAAGTTTGTGGACTATTTTTTTTATTTTCGGAGACAACTGACGAATCTTGGTGACTTGAAGCTTCAGCACTATTTGTGTCTGCACAACAACGTTTAAAGTTAGCACACTATTTTTTAACCGATGTTTCCGGCGGAACAGAGTTCGAATAAGACTTATCACGCCAATTCTCTGCTTGATCAGTATTTTTCTCATCAGAAAACAATACTTTGTCAATACACAAAATTCAGAATTTTCCATTGTTTTGAAAACATGCAACAGTAACTTCACTTAAATAACGGTATTTTGTAAACTAATCACCTGATTTGGCTTAAGTATTTAAGGTGAGCACATTATACAAATCATATACATTTTTTATTAGTGACGGCATCTATGTGTCAGGTCCGAGACTTATTGAGTGATGATGTGTTATCATTATTCCCAATAATAAGTGATTGGATTTACTAATAATTTAAATCATTTAATTCCTTGTAAACTTTTACTCCACAAAAGTTATGTCTAATCTTGTTACAGTAAACGAAGAAAAACAAAACAGAAAAAGGTGGTTCTTTTAAAAGTGTAAAATATTTCCAACTGGAATTCTTCTACGCAAAGTACTCACCTAACTAATACCGTAACGAACCTGATGCCCGACTCGCCAGAAGAAAACGAACTCTCTTCCGTCAAGAACACGCTGTCCTTTTCATCCTTCCTGTGCTAGATTTGAGTTTTAGTTCATCATTTCTGCCATACTCATCCCTGGTCGCATTATCACATGTGGATATGGTCCTTTGCTTCGAGTGTTCCTTTGAAGGCGGTCTGTCTGGCTTTCTTACTCACTGAATCTCTCAGAAGACATTGGTTATGATGTGGATCGTTCGTCTCAGGCAGGAGAAGCTCAACCAGCCACTTGCTTCTGAATGACTTATTCTCATCGTCACTTTCTAATATTTGTTTAAATGGTGAGACGAAGAACACTCATATGGCAGGGATTCCATCGGCCAACATAAACTGCTTATTGTCGATGCAGATAATGCGTTGTTTTTCAGTTTGACATCGGCTATTGGGACGCTTTACCCAGACAGAGACTCTTATATTGTGCGGTCGGTGCATTCCTTTCAATCGAGCAGGTATGCGCACTCAATCCTTTTCGTAGTGGTAGATTACATTGATAAGAGCCATTGTAGCGGACACATTTTCTAATTGAACACAAATATCGAGCACACACAACTAATTTTATGAGTGAGCCAGTTATGTCTTTTTCTGTTGGTTGATAATTTCTTAAACTATTCGAAAAGATTGCGCCAAATTTGACACCGAACATGATTTCTGTTTTTTCTTTCATAGGGAACATTTTAACATCACCAGTCGTCTCTAATTTAATTCAATAATTCATAAAAGTTCAGTGGGCTTGCTATAGATTAAAATGATTTTGATCCTTGTCAATGTTCTTTACTACTCTCTTATAGGGTCTCAAACAATTCGAGTTGGTTAATTATTACATGGCACAAACGTAGTGCCAGTTGATGGCATGGGCGGCAGTCATCAGGCAGGACTTGGTTCAGCTGTCAAGCCCACAAATCGTCAATATTCGACGGTAGAATCGTGATTGGTTAACCATCTTATGCGTACCCGCTCTAAACTACTGTGAGTTGGCCGCCATGGTTCGACACGTTGTGTAGGTCAGGTAAGAAGCCGGTTCAACCCGACCAGGGCGAACACCGTTTTAACAACAACAACAACAACAACAACAACAACAACAACAACGACGACAACAACAACAACAACAACAACAACCACTACCATTTCGATGATAAACTAAGAAAGTCGTCGATCATAATTAAGGGCGACCTGAAGGCTTACCGTTTGACTACTGTGCGGTGATTTCAGGATTAATTAACTTGCTCTTGTCTTAACCTTATAACGCGGAGTGTTTAGCAAGGATCATGAAATACCATTATTTCAGTCTATGATATGACACGACCGAAAATTGAACCCCGGTCTCCCGGTCTATTGGCGAACACTTTAACCATTACACCAAATTATCATATTTCCATAACTGGTTACATTCTTCGACGCCATTTTGAGAGAAATTCCACCAGCCATAAATATTGTGAACAAGGCTTAATCTTTTCCTTAGGAAAATTTGTTGACCGGTCAATGTTCATTCATAAAGTATCAATTATTCAACCAACAATTATCATTTAGCAATATTTCTTGACGGCCACCGCTACGTTTACGTTTTATTAGGAAATTGTTCCTGCGAGGCAACAAGAAAATTGTTTCTGGAAGGAACCAATGACAATGTATTCTAAGCCTTTTACCTTTCTTTCAAGCATTGGTATTTCATTCTATTTTCCCCATGTCTCTCAAATGTCCTTGCAGCTTACTCATTTCTGTAACATTCTTCTGTTATTTTTTGATACGAAGAGTCGCTGTTCAGCAATGACTAATAATTGCAAGAATTTAGATCTTTGAAGAATGTATTCCTTGTGTTATGATCTATTTACACGAGAGCTTTATGTGGTAATCATTCGAATAGACAGCCTGTTTGTTTTGTTCGCGAAGTTATCTAACGGTGTTTATTCTTCGCCTCGCATTTACCCATGAGGATATCACAGTTTATTTGATAAAGTATTTTTTTGTTTTTTTTTCTCTTTTACAGACTTCTTTACTGATCAGTTCTTGTCTTAACATTTTTTGTCAAAGGTAAATAACACAAAGTAACAATCTTTTTAACAAAAAGTTACATTTATTGTATTTTTTTTACTGTTTTTAATCAAATTTTTCTGCTAATTCCAAAAATTGTTATTAATTTTTCGGTATCATCGACCGTTATAGAAATACATCGCTTTTAAATGTCATCATATATTGAAAAATGTTCCGCTACTAAATGTATATCTAATTATCTCTTTCAGATCAATTACTAAGTTCTGTTCTTATTAAAATGGCTACTAGAAGATGTAGAAATTCTCCACATACATTTTGCTATGTGTGTGGTTATTGTATTGGAAATAAGCGAGTATTACATAAGATCGTGAAAGGGTCCAAATTGAATATAGCATACAGACTCAATTTCGGAATTCCCATGGGTGACCAGGACAAATTATGAGCCCCTCGTGTAATATGTGGAAGTTGTTGATCTACTCTAGAAGGATGGCTAAGAGGTACAGGGACGGAAATGCCTTTTGCCATTCCCAGAATATAGAGAGAGCCGAAGAATCATCACGGTGACTGTTACTTTTGTATCCTTGATGTGACAAAGTACAGAAAAGTTACAGGAAGACAAGCTCTTCAGTATCCAGGCATGCCATCATGTAGAGGACCTGCCCCACATGATGGCAGTATGCCAGTACCACAACGACTAGAAAATGTAAATTGACTTCTCATCGAACTCTGCAAAAGTTTACTTTTAATTAACTTGAATATTAAATATTTACAATGCATTCATTTTCCTACAGATTTATGGAATACTAATGTTATTCAAATTTTTGTTTAAGTTGCTATATGTAGTTATTTTTCTTTACAGACAGAAGATGCAATGGATATTTCATCTGAAGCCATCATCAAGTAGCAGCAGCCAAGAAATGGAGGAAGCTTTTGTACCAAGAACGACTTCAGAGCCTCACTTTCCAAATCAGAGTGAGCTAGATGATTTAATCAGGGATTTAGGTCTCACTAAGTGAGGAGCTGAATTTCTTACATCAAGGCTGAAGGAGTGGAACCTAGTAGGGGAAGACTACGGGACATCTGTGTACCAAAAACGACATGAAGAATTTGAAATTTACTTTGACATTAGAGATGATCTGTGTTATTGTAATGATGTTACTGGTTTGTTTGACGTCTATTTTCAAACTATCAGGCATCCGTGAAATGAGATAGGACACTTGTTTACTGCCGCTCTCAGCCTTCAAGCCTACATAATTGTTTAGATTCGTTGTTTTGTAATGCTATGACGCAGATAAGTGGCAAGGTAGGTTAGAAACACGGACGAAATCGTTAAATTCGAAGCCACGTTATCAAATAAATACTAATCATAAAAAATTGAAAATGTTATTTTAAAATACAATGCAAGGAGATTGGAAATCAAAACCATCCTCTGACCTAGCATCGATAAGGTGACAATTAAAAATACGAATAAAATGTTTTAAAAAGTTGTCGATTTGAAATGCTAACTATAATTAAATAACTAGGATTACTCAAACAGTCAATGGGACAATTAAAATCTGGGGAAAAGTGAGGCAAATAATCTGAGCGGAACAACTTTGCAAGACAGCAAAACGAAAGTACGAATCGTATTATCTCTTTGACAAGCAAAATGAGATTTTATAATTTAAAACAATTCAAATCTTCCCCATACTATAACTGATTTTTTTAATTCCTGTAATTTTCGAATCTCCAGTTGTAAATAAAATATAGTAAAAGTTTGTCTTGATGCATTACCTCCCCTTTCAATAGGGTGTAATGTCTTGTATGTCACAATCAAATGAAATATATGTTTGTAATAAAACGCACATTACAACTCATAAGCAGTACAATTAAATATCTCGTGAGACACTGGGGACACTGCATTTTCATTCAGGAATCAATGTTAGCACAAAAACACAAATAAAATAACTAGATTCCGAATTTGGAAAATTACCATTTTATTAGGCGGTTGATGTTGCCTTTCACTCTGCTAGTGGCCGGGGGATACAGATGTCTGGGGCTTCGTTTATAATCGATTCTTAAGTCTTTTCTTCTCAAGTCTCGTCGCTTCAAGCTTCAAACTCAGTCTCAGCTTATCTCGTGTGACACCATTTCATAAAAGTCGTGTTCTCGCAGGGGACAATAGCCGTCAAAGCCAGCTAGCTACCTGACCCATTCTTACTATTTTCCTGTTTACGCGCTTACTTGTTAATTTAGATAATTAAATAAGTACTAGCGGTCGTAAGTTACTATTTAACAGTCTTTGCTGTTCATGGATGTCCGGCACGAACATAATTCAACAATATTATTGTTATCATCTACAGATAGATGCATGACAAATATATTACAGATCAACAAACACTCAGGCATGGCCTGGAATAACTAATCGCATAAAGCATGACATCAAAGTTTTTAAGAACAGCTGCATTTCGATTCTTTAAATCTGTTTTTTTTTGGTGATGCTTCCGTCGTTGCACGGATGATATTGCAATTGTTTAAGATAATTCAATTATTACGAACTTTATTTCGATAAAAATGAATATTTCGTAGAAAAGAATTAAACACGAAATAAAAAATAAAATAATAAATCGTCATACGTCGAATCAGTAATTGTTATATGAAAACCAGTTTTTAGGGTTAAGAAAAACAATTTAGTGCTAATTTATTATCTATTTCATTTCTATTTCATTTCATTGGTGTTTTACGCCTTATTTCTCGTATATCTTACGACATCTATATGATTAGTTTTTCCAAAACAATAACCAGAGACATTTTGGTGGAAAATGTATGTTCGGATTAACTTTACCTACAAATTTAATTTTGTTTTGTGAACTAGCCTTCCATCATATAAATAAACACGGCAAGAGTGTTGGTGTTGGATAACCCCTTAAAAATTAAATGTCACGAGGCCCACAGGAGAGATTTACTATTATTATTACGTTAGTAACTAATCCTGCCCGTCTGAGGCAGTTCTTTAAAACCACTCGAAACATTTGAATTGCATCCTCTCGTGACCGAAACACACGAAAGCTTAAGAGAGTATTAATAGCGCTTACGATCTTTTTTAAATACTTTTGTAAAACATTTTCATAGTCATTTTTAAGCAAACATTTTAAACACATATTTTTAAGTCATTTTAACACATTTTAAGAGAGTCAGTTTAAACACATTTTCCTTAAACTGTCAATCATTTTCAATAGTCAATTTCAAACACATGTTTTTAAAAGTCATTTTTAAATCGGCACTTTTAATACATTTTTGTAAGGCGATTTTAAGCCTTTAAACTGTCTACCCACTCATTTTCGATCGTTTTCGTTAAACATATCTTTACACATTTTAAACACTATTATTTTGAATCATTATACAAGAAAGTTACCTTACATGTTCGTCGCTGTTGGTCATGGATTCTGCCGGCACACTCACTTCGTCATTGGCCGAGATAGCAGTGGTTTACCTGTTTAGGGGCAGATTCTATTTTCAAGTAGAGGACAGAGACACTCGAAGCCGATTTTTTTCTGAGAGAGATTTTATCATTTATTTTCACACTTCGGTTGGAGAGGGTTCCATTGTCGGTCCATTCATTCACATCTTCTTTTCATCCATACCGCGTGGGTGAACTCGCATGCAGTCAGTTACAGTCTTCTAAGTTTTTAGCTCATCTCTCGCGATTCACTCAGACCTCGCACCGCAGAGACAAGCTTATACGTCTTTACCTGACGAGCTTCCATCGTGAACTGATCGAAAAACTAACTCTTTTTCACACAAAGTTACATGGCTGAGTCTGTTGATCCTCTCGCTTCCAAAGTCGGAACTCAACTCAAACCCAACGTTTCACACAAAGCCACCCGGCTTAGCGTGTCGACTTCTCGCTGCCAAAATCGGGAATTCGACTGAAAAAAACTCACTTTTCCCACAAAGGATATGTGACGTAAGAGACCCCTTTGACCTTTCAACGGATCTCATAACTGCACTCAGTGTCTGACCTTTTGAACCAAGATGAATCACCCGTCATAGCGAGCGTGTGAACACCTTTGCACTCACCTTTGTACGCGCTTTGAACACCTTTTGGCTCACCATCTTCGACTCTCCTAAAAACATACTCCATATAGGTGGTAGCCCAAAAACTTTTTCCAATAACACTTTAGTACTGTCCTCCCATCGAAATCGGGAAGGAATAAACAACGTCTAATTGTCAAAAGATTGTCCGTGAATATTTCCTATTTGTCTGCTATTAATTTACTACATAATACAAAACATTATGCACACATTTAATGGACGCTCCTGCTAGTTCCTTTTTTATTTCTAAAATATCAGATTACGTCATTCTACATATTACGTATACATTTATACTCATTCCGGTTTTTTAGAGAATGCAATTAACAAACATAGTTCATTGCCGTATCTCATCATTCAACATGGCGGCTACAGTTTCTTCAGCTACTCGACTTCCGAATTAAGTCAATATCCGCCAAGATACACGACAGAATCCGAAAGTGTACATTTTCTGATTCGTACACCTTTCACACGCGTAATATTCAAACATTGATAAAAAACATCGATTTCTTGGTATAGAAATTCCCCAAAATGTGTGACTGGTGGACCCTACATTCGGTCGCCTTAAATTGCGTATTGTAAGATAAAAGGCATACCAGCTACTAACCGACATGCGTTTAAATCACCTATTTTCGGGAGATTTTATACTCGCTTTCATGGCCGACATATTAGCAGCGTAGATCCAAGACTGAGAGGTTTTTAGTTCGGTCCCAGTCGTCTCACACAACTTTTTTTTTTTACATTGTTACACTTTTGCCTACGAGGGGGCGGGGAAGGTAGGACTATGGGTCGGATTTTTTTTAATTCAACGTTATTATGTAGTCATTTGAAAATAAATCAATGTAATATAGAGTACTTTAACTAAGATGAATATCATCATTTATCTCAGAACACACATAGTTATTAGTGCTCTGCAGGCCTCCTTAATTATATTTGTGTGTTTCAGTACAGCTCAGAAGTCATACTTATTTTTCTTTTTTCTTTTTTTTCCTCACAAAATAAATGGAATTCCCATTCAAAGATAACAGGGAAAATTGGATTTAATAGAGCTCTGTAGGCCTCTTTAATTTTAAAACTGTCCATTATGATAGATAGAGTGGGTGTTTAATCCACAAGAAATTTTTTTAAGGAAATACCCGTACCATGGGATCAGCAGGAAGGCTCCTACAACCGCTTCCCATTCTTTCTTTCTTTCCTTCCTTCCTTCGTTTATTCCACTTTTCACCCTTTAAAAATTCTAAACCGATAATTATTGCAAACATTAACATTTCCGGATGTGACCTACTTGCGTTCAGTCTGATATTGACTTTTTGAAATTAATTCTTTTCTATTTCTCCCAGGGGAAGGGACAGCTACTTTTTAATAAAAGAAAAAAGTTTAAAAAATGCTTTTGGATTAACACTCGAATTCTTCATTATTGGCATCGTAGATATACTCAAAAATTCCCGACAGATTATTAGTTTTAAATTTCTTTAACTTTCAAATTCATGTCATAAATAGCATTACATAAAGTAAAACCTTCTTTTTTGTCCATGGACGTTTGAGTTAAACAAAAATCCAACGATACTATTGCAACACCCTATAATAAAGATTAAATACTTCCATTGGATTCACCGTAAATGTTTACGCCAATAAATTTGTGTTTGATATTTTCATAGAGCTTTGTTTTTAATTGCATTCTAGACATGCACTTCAAATATATTACATATCAACGAACATTCATGCATGGCCTGGGATAAGCGATCACATGGAACGTGACATAAAAGTTTTAATAAGCATTTACATTTAGGTTCTTTCAATTTGTTTGTTTTCATTAATAATGCTTTCTTCGTTGCACGGATGTTATCGCAATTTCGTCAGGTAATCCAACGATTAGGAACTTTATTCTCATAATAATTTCGTAGAAAAATATCAAACACGAAAAACAAAAAATTAAAAAACAATTCGCCATACGTCAAATAATTATTTAGTAATTATTTTATGAAAACCAGTTTTTGGTTTCAAGGGAATAAAAAACATCATTTTCTGGCTTAATTGCGCTTGTTTTATTTGTTTGAAGTTTTTATGTTTATTTCTCTGTTATATGACAGCAAGAATACCGTTGATATTTTCCAAAACAATGACCAGAGAAATGCACGTGGTAAATGTGCGTTCGTATTATCTTTGACCTACAAATTTAATTTGATTTCGTTAATTAGGCCTCTATTATATAAATAAACAGTACAAGGTTAAAAGGGCACCCCATAAAAATTTAAACGTAGTAATATAAAAATTAATTTATAAAAAAATGTGTGATGGCGGTAAGAATTTACGGTGTAAAGGTGAAAGATTCTCTCAGAAATTTAAGATTGCTTTAAGCTGCAAAAAAATGTACGAAGTATACTACCGTCTAAATGTTTCTTTTTTATGGTGCTAAATGAAACGGAATTCTCCAAGAGGGACTCGATATTGTCCGGGATTAAATTGGTTCTTAGAAGACTAAAGCCAAACATATATTTTTATTAATTTTTATAATTTTACAAAAAAGTAAAGAAATTTTCTTTATGAAATAAGATGTGGCACATGGCCGAACTTCGGTGGGATGAGGTAAAATGAGGTGTCGGCTGTTGTTCTCTAACCTAGATTCAGTCACCAAAATGCCACATTTACTATGGGTAAAACTTACTTAACAGTATCCCCAATGGTTTGACGTTTTTTTATTTACAAAAAATATATATACAAATTCATCGGTCGGGGGTTGTGTGCTAAAAACAAGAGAGGTGGCTGAAAATAAGATGCTAAGTGTGGTGGTTAGCAGGACTCTCTCAAAGCTGTAAAGGTGTTATCTGTTAACAGTTTTTCAGGAAAACAATCAAGACAGTTTCTAAGTGAGAGAGAAAAAAAGGAGTCAGGGCTCATTTGTACCATTAGCTGAGAGACATTGCTAACTGTGATAGGTTCTGATTAGACCCAAGGGCAGTGGGCACCATGCCTAGGCAGAGAACACGTATTCAAAATTGATTCGTCCAAACACACATAAACTAGCGGTGTGTATCCACTTTCTTTTTAACAGCGAATTGTGTAGTCTTCTCCTATTACATCTTATTTTGACTTTAAGCTGATGTTTAAAGTCAGAAATCAGATCGTAACCAGAAGGCGTTCCTTATGCCTAAGTGTGAGGTCCACACTACATCATGAGAAAGAACATTCGTTTCTCCCTGGATCACTACACGTAGTATATGTCATTTTTTATTTGACATAGTTAAAAGTGAAAAAATGAAAATATTTTTTTTTTATTGTTAACACACGAAAATTCCATTATTGTTATACTAGCTTTTCTCTCTAAAAGTTCACGGATTTAATAATGATAGAAATCATTGAATTCATCAGAAAACGTTTCCCATGAAAATGTGCATTTAATCCCGTTACATGGAATGAAGAAGAAAAGAAGGTGGGGCATCTTTTCGCTTGTACACGGTATTCTCTGAACCGACACTTTAACGAATACCGCAATTCGACTATAAAACAACATTTAACGACTTTTACTAAACTTGCTTTTTTGGCCCATAAAGTACAATGGACGCACGTGATCATGGCGCATTAATGTCTTATACCCAGTATGTTATCGTTTTCTTTCAAACCGATGCCCGACATGCTAGACAAAAACGAACTCTTTACCGTCAAGAACACGGTAAGTCCTTTTCACGTCTTCCACTGCCTGAATTCAGTTCTGGTTCATCATCTACCACACATTTATTATTAAAACAAAATAAAATTTAATATTTGCTGTTGGTTGATTTAAAGTCAACTATTAATCATAAACTATTTCCTGAACTATTTTAAATAAATTTGCTTTTAAGTGGTATTTTAAGCGAATTGTTTTTAGTTATTATATTAACTGGCGAGTTTTAGTTGTGTGGATATTGCCTTCGTTTTATTTTGAAATGTTGAAATTGTGCATTTTTTTATGTGGAGACATGCATAAATAAACTCTCATATATTATTCGGCCAGTTACTCGCTAGGAGATTACTGGTAGTATGAATTACGGGAGCTTTGTCAAATAACTGTTGAGGGTCAAAATTAATCCTTTCAAAAACCTACCGATACTAATAAATAGTGACAACTAGTAAATAGTATTGACTATATGTTTATTATATCAGAAGTGTGTTACTTGTAATCGACTACCCCCTTACTGGCATTGTTTTCCAAGAAAAAGAATATTATTCGGCGTTGCTGTCGTCGAAACAGTGTAGTTTATGATTTGCCTGTTTTGTGTGACTGCATAAATTGCCTCAGTGGCTGTGTTGAGTAAAACATCGACGCTAATGTTCCATAATAAGAGGATTGTGATATACTAAGCAGTGATTGGCCGAAGCGAACCACGTAATATGTAAAGAAAATGGGATTTGATACAGTCAGGCTATAAAAAAAATCAAGACCTTATTTACTTGCTTCACACTACAGTAAGAATTGGCACTAAGCCAGAACGTTTAGAAAATCACCAGCCCGTTTCTGTGAGGGGTACCTTTGTCCGGTACAAAAATAGCCGACAACGAACCCCTCGGCATTCCCTAAAGACGCATAAGGCGATCGGCACTAAGCCAACACCCTCTAAAAGGAGGAAATAAATGCCTGTGAAGGTGCACCCTCTAGAATCCCAGAACAATGCCAAGGCGAACATCGGTTGGTATGACAACCGGGCAAAACCACGTGCTAGCGGATGTCTGCCGGTATTCACCGGTGGCGGCCTGGAAAAATATGATGATAAAATGTTCTGTAAACTTATGATTGAACACCTATTCAGAAAAAGACATATCTAAAAAATATCTTAAAATACATATATAATGTTTATATATCTAAATACATTAAGAGACTTCTGGTCCGTCAATATCTAAGTACATTACGAGCCTTCTGGTCTGCCACTCTCTGACTACTTAGACGACCTAGTTCGTATTGATTAAAAGGCAATCTGCGAGTAATAAGCAAGATACAAAAACGAAAGGATCACCCGGTAAAAATATAAAAATGGCTAATGGCTTAACGTATTTTTTAATACAGAGATATAGTTATCGGTTTAATTAATCAGATGTTATGATTAAATATCATCTTCATACAAAGTTTCTCACCGGATTTGATTTACTATATATAGCGAATATGCAACAGTAAAACAATCCCTTATGTAATCGGATGCGTCGTCGACCGTCCTATAAACGGTTTGCTTTCACTTTTAATTTGTTGAATTTTAGGAAGTGAAATAGATCAGTCATTCATGCAAGTATTCGTGATGAAACTACTCAAGTTAATAGATACTGATAATGACATTTTCGTGATGAAAGGAATTTATGTATTTTTATCACGATTTATTTTCCTCACTTTGCTTTGTATTTGTGTCTCCATTTCAGCCATTTTAATTTATCATTTTATCTTTCGCAGATTTTGTTTATTTTATGGTTTTATTCCATTAAAGATCTTAATTAAAACATGTGAAAGAAGAGAATGATACAGCAATGGTAGTAGATATAGATGTGGATACTGTAGTGCATGTGGCAAAATATGTATATGGGACAGATGATGTGGTGGGGTCGTACAAAATGTGGAGGTGGTAGCATATACTATGATGTGGTTAAAGGGGATAGTGTAAATTGCTGATGTGGTCATCGATGATATAGGGATGGTAGTAGAAGATGTATCTACGGGTAACATAAGCAGATAGTGATGTCATTAGATCAGCATATAGGTATGTACCGAAAATTCTTCTAAACATAATCTTTTAGAGCATACAATAGATATTATTAGTAATACTAGTGTAGACCTTTCGTCAAAAATGACGGTAAAAAGTTATGCTTCGCCAGTGTTCGTACTAATATTCATATAAAATCATAAATTACGTAAGTAATTTAATTTTTCGTATATAAACTATTAATATGATTCTCGATGGCCCCAAACTATAAACTTTTATTTAGAATGCCTTTTTCGCTTCCCTCTACCTCTTTAAATAGTTTTGTCCGAAAGTTAGAAAAGGCCAGCTCTTCACTTGCTCCTTTTAGATTGAGGGGATAGATGAATTATCTGTATTCATATAAAATATACAAATAGATACACGTGAGCTTTATTATAGAGCGGATGTTACTTTCATTTATCAAAGTGTACAAATCGTGTAGTTGTCATAGCGTAGAATGTAGGTGTTAGTTTCGAATTCTAAAATGGGCGAAATATTGCAGCGTTTATCATTTAAGCATTTTAATTAGTTATTCGATGTATCATCGTATGGCT
The DNA here is from genome assembly GCA_963556195.1 of Sepiola atlantica. NCBI lineage: Eukaryota > Metazoa > Mollusca > Cephalopoda > Sepiida > Sepiolidae > Sepiola > Sepiola atlantica. The sequence goes on from OY744524.1 coordinate 153,686,371, forward strand.
CAGAAAGAGATGAGATGAAATATAAAGAAAATAAATAACAAATGCAATAAAATAAAATAAAAACTAAAGTTTCACTTGTGCTTCAAAATCAATATTGGTTATTTAAACAATCTATAACGGCTATTGATGATTAAATAAAACAATATCATGTTCATTTATAAAGTCAGATAAATGTCATAATCGTCAAGGTATTACGTATTTGCAAATTATAGGACTGCGTTCTTAAGACGTAATACAAAAGTCGAACATATAAGTGATATATAGTCATCCCAATCGTCAATAGAATTCAACAAATATATATATATAAAACAAAAACAAAATAATAATAGTCATCATCATCATCATCATCATCATCATCATCATCATCATCATCATCATCATCATCATCATCATCATCATCATCGACAACAGGCGGACATCGAGAGCGACAGAATGGACCCCAAGGCAATGACAAAGACGAAAAGAAAGGCCAAACACCCAGTTGAGAGACGATCTTAAAAGCCATGATGATGATAATGATGATGAAGATGATAGCTTTTGCTCACTTCTTGACGAATAACTACTAATTATATCCCTGGCGATGCGTAGACAAATAGGACCCGATTAGATGTCAAGATCGACTCGCCGCCGGGATTCTGGCCTTCTTTTTGGTCTTTGTCATTGCCTTAGGGTCCATTCTGTCGCTCTCGATGCTAACCTATTGTCGATGATGATGATGATGATGATGATGATTATAGTGATGATGATGATGATTTCGCTCACTCATTGACCAAACACTCTTCCCTGGTTTTCTTCTACGTTGTTTTATCCCTGGCGAGGCGTCGCAAAGTACGACCTAGTTAGCTGTCAATATCGTTTCTCTACCGGATTACTGGCCTTTCTTTTGGTCTTTATACCACCTTGGGGTCCATTCTTTCTCTCTCGATGTCCACCTGTTGTCGATGATCATGATGGGTATTGTTTACTCCTTACAAAAAATTATTCCCTGGTTTTCTTCCACCTTATTTTAACCCTGGCGAGGCGAAGTCAAGTATGGCCCAGCTGGCTGTCAAGATCGTCTGTCCACCGGGGTTCTTGCCTTCTTTGTAATCTTTGTCATTGCCTTAGGGTAATTTCTGTAGCTTTTAATGCCCACTTGTTGTCAATGATGATAATGATGGTTATGACAATGATGATGCTGATGATGCTGATGATAATGATGATCATTATGATAAGTATGATGATGATTGTGATGATGATGCTGATGATAATGATAATGATAATAGTAATGATGATGATGATGATGCTGCTGCTGCTGATGATGATGATGCTGCTGCTGCTGCTGCTGCTGATGATGATGATGATGATGATAGTAATGATGATGATGATGATGATGATACTGATGCTGCTGCTGCTGCTGCTGCTGCTGCTGATGATGATGATGATGATGATGATGATGATGATGATGATGATGATGATGACATTAGCACACTCCTTGTCGACGAATTCTTCCCTGGTGTTCTTTTACCGTGTTTTATCCCTTACGAGGCGTAGCTAAGTAGGGCACAGTTAGCTGTTAAGATTGTCTCTCCACCTCGTTCTTGGCATTTCTTGAGGTTTTTGTCATTGCCTTGGGGTCTATTCTGTCGCGCTTGATGTCCACCTATTATCTGTATATCTCGAAAGGTGATCTACAGATCTATGTTCGCACGGTGGTGATGATGCCGTTTACACCAGTTAGTTGTCTGATTAACGTGTCTCTATTTATTTACGTAAACTTATGCCAATTATACTGCGTTCTATTCTGCGTTAGGCCACCTTATTGATTACCTATGATTCACTACCACATTTTGCCCGTTTTAACAATCGTCTACAATTCTCAAGCTGTTGTTAAACCCTCCACCTCATAAACTCATTAGTCCTTATAATCGAATGACGTTTTGGCTTTCATAAGCGGTGACTTCTTAGTTCAAAGAAATACCTTACGAAAAGAGGGTGTTCAACATTTCTATTCCGATTAAAATGTGTTTTTATTACAGGGTAACCGAAATTAAAAGCCACCCGATCCTGGAATCATTAATACAATTCACAATCCTTTCTGAAATCAAACCATATTTGCTTCAAATAAAGTCCAGTCTATACCTGATTTGCCCACCTAGTGTCATTCATAAATGCCCGATAGTCTTTATTATATCACTATTCAATTATATGACGCGACACTTTGTGGTTGTCTTATAAGTAGAACGTGTGATCCTGAATGGCCTTAACTATCACTGGACCTTACCCCACACACATATCTGTTTATCTGTTCGCTTGTCTCAAAGATGATGTATATCAAAACAATCCCCAGACTATACCTGAACCGAAGAAGCCATCACCTCAAATCAGGGCAATGTGAAAGAGTATGTCAGAATTATTCATGAATTTACACTTTATATTCAAGTGTGCTTATCATTGATAAAACAAAAACTGTTGGACCTCAATAACGGAAACCTGGTGGACATTTCAGGCATCGACTTAAGTTTATTTGTACCAAATATGGATGTAGTGTAAGAAGGATTGTATATTCTATTAACGATTCCATGAGTGGCAATCTTGGGATGTGGGTTACCCTGCTCTCTGTCTGTCTGTCTGTCTGTCTGTCTCTCTCTCTCTCTCTCTCTCTCTATATATATATATATATATATATATATATATACATATTACTATCTTTTAATATAATCAATTAAAGAAATCTGGAAAATAAAAGTTTGTAAATGAAATCGTACAATTTCAAAACAAGACTTTACAACTACTTAACGTGCCGACGTAAAGCGATGATATCAATAGCGATTAACCTGCATTACTGCCGAGATAGATGGGTACAAACCCTCCACAAGTCTATCAAGGCACGTATATGACGTAATTAGGTTGTAGGAAGGACCACGGAGATACATCGTCATCGCAAATAAGCACATCGATATACAGGTACATATGTGCTGACTGACAAATTACTATATATATATATATATATATATATATATATATATATATATATATATATATATATATGCTAGATGGATTCCGGGGAAATTCCATGGTGCTTTCCACATCAATCTGCATAAGTTACTGTTAATATTATTATTCTTTTTGAAATAATAAATGTATGTCAGGATCAATACTATTAAGAAATAATGACTTTCTTCCGTAAAAATAAGGGTCATTGTCAATTAAATATTCCTTTAATAAATAAAACGCATATTTTTCTTCTTTTTTAATTTATTTAAATGTGTAAAAAAAATTTTTTTTAAAACACTCAATATTCTTCGTCTTCTTACCGTAGAATAATTATCAGCTAAATATTCTTCAAATCAATAAAACCAATGTCACTTTTTGAAATGTATTTATTTAAAAGTGTAATATTTTAGTCGACGGAGCGACATAATTTGATTTTGGAACATTTTATTTTAAAATGGGTAAAGTCGGAATTGTTTACCTTAGAGACATCAGATTAATAACTAATCACTATTTTTGATTATAGGATGTGTGTGAAAGGTGATAACGTACGAACATGAAATGCCTTAGCGTATTATTATATAGATTTTTAGACAGGCATATAAATAAAAAGCTAATGTAAAAATGACATGAATCGAAATTTGTTGTCGTACATGAATAATTTTAATTAAATCCCGTAACATTTCTTTCTAGCTGTTGTTTCATTTATTTTATAAGCTTTCAGCTGAGATACGTGTGTTTGCAAAAATCTCGTAATTTTCAGATGAATTTTTATTAAATATTGTTTTACTATATTTAAAATGGCTTCCTGTTTTAAAAAGGTTTAGAAGCAGCTAAGATAACTGCTGGTAAGTAATCCGATTACATGTCGTCGTTTTTAATCCCATTAACTTTTCCATGTATAGTCATTTAAACTTCTTTTCTTTCCTGTAGCATTTAAATCAGTTCGGCGTAGATAAAAATTTTGAAATACATTCCAGTCTTTTCGGAGCTTATGTTATAGACGCATGCTTCGGGCAAAGAAAATACATCATAGCAACACGAATAATGAGAATTTGGAGGAAGAACATATTTGCGTGGAAAAGCGAAATACAGGATAACTTACCCTCTTTATTCTCGTAATAAAATTGATTTTTGGTTTAAATGTCCCTCTTTACTTCACTAATAGTCTATGAATTGTTTTGATAGACATTATCTGTGAGATAACCCCACAGATAAAATCTGGAGAGTTAAGGTTCGATGAGTGTGAAACAATTCAAGATCACACATTCAACTGATGTGATGATCGCCAAATTGTTCCCATAGCTAGTCAATCGAATTTTATATATAGGGAGTAGCCTTGTTGAAACCATTGTTCATAATTTCTCAAAACACCAATTCGTCTGCCTAACACTTCTTAACGACCATTATTTAGCACTCAGTGTTGATCAACGCAGAGGTGCACATTTTGAGCATATTAAATCGCGATAAAACAAAGACTGGTGAGCATTCATGACTGAAACTTGGTGGGCAAGTCAAACATAGACTGGTTTATTTGTGCCAACTATTGTTGGATTGCTGAAAAGAATTGTGAATTTATTAACGATTGGTATTTTGTAGAAGGAGGGGTCACTCTGTATAATTCTATAGTAATCATATGTAACACGAGCAAGAAACAGGGAAATAAGGCAAACATAAGGCCATGCTTATGTGTTATATAACCAGTGTTGTAGTTTAACGCGTGGGGTAGCGAGAATTGAATGGAATACCTGTGACTGTGACTTCATTCGACAATAAGAAGATATATACTATTTTTCTAGTGAACCATCTAAATTTGTTATATTTTCACTTACCTGTGCGTTTATAAATCATTATACACTCGTGTCGTCGTTGGAAACATACGCCTGCTGATAAACTCACTCAGACACCGATGTTTATAAAAAAGGTTTATTTGAAAAAAAAACAAAAACAGAAAGACACAGAAAACATGAGACCGACAACTTGTATTTGCGTGAGAGAGAGAGAGAGAGAGAGAGAGAGAGAGAGACAGACAGACAGACAGATAGACAGATAGATAAATGGGTAGCTTGTCTCGCTACACCCGACCACACTGTGCGCGCTCTTCTCATTAGGGACAGCATCTAGACGCGTCTTTTCTGCTTTAGTTCCGCCAGCAAAAGTGACAGAAAATACATGGCCAAAAATCACGTTGTTTCATCTACTTCTGCCGAGGTGAATTCTGACCTTTAAGGTGTCACAGAAACCCTATAACCAAAATACGGTCTTTGTCATGTAAAACAAGTTGAGAGTGGCAACCGAGTTATCGTCTGCTACTCACGATTTAAGGTTATGTTAGTCTTCTGTTATATTTGATTTTTATATATGAATTAGAGAAAATTTGCCGATCACAAAATAACATGAATGATTGAAGTCTCATAACTGAACATACTATTTCGTTACGTAGTAATTGATTTCAATACATTTCTGATGCCAATTAGAATGTACATTATTTCGTATTTTGAACCCATCTGGCTTCAATTTTGCTCAATGTATCACGATAGGCTTTTAAGAAGCCATACAAATAGGGGTTGGAAAAAGCTAATTAGGAAATGAAAACACTGGATCCTATTTCATTTTGTTCTCATCTGTACTCGTCTTATTCTTAAAAGTTGTAAGGCCATAATTATGTGAACTTAATGACTAACAAAAGGGGTTAATCATTGGTTAAATGGGTTAATGGCTATTTCACCTCAAAGCTAATGGATTTCAGAAAGTCACGCTAAGAAATTGTAGTCATTCAATAAAATAATTCTGCTAGATTTTATGGAATTATAATTCGATTATTCCAACAGAGATCAGCGTGCAGTACATGTCCTGGATTTCTCCTAATGATTAATGTTATTGCTTATTGAATGTACCAAATAGGTTTACCGCTCATCCGGAATATTGATGCACTTATTTGTAACCGCCCCCCCCCCTCCCCACGCACGCCTGAATAAAATTAGTCAACTGGATACCGCTGCAGACTAGGGAATCGGTTGTACCGAGTTCAAATCTGATCAGACTTATTGCATTCAATTAAGCGCTAATGTCGCTTGGAAAGGCATGAACTCATTGCTCCTCAGTTATGGCTAAGATCTTAACGTGTTAAACTATCACTATCCAATTAACTGTTTACAATTGGTATTGTGTTTCGACATAAAATATCCACAAAAGAGTATATGGCGTAAAAAACACACACACGCAAGCATGAACTCACACACGCATACATATATTTAGTATATTTTCATTTATAAAAAAACATAAATGGCTACATATGTGTATACATGTATCAGATTCATCCTAATGTAAGCTAAACTCACTCAGGCCAAGTTCCTAAGATGTAAATAATAAAGGAGAATGAGTCTAAAAGGAAATTTTGGAAAATACAAGAAGCAAGTTAGCACTTCACTGGAATTAGTTTTAAATTAGACAATTCGTTTTGATTGACATAGTTCTCTGTTCTTTTTTATTATTTTCATATATCATCTTTTGCAAAAACGATAATATATTAAAAATAATAATAATAATAAAAAATAATACATGATAAATTTAAGATGTTTCAATATTTGCAAATACGAAAAATAAGATAATTTAAATGAAAAAAAGTGTAAAATAAGGTTACCCGCCAGTTTGTGGTGAGCTGAATAAATAATGGAAGGGGTGATTCAGAATCTCAGAAGAGATTTTAGTAACTGGCATAAGGGCAGTCTTGATTTACTGGCATAAGGTTAGTCTTGAGTAACTGGCAACGTTGTTTAACAGCAACCATGCTGAGAGTAGTTTACACGACTCGAACCTTTTTCTCTTCTTTTCGTAAGGATGTTTTGCCAACCATTCAAAAGAATTCTGTTGTTTATAAATTCATGTGTCAGTGTGGAGCTGACTACATTCGCAAGACATCCCAAAGATTAGAATTTAGAATATCCCAACACATACCACGTGATATTCGCTTACACAAGGTTTCGAGATCATCCGGGAACTTTCAGGCACAGGAATCAGCCATCAGTAATCACCTCGTTAGTACAAATAGTTGTTCTGACAACTATTCCGATGAGTGGTTTTCTGTTTTACACAGTGCCAGGTCGAACTATCATCTCAGTATTATTGAGGCGTTAGTTATTAACAATTCTCGACCTAGCCTGTGTAGACAAAATATTTTGAAACGTCAGTTCGAGATCTTTAATGATTCAAAGCCACCATAACGTTGAGAGTTACTTTTATTTTATTTTCTTTTTTCCTCTCTTAATCGTTTTCTTCAACTGAAAATTTTTTCCACTCTCATTCGATTTTCTTAGTTTTTAATTCATCATTCTGACGTTTCCTCTCAGATAGTCAGACGATAAGGCCCTAAGGAACATTTTAGCAATTTTCTTTTTTTTTCCACCTGCCCGTTTCATTGATTTAAAAAATGTTTCCTCTGAAATATATATATATATATTGAGAGAGAGAGAAAGAGAAGAAACAGAGAGAAAGAAAGTGAGGGAGAAAGAGAAGAAAGAGAGAAAGTGAGAGAGAAAGAGAATAAAAGGAGAGAGATAGAGAGAAAGTGAGGGAGAAAGAGAAAGAGAGAGAAGATAAAACTGGTAGAGACAAAGAAGAAAGAAAGATAGAGAGAAGGAGAGAGAGGAAGTGGTGGAGATAGAGAAGAAAGAAAGATATATATATATATATATATATATATATATACAGGGTGGGCCAAAATAAGGGTCCTATCTTTAAATTTGAATAACTTGAATTTGAATAACTTCCACAAAATAAAAGTTAAACTCACTAAACTTTATGTGTGTGTAGACTGACCCTTCCGAGATATTTTGAAATAAACAAAACAAATTTTAGCCGAAAAACACTTCTTAAAACTTACAAAAACTAAAGTATTGTTTTTTACATTGTTTTGAGTTTTTTAAGCAAAAATAATGTTTTCTAAATGAGGGTACGTTCCTTAGGGCTAATACGGCTCATGCTTGCTTCGGAAGGGGTCCTTTACTTATTCTAAAAAAAATTTTTTTAAAATCAATAAATAAAAAAGTTATGAATTTTTTTAAATAGGACCCTTATTTTTGCCCACCCTGAAAGAGAAAAAATTGGCAGTTAGCTTATGAACGCTGATTAGAAACGCTGTGAGGAAGAAGAAGAAGAGGAAGAAGAAGAAGAAGAAGAAGAAAGAGATAAAAAATAGACGGTTAGCTTATGAACGCCAATTGGAAACGCTGTGAGTTAAAAAAGAAGAATAAAGAGAAAAAATCGGCAGTTAAGCTTATATACGCTGTGAGTGGGCAAGGAATCTTAGTATTTATAAAGAAAGGACTAAAAGTATATATATATATTTATATATATATAATTAACATTAAAAAAAAATATTTTGATATGTTCATATTTTTTATATTTTTAATATAAAACTAAAACTAAAAATACATTAATTACCTAAAAAGTAGTGTAATGGATTCGTCTAAACACTTTAAAATGCAGCAACATTTTTGTAAGTAACGGATAGATTTTATTAGACAAACGAACAACACAGGTAAGGAGGAATTTTTATTTTTTATTTATTTATTTATTTATATATAAATGTATATATATAAATATATTTTTAAAAGTTATTTATTTATTTAATATATTTTTTATTTTTTATTTATTTCTTTGTTCATTTTTTATTTTTTTTAATAACTAATATAAGTTAGCAAAACATTTATACGGAACAAAACTTAGATTTAGTATACGGAACGTTTATGTTTTTGCCTTTTAAGGGAAGTGGGGTCTGATCAACTCCGCTGGGAAGCCATGAAATTAAATACTGTCTTGTTTTTAAATTCCCGAAACAGTTTTTCATGGTAAACAACTGATGATCCCTTAAATAATGTTAGAAGCAAACTAATATAATAACTGTAAAAATTAAATTGACTTACATGAGGGATTTTCCACTGAACGACTTGGGACTTAAGAGTTTAAAAATTTTTTTTATTATTTTTAGTTTTAATGGTTGAGAAACTTCCGAGACTATATATATATATATATAGTAAGCAATGAAAATATATATGGCAATCAAGCTACACAGAGGCTCCCGTGTTTCATCCTCGGGGGGGGGGGGAATCATCAGGCTAAATGCATTTAGCCTGACGTTTACCCCCGGGGATGAAACACGGGAGCCTCTGTGTAGCTTGATTGCCATATATATTTTCATTGCTTACTACCTAGCTCTACTTACGTATCGAGCACTGTTGAAGTAAATACTGAAAACTGATACATAAAAAATGATATCTCCTTATAATATTGTATGTGGATACATGAAGTACTAATATATATATATATATATATATATATATATATATATATATATATATATATATATATATATATATATATACAGAGAGAGAGAGAGGGGGAGAGAGAGAGAAAGTGGTTGAGAGAAAGAAGAAAGAAAGGGAGAGAGAGATAGAGACAGTGGTGGAGAGAGAGAGAACAAATGAAAAGGAGAAAGATAGTGAGGGAGAGAAGACATAAAGATAGATGAGTTGAGACGAGAGAGATAAGGTGGATGAAAAATAAGATAGAAGTCATCTTGAAAATGTTATTAAAAATGAAAGAAAGAAAGTGTGAATCATTTTGATATTTTTTCTTTTGTTTTATTTTAATTATTTAAAAAAAACTAAACTCTCGTGTGTCCCTCCTGGCGATTCCTTTCACGTCGGTGAAATTTGAACCCCTTACAAACAGAACGCCATTCAACCCTAAATCCGTTCAACAACCAAGACTTAAGCGAGAAACTCAATTTGTTTGTTATTAATCAATCGACATTTAATATTAAGGAATATAACTTGATATTCAGCTAATTAGCGCCATTGCTGTCGTCAAAGAAACCCGAACTCCCTCGCGTTCGTATAATTGGTTGACAGAGAATCACTTAATTCCTTTGCGTCACATCTCACAAATAATAATTGATATTTTAATCATTAGTAACCTTTGGTCAATTTTATACGTGTAATTAGAATCAAGTAATCAATTTTGAATTCAGCAGCCGATTTCTACACGCTCCTGAAAGGAACAGATTTACCACGACACTGTGCCTGACATCATTTAATCTCCACATTTTTCTAAGGCTAAAAAAAATTAAATAAACAATCCCTATTTTCAAATTTAATTTTTCTCAGAATACCATTTTATCTATTAAATAAGTAAAACTATGTCATGCTTCCTGTGGAATTGTAGTAATAAGCTATGTGGGATGTATTAGATTACGTAAAAACAAGAAATGTTTATGTCAAAATTAGATTAGATAATAATAGGGTATTTCGAATAGAAATTATTGTTAGAATACAAATTAACGTGTTTGAGAAATTGATGTTATGTATAGGAAGTCTCGAGTGATACGTAGCAAATAAGGTAGTTTAATCTTTTTTTATTGTTGAACTGTGGAGAAGAGCGGGCATGTTTAGGAGAGCTGCTCCCTTCTCCTATGGAAATAGACTTTAGGAATACCCATAATATATTATGTAACACCAATGTTATATTGTATACTCTGAAGCAGAATAAGCATCTAACAGAATTATTAAACCCAAAATGTGTGTTGTTGTTATTATATACCCGCTGTTAACACGCATATGAGGGGCACCGACGTATTTTGAAGCCATTGCTCCAAAAAGAAAGAAAAAAGATCGACCCAGACGTGCATATATTATCATTAGAATAGCTACAAAGCTATACAAAAGAGAAGAGAAATGACGATCTTATGCTACGGCTTTTACAAAAAAACGACGAGTACTGCTACTCCTACGTGTTATCAACACAGCAGGATTTCTGAGAAAAAGAAAGAAGACAACTTATAAGAAAAGAGAAGAGAAGAGATGACTCTACATTACGGCAACAGCAAATAACACACCTGCCTAACCCTTACCCTAACACCTCACGACTACTACTGCTACTATTACGAAACGTGTAAACACAACAAAGCTGCTACGAAACACACGTCGGCATATTTGTTACGGTAACAAAAAGACGCGACGGTAATGCCACAGTAACACATTTTCGACAATCAATTTGGTTAGGTTCGCAATTGAAACATACTCTTTCACGAGCTACAAGAATTAAATCAATATGCTTCTACAGACATATTTATATTTTACTGCAGTGGAAGTGGAGACTTCTGGAGTTATTGGCCGTCGTTCAATTGTGATCCTTTGTAAGATTGGCGGGATTACGTTTTGATTAACGTGCGAGCCTTGCAGAATGGAGGTACTCTTTAGTTTTCTCTCACTAGTGGTAAATTTGCAATCATTATTACTGCTGTGTCTTTAGAAAACTATTCTCCAATAAAAAACGAAACAATATGTAAAAATGTATATGTTTACATTTATTTCTTACAACAAATGCATTCATTGTTTCAATTTAACGGTGTAAATTTAACCAAAAGACAAATAAGTATTTTGCTGAACACTGTCTATATTCTCGGAGGCTTAGTATGGCGAGAATTACAGCGATCTCATGAGATGAAGACTGTAAGAAATAGTTGGCCGTCCTATGTTCAGTTCTGCCGGGCAGGGCACCAGTTGTTCTGTGTAAATTATCAATAATTAGCTCGATGATTTTTATAGCTTACATATTCTGTTCTTTGTTTTATTTAGGTATATTATTCAGATAAAGAGCTAGATAGATAAAGAGAACATATGCGACTGGCTCTGTTAAGAGTCCACATGTTTACGTGTTTCTTTGTTTTTCCCCTATACGAAATTTTAGCGACCCTAGCATGTTAATTAAAAGCTTAACTTTTGTTGTCTCTTACAGCAAATATTAACTCTTGATTCCCTTTCGTCCTTTGCTTAGATCACTTTAACATATATTTTTGACATAACATTAGTAAAAAGAGTAACACAAAAACATGTTCTCAGAATAACCTCTAATCGAAAAATGTGTTTTGTCAAATGAACATTTTGAAACATAGAACCCGATTACTACTCCGAGCAACTTATCATAAAAAATAAATACATCGACTGAAAAAACAACAACAGAAAACGAAAGTGCAGTGTTTGTTTAGTTAGAGGTAAATTAATTTGTATATTCCTTTTCATATTTTTCTTTTCATACATCCCGACTGTTACATACCTTAAAGCACACTATATTTTTTAGTAAAAGTAATCATTCTTTTGTCTACATTTGATATCTAAAAAGACGATGTATTATTGATACATTTAATTTGACTATCGATAAGTCATGTTATTACAAGTGGGTTAGTTTTGTGTACTACTAATCATTCAAATAAAAAAATATTTGTATTTGTTTTTTAAATATCTCATTCTGACACGAAGTCGATTAAACAAATATGTGTTTACTCTTTATTTAAGTTTGACATATTACGTTACACGGTCGATAATTATTTGTACCCCGACCACAACAAGCATCTTCTGGCTGCCCGTGGCAGCAATTCGTCGCATCTTATCGGCAGAAGTCTTCTAAATAGCTGTGTTGTTGTTTTCACGCTTCGGCCGTAGTAGCAGTAGTGGCCACAGTGGCTATGTGTAGAGTTTATCTGTCTCTCTCTTTTCTCTTTCTCTTTGTTGCAGCAGTTCTCGTCAATAAGAGCGGTTTTGATAATTGGAGAAAGTAAAAACATCAACAACATTATATTTGCTCAGAGTTGTCATGTTCTATGTGTCGATTTATTTATTTTCTACAAATACAATGGTATTACATACAATATAATGAAAAGTTGCAGAGGGATTACAGAGTATCAAGCTTCCCCTGACCGTCCCATAAGTGAGTAAGTTAGGAACTCCCGCGTCATGTGACGCATGAGGCAGTCAAAGTGTTCCATCGCGTTCGGTCTGCAGCCAGATAAACCGCCTCCCTTTTACACTTCTGCTCGTTGCGTTCAAACATCTCTCGAGTGTTTGTTTTCAGTTTAATTTTGATTTACTTCTTCTTTTCCCATCAGGGATTTTTGGAGCCAATGTTTAGTTATGTCCGAGCCAGCCTGGATGTCGTTTGCAGATTATTGACTATATAAGCTGTTTGTTAGTGCGGTCTTTAGGCATTAAGAATCAAAGACATCTAACTTTTTCTTGGAAGGGTTAACGGAAACAGAGGTTTCCGAATATTACCTCTGTACAGTTCTTTTGCGTAGCGTGAGAGCGATGTCATCAGCTTATTCTCTCACGTCTTATTTGAGACTTCCGGTCTGTGACGTAATTTTCGGAACATGTCAGCTTTAACTACTAAATTCTACCAGCACAATTCCTTTTATTTAATCTAGTTACAAACTAGAATCTTCCTACCTTTCCTGTTTTCTGTTTCCCTGACTGCACCAACATGCATAAATGTAAATGTAATGTTAACAAACATTTTGCTACGCAACTCCTCACTTATGATTCACCCTAAAAATCTGGCCCCTAATTATAGTAGCCTTTCAAGTCTCATCGGCATTATGCCTTGTTTGTGGTGGACAAAAGTTTAAAAAAGAAAGGTCATGCATTTTTATTTGAAACCTTTCTATGGTCTCTAAACCTCGTTCAAAATAACATAAGATCAGTAATTTTTTCCTTTTTATTTCTTTCTTTCTTTCTGTTTTATCAAAAGCGTCTATTCGCCCGTTAATTGTAAAAGTTGTGTTTCCTTTTCTTCGTTCCACATCTTCATGATAATAACAATATTTTGACTATTTATTTTTCGTATGTAAATGATTTGGGGATGTATTTTTCTCTACTCTAGAAAAGAATCCTCAGAAGCTTATACATATTTAAATAATTTATTTTCTGTCTTTGAGAGACTGTTTAAAGATATTTAACGTTCCGTCAATATTGAAATAACTTAATGATTTTCCTCTTCTTTTTTTTTCCATAACATTCTTAGCATGGACCAGGAGATACTATCGCAAGATTATCGGAACAAAAGGTCACAACTTGAAACTAGGAAAGAAATATGGCAGGCTAAACATTAGAAATTATTCATTTGGGCTACAGGTTGTGAACAATAGGAATTCTCTGCCAGAATGGGTCATCGATGCGACAGACATAAACGACTTTAAGTGCAAGTTGGACAAACACTGACTTCACAGACAATATTCAGTCAGACCTGCGCACGAATTAGTATAGTGGGGAAGAGGAAAGGGAAGGAGCAGTAGTTACAGGCGCGAGCATTTTTCCCAAATATATGTTATGTTATTTCATCGTTGTAACCGTTTAATTTCAGCTTTTTTTTGTATTGGTTTTCATGCTTCTAACACTGTTTTGGTATTGTCTATCTGGAATTATTGTTGATCAGTGGGTGTATTGTTATGTCATAAAGACCAACAAAAAAGGGATCTCATAATATAACTATTTAAAAATATTGTCGTTTTTAAACGGGTTAAACGCTGACACCTTTTTAACGTGTTTTCTTGTTGCCAATTTCTCATCTGAAATCATGTGTTCTTGTTATCAATTAGATAGGTTATTTTTTACTTCCTCGGACACGTGCGATATTCTGACCAGCTTAGTTTAGAACATGACCGTTCAACATTGTACACTTAGTTACTTATTGTGAATGGCTGCAATAGTGCAGATCGTCACAATATACCGAGAACTCTACATCAAACTGTACCAGACATGTTCACATGACAAGTAGAGTGAAATCAATTCTCAACGAATCAGCAGTTAGTCGTGTTTTATTAATGTATTTTTCCTTTTGTTTTTTTGCTTGCGTCAGGAATTTTAATTAAATCAACTTTTATTTATTTTAAAACACTTTTTATCATCATTTTGTTTTCGGTAAATTATACTTTTTCTTTTAGTCTAATTCAATGTGGACGTGTTGCTGATTAGGATTCAGGAATTGCAAGCGTAATTCAGAGAATTGGTTGATTGGTTTCCTATTACTCATCTCAAATCAGTTGTTCTTTTCCTAATTCAGAGAAGTAATTTTTACTTCCATTCAATATTTTTCACTCGAGTAATTATTGTTTGTCTCTGCCATAGTCTTAGCCGTCACAATATACCGAAAGCTCTTCAGTATTTGTGCTAGAACTTTTCTTCATAACAAGTAGAGTGAATACAGTTTTTAACGAATCAGCGATTACCAGCTTTTCATTAATGTACTCTCTTTTTTTGCGTCAGGAACTTCTATTAAATCAACTTTTATTTATTTAAAAAAAAAATTATTTTTATTATTTTGTTTTTTGTTTTTTTGTTTTTCGGTAAATTATATTTGTTCTTTTATTCTAATTTTATGTGGGTGTTTTGTTGATCAGAATTCGAGAATTGCAAGCGTAATTTCAAGTATTGGTTGATTGAATTCTTTTTTTTAGGTTTCCATGTAAAATATATTTTTTGTTAACACTCCATCTTCCTCTTTCATACGATAAGTGCCTTAACTTACTTCCTTTCGCAATCCCCCTTTCCTTTAAGACCAATCCTAACTTTACCCCCCCCCCCCTCTATTCTGTTAACCACCAATTTCGGCATTGCACGCTATCAAAATATCACGTCCTTTGTTCTTGCTTTTGTATTTTAAATTATTTTCTTTAGAACAAAACAACAAAAAAAAACTCCATTTACTTCTTCCCTCGAAAATCATCTTTTAGGACGCTGGAAACGTATTATCCATCCCCCCCACCCCACCTTCACCCCGTTTACATTTGTCCCACAAAGGTTCCTTGGTGGGCCTGCCCTTCCCTCGCGTATTCTTACTTCCACTCTTTTTTCAATGAAGAAGCCGTATCTGTTTTTCCTTCTTCTTGGATGCGTTTTTACATCTATAGAAGAGGCTCTGTCCATCGGTTGTCACGCGTCGGTTTGAAAAAGCATTTCCATTGATAAACGCCTAGAATGAATGGACGCATGTTAATTTAGATGCGTCCAATAATTCTTATAAGAGGCTCTCTCCGTTGGTTGGCCTGTCTTGCTTACGTTGGAAATGGAATGTTCGTCGGCGGTTTTTCATGCGTCAGTTCAAACTAATATTTTTGTTGGTCTGTTACGTTTACGTTTGAAATAGTATTTTTTGGTCTGTCACGTTTAAATCTAAAATAGCATTTTCGTTGTTTTATTGCGTTCAAGTATGGAATAGCATTTTCCTTGTTCAGTTACGTGTAAGTTTAAAATAGAATATTTGTGTGTCTGTCACGCTTGATTTTAAAATAGCAGTTTCATTGTTCTGCCACATTTAAGTTTGAAATAGCATTTCTGTTTGTCTGTCACGCAAAATTTACGTTTAAAATAGCATTTTCGTTGTTCTGTTACATTTAAGTTTGAAATAGCATTTCTGTTTGTCTGTCACGCAAAATTTACGTTTAAAATAGCATTTTCGTTGTTCTGTTACATTTAAGTTTGAAATAGCATTTCTGTTTGTCTGTCACGCAAAATTTACGTTTAAAATAGCATTTTCGTTGTTCTGTTACATTTAAGTTTGAAATAGCATTTCTGTTTGTCTGTCACGCAAAATTTTAAAATAGCATTTTCGTCTGTCCATCAAGTTTAATTTTAACAGCATTTTTCCCAGTGTGTCACGTTAGCATTTTTGCTGTTCATTTATGTTTAATTTGAAATATCGTTTAAGTTTTAAATAGAATTTCCGTTAGTCTGTCACAGTTAATTAAACTAAAAATTGTCAGTCTGTCACGTTTTTGTTTAAATGGCATTTCAATTAGTCGGTCACGTTTTTGATTTAAATAAAATTTTCACTGATCTGTCACGCTTGAATTTATTTTGTATGCAATTTTCTTCGTTTTACCATGCTTAAGTTTAAATCTCCTTTACGTTGGTTTGTCACGCTTAAGCTTAAAATAGTATTGTTCATGGTTTGTCCCGTTTTAGTTTAAAATAGAATTTCCGTTGGTCTGTCACGCTTTCGGTTAAAATTAAATTAATTTGGAATAGATTTTTCGTTATTCTGTCACGCTTTTGTCTGAAATAACATTTTCGGTGGTATGTTGCGATTAAATTTGTAATAGAATTTTCGTTTGTCTGTCACAATTTGTTTGAAATAAAATTTCCGTTCGTCTCCTGCTTAAGTTTGAAATAGCATTTTAATCGACCGTTCACCATTGAGTTTAAAATAGCATTTTAATCGGCCGTTCACCATTGAGTTTAAAATAGCATTTTAATCGGCCGTTCACCATTGAGTTTAAAATAGCATTTTCGTGTGTCGGTCAGGTTTGAGTTTGAAATAGCTTTGTCGTTGTCATGTCACGTTTAGTTTTAAGTAGATTTGTCACGCTAAACGCGCAGAGTGGATGGACGCATCCTGGTTTTCTTTCATTGAAGACAATATTTTATTCTTTCTTTTCCTGAATTAATTCAAATTTCGTCGTTCCCGATTTGAAACTTCCTCTTCCCTCCTCAATGTCAAACTTGCTTCCTCGTCACGCCCCAACCCCGAACTTTTCCTTTACCCCCGCGTTCCTGGGCTCCTCCTCTTCTCGATATTCATTCATTAGCTCAGGCTCCACTCATTCTACTGAGAAGCACTTACCATTCTGGTTGCTGCTGATTCTTGACCTACTTTTCTTTCTATCTTCAGGTCCCCGCCTCCCCAATCTCGTCCCCAAAACGGATTCCGTGTTTCATTCTTCTTTAATGACGTCATCCTCAGGAATGTCCTGTGAGTGTTCAATCTTTTCGAGTAGAAACTGTTCGATACACACGAAGGAATGTCTTCCGATTGTTCGGCATTCCATTCTAAGTCGAAGATATTCTTCTTGTTGCAGTATCCGAATTCCAGTGCTAAAAAGAAAATAAATAAATAAAATAGAGTTTTAAAATATGAAAAAAAAAGACAATGGCGTTTGGGAGAATTTTTTTTTTCATCCAGAATTAAATAACATTACTCAAATATTCACTTGATGTTAATGATTAGATCTCAAACTATCATAATTTAAACAGTTTTTAATCACTTTTTTGTAAAGCTAATTTCAGTTCAATAATTCCTTATAATCTGATGGATCTCAGCATTAGATTTCTTTTTAGAACACACGTAAAAATACATCTTAGAAATATATTATAGTTTGCTTGAAGCATTCTGTATAGTTTATATACAACTGCTTTTTAAGGCGATGTCAATGCATTTTGGTAGAAAAAAAACTATTGTGTACGAGACGAGGTAAACAGATAAAATGACAACATCGAAGAATCCAATGACTTTCAATTCAACATTTATCTACGAACGTAATGTGTCGAACCATAAATAGTGTCATATTCTTTACATTTTCGAGGTAAACCTCCTTTTCGAAAGGAAACTACAACTCAATTGGAGTAAGTTTTTGCCTGAGAGTTGGGAAATTATTGGATATTCATACTACATATATATATATATATATATATATATATATATATATATATATATATATATGTGTATTTCTGTGTGAATTTAGGCAGCATTTTCTCATTTATGCAAACATTGTTAAAATAAAAGAATTCGTCTATTTAATTATACCTTTTTTCATTTTTTCAATTTTTGTATTGACATTTCAAAAAATTAACAAGGGTTCTTTAAGTTTCACAGACGTTTTCGATTCTTCGTCGAATCATCCTCAGGTGTGAAAAGCAAATGAACAAAAAAAGTTGGAGAAAGAAGATATTTTTTTTAAAGACGACGGAGAAACGCGCAGAGTACGGTTTTCGCATTTTCTCAGGAAAATGGTTGAGGATTGACGTGGCATCACAGAATAACATTGCATTACATTAAGAATTTTAAAAAGTTGCCACTGGTTTCATACGTTATGTTATTAATTTTAGGTGGTTTTGTTTTTTATGTAGATAGCTTCCAGTATTTTTTAAAAAATGTGTTTCGGAATGTATTATTTTAGTGTTATTAACTAGAAGATGTTGGTAAATTGAGCTGAGTTTATAAGATGCATGGGGAGGCGGCAGAATAGGGTAGTACTTGTAAAACCAATGTGGCTATTAGCTTTATTATTATTATTATTATGGGAGTTACATTCTCTCAAGGTGCATTTAAACTTATAAATAATATTGGTTCTTTCTAGTGGTTTTGGGTTGGGGTGGAGTTGTGTTTTATTACAAGATTTTGGGTTTTAAATTTCTTATTGTAAATAATGAGTCTAATTTTATTGTTATTGTCAATTGGGAATATGTATCTGTGTATAATATTTTTCATGACTTTTTCTTATATTCTAAAATTTATTTGCATTTGATTACAATAGTATATGTTAATATAGTTTTAGTTGTGATGTTAAATATTATTATTATTTGGTAGGTGTTTATTGTGTTTCGAATCATTAATTTTATTTGTTCATCAACGATATAATTAGGGAATTCGTTGTTAATAATCTTGTTTTATAATTATTAATTCAATTAATAGTATTTTTTAGAAATCGAGATTAATTTGGAACGGTTGAATAGATTTTAAACAATAGCTATTTTGTAGCGATAGGAACATCCGCTCTTGAAATTTAAAACACTAGTATTCAAGCTAGTTGTTCTTTTTATTAGTAGAAGTGTTAAACAAGAACATTTAGGAATGAGATTATATTATTTACGTTCAGTTATACGGTGAACTTAAGAACAGAGTTTTTTTTAAAAAGGTCTTGAAGATTGTGTATTTGGTATACATATATATATATATATATATATATATATATATATATATATATATATATATATATATATATATATATATAGATAGATATATAGATATAGAATAAATATGAAACTGAAAGTAAACTTTTAGTAGAAATAACCTATAGTGAAATGGTAAAAGCTCAATATACGAGATAGAGCAATTATAAAGATAGATGGAAGAAGAGTGATAAACATGCACGAATGCCTAATTTTGGCTTTTCTATTGCCAACTTATCTATCTGTATAATTCCTCTGATGATAAGATCTCGATTTTTGAAAAGCCTTGGCTTAAGGAAAGAATAATAAACATAATTTTATTACAGAATATACCTAGCATTGAACAATCGAAGTTTGAAATAAATCTGGACATTCATGCATGTTTATCACTCTTCGTCCATCTCTCTCTCTCTCTCTCTCTCTCTCTCTCTCTCTCTCTCTCTCTCTATATATATATATATATATATATATATATATATATATATATATATATATATATACACGCTTCGTTAAAGAGCACGGTGCTCTCTTGTTTGGCAATGTTTCTCGTTAATCTCTCAACGCAGCGAGCAATTTTGCGGTTCTCGGGTGTCAATTGGTATAATGTGGCAGAAGGGCGTTGTGTTATGGGGCATCCCTCAAGCGCTTTCGATATCTCGACCGCTTTCAGGAGGTTGTGTCTTATCGTTAGATTCAGCCTTTTTATATTTTTTTTACATAGGAACAATTGCACAAACCGACTCAAAATCTTCGAAGCCTTACACATACACATACAACCCATGATCAATAAAATAGCATTCAATTAATAAAGAAATTCAAAAACAACAATAAATAAATGAACGAATAATAAATTAAAAAATAAAGATATATACACACACATATATATATATATATATATATATATATATATATATATATATATATATATATATATATATACATATGTTAATTAATAGGTATATGGAAGTAATGAATTAAATATATATATATACATATATATATATATATATATATATATATATATATATATATATATATTACAAAAAACGGAAGAATAACCTAACAAACATGCTTCAGAAAAGTAGGTAAACATTAGTGGCAAAGCCACGTTAAATGACTACGTTAATTGTCCCAAACTCAATCGAAAACACAGTCGTTGTCAGGGTAAATAAATGAATAGAGATATGCGTGAGCCATGTATAAATTAAGTCGACTTTTATGATATATAGAAACGTACATCTGCCATCAGAAAAGACTATCTTAAAAGAATGTTACCAAAATGTGCAATCCGTCCTCCGGGCAAAGTTGTCCATGTTTTAAAATCGATGCTAAGAGAAAGCGCAGTTTGGACTTTATCCGACCTACTAGAGCCTATCCAGGAAAGTCACTGTGTCTTAATTGTAAATCCCCCACGTTGGGTGGAGGTTAATTTGTTTTGGGGAAGTAGAAGAGTACATTTTCTCGTCGCTCAGAATAATTCAGGTGAGATAACTTGGATATAGCTTGATGGGACTTGCATCTTGAATATTATGAGCCAATAAATTAATTTGGGAAAAATTAATTGAAATGATTACACACATTTTTATGGTGTTACATTTCGGTTTAGAAAAACAATGAACCAAAATTGTAACATTTAATGTCGTAGTGTCATATTTTTCTGAAAACATAAATCACTGAAATTTGTTCAGTATGAATGCCATAATCTTCTCGAAAACGATGATGTGAATTTGCAGTGCTAATATATCTTCAAGATGAATGACGACATAAGCTAGAAACTGTTACCGGTCGTTCACTTAGTCGTGAGCGCTGCCGCCCAATGGTTCTTTATTGTAGACGCAGACTGGGCAAAGAAGTTTCAAGATCACTTTTGCATGTGTCGACTGCCATAGCCGATCATTTTCTTATTGGAAATTGTTCAATAAAAGGTAGAAAGACAAGTACTTATAGAGTGAGAGATAAAAATGTCTACCATTTCCGGGTTGGGTTATATTGACTCCCTATCATGGGACACTCTCTTGGCTTCCATTTTTATAGACACACACAAGCCACTCTCTCTTTCTTTACAAACAGACTTTGTGATTTATATATGGTGACCTTTCACCTCAAACCTATATCAAGTTTTAATGTGTTTGGGGTCACTGATGAGTTCAACGGCTTATTATGAAAACCCATTACTTTCTGCGAAGACAAACAAAACAAAACGCTTTCAATTTTACTTAGAATAATCTTCAATATATTCGTTCAAAATAGCATCCCGTTTTAAAAGAATAATGGTTCTTAGTTTAAAAAAGTATCAAGTTGATGCACAAATATTATTGTGGAGACAAATTTAAACATCTTTTACGCTAAAACCAGTTCAAATAAGTATAGTCTGTTCATGAACGTCACGGAACAACTAGGATTTTAAACAAAAAATTCAAGCCTTGGTTTTCTAACAAAATTTCGATTCCCGAACCACGCCAACGGCAACCGAAACATACCTTCTGATGAAACATTAACAGTTCTGTGTAGGGTTCATATTCATGGGGGTTTAAACCCATATCTGTTTTGTTTTTTAAGTAAATCTGGCGTTTTATCTTCTTAATCGTCTACGTCTTTTTCGGAACTTAAGCTATTTAAATACCTGCATTAAATACCTAAAAATAGTCTTAACAGGCTGGTAAAACAGATATATAGGAATTAAAGAATATTTAAATACCTGCATTAAATACCTAAAAATAGTCTTAACAGGCTGGTAAAACAGATATATAGGAATTAAAGAATATTTAAATACCTGCATTAAATACCTAAAAATAGTCTTAACAGGCTGGTAAAACAGATATATAGGAATTAAAGAATATTTAAATACCTGCATTAAATACCTAAAAATAGTCTTAACAGGCTGGTAAAACAGATATATAAGAATTAAAGAATATTTAAATACCTGCATTAAATACCTAAAAATAGTCTTAACAGGCTGGTAAAACAGATATATAAGAATTAACGAATATTTAAATACCGGCATTAAATACCTAAAAAAAGTGTATACATAAGAATTAACGAATTAATCTGGTTTACGTTATTTTTAATTGGAACACCTGATTCGGTTTTTGGACAGTTCGGTTTCAGAACAGCTTTTCAGAACGAATTCTGTTCGAAAACCAAGTTTTCAGATGCAAAGAATCAAAAACATATCATGAGTTAATTTTTAAATAACAATTAGCATTTACCTTTTAATAAAGTGATGTAGTTTGATTGAAGCATTGTGTGTAATATTTATATCGAGGAGGCATAGAAGGCTATCACAAAGCAAGAAATTGAAATATGCCGTTTTTGAAAAGGAAGACAAGAACGAAGTGATTTTTTCAATAGTAAATCATACTCTTTTAGTCACAACCTCTCCACAGTTTAAAATGTTTGTAATATATTTCGAGATAAGACCTCTTGATCAAATGTAGGTGTTTCAAACCCCCTGAAACTCGCGTGGACTTAAATTTTAATTTTAGTTAATTAATACAAGTGTTATATTTTGTAATGTGCTAATTAGTCACCACTTATCAAGACTAAACGCCACTCAAGGATAAGGGTTAATGAAATAGATATATCATCAGTTGAATGATGATTAAATCTTATGAGAGAATTAAAAATAGTGAATGGACATTTAGTGTCTTATAAGAACGGCTTATGACAAATATTCATTTACATTTGCTTTGAAGATGACCATGTTGTAACCCATAGAGAAACAACCCTGTGATAACATATTTCACAGAGTGTACACATGTAAGTAGAAAGACCTGATGGAGAAACAGACCGGTAAAACAGACTGTGAAATATGGGCAAAGATTCATAATTATATATATATATATATATATATATATATATATATATATATATAAGTAACAGGGACTTCCTACTCTTTCATGGACACCTGGTTCTACAATGTGGTTTCTGAAAGCACTTGAGGCCTATCTATAGTTAAGTAACATACCATAATATGTCACGTGGCAACTTTCATTAGTATGCTACATATTACCAGCTTGAATTGCTAGCCTTAATTAGTGCACTTTTCACATAAGTGCTAATCTTTATTTTTAAAGCTATTTTTACGAACGAGTCACTGGGTGCACACTCAACTTCATAATATTTTACGACATTTGTTCCTCGTAGAAAATTATCACATGTATTTTTGTATATAAATAATTATGTGATGGCTTCAGTTAAGTCACTGCCTATTCTTCTATTAAAGTTGTAAAATTTAAAGATTCCGACCTATTCATATAATTGTGATTTTTTATACCTTTTATTAGTTAAATAGAAAGAGAGAGAGAGATATAGGAGGTACCGCATATCCGACGCTTATCAGATTTAAAGAGCCAGCTTCTGATATCACGATGTATATACATTAGAAGGACCCCTGGAAATTCCACAGATGTGTCATTCATCTGTTGTATATCGCTGCTGTGCATTCTATAGACGTCCGGCGCAAACGCATACCTCACGATATTATTGTACCACTTTTGTTAAAACTAAAATATACTTATCTCAATACTCTGATTAACGTAGTTTTAACATATATTTGGTTATATGGGGTTGTATTCAAAACCATTGTGAGAGTTTGTGACATCCGGCACCAACGGAAACCCAACGTTTTTATTTGACCTGTTTGCACATAACAGATCTGTAATGGAAACAGAGTTTATTTTATTTCAAGTTTAACGTTCCACGCAACTGAATAAGATGAAAGTTAAAGACATCCTTTACTTTCGTTACAACTTCGGCGATCGAGCGATCGCATCGTTTAAAAAAGTGTGTGAACACCGTTGAAATACCATGTTGCTTTCTACATTAATCTGTGTAATCTACTGTTAATAATAATATTCCCTTTGAAATAATAAATGTCTGTTCATATAAATACTACTAATAAAGATTGATTTTTGCTTCTTCCAAATTGTCAGCTAAACATTCTTTGAATAAATAGCACGAATATGTTACTTCTTTATTTTAAATGATAGCAATTTATTTCTTTTTAAAACAATATTCAGTCTTCTTGCTTTAAAAATGATCGTCAGCTAAATATTATTCAAATCAATAAAGCGAATGCCACTTTTTAAATGTATTTATGTACAATTGTACTGTTTTAGTTGACGGGACGACATGATTGGGATTTGGAAACAATTCATTTTAAAATGGGTAAGGTATGAATTGTTTATACGGATTAATCATCAAATACCATCTTTGCAGATCGAACGATCCCATCTTTAAAAAAGGGGTGGCGGATGATAACGTACGCACGAATATGAAATTGCCTTAGCGTATTGTTATATAGATAGTAGATATAACATTTTGACTGTTCTGTGTATTCCTGGTAATCTTAGAATGGAGAACGAGTTCCATCTTGAAATGCGCTGAATGGAATGCAGTAGGCATGACAAATGTTGAGAACCCCTGAAGTAAATATTATTTCGAGTCAGTCAATCTTGGAAAATCGTGTGAAGGGAATGACATTCTGCAATACGATGAATAGTGCGAATGCAGAGTCGAAAGAGGGTAAGGGAAGGCATTGCAAGGCAGATTGGGAACCACTGTTGCAGAGTCTCGTACATCTATGTTAGCAAACGAACGTAATCGATTTTCGCACGTGTCTGCGTAATGGAAGCTCGCACCTGCACGTTTCGCCATTCGTCACGTTATTTTCTTTTCTTCTTACCTTTTTTGTCTTTTTATTTCATCATATTCAACTGCAGACGAAATAGATCTTTTCTATTCATTTCGGCTATCAATAAGCCTTCGTCAACTCTTCAAGGAAAAAACCAAATAGAACGACGCCATTAAAGAAGCCCCTCTTTCACGTATACACACCGATATTCAAACAAAAACACGCGGGAAATTGTCGATACCATATTCGTGGTGTCTGTCCAGGAGTGCAATTATAAACTAAGCCTTCCATTTGTAGCCCCTCAATGGAAATACCTCAGACCACCTGACTAGCAGCGCTCCACCTCTTCACTGTAGAGATCCCTAAATGCCGGAAAACCTATTCTAATAGCTTCTTACCTCGGACCGCTTGTTTTTGAAATTATCTCTGTGCTCTCTGTAGCCTCGATCGTACCGACATGCAGAGATTTAAATGTAATGTGAACAAATATCTTGCTAACAGACTATTCACTTTGGTTACTGCCCTATAAATATTACGTTTCGGTGAAAATGTGGCTTATTTGAGATGAATAAAGTATAAAAAGCCTATGACAATATCAAATATAACTTTTTCTAGAATAAAGTTTTATCAGGAATCTCATGCTGGTATTAATATTTTATTTAGGTTTTACAATATCATCGTGGGTCTGCGTTCTCACCTGGTCTACATATGACTTTAAAATTGAAAATTACATTAATTAAACACTATGAATAAAAATGTTTATAGGGTGTTCAGAGCTGGGAGAAGAAGTGCACAGATGTCCTCATTTATTAACGGGTAACATCGGCCGGCTTGTCAATATCTACGGTCATTATAGTAAAACTGAGAACCAACATTTGTCTCCTATAGTTTTTCCCAACTTTCTACATGAACGAGGACAAATCGTGGTTTTAGAGAGAATTGCAGAGAATTGAAATTAAAGTCTAAAGTTATTGACTGCCCACGCCCAAATAAACTGTTAACGATTAAAATCGCTCGAGATAAGAGACCTATAAGCAATATCTCAAGATAAGAGTTGTATTAGCTCGTCGAAGCTTGATAGAAATCCTGTCGAACTCGAGTATTAACCCCGCATACCCACAAACATTATACTACCTGTAATTATTTTCCTTTCGTGTATTTGTGATAATATATTCTTATTTTTATATATAAGAGTAGTCATGTAATCTTTTCCGTCTACCCTGGCTACGTTCCATTCATTTTCCACTCCAGTCGACGCCGACCTTCTGAACCGATATTGACCCCTGAATTTGAATTTTAAAAACACACACAACGTTGCAAAGACAGGACCGATCAACTAAGACGCTTCTACCATCTGTAGTCTTCATCAGGAAAGCATAGGCATCCGCCGACCTTGACGCATTGAGAACCAGGCAAAACTCGGTTGGCGGTAAATTAACCCTAACAGAGAGCGAGGGCATGTAGCTCACTGGTGGTACCTGTTGAAGTCACACACGCACACACTTACGAAGAGAGAGAGAGAGAGAGAGAGAGACAGACAGACAGACAGACACAGACAGACAGACACACAGACAGACATTCAGACGTTTAAATTGGCGACTGTGAAGAAAGCTCTTAACGACGATCTTCAGTACTTTTCACTCATCAGGCGGAGAACAAGAGGTTGCAAGTTTACAGGCCGTACTACGTCCCGCGCGTCATAAATACGAATTTTCCTCAAAGTGTGGTCGTTTTTGGATGTGTTTCAAGCGACGGCCATGTCATGAAACCCACATATTTAAAAGGCCATGTCATGAAACCCACATATTTAAAAGGGTGTGAGATGGCTACATTGAGCTAGTTGTTCATTGTTATTAAGCGCTAGGGGGAGAGGATGAAGCCCATATGTGTGGCAGCTCATTGTCACACTTCCTAGAACACCTAAAAGTGGCTGTTTGAAATATTGACAATTCCACCAGTTCCAACATCTGCCCTTCCACCTAATCGCCTGATTTAAACCCATGGATTATTATGTGTAGAGCGCAGTTTAGAAATACACCAACCACACCGCCTGCAACATAAAAAAATGAGCTGATTTCCAGGATCAAACGGTTGTTCAGGCGTCTATCGAAGGACACTGTGAAGGCCGCGTGCTCCAGATTCAAATCTTGCCTGAGGTCTTGGTGGAAGCTCACTGGCGCATTTGTGAGTGAGTTTTATTCGGCAAGAGACGCACTTTAAATTTTGAAAATATATCTATTATTGGTCAAGATATTAACGTTTTTTCTTTCCTTTCCAACAAAAGTATGAAGTTTCTCTCGAACACGTGTAATTATATCGTACGCGTGTTCTCATGTTTTCCTAACATGTGCCTTCTTGACCAACTCTCTCTTTTTCTTATTGCCGCAAGTGGCCACACTATAATTGTATTTAGTATTCAATGTATAATTGTATTTAGTATTCAATGTAATATTGCGCGGAATTTCTATGACTACAGCAAATGCCTTCACAATTATATGGTTATGAAGTAAGGATTGAATTATTCGATGACTTGATAGTTTATAAAAATAGCAAGTCAAGTGAAAGCAGGTAATTCCCGAACTTTAATGGTGGAGAGTGACCACTTGACACGCCTTGACCTGTAATAATAATACGTCGAGGGGGTAAAGGCTGCCCCAATTCTCGTACGTGTGACATCACAGTCAGAGATGATCCTATCAAGTGTCGCTATTCCAACGCACCTCCATAATAACGCAACAGAAAGTCGACACGCGGAGAAGATTCGAAAAGAAGAATTTCGCAGTAAAAGGAAAACGCTTGAAACTTTTACATGAATCAAACTTATTAGTGTAGTTGGGAATCTTTATTTTAAGTAAGTATATCCAGAAGCGCTATAATATAAAAGAAGAGACATGTCACTTTTACTGGTTTACAAGAAGAAATTACATTAAACTTTTTGTTCGTTTTGTTATTTGTACCCTTTGTTATGCTCGTGTCTTTCATTATAGAAATATAAGAAAAGTCTTTCAGAATTACAAACAAAATCGAATCAGCGTTCTTTCATTTTCTTTTCTATTTCCGTCTGTCAATATGTTTTTTCATGCAAGAATCTTAGATTAGACGAGTCCGGCGAAGAAGTGACGTTTTACCTTATTCTTAATCTGATTTGATTTTTTTTCAGATGCGTCTTCGTGTTTCTAAAAAGGTTCTAGCATGTCTGTCGCGCTTCAGTTTAAAAAAGGATTTTCTTAGTCTCGCCCGCTTCAGTTTAAAAAAGGATTTTCTTACTCTCGCCCGCTAAAGTTTAAAAAAGGATTTTCTTAGTCTCGCCCGCTAAAGTTTAAAAAAGGATTTTCTTACTCTCGCCCGCTAAAGTTTAAAAAAGGATTTTCTTAGTCTCGCCCGCTAAAGTTTAAAAAAGGATTTTCTTAGTCTCGCCCGCTAAAGTTTAAAAAAGGATTTTCTTAGTCTCGCCCGCTAAAGTTTAAAAAAGGATTTTCTTAGTCTCGCCCGCTAAAGTTTAAAAAAGGATTTTCTTAGTCTCGCCCGCTAAAGTTTAAAAAAGGATTTTCTTAGTCTCGCCCGCTAAAGTTTAAAAAAGGATTTTCTTAGTCTCGCCCGCTAAAGTTTAAAAAAGGATTTTCTTAGTCTCGCCCGCTAAAGTTTAAAAAAGGATTTTCTTAGTCTCGCCCGCTAAAGTTTAAAAAAGGATTTTCTTAGTCTCGCCCGCTAAAGTTTAAAAAAGGATTTTCTTAGTCTCGCCCGCTAAAGTTTAAAAAAGGATTTTCTTAGTCTCGCCCGCTAAAGTTTAAAAAAGGATTTTCTTAGTCTCGCCCGCTAAAGTTTAAAAAAGGATTTTCTTACTCTCGCCCGCTAAAGTTTAAAAAAGGATTTTCTTAGTCTCGCCCGCTAAAGTTTTACAAAGCATGTTCGTCAGTTTGTCAGGTTTTTGTTTCAAAAAAGATTTTTGTTGATTTATCATATTTTAATTCTAGAATAGTATTTTGGTTGGTCTGTCACATAACTTTGAAACATAATTTAATTGTTTTGTAACGTTTAAATTTGAAATTGTATTTTTTGACGGTTTGTCACACTTAAGTTAGAAATACCATTTTCGTTGGTTTGTCAGGCTCTCGGTATGAAATACCATTATCGTCTGTCTGTTACGCCATAGTTTATTAAGCATTTTTGTCAGTCTAACATGCTTAAGTTTGAAATAGCATTTTCTTAAATCTATCACACGTAAGGTTAAATAGCTTTTACGTAGGTCTTTCAGGCTTAAGTCTGAGATAGCATTTTCTTCGGTCTGCCACAATTTAATTAAAATACCTTTTTCGTAGGCCAATCGGACGTCATTTTTAAATAACTTTTTTTTTGTCTGTCAAGCTTACATTTTAATATTTTACATAGTTTAATGTGCAATAGGATTTTTTTGGGGTCTGTCAGACTTAAGTTTGAAATTGCGTTTTTGTCGGTCTTTCACGCTTACGTTTTAAACACATTTTTGTCAATTTGTCACACTTAAAGTATAAATTAGCATTTTCCTCCGTCAGCGTGTTTTACATTTTTAAATTTCCTTTACATCACTAAACGCGCTAATTGAGTGGACGCATCTTAAGAATATTCGTTCTCTATTGAACGTTTTATTTTTGTCCAGACACGCCACATCACTCGCGAACCGTCACAATTGGAGATCATTGATTTTGTCAATAACATTCAACGGATTTTCTCAGCGCCTCCTGCCCGTCGGGTCATTTGCTGATATTGTTGCTGTTGATATTAGCAAACGACTATGCCCCCTCCCTCCAGACACACACAGATAGACATACACGCACTTTCCTTCTGACAAATCAGCAACCTTTCCCCCCGAATTTAGAACACTCACAACTGTTTTTATTACATTGACTTGTTGAATAAACATTAGCGCGTCAATATTTTTATAGTACCAACACTGTCTCAAAATTTGACGTAGAATGTGAAATAACATGTCTTCAAAGTATTTTGGGGAAACTATATTTTGATATTATTTTTTTAATTATATTTAAGGTCACGAGATCAAGCGATTTCGTGTCTGGAAAGCTTCAGAAAAAATCTTTGGGAATATTATATTGTATCACGTGATGCGATGTTTCCGTTGAGATTTTATTGTGGTCAGTTGACTAAAAATGCATCGATTAACGAACATATAATTAAGCGGAAACACTAATGTTCACCTCATTCTATTCGATCCTGAAAATCAATCAGATTGAGAACAAACCGACAAGAGCAGTTTTTATCTAAGTGCTGTGCGCTGAACTTAGCAAACGCTGATATAACACGTCACTCAATAAGTCCTGGCGCTGCTAAAAATTATTCATATGAATTTTACAAGAGTACTAACCTTTGAATGACACGTTTCAAAATTTAAGCCCTATCAAATTATGAGTTTACAAATTACGATTATTTAAGTGAAGCTACTGTTGCAGATTTTCAAAATGCTGGAACAATCTGAATTCCGTGTGTTGTTAAAGCATCGCTTTCAGACAGAAAACTACTGTTCAAACAAAGAAATGGAGTGATAAGTGTTATTCGGCAGTTGTCACAGAAAACATTAAAAAAATCCAAAAATTAGTTTGGGCCAATCGTAAATTAGAGTTGCGTAAGATAGTAGAGAAGACGACGATATAAAAAGGTAGTGTCTCCACCATTTTGCTAACATATGTGTCAATAACAAAAGCAGTGCTGAAAGTGGGTGCCGCGTTTGCTCACTGTCGATCAAAATCAACAATGCGTGGATGGTTCAGAACGTTGCTTGAAACTGTGTCAACGCAATAAAAGAGTTTTTGCACCTATATGTGACAATGAATAAAAGTGATAGCCATCCAAATCGACTAACGGAGCAAACATCAGCAGGCAGGGTTTTTGCCTCCGTATTTCTGGATTCACAAGGTATTTTGTTCATCGATTACCTTGAGATAAGAAGAAGCATCGATAGCAAATATAGCATTATTACTACGTTTGAAATAAGAAATCGCCCCGAAAATGGCCACAAAGGAAGAAAATACTGCCCTTCTTCCTAGACAATGCATCATGTCACAGCTCGATGGCAACGATGGCAAGACTATATGAATTGCACTTCGAATTGTTTGTGTACTGACCCTATTCGTTAGATATGCACCCAGCGACTACTAACTGGTTACACACCTCAAAAGTATGCCCTAGGGAAAGAGATTCTGCTCCAATGAAGAAATGATATTAGAAACTGAGGCCAAAGATAAACCGTTCTACAAAATGGCATGGAATTGTCTAGAAAAGCATTGTCATCAGTGTACCACCTTAGAAGAGTACTATGTTGATGAATATACTCGAATTTAGCTTAAACGCTGTTGTTTTGAGTTAGAACCGGGACTGTTATGTGTTAGATTTGTAATCATTGCTGTGTATACTTTGTATAAAGGTGTCATTCTGTTTGTGTCTATTTTAATCGTACAAATCCACGTGATGTCACTGTGTATCACAAACATGTTTAAATAAATAATGACTAACTATTGACGAGACACGGAGCTACGAAACAGGTGGTCATGATGGGCTGGTTGTCCACTGTCAGCTGGGAAATGGAATGGACATTAAAAGGTATTAGGTACGTATGAAGCAAGCAACCGGACGGTGGTTGTTTGTTAATTGAGTAAATAAATTGGGTGTTTTAGACATCAATTTATCCAAATACAGTGTTCACTGACGCAGATGGATTAAAGGATGCCGCGCAACACGTGAGGGGTTCAATTAAGGACACTCGTGTGATCACGGAAACAAGTATACACAACCTAGGCACTTTCTGCTTTTCGGACTGATAACATTTATTTATGTGCCCCCACATTATCAAGGCTAAAGACCACACAAGTATAAGGGTGAATGAGATGCATATATTCTCAGTCGAATGATGATAAATATGATGAGAGGATTGAAAATAATGAATGGAATGAACAAACTCGGATTACTTATGAGGACGGTTTATGACAAGTATTGGTACTTTGTTACATTAGCACTCAGACTAACTTTGGCCATAACCCTAACCTTAACTGAAACCCTAACACTAACCCTAACTCTAAACCTCACTTTGACACTAACCCTAACCCTTACCCTGACGACGGGGTCAAAGTTAGCTCGGGTAAAAACGCAGCCAAGTATTTATTGGCACTACATTTGAAGATAATTATGTTGTAGGCCGCAGATGGCAAGGTTTGGGAAATATTTTTTTCATGAAAATACCGCTTGAGGTTAGGCAAACAGATGAAGAAAGAAAAGTTATTTACAGTTGTGGTAGAAGGATGAGTTCTTGATGTGAATGTTTTACAAGTGCAAACCAGAAGATCAGTGGGTATTTCAGAACAACACAAGGCCAATTGGGTTCGTTTGGTGTTCAATAATTTAGTTGGACTATATGTCTCATCCTGTCTTCGTTAGGAGGCGGGTGAATAAAAGTATGAAACACACGTCAAAAAGTTCTCATATATTATTACTAAGATCTTTCTTTTTCTTTTAGAAAGTTAAAATAAATAAAACTATGGTTCCTTTTTCATCCTGGATACCATTTGTTTCAAAGCAATCAAAGTATTTTAATAAAAGTTAAGCTTCAAATTAAAAGAAAATACTAGTGCAAAATACTAATGAAATAGAAAATACATGTATCGACTGTAGTCGATGGCGATCCAAAAGTTTCTTTTTCGATAGTTACGACACTACGATATAGGCGAGCGCACCATTTTGTGAATAATTTTTTGTCATATTCTAATTCAGATTTACATTTTTAGGTAAGGCTTTTTATTAAATTTTAAATTCATCTATATTAATTTCAAGTTTAATATATTTAATTTGCTTGAAAGAAGGTATAGAGATAAAAAAAAACTGTTTCTACGGTGTGTTTTGAAAAGAGAAAGCGAAAGAAAGAGAGAGAAGTGGAGGTAGACAGGTAAAAAAAAGAGAAGGAAGAGAGAGAGAAGGTCAAAGAAAGAAAGGAGAGAAAGAAGGTAAAAGAAAGGGAAGGGAGATGTAAAGTAAAGAAAAGGGAAGGAGGAGGGAGAATGTAAAGGGGAAAGGGAGAGAGGGAGAGTGTAAAAGGAGGGAGAGGGGGAATGTAAGACAAAGAAGAATAAGAGATGGGGAGAATGTAAAAAAAGGGAGAAGGTAAAAGAAAATGGAAAGGAGAGGGAGAATGTAAAAGAAAAGAAAGAGAGAGGGAAAGAAGAAAGAGGCGGAAAGTTCGACTATTTTGCAAATATCTCAATTTATCGCATCTTCAAATTAGTACGCCCTTATTTCCCCCAAAAGTGTACAATGTTATCCTTTATTAATAATTAGTCTTGTATTCGAGCAAAACGGGTCAAACCGTGACCTCCTCATCGTAAAGCAGTTCTCCTTACTACTTGAGATTCGCCCTCTTGAATCATACCTTCCTGCTATAACATGAAGAACAAACCTTGATAAACTGTAATGGTATCTGTTATATCCACCACTGTTTCCGTTCAAGTCGTGAACTTATCAGAAGCCAATCTTGAAAAGTATCGATTATTGTTTTCCGCCCACATTTTGCAAATCGCCTTCGATCCAATCTGCTTCTGAATCGGAACGGCTGACAAACAGCGTCGCTACCCGTGCCATCGATTGGAACGCCGTTGTTCGATACCGATCAATGGGTTATATCGCTAAAGTTTCCGCTTTTATCGGCAAGCGACTTGCTTGTAAACATCGTGCAAGGAAAAACGATCCAGCCAATTGACATGAAGAACGGTTCTCGTATACGCAGATGAAAAAATATGCATTCTTCGATTTCATTGGTTGATTTTAGTCTGCATATCTTCCACACACGCACACACATGTCATTAAAATATTTGAAAAAAAACATATTTACTTTCTCTCTAGGAGGTTAGAAACAAAGTCAGGTGAAAATTTTAAAAGCCAGCACACTGGAAGAAGCGCACTTTGTTTTACAAAAATTCCTGAGCAGCTCCTTAAGCATTCCCTGGTAATGGGTACCCAAGGCGAATAGCAAAAAACTGATCATTTCTCAAAGCCTGGAAGAGAGGCCTTCTAGGATTGAATAGAACCATACCTCAGCTCGGCTGAAGTAAAGCTACTGCTAGACTGATTGACGAAGACGTATCCTTGTATCGGTATGAACAACACCTTCTAATGATAGCTATAATTAAACCAAAGTCAAGTCTAAAATTCATTTGCAGTAACAGTTAAAATATAACTTGTATTATTTAGATTATTCGGACTACTATCTCATCTTGATTGTTATTTTCACAACATTTTTCGAACTTGAGAATCTTCATGTCGAACACGCAAACCAGTACGGAATTTCGAACTTAAGACTGGTTGTTAATCAATGCCTTTATCCTTTACGCCAGGTACCCGGATAAATAAGATAACATTGTTATTGTTATGGTGACTAACCTATGTACAACATGGACTCTTCTTCTTTGCTCAATAAATGCCAACGGCAATTAACTCTCGCAGAAGGGTATCCAGTAAGATAGTTCGAACTCTACTTACCAGGTGCATATTTCTTCCCTCTGTATTCTATTTTCTTAATACACGTGTTTCTACTTTATACAGTGTTCGTGTCTTCATTTCGGTCCCTTTAAACAGGGCCACAAAAACTTGACGACGAAGGATTCGAAGATTTATCTCTCCATTTTCTAACCACCAGACAACAACTGGCAATCTGGAATTACGTCAAATTTTTCCTACGTACTCATCTTTGAGCAAACGAAAGTTTTTCGAATGGAAAAAAAAATCCAGCGTAAGACAAACACTGGCAAATGCACGAGGAATTTAGAGACGAACGTGGAGAATGCTACACAAACAGCAAAGTTTAAAAACAAGCTTATCCGGCGGACAAAAAAAAAAGAAATCTAGAAAATCGGATTTTTTATGCAAGTGATTTTTTTTTTCTTCGTCTCTTACGAAAAAATATCAACTAAGTTATTTTTTCGAGGACACTCGTGAATCATTATTTTATTCCAGTACTGAGTTTAGATTTTTAACAAAGGAATATAATACAACTCTTTTTCTCTCTTCAAATAGAAAGAAAAATACTACCGCCGAAATTAAAAACTTTATTTTTTTTTTTGTCAAGTAAAAAGAAAAAAAAAAAGGGGAGTTGACTTATTTTTTCCTGGTTGAAGAACTATAATGTTAGAACTCGTTAAATTCGAAACCGAACAACAGGCTCAAATGGAAGCTAGGTTCCAAGAAAAAACTTTATCCAACAAAAAGCCGACGAATAGCTGAAAAAAGCAAAAGTTTGAACTATTGCTACAAACAATATTGAATAGGGGTCAAAATACCGACAACGAATACGCATTTTCCCAAAATACTGTCTGGAGTACAATTGAAAGTTTTTCTTATTCTCAAGACAACGATAGAACATTCGCTTCATATTTTAGAAGGTATGAAGATATTTGCGAAAATTGGGCGGACGCTAAAGTTCGATCACTCCTTAGTAAATTAGGGACGGTCAAACATACAAAGTTCGTTGACTATATATTACCTCGTAAGACCAGCGATTTAACCTTCTCGAAAGCGGTTAAGTTATTGACGGAGTTGTTTAGCCCCAAAATGTCCCTTTTTCACAAAAGATGGAAGTGCATAAACTTAACGAGAAAAGATTAAGGATTACACGACTTTCGCATCAGTAGTGAATAAAAACTGACGATTTCAAGCTTGCCGAACTAAGCGCAGATGATTTCAAATGTTTAATTTTTGTGCAAGGACTGATATCAGCTAAAGACGCCGTAGTAAGACGCAGAGTTCTGAATAAGCTAGAAAATGAGCCGAATATAATCTTACAAAAAGTCGCAGAGGACTGCGAGAGATTTGTAAGCGTGAAGCAAGACTCGAAAGACATAGAAGAATCGGACATAGCACACATAAGAAAGGTACGACAAAAATCATATCCTAATTTTCCTTCAAAATCAAATCAATCCAAAAAGAGTGACTATTCGCATTTTTCGCCAAAAAAAAATTTCCCCATGAAAAAACAAAACAAGCCCCTGTTCGCGCTGTGGTGCTCTTCATTGGTATATGGATTGCCCCTACCGGTTTAAAACTTGTTAAATTTGTAACAAAATCGGACACAAGAGCTCACATTGTAGAGCAAATAAAGGATTTAGAAGCCGGATAAAAATATCAAGATCAGACGAACAGGATAACATAAACATAAGGAAGTACGTTCAAGTACAAATCCTTAACAAAAGAATAAAGTTACAATTAGACTTCGGATCTGATTTAACTATCATCAACCTGCAGACATGGAAACAATTGGGTAAAGCAACCATGTTAAAATCAAACAAAATAGCCAGGTCGGTGACTGAGGAAAAATAAAATTCGAAGGTGAGATTATAACTAACGTTAAGTTACACGGGAAAATTAAAAATGTTCGTGTTAAACACTTGCAATTTATTTGGGACAGAGTGGATGAGTCATTTTAATTCATGGGATTTACCCATTAACGCTTTTTGCCCCAAAATAGAAAGTTTGACAACCGAAGCAGATAAATTAAAAGATTTGAAAAAAAACCTCCCCAGAAGTTGTTTCAAATGATCTGGGTCGATGCAAAAAGATGGCGGCAAAATTTGAATTAAAGGAAAACATCCAATCCGTGTTTAAAAAGAAATGTGCTTTTCGCCTCACTCGAAAATAAATGAAGAACTAGACAGACTAGTTAAGTCCGGCATTCTTTCTAAAATTGAATATAACCAATGGGCTGCTCCGACTGTCTATGTTAAAAAGAAAACTAAAGAGATCCGTGTCTGCGCTGATTTTTCGACTGGATTGAACGCGTCATTAAAGGATTAGCATTATCCTCTCCCGTGCCCAGATGAAATATTTACTAAATTAAATGAAGGAAGATTTTTCTCCCAAATAGATTTAAGTGACGCATATTTACATATACCCGTGGAAGAGGAAAGCTCGAAACTATTATGTATCAACACCCATCGCGGGTTATACAAACTCGAGAGACTCGCTTTCGGTGTTAAGGTCGCACCAGCTATATTCCAGCAGGTTATGGATACTATGCTGAACGGACTGGAATTCGCAATAGCATACTAAGACGACTTTCTAATGACTAGTCATACAAAAGAACACCGGGAACACGCCCACAAAGTTGTCTCGCGAATCCAAGAGTACAGTTTCAAACTCAAAGAAGCCAAATGTGATGTTTTTTTTACATGAAGAAAATCAAATATCTGGGCCACATTATTGACAAAGATGGCAGAAGACCAGACCCAGAACGGGCTACTGCAATTCAGGAGCTGCCGGCTCCTGAAAATATCGCATCTTTACAAAGTTTTCTTGGACTGGCTAACTACTACCAGGTTTTCATACCTAATATGCATAACCTCCGTGCTCCAATCAATGAACTTCTGAAAAAGACAGAGTGAATGGACAGCTGAATGCCAGGAGGCATTCGAGAAAACGAAAAGTCCTGACATCCGATCTTTTTTTAACTCACTATAATCCAGACTTAGAGATTATTGTCGCTAGCGACACAAGCTCATATGGCATCGGGGCATGCATTTTACACAAAATGCCAGACGGGACTCACAAACCAATAGCTCACGCATCGAGGACACTGCTACAAGCAGAAAAGAATTACTCCCAAATAGAAAAGGAGACTTTAGGGATCATATTTGCAGTCTCGAAATTCCACCGTTACATACACGGTAGATTTTTTACCTTACAAACGGATCATAAACCTTTACTCACAATTTCTGGGTCAAAAAAGGTCTGCCCGTACACACAGCTTACATACTTCAGAGGTGGGAAACAATCCTTTTAAATTATAATTTGGAGATGGAATACCTCCCCTCGAAAAAAATCTGTCACGCTGACGGATTGTCAAGACTCATCCCAAAACGTAGTGAACCCCTTGAATACACTGTGATTGCCTCCCTTTGAACGGAAGGAGAAATTAACTCGACATTACGGAACACAGTAAGGGAGCTCCCCGTGTCACTGCACGAAATAAAAATGGAAGCCCTCAGTGACGAGTTTAAGATGACCAAGACAAAATTATTTGAAAAGGACCAAAAAACTTCAGACATTTTCTCCCGATGAGATGAGGTACTCTTGTATAGTGAAAGAGTAGTCATTCCCAAAACTCTTAAAAGGAGAATTCTGAAGGATTTCCATGTTCGACACCCAGGGACTAATATAATGAAGAGCTTGATGAGGAGCTACGTGTACTGGCCTAATATAGATCAGGATATCGAGAAAATCGTGAAGACATGCAAAGGCTGTGCATTGGCAGCAAAGGCAACTCCGATCAAATACAGTCCTTGGCCAAAAACGGACCGACCATGGTCCAAGATCCATATAGATTTCGCAGGCCCATTAGACGGTTTCAACTATTTAATTGTAGTAGATAGTTTCACAAAATGGCCCGAAGTGTGCCGATGCAAAAGTCCAACGACGGAAGTAACCATAAACTTCCTCCACGAATTGTTCGCCCGTTTTGCGGTTGTGGATTGTTTAGTCAGCGACAACGGAACACAGTTCACGGAATTCTGTGATACGTTCCAAATAGAACATATTACGACCCCAGCATACCACCCGAGATCAAATGGCTAAGCAGAGCGTTTGTCGATACACTGAAGAGCCCTGAAGAAGCTAGAGGCACTCCTACGGAAAAAAAGCTCTACAACAGTTCCTTCAGGTGTACAGGATAACGCCAAACACGAATACGCTATCTTCATTATTCCCTGCTGAGGTAATGTTTGCGCCAAGATAAGATCCGTTTTTGATAAACTGCTGCCAAAACGGACAAAACTAGGACGAACAAATGCAGTACAAGGAAAACGTTACGTCCCAGGCGAAAACATATTTTTAAAAATGTTTTAAAATAATAAATCGTTCTGAGAACTGGGGACAATTGAGAAGCGGATTGGAAATATGGTATACATAATTCAAGGCCCTAGTTTCTCTCATAAGAGACATTTAAATCAGTTAAGAAAACGACTATCGGACGACAGCGACAGCGCTTCCCAGGAAGAAGAAGAAATTATAGACACCATATATGACACCTTTGACACTGAGACTCTCCCAGGCAGCCCCGGAACCAAGACAATCAAAAAGGAAGCGAAGACTAACGGATCTGATCGTAATAGACCCGAAAAGGAAACGCTATTAATTCTCCTGCGGAGGTAATACTTGGGAGGGGTGTTATGGTGACTTACCTATGTACAACATGGACTCTTCTTCTTTGCTCAATAAATGCCAACAGCAATTAACTCTCGCAGAAGGATATCCAGTAAGATAGTTCGAACTCTACTTACCAGGCGCATATTTCTTCCCTCTGTATTCTATTTTCTTAATACACGTGTTTCTACTTTATACAGTGTTCGTGTCTTCATTCTGATCCCTTTAAACTTGGCCACAACAGTTATTAATAATAAACCGTACCTACCCAGTATTGAAAGGAGTTTTTACTTTTTGTTTCACTTTTTAAATTTTCATTACTGTTTTTTTTTTTCTGGGGATAAAGGATGCAAGGCATTCGCCCGCTATTTCAGAGACTTCAACCGAGAGATCTTTTTTATTCTACCTATCCCTTTAATCGCGATTGTTTGGATTTCTCTTGAACTGGGTT
Organism: Sepiola atlantica; assembly: GCA_963556195.1. Lineage (NCBI taxonomy): Eukaryota > Metazoa > Mollusca > Cephalopoda > Sepiida > Sepiolidae > Sepiola > Sepiola atlantica. The sequence continues at coordinate 153,726,152 of OY744524.1, forward strand.
TACCGTGTATATTCGCCAGTTAGTTTTTAATTTTTTGTTTCATCAGCCAGGTAGCTCCTTACCAAAGTAGTTTGAATAGAATTTTGAAAGCTAAATTTAATTATTGCGGTGTCGTTCAGTCATTAAATTATGAATTGAATAACATTATTAGCTGAACAAAATTGTCATAAAACTGTAACTAATGTTCTTACGGTAACATTGTATGATTAATATTTCTAAAACTTCGCTCTTTTAATACATGAGGATTTGCGAATAATTTTAAAGCAAGTTTAAATGACTTTCTATTCAATTTTCTTTCAAGTTTTGAAGTGTCACGATGTAATTTATTCTTTTTTGTCTACTATTAACACAATATTACAATGGCTTACTTGTTATCGAATGAACCGAAATGCATTATGGTGGATTTAATTTCGTAATTAAATGATTTTAAGTAGGAATTGTTCAATTTTTCGCTATCGCCAACGCGATTTCAAAAAGTTTTCGATTTTAAGTAAATACAAAAATTACAATCTGCAAGTCTTGTGGAGGCGAAATACACATTAATAAACAGACAAACCAAAAGAAAAAAGTAAAAATGTAGACCAATTGTTATGTATAAGTTTTATGCATTTGTGTAAAGAAACATTTATTTCCGCGTCGTTTTAATGACTTTCTGCCTATATTCATATGCAAAACTGTTGCTCATATGTACGAAAATAGAACAATAGAATTTGAAATCAATAATGCCAGACAATTAATTATGAAAACCCGCTTTTAAAAATGATTATGCAAATTAAATATCTCATTTACCCAGCAACGGTTATTATGCTCTCTCTCTTCCATCCCAGCCCTCTCCCCTCTCTCTCTTCCCCTCCCCATCTCTCTTCCTCCTCCCCCTCTCTCTCTTTCTGTAAGTCTTCAACTAGTGAACGGTGCTGAAAATTCGGTCTGACAATATATGGAGGTTTCTACCCCAGAAACTGCATGTCGAGAACAATGACACCTTAGTACACTAAAAAGACATTGTAATGTATTGTTTTAATATAAAATACTTCATATATATATATATATATATATATATATATGAAAGAGAGAGAGATTGTCTTGATGTTTATGCTGTATTTGCCATAAATATAACTTACTTTTTCCGTATAATCTGATAATTACCCAGGCCCTAGAGGATTAAGCGGAAGCGTGCGGAGTCAAAGGTGACTGTGTAAACCGGGTTCGCGCCTTGTGACCGTCTGAAATTATCACCTTCCCCTACACTAATGAGAGAAAAACGCTCGAAACGACGTCGTCTGTAGGTAAATACACACACACACACACACACACACACACACACACACACACATATATATATATATATATATATATATATTCAGCGGTTTTGTAAAGACGATCACCGGTAGCATAGCTCTGCGTAAAATACTAGAGCAATCTCGGCTGCTGAAAAGTTCCTAATATGAATCTCTGTATTTAACGAACAGTAGTAACGTTGTTCTGATAGCGTAAAGATAAAGACGCCGCCCCTGTATCGAAATACTTATTATTTATCCACATTGAATAGATGTGATATATCATAATAAATGTTGCATATTAATAATATGTACTAATAACAGTTTATTTTTAACAAAATCTCAATTAGTAAGTACGTATATAATGACAGCCTTATTAATATAATACTTAAGACAAACATACTCAATGATTTAGTTTCTGACACTTTTTCGAGAGTATGGTGTAGTTTAGCGAAGCTTTATTGTACGTAATTCTACCATTAAATGAAAATGGTGGGGCATTATCATTTTCTGTTTATATGCAAATCAAAGGAAGATAACTCATTAACATCGTGGATAAAGGGGAGACTATTAGAGCAGTGGATCTTAACATTTTTTATATGGCAACACGGTTTTAGGCTGTTTGAAGTTTGACTACAGCTCTGTTTTAAATTGTAGCGTTTCATAATCATAATTTGTATTTACACATGCATTAATTACACGTAGGGCGCAGTTGAGAAAGAAACCACCCGCGTCTAAAGTTCAACCCTTCCTCACTTTGGTAATGGCGGTGGCAACGTGGAAGCGTCAGTGCTACACGGCTAACAGGATTCCGGTGAAATTCTAAAAGGACTTCGCATCAGGATCCGTCGTCCTTCTGTCGTCTCTGCCTCTGCGTGTGGCAAGCAACGGTGTGTCAAGTGCAGAACCGAAAATCAATGGAGTGACAGTTACAATGTTGCTTCTGTGGTATTTCTTGGTGTTTTATGTGAAAACAATTCTCCGATTTGGCATGCAACTACTGAGCATTGCTTCTCTCGGTGTCGGGAGTAAAACCTGCAATCCATCAGCTTAATAAATAAGTGCGATCAACGAAGAGACCTTCATGAAAACCAGACAATCCCGAGGCACAATCTTCCTGAGCTCTATGCAAAAGTCTAACTCGCTTAACAACAACAACAACAACCACAACAATACAGCAGCAACAACAACAACCTGCAACACCAAGGAAGCCCATTGTTATGATCAAACTAGTGTTTATACGTCTTCTGAAGGACACCGTGTAGGCCAGATGCTTCAGGCTCATATCCACCTATAGGTTGTCGTTTAAATCCACGGCAGTTTCTTCGAATAAGCTGCATTCAAAAAATGTACTTCTAAGAGATGCACTTTTAATTTTGCGAATACATCAATTATTGGCCAAGCTATGAAGTTTCGTTGTTTCTTTTTCCAAAAGTGTTAAATTTTTCTGGAACATATACACACCATCACTTGAGATTACAAACCATTTCTATTAACAAAAAAAATGTTGTTTTCTCGTAAAAAAACGTATTCATTATCGATAATCAAGATTCAGTTAAGAAAAATCAATCAGTAAAGCTTCTCTAGTTGCACATTCGTTTTTTTTTTTATTCACAGCGGCAGAACTAGTCACGACTGATGTAAGCTACAAGCGTGATGCGTTATGAAGCAAACTCTACGATTACAGTTTTTTACAAAGTATATTGATTAAAATGCTTCAAATAAAAATGGTACTGCATCGGAAGAAAGTACAATATGTTTTGTTCAGAAGTGAAAGTAAAGCCCCCCCCCCCACCCTTAAAATACAACCCTTTTAATCGTTAATAAATCTCACAATCTGTGTTGAAATATAACCATATTTGAGACAAATAAACTACTTTATATGCTAAACTTGTACACCAAAGTTTCACTAAAGCATGTAGAACACAGTCTTTATTTTATTGTTGTTAAATGATATGGGGACACTTTAGTGATAATCTCATGAGTAAGAGGGGTGATCCTGAATGGGCTTCACACTCAACGAACCTTCAATCTCCATATTTTTATCTGTGAGGTTATCTCGAAGATAATATCTATAAAAACAATCCTTCAACTATCCCTATACTGAAGAAGGCCACACCAGCGCAAATCAGAGAAGAACGTTTTTTTCGTTAAATGCAAATTTGCACGTTGTATTCGAATGTGAACGGCGATAAGACAAAGACTGTTGAGCATTTATAACTGAAACTTGGTAAACAAGTCAGCCATAGACTGTTGTTTATTTCTACTAAATATGGTTGGATGGCAAAAAGGATTGTTAATTTTATTAAAAAATCCATGGGTGACATTTTATAGGGTCGGTCATCCTGTGTGTGATATATTTTTGTAACACGAAAATTGATTGCGTCGTGTAATTGAAGTTATTTCGTTCACTTTCGTTTCAATTCACTCAAGTAGATTAAAATTAAAGCTTATTACGAGATATAACATTATGAACGCTGAGAATAATATATGGAATGGTAGCTCGTCAAGGAAATGTTACACACATTCGAAAGAAATATACACCACGAGAACGGCTAGCGTGATTAGTGTTAATAACCACTAGATTTAAGATAATAGATTTCAGTTTTCCATTAATGAATGTGAACCTTTTTCAATCATCATCAGCAGCAAACGAATATTCTTTGGTAAAATTGGTTGGAAAGCAGTTCCTATTTACTTGCCTCCCCCACGAGGACAGAATTAGACACATGGTCGGTTTTTAATGTGGTAAAAATCTAGCTCCCCGTAAAGTAGCACTCTGGATTAGGACAACAATTAAAATTGGCCAAGTCAAAAAAATATTTCTTCTTCACAGATATAGGATATAAAATATGAAGTGAAGTATCAGAACAGATGCTACATTTGCTCCTGGCCCAAAAGTCAAGGATAGGAGTCTTAATACATGAATTTTATTTCAGCCAATCGAGTTTATCATTCTTTCTGATAGTTCACTCTACATAACTGCTGTGTCTCAACGTAGTAGAGATATCTCGTTGCATAGTACCGTGCCGAGTCAAAGTGGTTGAGTACCACTGTCGTAGAGAATAAAGCGTGACTCAAAGATACGAAACAGTGATTAGTTGAACAAAATTACGTAGTAAATATACATACCCCACTTTGTAGAGAATAATGAAAACTACACTGCTTATATTTTGTAATCAGGTGGTTCAATCAACCAACGGTTGAATCAACCACTGAGAGACGGCATAACCACGTTAACATACTTGTTCTAATCAGATCAACAGAACCTGCTTACATCGTCATCTCCCCTGACCGGGTTTCACACCCAACTGAGAACTGCTTGTGGATCTTGTATTCACTAAAAACATCCTGCTTTGAAGGAAGCCGATTGAATCCGACAAGGGTGAAGTCCGTACAGCTACCAGGCAGACGCTATACCGCCTTCTCGTCACCTGATCTATATTTCCTCTATAAGAAAAGACAGACCGAACGCAAGCTTGCAATGAGATTGAATAGCGAAAGTTGTTAAGACGCTATTTCTTAAATGTTTTTTTTGTTGGTGTTGATATTTGTGGAAATGCTATTACTAATAATAGGTAACATCCACTAAAAAGTACCGACAATTCTGTGGATCTACTTATAATAGATCGTGTAAGGTTTTTGTTGTTGTTGCTGATATTTGTGGAAATGCTATTACTAATAATAGGCAACATCCACTAAAAAGTACAAACATTCTGTGGATCTACTTATAATAGATCGTTTAAGGTTTTTTTGTTGGTGTTGATATTTGTGGAAATGCTATTACTAATAATAGGCAACATCCACTAAAAAGTACAAAACATTCTGTGGATCTACTTATAATAGATCGTTTAAGGTAAGGCATGGACTTACTTAAGTTAATCTACTTTCCCGGGCAACGTCGGGACACGGGTCAGCTAGTTACTGAATAAAACTGATCGGTTAGCAAATATGTACTGCGTTACTTCAACAGTGTCTCTCTCTCCCCTCTCTCCCCTCTTTATATATATAGTCTAAAGAAGCTTTGAGTCATTTTAACAAAAAAAAAAAAGAAAAAAATGAAAATGCAGTTTAAATTCCCAGAGAAACTGACTAAACCATATATATTGCAGACTTAACATTCGTTGGGAAATTCATGAATAAATTAAAAAATAAGGAAAAAAAAAAGATGGGGGGTTAAGTATCTAACAGTAAAACAAATACAGGAGAAATTACGCGTCTAATATTAACACGGGGATCATCAGCTATTTACCATGTAACTGTTTCGGAGATTTAAAAACAGGACAGTTACAATATTCATGGCTCTCCAATGGTACTGATAAAACTACCATTTCCTCAATAATCAAGTGTCAAAATAATTCAGCTAAAAATTTCACTAATATATACATAAATAAATAATAATAAAATAATTATAATAATATAATACCCTTAAGACTACCGTATGATATGGTAATTTACATATAAAATAACATTAATTATAACAATAATAATAATGAAAAAAAAAATACTATCTGAACACTACACCCATATTATATACAGGGTGTTTCAAAAGTCTTGGGAACATTACAAATTCGTATATCTCATGAACTATTCCAGGTAGAAAAATGAAACTGGTGCCATTTTAAAGCTTGCTTAATCAAGTTTTTGGTCATACTAATGATTTTCGTGTTATCTTTCCAGGTGCAGTAATGGCGTTCTCTAAACAAGACAAGGCATTTTGCGTCCTCCAATTTGCAAAGACTGAATCGTGGACATGTGTTCAGCGTGCATTTCGCAGGAAATTTTAAAAAGAAGCCCCTGAAAGGAAATCCATTGTCAGATGGCATGCTAAATTTGTGAAAGATGGGTGTTTGTGCCCAAGTAAGCGAACAGGTCGCCCTTCAACTTCAGAAGATGCAGTTGAGCAAGTTCGGACAGCCTTTCAGCGGAGCCCCCGTAAATCAGTGAGAAGAGCCAGCAGGGAACTTCAGCTTGCTCCAGCAACTGTCTGGCGTGTCTTAAGGAAACGACTGCAAATGGTACCTTACAAGCTCAAGTTGGTCCAAAAGTTGAAGGACACTGATAAGCCACTTCGCCGTGACTTTTGCATTGCAATGCAAGAGAAGTTGGAAGATAACGGCTTTGATGACCGGCTTGTTTTTAGCGATGAGGCGACCTTCCATCTGAATGGCAAAGTTAACAAGCATAACACTCGCATATGGGGTACTGAGAATCCTCATGAACTTCTTGAGCACGAGCGAGATTCACCAAAAGTGAACGTGTTTTGTGCAATTTCCAAGAAAGGTGTCTATGGACCGTTCTTCTTTGAAGAGGCAACTATCACTGGTGAATCCTATCTCAACATGCTGGAAGACTGGTTAATGGCTCAGTTGGAACAAGCAGAATCTGATGACTTCATTTTTCAACAAGATGGTGCACCACCACACTGGAGTCTTAGAGTAAGGCAGTTTCTTAACACAAGGCTGCCTGGTAGATGGATTGGGAGATCTGGGCGAGGTGATGACGTTCTCATGCCCTGGCCTCCTAGGTCTCCAGATCTTACCCCGTGTGACTTTTTCCTTTGGGGCTTTGTCAAGCAACAAGTCTATGTGCCGCCCCTTCCAAGAGATATTGACGAACTAAAGGCTCGAGTAACGGCAGTTGTGGGAACCATTGACGTCAAGATGCTGGAACGCGTTTGGCAGGAAATGGAATATCGACTAGATGTCTGCCGTGTGACGAATGGTGCTCATATTGAGCAACTTTGAAGATTCCCCACAAAACTTGAAACTTTAACCTTTCCAACGGTACCAATTTCATTTTTCAACTCCTAATAGTTTTTGAGTTATTAAAAATCGTTATGTTACCAAGACTTTTGAAACACCCTGTATATATATATATATATATATATATATATATATATATATATATATATATATATATATATATATATATATATATGTCTCTCTTTCTAATACCTCTCTCTGAACAACGTATTCAGGAACCAATATCTTCTTGAGGGTTAATCATCACTGCGTCGTTTCGAATAACACGTCGCTCCTGAAAAGTAGACATTTTTATTTCATAGATTCAGTTGTTGCGCGGTCTGAAACGACATTTTGTTTCTTTCTTTTCTTTTCTTTTCTCCTCGAAGCTCGAAGACATTTTTTCCTTTCGAGTTGGATTAAGAATGTCGACCGTTCTCGCAGTGTTTGGTGACTTTCTTTTGGTTGGAATCTTTTGGGGGAAATGAATAGAGTCTGCGATTAAAGAAAGATCTAAAGAATCTTTCAAGCGATTATTTTTTTAGGAGAAACAATTACGTCTCGCAGTGAATCGGCTTCAAATATCGGACAACGGCAAAAGAAAATAATATACGCATTCAAATCCAAGCTTTTAAATAAAAATGTTAAAAATAGTTGAAAACTGATTAAATTATTCTCAAATTCTCCACAAATGTATCCAATGTTAAATCTTTTCGTTTTAAAATTAACATTTTATCAGTCTCTAATGGTAAACTGTCTGTTATATAACCCGACGACACTCACTTATGGGAACATGCCTTTATCTCAATAACGGTTTACGGTACAAACATAACATTTTCATGATTTTTATGCTGGCATCCAAAGACTTACACACGGCCAGTTGTCATACTAGGCAAAGTTGGGCTTACCATCATTCTGGCAACCTAGGGTCTGTCATAAACAATCAAACCCTTCTTTACCGGGATTAGGTATAGTACCGCTTGGTTCTAAAATATATCACTCACGCAGCAAGTACCTTCTCCTTCATGTCTAACCTTGCTTCAGTGGGAAGCGGAGAACTAGTTGTCGCATTTGTAATAGATTCATTTGTCTAAATTCTTCCACCAAGATAAACGAGAGTTTCGCGTATAACTCTGCCTGTCGTCCACGTTTCACGTCGTATCCGCCTAAATAGTATCAACATTCTTTCCTCACGATCATATCTTATACAACCAAGGTTGACTGTTTGAACTCTGTTGACCTTTGGGTCCAAGGCACATCCTGCTGAATCGCTTAGTTGTATTAACTAACATATCTATTAGCAAACCTACCCACATAAATATCTGACGCATGTTTTAGCATCACATATTCAAATTTATATTCAACGCCTATAACCATATTGTAACTTCTAGTTAAGTATGATTAAACTGGGCTAGTATTCAGTTGAGAGAAAAACAAAATTGTAAGTTATTTTTTTATTTGTTAACTTTATTTCAGCCCCAAACAGGTATATTGCCACTGAGACGTGAGAGGCTACTCTGATTATGGGTCAGATTTATAATGGGCATCGTAAGTCGTGAGTTATGCATAAGATGGTTGTTCACATTACATTTACATTTCTGCATGGTGGTGCAGTCGGGGGAAACAGGGGTCACGGAAGAAAATTCCTTAGTCAAGCGGTCCGAGTGAAGAAGGTATTTAATAAAGTTCCCCGGCATCTTGATACCTCTACAATGAAGGGGTGAGATTTTGTTGTGAGACGAGTTTGTTGGTATGATTTACGTTGGGGGAAATGGTGAAAGTGCAGTAAGTTCCTCGGGCCAGGTTCCGTGTAAGTACTTGTAGTTAAAAACACAGGGATGCAATATTGTGGCGACGGGATAAGGGCAGAAGCATGGTAGACAGCGCCGGATTTATTAGGTTAGATAATCTCTTTTGCACCCTGATCAAGGAGGTAGAGATTATTGGTTGGTGCACCAGCCTACATGTGAGAACAATACACCATACATGTGTGAATGATTGCTTTATAGAGGTATATAATATTGTAAGAAGTTTTCTATTTTAGTCATGTATGACTATAAGTTTCAGCAATACATTTTTGTAGGTTTTCAGAAAATAATTAACTTCAAATAAGAAAGTTACATTATTTAGAAAACGTTTTAAATTAGCTCTAATATAATCATAAGCGTAGTGTTTCTGTTTATATCTATATATATATATATATACATATATATACATATAGATATATATATATATATATATATGTATATATATATACATATGTATGTATATGTATATATTTATAACATGTAACCCTTCCTCTGAGTAATATGATCGATAAATAGAAAATATATCTGAAAAATAAAAACAATAAAAATAGAAATAAAAAATAAATGAATATGTAATTCCACTGCAGTTTTCCAGTCGAATCTGTGAACTTCTTAGACACTGACGAAGTTCCCCCACCCTCAATAAGTAAAAAATGTCGATATTCCTGTATATTTTTGTATACAAAGAATAGTGTTTGAAGAGATCAAGGACAAATTGCATGTCAATAAAAACTGTTTTGTGATGATATTATAGTAATGTTTTCCTTTCATTAACGAAGGCTCGTATAACTTTAAATATATATATATATTACTCTGTGTGTAACACTGACGGATGCAATTCATTTAATATATATCCAAGCAAACGTAAATATCAGCAGCAGCGGATTTGAAATTATTTATATGGTTTGTAATATCAACAAGACGACAGCCATTTTTTGCAAGTGAATGTTATCATAAAAGTTGTAGGTATTTTTAACTGGCTTTTAATGTACTTACAAGTTACCGCTTATCAAGGCTTAAAAGCCACTCGATGATGAGAGTTGATGAGTTTGCCAAGTAGATGATGTGACAACGCCGTGAGGATTAGAATTAGTTAAGAGGACGGCTCAGCAAAAATTTGTAAAAATTAGATTTACTATGTTGTAGTCAACTGGAAAACAGCCCTATGGCTCTGTTTTTCTACAGACGGACAGTTCTTGTATAAAAACTTGGCTTATAGAAGTTTTCTTTAGTTTTAGGTATACAAAGGAATAAAAGAAAATTATTTACAGTGGTTGTAGCTAGACGTGTTTTTGTTATGAATGCTTTACAGGAGGGGGGACATAAATTATTGTCTAGTCGAGCACCCACCATGGAAATAATAATAAAGTAGAGAAAAGCTCGCAACCTCTCTTCTGTGAGAAAGAGGCTCTTGGGAAGAGAGCAATACATCGCCCACTAGATTTCGAATTCAGTTTTGTATTTCGTAAAGGCAGGGAAAGGTGCTTTGAGAGGCATATCCTCAGATGTGGCAACAAAACTCCATCTTAAAACTAATTTTACTTTTATACAGGTAAAAGATTGCGTCCGGGCTGATATAGTTTCTGGAGCTGAATAATGACGTAATCATTTTTTTTCAGCGAGTTTAGCAACAGATTTGACGTAGTTCTCACATTTTAAGTCTCGGGTGAAGGTCAATCCTGGGAGCTTATAAAAGCACGAACATTGGTGAAAGCTTGGTTTTAGACGTATTAAAAGTATTTTGACCACATTACACAATGTGCTCCAAGTTGGAACAGAGAGAATCAGAAAATTTTGATCATAAATGCTATTCGAACTGTTACTACAGATGGTTGTGTCATCTGTATAAATATTAACGAATAGTTTTAGAATGTGATTTGAGAGATAATTGATGAAGATGAGAAAGTTGCTTTCTTTTTATAATAGGGTTCTTTTTCTTTCATTTTTATGCCCAAACTTGACCGCGGATAAACTGTATAATAATACATCCGTATCTTCTTTGTAACGTACGTCATCACATTCCGCAATTATTTTGGAAACTAGCTGAATATGAAATTGAGTGAAGTAATTAAGATATATCTAGTGTCGATGGTGCCAACAATTAAGATTTTTACTCATTTTAAAATTAATTGTTCCCAAATCAAATCACGTGTCGTAAATAGAATTCTATCGTCGTCTACTCTAAATGACATTCATTTTGTTAATTCAAATGATATTTAACTGATGCAAAATACTATTTGATTTTTAAAAAAAATATTTCGAATTATTTCAATAAATAAATACGTTTCATTTTTTTTTTTTTTTAACATTAATATTTTTGTGTTAGCAATAAAATGACGGCGGTATGTAAGCAACCGTGGACTTTCCATGGGATCATGCTAGTTATTTACTAATATTATTTAATCTTAACAATAAAAACACTTGCGCGATACTAAATAATGCAATAAACAGAGCCAATAAAAAAACAATATGTCGTCATTATAAACAGTACGGTACCAGCAGTCACTTAATAAGGTCCGTGTACATTTTTAGATTAAATGATTTTGTAGATTTGTTTTATTGTCGAGAAGATGACGTTATTTGATCAGCAATGGTGCCCAACTTCCAATATTAACTTACGCCGCCTGTATTCCTACCTCTTGTTTGCAAACCTGCTTTCTACACCCATACGCATACTTTCTCCATTCCTCCAGTTATATACTATCCCACGATCACCTGCTTCATATGGAACCATGCACTACTGCTATGCTACCTATACGTCGCCACCCACTTTCCTCTTTCACTTATAAGTATTTTGAAATCTTACTTCCACCACCCATCGTACATATAAATACTTCACATGTTCCGTATATTATCTATCTTGAAAATGCCTAAATATGTTGTGGATGAATGTCGATGTATACATGCCTTTGTATTGCTTTGTGTTATTTTTACGGTTTCATTTTCCCCAACGCGTTTTCCTATGTATTTTAATCGCACATTATACATACTAAATAATTCCTTGGCTTAGCAATTATGTTATGTTTAAAAAAAATCCATTTTATTTTTTCATAATTTGCTATTAATATATCAAGTGCCTCATCTTTTAATACATTTATATCTATCCTCACTGTAACTTGTAACTCCACCTTTTATTTTATACTGTTTCTATTACTCTCTCTCCCGTAACCCTCTATCAATCTCTCTATATCTCTCTGGCTATTAACAGTTAAATATAATAACACAAGTAGAGATAAAAAGATTAAAAAAGTACAAAAAATAATAATCTCACACGTAATAATACGTATTTACTCCGTAGCCGAAAGAAAAATACAAAAAATAAAAAATAAAGAGGGGGATAAAGAGAAAGATTGAATATATATATATATATATATATATATATGCATAGTAAGTTATGAAAATATATTTACGGCAATTAATCTACACAGTAGCTCCCGCGTTTCATACCCGGGGGGAAACTTCAGGCTAAAATTTAAAACCAGATATTATGACCACAAAAGCACATTTCAAAACAGAGAACGTCGAATTGAAACAGCACAAGCAAAACCACTATTGAGAGCTCAAAGAAAATCAACGCTCACCAATAATTGAATGGCTAATAATACGACCGGCCAGTACACGTAGAAATTTAGACGACTCGTGTAGATTATGTCTGAATGATAAATTTAAAATCCTAACCGTTAAATACCCTCAAAATCTATTAAACTGTAGAAGTGAGATAGCAAACAGCTGTCTGCACAGAATAAAATTTACCTTGGGCTAACCTTAATAAATAAATAAATAAACGAACAAATAAGTAAAAAAACTAAAGTAAACTAAAACCTAACAACTTAAAAACTGCAACCTAAAATAGAAATAAAAGGAACCACGTGTTAAAATAAGTTCGCCCATTATATTGATTCAACAAAGAAACACGATATAGGCCACTCTATAGAAAACAGAGCAATAGAACAGGAAATAGGAAGTAAAAAATAACTGGACCTTTGTTCTTGAGAAGCCCAACGATTGGCTACGAGAACAACAAAGAATCTGATTGGTTAACTAGCTAGCCGTATGTATAAAAACACCCGGCAAAATTTACTCTATGTATTTTAGTGTGAAGATTTTCCTCGGGGATGAAATTCGGGAGCCTCTGTGTAGCTTACTTGCAATAAATATATTTTCATAACTTACTACCTAGCTATACTTACGTATCGAGCACTGTTGAAGTAAATACTGAAAACTGATACATAAAAATTATATCTCGTTATAAAATCTGACGTGGATACATGAAATATTAATACATATATATATATATATATATATATATATATGTATATGCATACATATATATATATATATATATATATATATATATATAAAATAAGGAGTAAGGTAAAATAAAATACCTTTTAAAGCATGTTAAAGATGCGATAATATTTTATTAAAAAACAAAAAGAAAAATCGATACCGATTATTTTTCTTTTTTTTATAAACTTTCATTTTTAGTTCATAGTACAGATAAATTTCGCCAAATAGAATTGGCCTCTTCAGTGTAGTTTGTAGATCCGATCTTATTGGACTGCCGGTTTCAGTTGGTGTAGATGCCAATTCTATTTGGCGAAATTTATCTGTACTATGAACTAAAAATGAAAGTTTATAAAAACTTTTTTAAAAAATCGGTATCGATTTTTCTTTTTTTTAATAAAATATTATCGCATCTTTAACATGCTTTAAAATGTATTTTATTTTACCTTACTCCTTGTTTTTAAATTTAATTTGGATGCTTTAAAAAAGGTATGAACTTTTAAAATATATACATATACCACGTGCATGCGTGATCTCGTACCGAAAGTGAGAAAAAAAACACCTAATAAACCGGTTGCACCAACTGAAACCGGCAGTCCAATAAGATCGGATCTACAACCTACACGGCAGAGGCCAATTCTATTTAGCGAAATTTATCTGTACTATTAACTAAAAATGAAAGTTTATAAACTTTTTTTTTTAAATCGGTATCCATTTTTCTTTTTCTTTAAATAAAATATTATCGCATCTTTAACATGCTTTAAAAGGTATTTTATTTTACCTTACTCTTTGTTTTTAAATTTAATTTGGATGCTTTAAAAAATAGTATGAACTTTAAAAATATATACATATGCAAAGTTCCGAATACGTTCGTCGAACACTCTCGACTAGTCTTCTATCTGTGCCCGCTTCTAGGTACATATATATCTTAATTTCCTTTAATTACGTGACAGTTTCCGTTGGCACAGTGGATATGGCGATTGCTTGCAGATTCGAAGCTGACTCTGTGAACCGCGTTCGCTCCTCCTGACCGTCTGCACTGGTGAGAGCTTTAAGCTTGAAACGCTAGTGTCTGTAGGTATTAATAATTTAATATATAGGGAGAGCAGAAACAGAGTAATTTTGGATTTTTCCCTTTTATTTTTTCCCGCTTTTCCTGATTTAAACAATCTAATCCGAGCTCAGTAGGTGACCTAATATGTAAAATTTGTTCTAGTATATATTGAATGCTGAAACTTTATTTCGAAGATATATGCGTTATATGCGGTATATAAATGGAATCTGTAGTCCGGCTTCGAAAGATCCTGTCAGGAAAAAATAGATTAATAGTGACAGCTTTTGGATATAATCAAATTTCCAAGACAATCCCCAGTTGAGTGTCCCACCGTAGGGAATAAATATATGTTCCATATACAACATGATAACGAAATATTAAGCATGAACGGGGATGGGCAATGCATTTAGCCTAAAGTGAAAGATGAGGATAAGAAGGCGAAGATTCAGTAGACATTTCTTTGTTGGGCTCTTAAATAATGATACTGAATAGTGTATTTACGTCAACATCAAAATGGTCTTAACTTTTATTATGGAATAACATATAATCATAGTCAGTATTAATGTTAGACGCCCAGGAGTCTAAAGCCTTCGTGTAGTAGACGAGCCGTGCCCCTTCAGGTTTAGATAGATCGTCATGAAGAATATATTCAGCTTCCGTTTCTTTCTGTTTTGACGGATGACATAATTACACTTTTGTGATCTCCTCCACAGTGCACGGTTATCTTACATCTCTGTGTTTTAATCGATGACGTCATCTTATACTGACATCGTCTACTGTCATCTCCACTTGTTGGAATGGATGATATAAAAACACCATAGCGTCATCAACAGTGTATGGGGACAATCAAGATAGCAAGCTCCACAGTTTTAGGAGTATATAGATAGGTAATATCGAGTATGTTAACTAGTTACAAATAATGGTTTTCTTCTGTTCAGTTGTATTTATGATGATAAACTGTCTGACAGGGTTAATATGGTTAGATTAGCTAAACGTGAGAACGGTAGGAAAATAAGTGAAACTGGGTGACAAATGACGTCATACGGGAGGAGAGAAGAGATTTGCTAAATCACGAGTTCACAATTATGAGCAAGTCGAAAACACGTATTAAGATGGGTTCTTTAAGCAGAATAAGTAAAAGGTTATTTATCCACCTCTTCGTGATGTCGGTACACCCCCCAACAAACTACCGACTGTCCAACCAAGAATCATATTGGAGGTTGTGTTATTCATTTAGAAGTAGAGGTGATTTTTATTCAACCACCCAAAAAGCTCGGCTTAAATTATTTCGATATTTCAGTGTTTCCATTGGTTGCAGGATTCCATAGACAATAAAGTAACGGTCGTCATCAGCAACCGCTATGCAGTTATAACGTCTGTGGCCAGCAACAGTCACATCCATTATATAACATTATAAATAGACATGAAATAAATAAAAAAGGAAAATAGGTACGTAAATGAATCACAAATAAATAAATAATAAATAAATAAGATAA
This sequence comes from Sepiola atlantica, assembly GCA_963556195.1. NCBI lineage: Eukaryota > Metazoa > Mollusca > Cephalopoda > Sepiida > Sepiolidae > Sepiola > Sepiola atlantica. Next base: position 153,741,818 of record OY744524.1, read on the forward strand.
ACAAGTAGAAAATAAACAATAAATTCGGAAGAATAAGAAAATAATTTATTTATTATTAAACCTTTACGTATTTAAAACAAATATAGTTGCAGACATATGCCGGTAAAGTAGACTACACAAACCTAAAATAAACAATTAATCCGCTTAAACCGGATATTCCTTCCCATAATGCTTCAGCGTAAAACGTATGAAAAATAGAAAAATGCTAGTTCTTAAACCGGTAAAAGTAATTACCTGAAAAGAACAGTTTTGCACAACTTTTATGTTCCTTTACGAATATTCAAATAATCATACAATGCTACTAAGCCTCATGTTTAAAACCCTTATTCCAATTATTAGCACAATCCATTACATTATTTTAATTCAAGAACATTTTAAAAATTTAAGTCTTAAGAGGTGTTAAGAAGAAATTAAATTCATGGAATCTTGCTTAATTGGTGTCTAATGAAAATGGATCAAATTCAATGCAAATCTGATATATTTGAATTTTAAATTGAGAGGATGTGCTTATATTATGCTCCCTAAAAAACTATATATGGCCGACATTACGACATCTTACACTTAACAGGTATAATCGAAAATTCGTAATCATCGGTTAATTAGTTTAGAAGTGAATCCTGTGCCTAAAATATATAAACATATACACATACCAAACTTTATATACATAGAAATAAGCATCGACAGAGAAGCTAAATGATCAGAAAACCTATGGAGTTGTTATGTAATGCACTCACTATATAGAGCGTTTGTGGTCAACAGTCTTGTGCTAGAGTGACGCAAATGCAAAGATAAAATTAAACAATGTGAGATTCAGACAAGGTGTGAATATGAATTCATTGAGTGCACGAGAGAATAACGGATGTAAGGTCAACTCGTAGCATAAGAGTGCATGTGTTGAAAAAAAAATAAGGATCGTCATCTTTTTTCTCCGACCAGTAAACAAATAGAGAAATATCTTTAACGTTCTCCGAATTTCGATTTAAGAGTATTGTAGAGTAAGAAAGACAGACTGTAAAAGTACAATCAAAAATTAATCATTGATTATACGTATTTTTTTACCGCAATGAATTGAGGTATTTTACTGAGATGCCACAAATCAGAAGAAAAAAATCAAACAAGCAGAGAAGAGAAAAAATAGAGTGTGTGTATGAGAGAAAGAGAGAGAGAGAGAGAGAGGGGAGGAGGAGGAGGATTGCGAAATAGAGAGAGAGAGTGGGCTTAGAGGGGGGAACGAATTATGAAACCGTGAAGTTACAAGAAGAGAAGATGAAAAGAAGAGAATTTAATTAAAGAGAAAATGAGATAGAGAACAGGGAGATAGAGAGAGATAGGGAGAGAAAGAGACAGATAGAGAGAAAGCGTGTATGTGTGTAAGCGAGATAGAGAAAGAGAAGGAGCGCTAGAGATAAATAGATCGAAAGAAAGAAGGAGAAGGGGAAGGGAGAAAGATTAAACTGTGCTCCGACGAACTTGCTGCACTGCTTCCACTTCGACGTAAATACTCCTGATCAACGACAATCAGTAAAATCTTACCTTTTCACTGTAAGGGTCCCCAAATGCCGGAAAGCTTTCTACTCTAATAGCTTTTTTCCTCGAACTGCTTTGGGATTCTATCCTTGCTCCGTGACTGTAAAAAAGTTAAAGGTAAAGGTCGCATAGCCTGGACGCGCACGAGTGTCGTTGCCGACATCGCACACTGCCCATGGCCGTAGCGGCGGTGATTTGTTAAGAATCACCGTGTCTAGGGCACAGCATATGGAAGACGGAGCCCATCCCTCTCCTTCCGCTGCCTTGAACCTTCCCTGAGTTTTAGTCAGGTACCCATTTACTGCTTGGTGGACAGAGGGAGTTTTCAGACCCGAAAATTCGCATGCCGTGAGTGGGATCGAACCCGGGTCGTCCAGCCCAAAGACAAGTGCTATAACCACTTGTCCACAGGCCCTCCCTGACTGTACCAACAGCACTCCCCCGCACACACTTAGTATGCACCTGTAAGTATGGATCCTTATTTACGGTACCTCCTTACGTCCTAATTACAAAGTTTGGGTTGAATAAACGTAAAAAGATTAAAAAAACAAAAAACAGAAAAGAAATTAAGGGGATTTAATTAAAAGGCGAATGAGGTAGAGATTGAGAGGAACAGAGAGAAAAAGGAAGAGTTGGAGAGTGATAGATATATATATTGAGAGAGAAAGAGAGAGAGAGAAAGAGAGAGAGAGAGGGAACGAGAGAGAAGGGGGTGAAGAAGAAAAACAGAGAGACCTCAGAGAGAAAGACACATACAAATCAAGTAAACTATTATAACGTCCGGATTAAATCCGTGATTTTTTCCTTTCTTTCTTGACTGGTCAGAGAACGGATTAAATAGGAGGCTTGACCTTAGTTTCTGAGATTTCATATAGTTTTTTTGCTTTTTCGTCGAATGTGTTCTAATCGGATTTAGATCCCTATATAATCATTGAACGAAATCGCGTGACAGATAAAAAAACAATAAATTGGATAAAGAAAAAAGTTCGATTAATCAGGAAGATTAGGTAAGATCAATCGATTACACATTTGCGTTCGATTTCGTTTTATCAGATTAATAGTTGTTTCCTTACGTGTTCATCCGGATCACAAAAAAATTATATGGCTGGCCGCCATATTTTTAATTGTATTGTACTCTTGACATTTCAAATAAATTATATCGATCTGAATTTTCTTGTTTATTTGCAAACTAGAAGAATACTCGTCCCAGGAAGGGTACATTTACTTAGAACAGTTTTGCACCACTTGTATTCCTCCCCTTACAAAGATGAAAATCGAGATACAAAGCAACTAAACATTATGTCTTGAAACTTTATTTTAACTTTGATCAAAAGCCGTACATGATTTTAATTCTAAAAAATGTCTTAAATTTAAGGCTTAAGAGAAGGGGTTTTCATGTAACAGGTACCCCACTCTGTTCCGCGTCCTGGCATCAGATATAACATACGACCACACACGTCTCCCTGACCCCGTGCGTATCTTGTCGGCCACTCACGCACAGGTGTTTGATATCCTGGTCGCGGTGCAACGTATAACAAGTACCCCACTCTGTTCCGGGCGTCATGAAACCACTTATAACATGACACTCTACTCGTGTCTCTATCTCTGTGCTCACGCCTCTGGTTCTCTACAAGAGATCTTGCAAGACCGTGAACACTCTCTGGCCGATCGTCGTAGTGGCAATAAAAAATATCTCGGTCGAAATATCTCCCAGTCGGGATGATGACATGATAGTGATTGCTTTGTCGATCTCGTCTCTGTGAAGGCAAGGGTTATTCAAGCAGAACAAATCAACAATAATAATGCAAACAACTTGGCGAATTCTTTTTGTATGAAATAATTATTAACAAAGATAAAATAATTGTTTTTAACGTTGAATTACTGTCTACCGTATGAGAAGTGGCTGTTGTACTAAACTATTCGTTGTCTCTCTATGCGTATGTGTAGATCCATTTACGATTATTTTCACAAGTTGAAGAAACTTATCTAAAGGAAACGATGGGGGTTTACTTTGCCACGTTTGCGCATCTTATGGCCGAACCAACACGAGCCACGAGGATCGCGACCGTTCGGGTCGGTGCCCAGCTCGTTCTGTTTCAAAGTCCTTTCTCTTACCGAAACGGTGTATAGTCACACCCTTTCTTTTTCCAACATATTTCTCTATATCCTTCTTTCTCTCTCAGTGGTTTGGGGGTGGGGGTCGCGTCCTTCCCTCAACAATACAGATAAATGAGATTTATCTCTTTTAGATTTTATCGCCATTATAAAAATCATTACTCGCTTTCTTTGTCTCCATTAAAAGGGCTCACGATCTCCCAAGTGTCGACATTTTATTAGCCTATTGGTGATTTTGACTTTGCCAAAATTCCAATCTTCCATCTGGTTTATAACCGGCTTTGTGTATGGTTAATCGCAATGGACACCCAACACCACTTTTGCCAGACAGTCTGACGCCGGGTCAGATCGTGCTTGGATAGTCGATTCGTGTTGAGTATATGTACTAGTTTTATATCTCCACCTTGTTTCTACCTAGGGTCTAGCATCATCACCAAGATGCATACTAGCGCGCCACTAGGGTACCCGATCTCCGTCGGCCTCGATCGCTTTGTCACATTCAGAAGAAATTTAAATTCAGGGAATCTTGCTTAATGAATGTCTACTAACTATGGATCAAATTCAATGCAAATCTAACATATTTGAATAAAAAAATCTTTAAGGCTTTTAAATACTGCAAAAAACTGAAAATTCGAGAATATTTATTAATTGATGTCTAATACATATTGTTATAAATTTCACAAAAATTAGAGGTATTAACCGCATAAAACAAAAGTATACTCAAAATAGCCCACATTTGGAACCTTATGCCTAGCAACTGTTTTTCAAAATATATAATGATCAGTTTAGTAGTTTAGGAGTACCTCCTTCAATACAAATAGATAAACATATAAACATACCTAAATTTATAAAGATAAAGATATTTTGCGGATATAAAATAAAGTAAAGGCGCAAGTAATTCAAACATTATTTGATTTCATTCATAAATTTTTAGATAATAAAAGGAAGTGGGCAGATGGTCTAACTGGTCGAGTAAGATCATATCTAAGGAGAAAAGGGAATAATTGAATAGTCAGATCTAATTTAAAATACAGGGTTATACACCACGATGCCACCCATGAAATCGTTAATAAAATTTGCAATTTATTATGCAATCCAGATAAACTTCAGTTTATGCCTGACATGTCAACAAAGCTTCAGTCATGAATGTCCAACAGTCTTTATTTTAGCGCTATTTAATGATATGCATTGACAATTTAGTGATCGTCTCATCAATATAAGGTGTGATTATGGATAGGCTTAACGCTCAACTCTTAACGCTTAACTCTCCAGATGTATATCTGTGGGGGTTAGCTCAAAGATAACCTCTATCAAAAGATTCCCAGACTATTCCTGGACTAAAAATGCCTATTACAGCCCAAGTAAGAGTAGTTAAAAGATAGGAGTGTGTCAGAGTTTTTAACAAACGTCGCCAGATGTGTTTATCATTGAACGGTGATCAAACAAAGTCTGGCGAATATTTCTGACTGAGACTTGGTGGACAAGTCAGGCATTGGCTGAAGGTTATTTACACTAAATGTGGGTTGATTGTGGAAAGCATTGTTAATTTTATTAACGATTGAATGTGTGGCCTTTTTCTTTGGTGGGCAACGCTGTAGTTGGTGTTGTGCAGTAATACGGTAGTAAATCTCACTCCATAGTTGCTAATCATTTGAAGATTCCCCGCTCGAATTTAAATCGCATCCCCATCGCTATTGCGATAACTACGGGGGTTCTCGTGTAATATCACAGGAATAATAATTATTTGTGAATGTTAGTAACTGTTTAAATAGTTTGCATTCGGATTCACTTTAAAAATCTAGGTCGCAGCTTCGAATCCCGAATGGAGTAACACAATTGTAAAAGTAAAAAGTAAACTGGTCAACCGGATGGCTCCGTTTTTTATTAGTTACTGCACCGAGGTGTAGGGGAGGGCGACACTATTTTCCCAGGATCACTCCAGTTACCCTGAAGCGTCACCTCATAATGCTCAGGGTTAAAGCAAACGGGAACAAAGTACAATTCTTTGAGGTTTGGGAATGATTCGACTGAGGATTGAACCCTCATCTCTCATCTCATTAGCGAGCACTCTAACAATCATGCCAAATGAAATTAATTAACCGTTTTACCCTCCAAAAGAATAGTTCAAAGTTAAATTAACTGATCTTTTTTAATTTGATGTTCATATTTTTTTTTAAATTAAACTTGTTTGATTTGTTGGCCCTCGACCTTTATGCACTTTAATAAGTGCATAAAGGTCGAGGGCCAACAAATGTTACAAGTTTTTGTCAATGTTTTCGACCCGTCCTTAAACGAGTATTCCGGCTAGTCTATAATAATGTGTATTTAGTGTCTTTCTGTTTCTTCCAAGTTAAACAAAATATGACGCATTTTTTAAATACATCTGCTACCCTCAATATAAAACTTTAAATCTGATTAAAAAGGCACATCATCAAATTAGAAAAGCACAATTAGAAATTGATGAGAGCTGAATTTTTAATATAACGTTTTATTTCGCCAAATTGACAAAAGCTGAATTCCAAATATAACGTTTTTTATTAAAATTTGAGAATTTCACATTTGAAGTGGAGCTTTTTTATTTGCATTTGAGCTGTTGAAATTAACAATTGAGTTATTTTAATTAGAAATTGATCTTTTCAATTAGAAGTTGAGAATTTAAAAATTTAACCATCATCTTTTTAATTAGAAGTTAAGCGTTTTTAATTAGAATTTAAACTTTTAAAATTAGAAGTTAAGTTTTTTAAAATTAAAATTGACCTTTTTTAATTAATTGAACATTTATCATTAGAATCTTAGATTTTATGAGTAGAAGTTTATATTTTTAATAAGTTAAACTCTTCTTATTAGAAGTTAAACTTTTTAATCAGAAATTATTTTTTTTAAGTAGAATATTTGCTATTTATGTTAGAATTTGATTTAATTGTAACTTGGGCTTTTTTACTTAGAAGTTGAGTTATAATAATTATGAGTTGAATATTTTTTATATAAATTTTAATTTTTTAATTTGAAATTCAGTTGTTTTAATTAAAACTTGATATTTACAAAATATAAATACAATTTTAGCTTTTTTTAAATTAAAAGTTTAGCTTCTTAATTTTAAGTTGGGCTATTTTCATGTGAATTGGTTTTTAATTAAAAGTTCTGCTTTTTTAATTTGGAGTTATACATTTCACTTTAAGTTTAGCTTATTTTAACTTTCAGCTTTTTTTTTAATCTGTGTTTTTAATATGTGGTTGATATTTTTATATACAATTTAAGTTTTTTAATTCGAAGTTCATGTTTTAAGTTAGAGGAGTTTATAGTAACTACTTTTTAGGAGAAACAATATCAATTGCATTGCAGTATATTATTTATTTAGAAAACTCGGCTAAATATTGTGTGCAACATGACATTTACTCTTAAGTGTTTTTCTACGGCACGACTTTGAGTAACCTTCGTCTCAGCCGAGCCTTGCCGATAAAACCTCAACATAGATTATAACTTCGACTTCAAATCTACAAAGAGATTGGCTGAGATGATATGCAGCCCAAGCCATTTAATGTCACATGATACGAAAAAAAACTCAGACGAAAAAAAAAAAAACCCACTATGAAGTAATGCGATAATATCGAGATTAAGTCACGTGATAGCAGAGAATAAGAATCTATAACTGACGGGCTACTTTAATCGTCTCCCCACAAGGTCAAATCTGATGACCTTCGGGACATTTACCATTTACAAACAGAATTCTGCGGCGATCACTCATCTTTGGGGGTGCCGCAAATATCAGCGATTTATCTTATCTCTCTCCTATTGTATAATTAGGAGAAGTACTTCCTAAAAATAATTTTCATCCTGGAACTGAGGTGTCCGCTCTTTTATTATGTAGACAATGCCGCGAATGGCATAGACCAAAGTAATTTACAATATTCTTTAGATGATGCATTGCTATTTGCATTATTTTAAAGTTTCGAACTGTTATTCTCATCCTGGTTGCTTATGTAACATAGCGTAGATTATTCCTTAGATCCCCACATATTGCCTGTCGTTTTCTCTATCGGTAAAAACAGCTATTCATTTCCTTAACACGTTTAGATTGTTACGTTTACTTGTGGATGTAGTCGTAGTAGTGATGAAGCAGCCGAAGTTTCTATATTTCCCCTCTTCTTGTCACTGCCATAATATAACAAAATAAAAATGTAATAAAGCTACAACATTTATTCTCAATGACGTCATGCCTTTTGATGTTACATTATTTTACACATAACGTCAGCGTCCACTCGCTCGCTCCAGGATGGGGCGAAGTAATAAAGAGCTTCGAAAAAAAGTCCATACACAGTCAGCTCAAAAGCCAAAGAGGAAAAATATTTCTCTCTTCTTCACCACGTCTCATTTCGCACTTCCTGTACATGACGCAATAACCTAACAGCGTAGTTCAAACTCTAATTTTTTAATTATAATATAATTTTCCATCTTTCTAGTTTATTTAATCTCATGTGGAAAACTCCGTTTTTAACACAATTATTAACACACCCCATCAAATTGAAAAAAAAACGAGTCAGATATATAGAAATAATGTAAATTTTAGAATATTTACAGGCTTACACGGAGAAGAGTTCAATACGCAGTGCCCAGGGCTTGACGACGACCAGAACTATTAGAAAGTACCTGTAACCATTTCGAGGGATGACAGTAACCGGCGCTTGATGCTAATACTAATGTCCGAGTGTTGCTATTCGAGTTAAAAAGTGCGTATCTACCAATCAGTTGCCCGGAACATTTTCCTCTATGGATGTGAAACATTGGGTAGTCGAGTAACAATAGCTGGATGTCTTTGATAACGACGAATGTGTCCGTCGCATTCTGATTTGTTCGCGTGTGGACCGTGTGTGAACTGCTGCCCATCGCAGACGCCTAAATCTCAGGCCCTTGCTGGCTGTGCTACTACAATGCCGTCTCTGTGGTTTAGCCTCATCTCCGAAGGGGGGGGGGCTTATCTATGATGTACTTTATACGTGACTTCTGCCCCGTTAGCGTAAAACGTTGGTGGGCAGCTGAAGACATGTGTGACAACCATCTCGTTGGCCCACAAGCGGTTGGTCTTCGCGGGTAGAAAGTGTGGGTGACTAAACATTTCATGCTGCCTTGACCGCGCATGGGCTGCTATGGTTTGAGATGTGGTTTACGCCACGAAGGAAGCCGGCGCAATTCGACCGGAGAGAATGCGTTCGTTTCACATACGATTTATTGTTAGAGTTTATTCGCCTCATCAAACTAGAAAATTCAGTTTTCTATTAAGACGTCATTAACATGAATTGCAAAGATCTTTTGTAACCGAGTTGCAATTCAAAGTGAAAACTTTCTGTATTTAAATATGATGTGTTATGTGTCACTACGATTAATATATGAAACACGATAGAAAGCAAGAAAACTTAATTGGTGTATGTAACATAGAAACAAGGTGTATACACACAGTCGCTGATTTGCTGGTACTTCACCGATTATTCTATTAAATAAGTGAATGGCTTCAAACAGGAGAACTCTGTTTTGAGCAGATTTTATTTTGACCTCAGATGATCGGATAAAAAATCGGTAATGATATTTTTGTCCTTTTGAGTAAAGTTTTGTTTTCGTTTTACTTTTTTTGTGATTTCCCACTGAAGAGCCCGGGTTAATATTTTGTTACTCATGCAATTAGCAATAAGTAATTATGATTTTTTACGGGCGAAAAAGCTGTATAATGATGATGATGAATTATGATAAAGAATACAATAAGCACTTTGATTTTATTTCACAATATATATATATATATATATATATATATATATATATATATATATATATATATATGTAAAGTCGACCAACATATGTAAATAGTTTTTTTTCAACATTTATTTATTATTTAGTTATTTTATCATTTTATCATTTTATATTTTTATCATTTTATAACGTGTTTCGAGCGTGGTGCGCTTTCGTCAGATGAAGGAATAATTCATCCCAAACAAATTCCGAAAAAATAACCCCACAGGATACGGAAGAACAGAAAAGAATTAAAAAATCCCTAAATATATCAAAACTACAAGCCCAAATCGATATACAAGAAGACAATAAAATACACTTCACAAAAAATACACAGAAATCGATAACAAAATCTCTACTAAAATCAAAGAGTTATGCCCCACGGAAACTCATCAATTCCTATCAGAACTCTGGGAATCTGAATGTAAAGAGGAGGAAGAAAAATTCAGGAATATTGTCTGAAAAACACAATACGAAAGAACTAAACACCTTCCTTGAAAACCTCTAGAACATCAACCCTCAGAGTAAAACTAAACCTACCAGTAACCTAACATGTAAACAAAACCAATCGCTAGATAACATCCTAAATAATAATAACATAATTATAAAAGAAGCGGACAAAATCAGTGCGGTAGTCGTCATGGACAAACATGACTATAAATCGAAAATTATAGAGGCACTAGAAAACAAAGATTACTACAAACGAATTAGCACCAACATTGACAACAACATCATTTCAAAAATCACAAAACTTTGCACGACATACAATAAAATAAAAGGATTTCCTAACAAACTTCATGATTAAAACAAACAACGTCTACGAACTACCTAAGATACATGAATAAAATCAGATAAGAAATGCCATTAACACATCAATCAGAATAAATTAGTATCCGGAATCCCAGTGACCTTACATTTAGACCCATAGTAGCAGGACCATCATGCCCAACAAGCAGGCTGAGTAACTTAATTGATATATTACTACAATCATTCACCGATCAAGTCAAGAGCTACATAAGAGACGACATACACTTCCTAGGCTTCTTAGCAAAAATCATAAATCCCGAGACTAAATTACTTACATCTGACATCAGCAGCATATATAGCAACATAATCCATGACTTATGTAAACAGGCGATATCATACTGGATTGACAAACACCCACAAATACTACACCACAGATTCACCAAACAATTCATCCTCGACAGCATAAACATCATTCTCAACAATAACTTTTTTGAATTCAATAAAAGAAATACATCCAGATTCTAGGTACAGCAATGGGAACCAAAATGGCACCAACATATGCCACCCTAACACTGGCCTACCTCGAATAGATCTTGTAGAAATGATAGAAGAAATATATGGACAGAATATTTAAACTCTCTTCATAAAATCTTGGAAAAAATAGCTAGATAATTGTTTTATCCTCTGGGAACCCACATGGGAGGACACCAATGAATTACACAGCATACTACAAAACCTAAACCCCAAAATAAAATTCAACATTGAACACAGTCACACAGAACTACCATTTCTTAGATGTACTAATTAAAATTAAAAACAATCACATCATCACAGACCCACATACACCTAACAATATCTATATTTTAGAAGCCATCACCCCAAAAGCTGCCTAAAATATATACCCTACTCCCTAGCATGCAGGATCTGTACTATAGTCAATGACAAAGACCTCCGGATTGTCCGACTGGAGGAACTACGGAAAACCTTAACAAGAGGAGGATACCCCTACACATAATACACAAAGTCATTAGAACAATTACGAATCCCAAAAAAACGAAACAAAGAACAGATATTAGCATACATCTCTACACACAACAAAAAACAATCCAGAAGTATTCAAAGAAATAACAAGAAACCAACCGTACTAAACCAAAACAACAAACTAAACAACATATTAACAACAAGGAAAATAATAAAAAAGCAACCGCCAACCAAAACTCCTCAAGCAAATTTTAACCTAATCCAAACTCAACCAACACACAACACAATAGGTCACACAGTGCAAAAAGGGAAGGTGTGGGGTCTGTTACACACTAATAGAGGGGAACTCATACACATTAAAAAACCCAACAAAAAAATTTACAATAAAAAAGACCTTAACTGTACCTCCAAGAACGTTGTATATGTACTAGAATGTACAACATGTAACGTATCCTACATAGGCACAACGAAAACATTTAATAATAGAGTATCTTTACATAAAAGCAACATTAAAATGTAAAAAAAACGTAAATTATTCGTCTCCGAACATGTGCATTCATGCAGCGGAGGAAAATTTAAAATAATGCCAATCTTACAAAGCCAAGATTACACATACTAACACAAGAAAAAATTAATATTTAAATTCAACCCAGCATTGAACAGATCGTAACTTAAACTACACACCATACAGACCCAACACATCTACATGCATATGGGGGCGGGGGTGCACACACACATGGATGGAGCTCACGTATATGCACACGCATGTACATATGCGCATGTGCATGTGGGCGCCCACATGCATAGAATGTATGAGCGACACGCGAATGTGTGTGTGTATGTGTACGCATGCATGCATACAAAAATGGATGTGAGTACACATGTACTTCTATATATCCGCATATCCTTTTATCCATCTTTCTCTATCTATCTATCTAGTCATACGCCAATGTATGTGTATATACACATATATGTATATATATGTGTATATGTGTGTGTAGGGTGTGTATGTCGCTCACCTATGTACAATATTCAGACTTAACCACACACACACACGCACAGCAGACAACACGGCACCAAGGCCATAAAAAATAATAAATTTAAGAAATGGAGATGACCAATAAATACAGGTGAGACTTACATGTACTTTAAAGACACACACGACTTTTTACCCAGAGAAGCAAAAAATAAAAAATATAGATGACAAATATAAAAACACATACACACACACCCACTCAAACCCACACATGTGCAGACACTCTAAACAATAACACATTTTCTTCAAATAAAACAACACTCTTTCAAATCGAAAGACATTTCTTCAAATGGATTTATATACCAGATGAGAGCGTACGACGCTCGAAACGCGTTATAAAATTATAAAATTATAAAATTATAAAATTATAAAATTATAAAATAACAAAATAATAAAGAAATGTTGAAAACACTTTTTACAAATGTTGGTAGCCTTACTCCTTTACATATATACTTTTCTCTCGTTGGAACTGCACTAATACTGCACTACCCTCTTTTCTACACCCCACACACACACACACATATATATATATATATATATATATATATATATATATATGTATAATAAAATAAATTCGAAGTGTTTCGGTAATTTATTTTTATATATATACATGCATATTAGATTTTTTCTTTCTGTCTTTTATATATTCTGTTTCCACGATATTTCATTTTATGATATATCGTATATTTTATATATATAAATATGTCTATATATATATATGTGTTTATATATATATATATATATATATATATATATATATATATATATATATATATATATATATATATATATATATATACAAGAAGAGAAATAATAAATGTAAGAATGACAAATCTATTTAATCTTCAGTTTTTCAATGCCAGGTGTATTCAATAAATACATGTTCATTTGGTCTTTCCTTAAGCTATGTATAGAAGAAATAAACATGTTTTTATTGAGTACACCTTGCATTGAACAACTGAAGATGAAATAGATTTGTTATTCCTTCATTATTAATTTCTCATCTTTTATTTATCTATATAATTGCCTTATTACGTATATTGAGCTTTACTCTGTTCACGATAAGTTCATATTTTTTTAAAGTAGACATTGTACGTTTAGGTTTATACCATATATATATATATATATATATATATATATATATATATATATATATATATATATATATATATATATAGCACTAAATAGAGTAAAAGAATAAAATAAGGTGCGAATCAAATTTTATTACAATTCAAAGTTCAAGCAAATTACTTTAAAGTCCTTAACTCATGAGTTTCCAAAGAAACTCCTCTCCTCAGAGGACGATTACCGCAATCACATTACTGCAGGTAATAACATTGATCTTTGAAAATATAATAAAAAATATGTAAAATACATAAAAGTATATAAAAAATAAAATATATCGGCCCAAAAGTTTAAAACAGCTTCAAGAAAGATGTCAAAGAGGGAGATTAAAAAAACAATCCAGGTAGTGAATGGTAGTCCGAAAACGAAAAAGTTATCCAGGCGGGAAATTTGTTTACTATCGATGCAGTAGATGACAGTGAAAAGTGTATTCAAGGTGTATGCAAATTAGTATAACGATAGAAAAAACAAATCATATGAAAAGTTTAAAAAACTCACTTGGTGTTGAATATTATAATGTCCAAATAAGGGTTCTTATGAGCTGATAGAAGTTGTGCAAACCATAACTTCCGGGTTAGATGCAAGCGGCGCTAAGGCCAATTCGAATAAAGTAAAGCTGACCTGATGTATTCGGCCATTATTTTCTTCCGGGTCCGATAAAGTTACTCCAATATATATATATATATATATATATATATATATATATATATATATATATATATATATATATATATATATATATATATATATATATATATATGAGGAAGTTTGAAACCTGAAATAAAATTCTAAACCAAATTGAATCGTTAGTATACATAGTTAGTGGATGCGCATGGAAATAAACTAATTAAAATAATGACACAGACACATCTCAAATCCGACCTTAATCTTTGTACATAGGTGAAGATCGGATTTAGCGACCGAAATATCTCACCAATGTTAGCTCACTTTCCTTTAACACTATAGTTCCCAAATAGTGTTCGGTGCGGCACACCGAATACATATGTTTCTTGATAGTAAATCCCCTCCACAAGTACCAGTAGCGCTTGATTAACACAGCTACTTTAGTGTATCATCAGTGGCCATAAAAATGTATAAAACAGCTGCATATGAGTTTTTTTAGAAATAATTATTTTTTCCTATTAATGGGTTTCCGCTTATCGAGGCCCAGGGTGCACTCGAGGATAAAAGGTTAATGAGATTGGTCGGCATCACGAGAGGATTTCAAACAATAGATGGAATGAGTATTGATTTACTCCTCTCCAGGAGTTAGGCACAAGGCCAGTTTTTATCTTACTCCCACAAGTAAGATGTGACCCAAGGTCGGGTCGGGAAAGTGGGGTTTAAAAATTGCCTGGGAAGCCCCGTCGGCATTCCCCGGTAGGGGCGCCTCAGGCAGTAAGCAATAAACTTACTCCTTCCCAAAGAGGGGAGGCAAAGCCTGGGAGGGTGGACCTCCTAGAACTGCACAGGACAGACCCATAGACCGGCGTAAATCAAGCCCCGAAGGCCAAGACAATACCAGTCTATGGGGTGCAGTATCCATCGGAACAGATACTACACTTTGATCTTAGCCAAAAGGCGTTATTTAACACCCACCCACAATGGGAGTATGTGACACAAGGTCGGAAAGTGGGATTTGAAAAGCCAGCGCTCGAGAAGGTGAGCGCTATGGCCATTAAAAATTGCCTGGGCAGCCCCGTCGGCATTCCCCGGTAGGGGCGCCTCAGACAGTAAGCAATTAACTTACTCCTCCCCAAAGAGGGGAGGTAAAGCCTGGGAGGGTGGACCTCCTAGAACTGCACAGGACAGACCCATAGACCGGCGGAAATCAAGCCCCGAAGGCCAAGACAATACCGATCTATGAAGTGCAGTATCCATCGGAACAGATACTACACTTTGATCTTAGCCAAAAGGCGTTATTTAACACCCACCCACAATGGGAGTATGTGACACAAGGTCGGAAAGTGGGATTTGAAAAGCCAGCGCCCGAGAAGGTGAGCGCTCTGGCCATTAAAAATTGCCTGGGCAGCCCCGTCGGCATTCCCCGGTAGGGGCGCCTCAGACAGTAAGCAATAAACTTACTCCTCCCCAAAGAGGGGAGGCGAAGCCTGGGAGGGTGGACCTCCTAGAACTGCACAGGACAATCCCATAGACCGGCGTAAATCAAGCCCCGGAGGCCAAGACAATACCAGTCTATGGGGTGCAGTATCCATCGGAACAGATACTACACTTTGATCTTAGCCAAAAGGCGTTATTTAACACCCACCCACAATGGGAGTATGTGACACAAGGTCGGAAAGTGGGATTTGAAAAGCCAGCGCTCGAGAAGGTGAGCGCTATGGCCATTAAAAATTGCCTGGGCAGCCCCGTCGGCATTCCCCGGTAGGGGCGCCTCAGGCAGTAAGCAATAAACTTACTCCTCCCCAAAGAGGGGAGGCGAAGCCTGGGAGGGTGGACCTCCTAGAACTGCACAGGACAATCCCATAGACCGGCGTAAATCAAGCCCCGGAGGCCAAGACAATACCAGTCTATGGGGTGCAGTATCCATCGGAACAGATACTACACTTTGATCTTAGCCAAAAGGCGTTATTTAACACCCACCCACAATGGGAGTATGTGACACAAGGTCGGAAAGTGGGATTTGAAAAGCCAGTGCCCGAGAAGGTGAGCGCTATGGCCATTAAAAATTGCCTGGGCAGCCCCGTCGGCATTCCCCGGTAGGGGCGCCTCAGACAGTAAGCAATAAACTTACTCCTCCCCAAAGAGGGGAGGCGAAGCCTGGGAGGGTGGACCTCCTAGAACTGCACAGGACAGACCCATAGACCGGCGTAAATCAAGCCCCGAAGGGCAAGACAATACCGATCTATGAAGTGAAGTATCCATCGGAACAGATACTACACTTTGATCTTAGCCAAAAGGCCGAGAACAAATGAGTAGACGATTACTTAAGAGAAATTGATTATTTGTTTACATTAGACTTGAAGACGACGATCATGTAGTCGGTTGGTACGCAACCTCGTTATATTTTGTTCCACAGAGTAGATGTTCTAGGAAAACACCTTCGTTCATGAAAGTTCCGTTTGGTTTTGTTCAGTTGAGGGATTGAAGTTGAGTCGAGCACCTAACATGAACATAACGATACAGTAGAAAGAGTCTAACAACATATGTTCTGTGTGAAAGGGAAAAGAGAAGAGATCAGCGCCACTAGATTGCGAAATCGGTTTAGTTCTACACCCTTTATTGTTTTTGAATATTCCCGGCACGCATGAAATTCTTTTGTTTTGCACAACTACGAGCAGAAAATGTAATAGATTATAGTCCTCTGTATAACTTCTTTCAAGCCAATCTTAGCCTGGCATGTTTCATCTTTCCCTCTGTCTAATATAAGGATAGACAAATTGTCTGTTTTATTTTTCATATAAAATCTAAAAGATTAGATTGCTACGCTGCCCACAATGCCATTATTAAGGATAAACAAAAGCAGACGCCATGCTGCGTATTGAATTGCCAAATCACCATCAATACTTAAGCAATTCAATCGGAATTGCCATGAGCACGTCGATTGAAATAAGTAGCAAAATCGATACTTATATCAGCAAGTCATACGCGGATATTTCTATCATCTCTACTGACTGGCTCTCTTGACAACAAGGATTTTGTTTGCTTCAACACCACTTACCCATACAAGCACTAATAAATTTTCGATTTTTCTATTCAAATCTTATTTCATTCATATATATATATATATATATATATATATATATATATAATATTTTTTATGTGTTTTCATTTGCTGTTACCTTTGTTGAGAGCTCATTTTTAACCTTTTCTATCCTTTTTTCCTATTTATATAGATTGGAGAGTTTCCTATTGCTACTGAATTTAATTTTCTTCCCTGATAAGTTGCATAGCTAAGTTTATTTGTGTATTTTCTCTCAACTTTGCGGCGAAAGGCGCGTATAATGTGTAGAAAGCATTAATATTTTGAAAAAAAAAATACAATATAAACATATTAAGAGAATTTTGTTCGCCTGTAAGACAATTTGTATTCGCTGATATATGAGGGTTAAAAGAGTGGAAGAACTGAAGAAAACTATAGTTGTGGTCGTTCGGTAAATTATTAACACTAAGGAAATAAATAAATAGATAAAATGTATAGATTGATTTGAATGCACCTATATATATATATATATATATATATATATATATATATATATATATATATATATATATATATATATATATATATATATATATATATATATATCCGTCTTCTTTTTTTAATTTTCTTATCTTTCTGTTTTTGCTGGGAATGGGGCATCCTACCGGATGCCAGACATTCACCGATTATTTCAGACACTCCAGCCTAGAGATCTTTTAAGATTCTTACCGTCCCTTTAAGTACAATTGTTTGTATTTCTCTTGCACTCGGTTCACCGGGAATATTCACCAGATAGCTTTTGAAATTCTTTTTCATCTCCTGTATGTGTTTCAATGTGAAACAGTTTCCAAATGCAATTCCACAAAAGTTACAAGAATATGGTCTCTTTCCTGTGTGTATTCGTATGTGTTTATTCAAGGTGTAACTACGTGCAAATGTAGTTCTACAAACTTGACAAGAATATGGTTTCTCTCTTTATTTTTTATTTTTCTGATCTTTCAGTTTTTGCTGGAGATGGGGCATCCTACCGGATGCCAGACATTCACCGGCTATTTCAGACACTCCAGCCTAGAGATCATTTTAAGATTCTAACTGTCCCTTTAAGTGCAGTTGTTTTTATTTCTCTTGCACTCGGTTCACCGGGTATACTCGCAAAATACATCTTGAAATTATTCTTCATTAGTCATGTTGCTCCTATAATTACTGGTATGATGGAGATTTTCCTAAGATTCCAGTTTCTTTTCAAGTCGTAAATAAGACTTTGGTATTTCGTAATCTTTTCCCTTTCTGCTCTGTTCAATCCTGCATCATTAGGGACACTGACTGCAACTAGGGTTGTTACTTTCCTTCGTTTGTCCCATATTACGATGTCAGGGTTAACAGCTCCGTTTTCTAGATATGTAGCTGTAGGGATTGCATAGTCATAGTGGATGGTGTATAAATTATTTCCAACTGTTCTTTCTGGTATATGCTCCCAGGACTTGCTGCTACACTGGATATTCAACTTTTTACAAATAGTCCAGTGAAGATATTTACACACTCCGTTGTGTCGCATTGTACAATAGCCATCGCTCAGGAGAATCTTACAACTGGATATCAGGTGGCTCACACTCTCTACTTCTGTGTGGCAGAACCTGCACTTGTTATTGTTGCTGAGACGACTCATCTTTTTAAAGGCATTGGTCATCAAGCCTTGATCTTGAGCAGCCATTATCATTCTCTCCTGATCATAGTAGAGAGATCCTCTTTTCAGCCAGTCTACAGAGCCTTCTTTATCTATATATTCTTGGGATAATTCACTTAGGAAATATTTAGCACGTTGTTGGTTGGCCCATTCTTCCAGTTTTCTGGAATGGAAGGTTTGGTGTATTTCTGACGGCTTTTTCAAGCTACTTCTGGGGCAGGATTGTTGTCTGTTTCTGTCTCATTTGTAAGACAGTCCTGTTCAAAATGTTTGGCTAGTTTTATGATAGAGGTTGTTCTGCTTGCTCTGGTTTCTTGATGTTGGCATACCATCATAAGGTTTGGGTTCTAGGAGCTCATCAGATATTGGCCGGTGCTCACAATAGTAGCTCGATGTTGATGCCCAATTTCTGAGAGCCCAATACCCCCTGTTCCTCTTGGGAGATACATCCTTGGTAGACACTGGTTTCTGTACATTACCCTGTAAATTGTCAACATTTTTCTCGTTTTAGCGTCTAATCTAGTAATGTCCTTTTGTTGCCAATCAATAATTCCAAAGCTGTATGTTATCACTGGCATAGCTAATTTGCAGTTACTTTGTTTTTGTTTGTTAGCTGTGTTATGCAAATCTTTCTAACACGGCGTATATATTCTCTTCCAATTTTTCTCTCATCTTGGCATGTCGAATTGAATCGGTTTCTTCTATACCAAGGTATTTGTATTGTTCCTGTTCTGCAAGGTCTTTGATGTCAGTATCTTCATCAAGCTGTATGTTTTCCGTTTGGATCTACTTCCCAGCTCTAAGGGAGCACTTGGCATATTTGTCCAGGCCGAACTTCATTCCAATATCTTTGGAGAAGGTATGTACAACCTGTAAGAGTCGGCTTAAGTCAGCATCTGAACTTGCATAGAGCTTGAGGTCATCCATGAAGAGCAGGTGGTTGACTCTTTAGTTTAGATCTTGTTTGCGGCCCTGGCTCAGATTGCAGGCACTTTGGCTTTTGTTTAGTAATTTGCTTAGTGGATCAATTGCCAGGCAAAAGAGTAGAGGAGATAAGCTATCTCATTGGAATATTACTCTTCGGATCTTGAGGTCAGGGATTGTCATTGTTCCATTAGTGTGTCTTAATGCCATAGTTGTTTTCCACATATTTATTTGTACTGCCATGGTTTTCTTGATGACTGGATGGATATTATATAGATCAAAGCAGCGAAGGATCCATGCGTGGGATACACTATCGTATGCCTTTTGGTAATCAATCCAAGCCATGCTTAGATTTTTCTGCCTCTTCCTACAGTCCTAAAGGATGGTCTTATTGATCAACAATTGGTCATTGGTGCCTAAACACTTCCTCCTACACCCTGCTTGTTCTTTTACCAGGTATGCTCCAGAAGAGAGGTGTTCGTAGATGCTGTCTGCAACCAGGCCAGTGAAGCGTGTGTAGGTTGTAGTGAGGCAGAAGATCGGTCTATATTTTGTAGGGTTTTGTGTCTCACTCGTTTTTGGTATGAGGGTCGTATCACCTTTTACTAGCCATGCTGGTGTGGCCTCCTCACCCTTCAAAAGTCTGGTGAAGCAGCTACTATAATGGCTATGAAGTGCTGTTAGTTTTTGCAGCCAGAAATTGGGTATATTTTCTATGCCCGGTTTTTGTGATTCTGAAATGTATTCACCTTTCGTTTCATCATTCCAGACGTTATCTCTGGCTCTGGCATTTTTTGGCTTGCTTTTATTACTTCGAGCTATATCTGAAATCCACTTGGCCTCTTGGTTGCATGGTCCCTCATTTTCAAACAAAGGTCTCCAGTAGTTTTCTAGCTCCTTCTCTTCTGGTGGCTTTTCCACCGTTATATTCTCTCCAACCAAATTTCGGTAGAATAGTCGTGCATTCTTTTTGAAATGTCTGTTCTCAACCTTCGCCCTGTGCTTGTTATCTTTTCTTGAATTATTTTGGCAAGTGCTGGGATTTTGCCTTCAAGTTCCCTCGCAACGTTTTCAATTTCTTCTACATTTTTTTTGTATTTAAAACTGAGTCTGCAGATGGTGTTTCTCAGCCGTCCCCGCACTGTAGGAGCAGCAAGGAATTGTTTAGTTTGAGACACTTCATTTCTGCAAAGGTTAAGTAGTTTCTGGAGCTTCAGTTTCCACGGTGGTGTTGTGACACGTGCTTTGGACTCCCATTGCTTTCTGAATTGAGGGAGTGTTTTCTAACGATGTAAACTCCTGCAGCGTTATTTATTTGATTTAGCTCCGTGAAGGAATATGTTGGATGGAACAAGTCTTTGGAGAGCGATGTTTATGTTTTGTATTACTGCCTTGGTAGCTCTTGAGGCTTGGGTTTTGGGCAGTTGAGGTCTTTCCTCCAGCCTCATCATCTGGACTTCCTCAATTGTATTCCCAAGCTCTTCTTAAAAGGCCAATTGCTCATAATCTGATTCCAGTACTTTCTGAGGTAATGATGGGGATTCAGGTGTTACCAGTGGCCTCGGTGATAGTGGTGAAGAAGAACTTAGGTTCAATGAGGGGCTATCTTCTGATTCTAAATAGACATCTGATGGTGGTGGTATACTTGTCGGGGAGCCCCTTGCTAAAGGAGATTCTGGTGTTGATGTGGCTTTATGGTGGGTTGTCATGGACACAGATAGGTTGACAGCTTAATTCATGGTTGAATGGTAATGTGGTTTCTGCTGTACCTGTGGTGTGGTGTTTTGGGCGATGATGGGAATTGTGTGAATTTTGATGGGGTTTTCAAGTGGACACTTTAGGTCTTATGAGGGCTGCTACCTCTGATGCCATATATTCCGGCTCAGCTTTATTGAACAGGCTCATGCTGTTATATCTTTGGCAAGTTATTTTTTTGTGGTGGAACATTTTTCTTGCCGGACAGAAGTGGAAGAATATTTCCCTCCAGGTCTCTGTTCTCTTTTTTTGTTTGGTATATTTTGCTTGAGCATATTTCATAGCCCATAACAGTGTGCACTTTTCTTCCCTCTCCCATCTAGACTCTTGTCTCCGTCTAGTTTCTTCTTCCCTGATAGGAAGGTAGTCTTCTTCAGCCTCTCCTATGGGTGCATTTTTTATAAGGGTGCTCTCTTCTTCTGTTATATATATTCCCATCTGGGAAACAAGCGATCGTAGGCGGGCAACCGGTGTATTTTTTTTCTTGGGGAGGGTAGATTCTTAGATCTTATCAGCTAGAATCTATTCCAAAATGAGCTCCCATATAATACTGCCCAAACTCAACGTCGCATAACTTCGGTAATCTAACAGGAACCTGTGTGTCAATGCGATGTATATATATATATATATATATATATATATATATATATATATATATATATATAGAGAGAGAGAGAGAGAGAGAGAGAGAGAGAGAGACAGAGAGTGCCGCCCAAAATTAAGTAACAAATATAGAATCTTCCTGATCTCAAATAAATTATATTTTAATATTTGTGAAAATTTCACTACATATATAAATTATGTTGTTGGACTTTTCCGAGATTTTCAGACGAATTCAAAATAATATTATTAAAGTTATCCACCATTTTACATATTTAAATTGTCCAAAATTAAGGAACATTAGGGAAAAATATTTTTTAAAGTTTAAAACAGTAGGGTTTAATTTGTATAAAAGGATGAAAATAAATATTCAAAACTTTAATTATCATCACTGCTGTAAGTCACGCAATATCAATCATGCCAAAAAGAAATAAAACTGATTCAAGCGACAAAGCAAAAATCGTCAAATTAAGAAAGGAAAAGTTGACAATAGAAGAAATCGGAAAACGTGTGAAACGTTCAAAAAGTGTTGTAAGCCGAGTTCTCAAACTCTTTAAAGAAACTGGAAGGTTAAGTTACACAAAGAAACCTGGTAGACCAAGAAAGACAACGGTAAAAGAGGACAGAGTTATACAACGCTTAGTGTTAAAAGACCGTTACCTTACAGCTGCCAACATTTCTAAACAAATGGAAGGTGTCACAAAATAGGTTGGACGAAATAAGTCTTTTTGCAAGATCTCCTCGAAAAAAGCCACTGATGAGTAAAAAAAAAAAAAAAAAGAAAACAAAGCAGCTAGATTGGCGTTCGCAAAAAAACATGCTATATGGTCAGAAGAAAATTGGAAAAAAAGTTTATTTCAGTGATGAATGGGAATTTAATGTATTTGGCAGTGATGGAAAACAATTTGTAAGAAGCAGAAAAAGCAAAAGTTAGGATCCTAGCTGCATCAAAAATACTTAAATTTGGTGGAGGTAGCGTGATGGTTTTCGGTATTGTATCATGGCAGGGTACATCACCACTTGTACGCTTAAATACTAGTGTAACTCCACTGTATACAATAATCTTTTAGAACAGTATGTGTTACCAGTGTTGCACAATCCTGGTATCGAAAATCCTGTTTTTATGCAGGATAATGCTCTCTGCCATAAGGTCAAGCTGGTTATGAATTTTCTGGCTGATCAAGAAGTAGAGGTAATGGACTGGCCTGCTCAGAGTCCTGACAGGAACCCTATAGAAAACTTATGGAAGACTCTAGGACAGAATGTTATGGCAAAGAATCTGGAAAACATCGAAGACTTGTGGCTGAAACTGAAAGATGAATGGGCCAAGATAACTGTGGCCCAATATCAAGATTTAGTGAAATCCTGCCATCGTAGATGCGCAGCAGTTATTGAAAACAAAGGTGGAAGTAACAAATATGAAATCTCTTTTGCCTTTTTAATGTGATTTAGTAAAACTTATGTTTTGTTCCTTAATTTTGGACACTTGAAATCTGTAAAATAGAGGATAACTTTAAAAATATTATTTTAATTCATCTAAAAATCCCGGTAAAAGTACTACCACATAATGTGTATATTCAGTGAAATTTTCACAAAAAATTTAATGTTTGTTCCTTAATTTTAGACGGTACTGTATATATATATATATATATATATATATATATATATATATATATATATATTTCTAATGTCTGGGATTGTCTGTAAGCCTATATATATGTGTATCCTTGTGTATACTATTAGGTATATATTTTTGTGTATATATGCGTATATATATGCATGGATCACTTAGTGTATATATATATGTGTGTATAATATGTGTAAATATTTTTACTGTATTTATGTTTGAACTTACATATATTTTAGTGATTCATTGTATATGTATAAGCCTTAAATGTCTGTTAAAGGTCTGCATGCATCAGTCCCATTATCGTTTCGAATGTGCAGTATAATTGAGGATGATGATCTCTATTCAATTGATACTGTTCATATGCTTTTAATTTCGTGTCAATACCCTGTGTTGATGATAAGATCTGCTAGTACTAAACAATTGTGGTGTCAGAAACAATCGTACACAATCTGTTGAATTCTTGTAGCGCAAATTTATAATGTAAGTTGGTTAACAAAGATCTATGCTATATATATATATATATATATATATATATATATATATATATATATATATATATATATATATTAAAATAAGAGAGTTCATACTTTTTCTTTTTAACCACCTTTTAAGAATCTAATAATAAATGAGGCTAAAACGACTTTAAAAGCATGTTTAGATGCGATAAATAATTAAAAAATAAAATCAGAACAGATTTGTTTTCTCTTTTTCTACTTTGATCTTCTGACTAATAATTTCGCTAGATGCCTAGCATCTTCAGAGACTGAGGAGAAGTAGTAATAGTTCCGTATGTGTGTAGCGGTTCATTCACTTTTCAAATATGAGGTCACGCGCATGCCTGCGAGATTTGTATTAAAATAGATCGTATTTTTTCTTTTCAAACATCCTTTTAGCCTTTTAGCACGACGTCGTTTCTGAGCTTACGGCTCTCATTAGCGTTGGGAAATACCAATGTAAGACGGTCACAGGGCACGAACTCGGCACACACAGACACCCTGAATACGTAAGCGTTCACTTAGTCCTTGGACCAACGAGAGATTGTCACGTGATTACCACGTATAAATATCTAGACATACGATATAACTCAACAACAGCAGGTGAATGTCCATTTCTAATCTCTCCGATAGTGCTCTACTTTCAATTTTATTTGAAATGGTCTTATAATATCAAATTATGTTGTTTTTTAAATATTTTACCTACGCACGACTACGTATAAAAAACGTCGTATATAAATGAATTATAGATATAATTATCATATCAAGGGTCTCAGTAGAGGCAGTTTCTCAGACACCGAAGATAATCTTAATACGATTGGGGATGCTCGATATTACGAATAGAGCATAATAATAGTTAAGAAAAATATTTAAAAATCATTATTTAATTGGAACATAGATTTGTTTATTTTAAATGTTAAGTTTAAAGCCTTTATATCTGACAATTTCAAAGTGATAAATATACTCATCTTCAGGGGAAAACTGCTTGTTAGTCACTAAAAACGTCAGTGTACATACAGTAATAGAAGTTTCAATTATTATTTGGAAAATTGTGTAGAAATATACATCTCTACACTGACGATCCCCGAAAGGATGAAACGTATACGTATGTAGATTAAAACAAACAAACACAATATATTTGTAATTATTGGTCGCCCCTCAATCTAGACTGGGCTCTAGCAAAGCCGTCATCGTAGCTTTAAAACAATGTTCTTTCAGCAGTCGAATACTCTGACGACGGCTGCCTTCTTTTTTTTTTTTTTTTACTATTTACCCCTATCCAAGGTAGTTTAAATTCGAAACTGGGTAGGATTAGGAAAATATTCATTAATAGTGGTTACCCTCAGGACCTTATCAATGACTGCATTAACAAAAAGGTTGTTGACTTCAAATCTCCCCAAATATTTAACCCTTCGAAATTCCCCATTTGTTTGAAACTACCTTGGATAAAGGGAAATAGTAAAAAAATGGGTAAGAATATTGTTGAAAGCATTATCTACTCTGTTTTCTTACGTTTAGAGTATTGTACAAGACCTGTTTTCCCTTCCTTTCACAAGGACAGTGTGCCCTTTTCTAGCAATGTTGTTTACCAATTTAAATACCAGTGATATGCTGGCTATATAGAGCAACTTCCTTGCATTTGTAGACCCGCATAAA
>OY744524.1:153772533-153807533 GCA_963556195.1 Sepiola atlantica
AATTTTCATTCGATAGGTTTTATAAGTGTGTAGAATTTCAGCATCAGTAGTCAAGGCAACCCAGAGATCCAGAAAGGTCAGGAGTGATTTTGTGTTACTCGTGTGTACGTACGTACGTGTGTGCCACCCTGTATCTCATCAACTATTTGATGGATTAAGCTGATTTTTGGAAGAGATAGAGCTTCTAGGGTCTAGTTGATGGCATTTTAATTTCAGTTTACCATATACCTTAGTTTTCCAGAAAATTAAAAAAACAACTTTAAAATTGCATTGTCTTGAGGCATAGCCTTTACAAAAGTAGTGGCATTCCATGATAAATGCCAGTATACTGAAATCATATGCCCTTAATAGGGTTAAGATGAAAATTCATATACACTAAATGTACAAAAGCAAGGAAATTCACAAATTTGTACACTTTTATTGTTATTAATTAAGGGTATGACTACATATCAACCAAACAATTTCATTATCACATCACTACAGTATAAATTTCATTATCACATCACTACAGTATAAATATCTATGCATGAGTGGATGAAGTGTGTGAGGTGCGCTGAAGAAAAATTCCTACAAGTAAAATACATAGCCCTGTTGTGCTCGCATACCCTTAATGACAATAAAAGTGTAAACATTTGGGAATTTCCTTGCTTTTGTACATTTAGTGTATATGAATTTTCATCTTAACCCTATTAATGGCATATGATTTCAGTATACTGGCATTTATCATGGAATGATTAAGTAAAAATATTTCATAATATAAATTGTCTAAGACGGACTTAATACTTTAACAAAATTAATTGCAGTGAAGTACGTGATTTTCCTTCCAATAACGTGGTACAGCACTACCAAATGAATACTGACTAGTCAGACACAAAGTTTGTCAGTTTAAATGCTATTTCGTGTCTGACTTGAAAAATCAACAAAATAATTGTATAGATATAGATATTAATATAAAGCAAATAGGCTTTATTTCTAACAGATTTATGAATAAAATATGCATACAAAAATGTATGAGAAATAACAAAAACTACTTTTATAAAAAAAATAACGAATACATTTAGTGACATTTTTAATTACTTGAATTACCGATAAACGAAAACCCTTGAGATGCATTTCATGCCTTTGATGCATCTGTTTCTGACAGATAGGCCACAAGTGTCTGCTGCTTAAGTGCCTTTCGGTTCTATTCATTTTAGAAATGATTGAGAACAAACAGAAACAATCTTCTTTTCTCGAATAAACCAACGATTCGTTCATAATCTAAATATTATGATTTAAAAATTGTTTGACATTAGTTTATTCAGATGTTCAAATGTTCCTTCAAGTTCTTTTAGAGTAAAACCGAAAGCCGAGGATTTATTTGATTATTTTATTAATGAAAAATAAATTCATTAACTGCTATTCATAATGCATGAACAACCTGCATGTGTGCATTTTCTTAAAGACGACTGACAAAGATGACTTTAGGTGTCATCTTATTAATCTTTCGTATGCTTGCACATGCGACGCTTTTTTTAACGGATTTCATGCGTTTATCCATTGCAGCCAAAAATTATCATTTTGTAGAGACCAGAGTTATCTCCCGTCGTAAAAAATTGTTTATTAGGCTAGAGTTTTACCCCTTGTTGAAAAGGCTTAGACTGCTTTAGTAAAATCAAAAGCATCACAAAATCTAGAAGTGAACGCTCTCTTACCAACACGTGACTGAGATTTAAGATTTAAGTACATCTTGAGGATTAATAAAGGTGCTAAAATCAATATCGATTTCGGGGCTTTACCCCAAGCAGAAAAGACGTTACGAGAAAATTTATGTTTTAATTTATTTTTTTACTTGACTAACGTGTACATTTTATTTGTATATGAATACGGTATTTTTGTATGTAATATTATAGTTTAATTTTCTGTTTTTAATTGTCGTAGGCAAACTATTTATAAATGAAATGTCTTTGCCCAGGAAAGACTTTAACCGTATTCTACACGTGTGCCTAGACAATGCAATACAGCAACACACAGCATGGACAGAATATTAATGTAAATTCTCTACCCACGTGTTGCTAATATTTATAAAATAAAATTTCAAATATTCTAACTTCATAATTTTATTTTTTAAATTTTGATAATAGTTTTTTAATTATGAAAACAAGTTTCTAATAATATAAATATATTACTACAGAAAGATTTGTATATAACAAATATTTGAACATTATAATTTCAGGATATTTTAAGTAGATCAATATATAGTGTGAATTTTAGATTGACAACTGACAAAAGTGAATGATATTATCAGAATCCACGGCTCGTAGATCAATACATAAAATTCGGACCATAGCGCACAACTATTTTGTAACTTTTGCCTTAACTCTATTTCTTTATCTATTAGGTTGTTCAGAAATATAATAACCTATTTCAGAAACATTTATTATTTAAATTGATGTGGAACATATTTATCGAGTTCTATCACTTTATAAGTTGTCTCCAGCGAATCACACACAGTTAAAATACTGACATCAAGTTGCTAATACATTTCTCTGGCAATTTGAAGTGAGTTTTCTTCAATTTTTTCATTGTCAAATTTTGTTTTAGATTTTTAATAAAAATCGCTCCAGACAAGGCATGAAGCCACTTGATGTAAGTAGATAACAAGAACGAAGAATAATTATTGCAAGGACATTAGATTCTTATTAGCTTTAGTCTGGAAAAAACCTAAACTATAGATAGGAGGAAAGCAATCAGCAATAAAAGAGTTCCACAAACCTGTAATCTTTGGAAAGGGGCTACTGGAGTAGGAAGCTGTATTACAATAGGGTATAAAAACAGCGAATTGATGGAGAACACTTGACTTATGATTCGAACGAGCTGGAACAAACAAAGCATGGAATAAATCAAATAATTCTGAAGAACA
The DNA here is from genome assembly GCA_963556195.1 of Sepiola atlantica. Classification (NCBI taxonomy): domain Eukaryota; kingdom Metazoa; phylum Mollusca; class Cephalopoda; order Sepiida; family Sepiolidae; genus Sepiola; species Sepiola atlantica. The sequence continues at coordinate 153,775,436 of OY744524.1, forward strand.
CATGACAGAACAATATTTAGAAAACATTCTAAAACTAACCGTTATATATCTTGTTAATCTTCGAAAATATCAGTACAATTATCAAATTTTTTAATGAATTTTGTACTGCCGAATCACATGTGGATACTGATCTGTTTCATCTCCTAATATTGTTGGTTGTTTGTGAATACAGATGATCGATGGTGGACAAGCTTATTCATGTCTTCATTTTTATCTTCATTATTGATGGTTTATATTCTGAAGAAAACGATTGACAATCTTTTAAAGCATCCACATCAATAATTAAGCATGTATAATATTGTATAAAACACTGCAAAGATAAGAACTTAAATAATACTATTCAAAATAAGTGGAAAAATAAAACAGCATTTCTCGAACAGTTTAATATACGTTTTCTTTATATGAAACTTTTATGAATTCTTGCATGACGTAGATTTCTAGTGAACACTTTGATTAATGTGTATTTTATTTAATTAAGTTTAACAAAGCGTGTGCTAGGACATTGCATTAATTCTTGCAGTGTCTTTCTGTTAATTACGTACACAGCACCGATCTTGTCTGTAGGGTGTCAGACGAACAACTGAGAAAGAAAATCCTGTCAAAGGCTCAACTGCAGTGTTCGCGAGAGCCCCTAATCAAAATCTCGTCTTGAAACCAGTTTTTCTACGAAAAAGATATCTCTGGCATCAATACCAGAAAGACACGCTTGATCAAGCATGGCCAAAGCTTGTGATACGTGACTTGAATCAGTCTTTTTAACACAATGCACATAAAAAAGACTTGTTGGCGAAGAAGATGTTATCTACCTTTATAATAGTCATACTGTCCAGTATGACCATCAATCAGATACTAGTACACTGGTGACGCATGCCTACCATGGACATTACACCTTTTACATGTAAATGTTAATAACTTATATCACAGTTTTGTTAAATATGATTTCCTCAAACCACTGGGACATATACTGATCTTGTAGCTTTAAGACTATGGCTCGGTTTAGACCCTATTTACTTCCAGTTGATATTAGCATGACACTTCAAACCCTTTTAACACATTTCCGTAGATGTGGACTTCCATCAGGTTTTTGATACTCACAGACACGTCCAGTCTATAGATTCGTATGTGGCTTTTAACGCGTCACCATGATATATGCAGAATGTCTCAAAATAAAATACATTTTTTAATGTTTCTTGAACATATTTAGGAAATATAACGGTTATCTAAAGTATCATTCAAGAGGTATTCAAACTATATATATCAAATAAAAAGTCCAAGTTTACACAATTTTACGACACATTATCAAAGTGATTCATTTCGACACTCACGAGCAAATCAAGACGCTGCGAAAACGAAGCCACGGCATTGTTCAGCTCTTTACACGTTAAATGTGTGCATTCTTCTTCAAATGCAAGTTTTAAGTTGGTATCTGGTAGTTAAATACTCTTGTCTTACACGTAATCCCGAACCGGAAGTTCAGCGGTGTGAGTTCGGAGGAGTAAGACATCGTAACGTTACATATTGCGTTTACACATTACGTACGCTTACACCCCCCCCACCCCACCACCACCACATCGGACGAACACAGACATGGCGTCGAAGAAGACGTCAGGACTCAATCAGCTAACCTGCCAAAGCGAAAGAGCTTCACCGCTACGTGTCACGTCGGACTTCCTATTGATGACGTCATATCCTGACACGTATTCTAATCTTTTAATTTCTAATGGAATTGTCCATTTTTCTGCTTAACTTAACCGTATGCGGAAAATGCTTTTTTTAGCATTTTAAAGTAATGCTAAAAAAAGCATTGAACTGATATCGCCACAATACTACCTAATAAATGAAAGTAATTCTGATGTTCATTTCGAAAACAAATGAACATAATTTTTTTTATTCTATTCAGTTCAAACAAAGAAAACTACCACTGGGACACAAGGTGCTACTGCGAATTAGGGGCCATATTTATAAAGACATCCTAAGTACAGAGTTTTAGAGTGAGATGCTTGTTAAAATTATATTGAAATTTCTTGCTATGATAAAAACACTTGAAAATATCCTGAGCAGATACTGTCTTCTTAACACTTTACATGATGAATTAATCGATCGAGAAACGTTTTTGAAATGATTTCGGTATGAGACACTAATTTGCCACCCCCTCTGGACTTGTATTTTCGATATTCGGTGTTGGATGATAATTTGTCCTCTGTAGATAACGTTTCGGACATTCGTTGCTGGATAACAATTAGTCCTTTGTAGACTGCTCGGTCTTTGCGATCTTGGACAAGTGAGGAGAGACTCTTATTTGATTACGAGAAATGTAATAGTTCATTTCCCCTTTAACGTTATGCACATCGACACATAAGTCGCCTAGTAGTAAACCTCAAGCAAAAGATTTATCAGAAATTCTATAATAAATATCTACTCAGATCACAACATGATACATAATAGAAACAGTTATGTTTTTTGTGAGGTAATATTTTATATAATATAAATCCATATATATATATATATATATATATATATATATATAAAAAATTATTAATAAATAAGTAATCTGAATATTATTACGTTTCGTGTTTTCTGTACTCATCAGTCTGTCTTTTTTATTTATGGAATTTGGCACCTGAGGATAATTCCACGAAGAATCGAAAACGTTCGTGAAACCTACGGAACATTTATTAATTTTTTGGAGTTTAATACAAAAACAACATCAGAAAATTGAAAAAGAAAAGATGTAATTAAACAGACAAATTCTCTTATTGTAATAGTGTTTGTATATATATATATATATATATATATATATATATATTATATATATATATTACTTTTTCATGTATCCACATACAATTTTATGAGGAGATATAATTTTTTATGTATCAATTTTCAGTATTTACTTCGACAGTGCTCGATACGAAAGTAGAGCAAGGTAGTAAGCTATGAAAATATATTTATGGCAATTAAGCTACACAGAGGCTCCCGCGTTTCATCCCCGGGGGAATCGGATGTTTTTTATATATTCACTGCTAGTTAGTTAACCAATCAGATGCTTCTTTTCTCTCAGTCAATCGTTGGGCTTCCCACGAACAAAGATTGGGTTAGTGTTACTTCCTATATCCTGTTCTATTGTTCTGTTTTCTATAGAGTGGCCCATATCCGTTTCTTTGTTGTGTCAATATAATGGGTGAACTTTTTATAACACGTATTTCCTTGTATTTTTTATTTTAGGTTTTGGTAAAAACTATTGTTAGTTTTTTGTTTAGTTTAGTTTTTTTTACTTATTTATTTATTTATTTATTCATGTTAGCCTAAGGTAAATTTATTTCTGTGTAGGCATCTGTTTGCTATCTCACTTCTACAGTTTAATAGATTTTTGGGGGTCTTTAAAGTTTAGGATTTCAATTTTTTCATTCAGACATAATCTACACGGGTCGCCTAAATTTCTACATGTACTGGCCTGTCGTATTATTTTCCATTAAATTATTGGTGACTGTCCATTGTCTTTGACCTCCTAATAGTGGTTTGCTAGTGCTGTTTTAATTCGACGTTCTTTATTTTTAAATAATATATATATATATATATATATATATATATATATATATATATATATATATATATAAATGAAAACGTTGAGCACATTTCTCGCACTAATAGTAAAGTCAACACGCCCTATCACAAGTTATATCAACTTATCACAATAGAAGCACCATTTTCTTATATACTGCTTATGTATATACGATATCAGATGCAAGATTAACTAATTTGCATATTCAGTTTAAAAAAGAACATTTGATTAATTAACTATTATTTGTTCTGCTTTTTAACCTACTGATAGTTTTACTTTTAATATAATAACTATTTTTTTTTCGCAATATTATTTTATTTCTTTCATAATTATTTCATAGTTTTGTTCATGTTTCTTCTTCAAACGTTGCAATCTATTTATAAATTGCAAGTGAAAAAGCACATTGCTTTTTTCTTTCTTTACTTTTCTTTACTTTAACATTAAACAGATAAATACGTTCCATCGAAATTACCAAAATGTAAATGTTTATCTATATGACTAAATGAGAAATTTGTTTTTCGTTTGTACAACAAAATTATTAATGAAATGTTTATTATTTTTAATATATGTTTTAAGTATTTCAAGTAGCGGAGGGTGCAAAATGATAGCGAGCCAGCAAAACCAGCTAATATGTGTGTATGCATATAATAACAGGGCTATCCAGCGTTGCACGGGACCATAAAAAATAGAAGAGGTTTAAAAGTGTGTGTAAAATCTTTATATAAAAACTCTCATCGTTCTACCCCACTCAATCCGCTTCTCTATCTTTCTCTCTCATCCCTCTTCCCGTTTTTCCAGATCCCTCTTTCTCACCCTTTTTACCTCCGCCCAGGCTTTTCCTCTCTCTTGTTTTAATGTATTGAAAATAATAATAGTGTAAGGCATTAACCTTACCTTTCAGTCTTAAAGTTATTGCTTCCAGACAACATCGAGTTTCTTACCAACCCATACATAAAACATCTAATGAAATTCATATTTGTTTTGATTTATTCCCGGGTAACACCTAGTTTCTTTTGTTTAGTGTATTCCTGGCAACGCTGAGTTTCTTGTCTTCCCCTTTTTCCATCCAGGATACTGCATATAGGAAATATACTACTGTATTATTGCACACACCTACTCTATCTAGGACATTGAGCACTGACTCCCGGGCAACGCAGAGTACTTTCTCTGATATAGAATAGTATAACAAAATACAGTTAAAATATTTATCTCAGACAACGTGGGGTTTTAAAACACCTGCTCGATGTAGGATTGCTCTATCTAAGATATTGATGCGCCTGTGAAACGCCGAGTAAATACACCTGCTATATCTATGATATTGAACACTTTGGATAAACTTATACCTATTTACCAAGTATAATATTGTATTATTACTATCATTGCTACCGGGCAAAATCGAGTTAACAAAAGATACGTTTAAACACACCTGCTCTATCTAGTATTTTGAGCACTTTTGGATTACTATCTACCATTTACCAAATGTAAAACTGTAATCTTACATTTATTGCAACTGTTTAGAGCGCTACTGAAATCACTCTAACAAAATTAAAGCTACCTCCATTTGAGCCGAATAAATACATTGAAATTACATTGTTTTCTTTCCAAAATATGGCTAAAAAACTCGACTCCCCCGAATGAAATCTGCTCCATAGTCCCCGTAAGGGTGCACTTAGAAATTCAGGAATTCATCCATTATCTTACTACATTGATTTTACATCGAAATACACCTCTAGATTTTATGTAGATTCTCTAACCTTTTTCTATAGGGCACACACAGAGACATTAGGTTATATATATATATATATATATATATATATATATATATATATATATATATATATATATATATATATATATATATATATATATATATATATATATAGGGTTTCGACAAAATAATAGTAACACCTTATGAATTGTGCGTCAATTTTAAAACACCTATAAACTTTGAAAAAAACTAAAATATTGTTGGTTTTATTTTTTTTATTTATGCTTATTCTTGTCCTGAATCAATTAGTTAAATTAATTTTTATTTCAGATAGTGCATATTAGCAAGCACAATTTTAATGACAGATCTATCAGATTTCTAAAGAGAGTGCCCGAAGCTGATGACAATCTATGAAAAAGAAAGAAAAATATCTTCATCTAAACAAAATTCTGAAAGACAAGAGAGGCTTCCCGGAAGAGATCGTAGAGTCCTTGTAAGGATTCTGAAGAAAGAGAACAAAACCACGGCTCTGAAAATTACAGCAGAGCTTAACAATCATCTGGATAATCCTATTTCAACAAACACTGTTCGCTAAGAGTTTCACAAGGCTGGATTTCATGCAAGGGCTGCTATTCGAAAATCACTTCTTTAGAACACAAATGTTGTAAAACGTTTAGAGTAGTGTAGAAACGTCTAAGATTCGTCTCCAGAGCAGTTGAAGAATGCAGTTTTCTCCAATGAATCATCCTTTATTTTATTCCAAACCTCTGTCCGTGTGTATGTTTGGAGACAGCCGAAAGAAGCGTTCAATCTATACTGCCATCTTTTTTAAACCTTTAAACATAGAGGTGGATCGGTAATATTTTTTTTTGGGGGGGGGGCTATATCTTCGAGATCCGCTGGTCTTATAGTTGTCTTGCATTGAAGAACCAATAGCATGGATTATTTGAAAAATTTTGGTGATAAAGTTCATCCAAACCCATAGAACTGTTTCCAGATGGAAATGCCATCTTTGAGAATGATAATGCTCCTATTGTTAGATAATGGTGGTGGTGGTTGCAGATACAGATGCTGCCCTTAGACAGGGTGGCAGTAGAAAAAGAATGGAAATTATGTCACTTCCTGTCGCATGGATTTCGGTCGCGCTGTTTCTGACGCTTGAGGAAGACAGTTGTAGAAAACTATCCATCCGCTAACCCCAAAGAGGGACATGAAAACCAGTAGCGAAGATAGTATGAGTACATTTCTCCAGTCATTAATCTCCGTCTCTCTCTATCTGGTTCTCTCTCTCTATCTCTCTCTTTCTCTCTCTATATATAACTCTTTCTATCGCGTGCAACCGACAAACAATCCGTATGCTTGTTTATTAAATAAATATTCGAAAATCCATACACGCCCTTCGGTGTAGTTTGTGATTTCGATGATGATGATGATGATGGTTGACACCTGAAAGTAAGCAGAAATGCAACATCTTTGATAAAGAGAATCTAACGTTGGACGATCAAAATGTAACACTATTCACACGGAAAAACTTGTAACTAAATCGCATGAATAACATTTAAGTATAGTAGAAACTGAAATCTGGCCACCACAATCCTCAGATTTTAATATTATTGAACATTTGTTCTGTAATTTAGAAAAACAAGTGAGAAATCGGTATCTCGCTCCCTTATTATTGATAAAAAATAAATATTGTTTTAACTGAAGATTAGTAAAAAAAATACTCCTGAAACCATTCAAGCGCTGTATGAACCGATTCCACGCTGCATGCAATCAGTTATTGATGCAAAATGGATCCTACACCGTATTAATATACATTTATTTAAAAATTCAAGATGTTTCTATCATTTTTTCTACCCCCTGTATATATATTTTTATGTACAGGACATTCTAAACTAATGGACGAATTAATGTGAACTATAGAATATGTATTCAAGGAAACAGGGTGAATAATTTATTTGTTTGGCAAACCTCATCATTTAAGAGAGTGATACCGAAACTGTACCCAAAGAAAAAAAAAATTAACATTTTTAACTAATGCTACATTTATTGTTTACACACGTTATGGGAGGCGGATTCTCCAAGTATATATATATATATATATATATATATATATATATATATATATATATATATATATATATATATATATATATATATATTATAACAATATATGTATAAGCATATACTATCAGTGCCTTTTAAGTAGCAGTCTCTTTAAAACATTCAGCTCGATGATTGTCAATAAGTAACAACAGAGCATATATAAGTCTGGTTCATTTTATATTCCAATTTCCATGTTTTTTCATTTTTAATTTTTATTTTCATTTTTTCATATTTTCAAAAACAAAACTTTTCTGTGAGATGTTTTTTTACTGGCCGTTTTCTTTGCTGTGGGTCAAGCAACATTTTTATGCCAATATCGTGTCTGCCACACTAAAAAAATCACCAGAAAAAATCCAGAAAAAAATAAATAATTTCTTGAATTGATATTTTATGAAAAAACCTCCACTAACATACCTAAACAGTTCTACCAAATTATCGAGAAAAGATTTCATATGGATAGTAGACTATGTACAAATTATAAATAAAATACAGTAAATCTATCATTTTAAACATCGATAATGTCAACTATAGTAAGTTCAAATAGCACAAAAATCAACAAGAATAGGATCTTAGATAGTACAGTACAGAACTAGAATAATAACTCGTAATGTAACTGTAAAAATGTCAATGAGTGCCCTCTAGAGGGGAGATTTATCACTTCATATATAGTGTATAAATGTAACGTCATATAAGAAAACAGAATTAGAACATACATTGGGTCGATGGGTTGTAGTTTAAGGGGCAGCTTTATAAACCATATACACTCTTTTGAAGAACCTAATACAAATTCAAAGTAGATCCCTACAACTGTAGCTAAAAGTAAGAGAACTAAATAGTACAACTATACAATACAGCCTAAACTGGTCGATATTAAGTAGAGCAGGGAAATAAAAACTTAACAAATCTAAGAGATATAACAACTGTATTCTGGAATCCTTGAATATAGTTATGTCTTAGGAAAATTTATTAAATAAAAGACAGGAAGTGGTTCAGAACTGTTTACATAGAACCGCATATGTCCTATTCCGTTACAGACCCACATAGACACCTGTGGCACTAACCCTGTTCATCAACGTAAATATAAAAATATCTAAGGTATAGAAATATTATAAGATTATGTAGCCAATAGAAACTGTTAAACTAATAGTTTGGTAGTTTGGTAGTTTTGTTTTACGGCATATCAACCCTTTTTGGGTTATTTAATGCCGAATCTGGTCATTATAGTAAAAGATTTATGCTTCAAGTTCTAAAAATAAAATAAAAAAGGGGAGGGAGAAAGGGATAGGGGCTGTTGTTTTTGTTTTTGGTTTTGTAGAACATAATTAAGTTTTACAAAAAAAACAAAACAAAAAAAAACGTCAATGTAGGTGAACTTCGTCTCAGTGAGCCACAGGGCAGCCTGATCTGGTATCACCAGTAAACTAATAGTAGATAACTGAACAGTAATACCCCACTATGAAACATTTAAATATAGAACACATCACCGACAACAAAAATAACCGAAGCGACATAACCTAAACCTAGCTATAGACAAAGAAATGGTAAGAGAGTCAGATCATAAGAACATCAGCTAACAATTTTTAGATTTCAAACTGTATTAATTAGTAAAGTAATGGTAACTAAAAACTAAGATACTTTAAGGAAGGAGGTAAGAACCAATAACACATTTATCATTCAAAATATAAATCCAAATAAATGCTGAATATGGAGGGAAAATGCACTCACTCCAATATCAATATAGGCATACAATAAACATAGGGAGATAATACGAGTATTGATGCCTGCGTTACTTCCCTCACAACACGAGTTAAGTATAACACGTATTCATTATAAACTTTAAGTATACATTTCAATAAAAGTACTTTGAATCCTCATAATATTTTATAATGAGGTAATTAGCACCATTGAATAGACAATAATACTTAAATGAAATCAGCTCTCTGTTTCTTTATATTTGGTCTTTATTATAAAATGACTTTATCAGTATGAGTTAAAGTATTTTTTTAAATTTACTAAAATGACGAAAAATGGGAAAGAGAAGAAACAGAAGTAAAAAGAAGTGGGAAGAAGACGACGAAAAGATAATAAAAAAGACAACAGAAGAAAATACAGAACAAATCGCGTGAATCGGCGAAAAGTGACACAAGCTTAAAATAATGGAATGCTGTTAAGAACGCCAATTCAATTCGATGTCAAATATATTTAAATTGTATGAGACGCGAGGGAAGCGAAATAAAACAACACGAACTGCTTTAGCTACGAAGTATATTTTATTTATATTTTAAAACTTATCAAAATGTTCCATAACGAACAAATACATGGCTCTTCATAAGCGAATAGATACTTCTTGCCGCCGGAAATGGCTTATATGTGCATTATTATACTAAAACTAAGTTAATCTGTTTGTTTCCATGAGAATGCATTTCTGTACATTTTTATCACAGAAAATAAGTGTTAAAATTAATTTTGTTTTAGGATTGAGTAATGTTAAAACTATTCCATTTAAATTGGTCTATTTAGACGTAATTTGCAATTTATTCACAAAGTCACCCATCTCTTACTAAGTGTCTGTCTATTACTCTCACCCTTGCTCACTGTACTTAGTCTGATAATCTGCTCTTGTGTTTTATAGTATTTATCGACTCTCGCTTATGTCTCTTTCTCTGTATCTCTGTCTCTTTCTCCCCCCTTTCTGTATCTCTCTTTTCCCCCTCTCTATCTCTCATTGGGTTCAAATAGGTTTCGAGCTTTCGATATTAGGAATTACTTCTAGCTTCAGTCAGTCCCGGAGTGGTACTGTGGTACTATCTATTTATAAAAGTCATAGTTGCACGTGTGGGTAAAAAATATATCCCTACAAAACAAAGCTCTAGTAAAGAACAATATTCACGTGGTTAATTAAAATAAAACAAGAGTAACAACAAGAAGGAAACATTTGAATAGTTACTTTACATTTTAATTAGACAGGAAAGAGTTTAAAGCCTTCGGCTACAGAACATTACTTTCCCTTCGTAATGGAAATGTGATAATGAGTGCAGTATGAGATTAGAATCTCACTGACACCAAAGAGAAATGGCGTAATATATACGTAACGAAATAACATTATAGTAGAAAAAACAACGTGATGATTTTTTTCAGGCTTCTGTAGTTATCTAAATTCTCTACAACTTTTTGTAGCAACGACATTTCTGATATTTTATGAAGAGTTTTACGACAACACAATGCATTAATCAGATATTGAAAAGTGTTTGTCTATTTTACTATAGAAAATTATGAGAAAAACAACCACGTCCAAGAACGAATGAAGAATGGTTAGGAATTGGTTTATAATCTCTTCTATCTAACGGTATGTTGTTTATAGCACAAAAGAGTGACACCTAGAAAAAGTGAAGAATGTGATCATAACTAGTGTAGAATCTTCTTTTTTATTAACGAGTCGTCGCTTATCAAGACTCAAATGCCACTCAAGGACAAGGATTCATCGTTTGTGTCAGGTAGATGGTGTGACAAACACCTTGAGGATGGTAAGATCTGGGAAGAATTTGACTACTTAAGTCGGCGGATTTACAAGAATTTGTTAAAATTAAACTTAGTAATGCTGTAGTCATGTGGGAAGCAGCATGGTATTGCATTTCTACGGACAGATAGTTCCTGGAAATAAATTTTGCTCAGAGAACTTTCGTTTAGCTCCAGGTACACAGATCATAAAGGGAAGTTTTTTTAAAAAAGTAATTGTAGCTAGACAAGCTTTTGTTTTTAATGTTTTACAGAGGGAACCATACATTAGAGCTTAGTCAATCACCTGTATGTATTTTGCAAGTAAGCAACAATCGCTTTGATTTAAAAAGCAGAAATAGCCATAAATCATTTGCTATAAAATGTGACCACAACCACAACGATCAAGTAATCTCCTTTTCTCGAGGTTTGGTCAGAGGGACGCTGCATGTGGATATCTATCATACAGCGTGTCTTCAGCTGACGTCCAGTATTCCTAAATGGTCCACCATCTAGTACTGACCAGGGTCAATGCCCCTTAACTTCGGTGATCTAACGAAAACCGATGTAGAAATGTTATTATGCCCTAGAGAATTTAACTTGACATACGAAAAATAGAAATGTAAATTAAATAGAGAAAGAGAGATATTTTCACGTGTTCTTACCTCTTTTCGCCTCAAATGTGTTTGTTAACGCACATAGTAATATCATTACATTAACATATTGCGGTCTAAATAAAAACCGTGTAAAACGATGCCTGCACCATTTATATAAATAAATACCCGTGAAATACGAAGGGGGATAACTCGAACACATTTACATACCATCTCCGATTTGATCGTATTGAAAATAAGAAGCGACATATTCGCCATTGCTTACTGTTAGACATTCTTTTATAAACAGCTAGTAGATTTATCTAGACACTATATGAAGCCGCTGGAGATTAATAGAATACACAGTCTCGCTAAATATTCACCATGTTATTATAATTATAATGAAAACCGTTTCGCCTTATCAGTGATTAGTTGCAAAATAATCTTGAAGGGACTTTTCATTCATACATTACATTTCGGCCATGAGGCATGCCCAGGACTTCTGCAAGTTTACTTAATTGCTTACTATTTCAAATATGTATCACTCTCCTTACATATTATATTTCTTTACAATCAATACTTTTTTGTATCCACTGATACAGAAAGGGATTGAGCTGTGTGTGCGCATACGGTGTAATTGAGTTAAAATGCAGGATAGAAAAAGCCTAGACAGCATTTAACCAGCATTGCAAAATCTAGAAAAACTAATTTCACCTCAAAAGTGAATTAAGCTTTTACATCAGAAACGTTATGTCCACAGTGCTATATAGCAGTGAAACTTGGTATCTCAAAATAAGCCAAGAGAGGAAGTTAGACGCATTTGACTCCAAAGGATTCCGGAGATGAAATAGAGCGATCGAATTACCAACCAGAGAGTCAGAGACCGCATTAACCAACAGTTTGTAACGTCAATAGTCTGTAAACGACATCTAGGCTGGCTCGGACATGCCCTAAGAATGACTCCAGAGAGAATTGTAACCAAATGCTCCAGTGGACATCTGATGGGAAAAGAAAGGGAAGACAAACAATTAACTGGAAGCAAACCAACGAGAGAGATTTGCAAGCAACAAGCAACAGATGGAGTGAGTCTGTAGATCTAGCTGCAGACCGAACGCGATGGAACACTTTGACTGCCCCATGTGTCTTTGGACGCGGAGTTTCTAAGTCTAAATCGAATGAAAGGAAGACTTGTATTTGTCAATTCTGGTTTAAGACTGAAATATGACATATCCGACTAGGCTCTCTCTGGAAGTGAAGAATGATTTTTTTTACATGAACCATTGAAGTGGGTCAATGCCGTAGCACCAGCGGTATGTTTCATGTTCAACTATCAATGGAAATCTCCAACAGACCAGATAAACGCGCCTTAGTCGTGTTACTCATAAGCCTTTGCTTGAGAATCGTGCACAGCGTTCCGCCATCTTTAACAGCCTTGTCACGAGGAATAACAGCATCTTCATTTCTGTTTCGTATTATTTAGATTTACTTGCCTCCCCACGAGGACAGACACCGCACAATGTCTGTTTTTAATGTGGGGAAAATCCAGCTCACCGAAAAAGGAGTACTCTGCATTGGAACGAAAATAAGAATTGCATCAGTCTAGAAGGATTTCTGATACACTGACCAACGAGAGAAAAGATGAAGTGTAGTATCCGAACATATACTACACTTTGCTTCGCATTGTTACTATTGATCAAAAATGTCTTATTCATGTTAACAAAACATGTACCAGTTATATTTATGAGTTGGTGTCTGACATCAAACGCTTCATCGATCGAAAGCATCGCTTTATGCCTTTACGAACGAGTTTACAAAGGGACTTTATTGAAGACATTTATTATTGTTATTATTATTATCATCATTATTATTATTAGTAGTAGTACTACTACTACTACTAGTAGTATCAGTAGTAGTAGCAGTAGCAGTAGTTTATTCTCAGCCTAAAATGCTCTTAGGTACGGTAGGTGTACATCACCGGTTTAATAACCATCCTCTTGTCATAACGCTTAGTCCGTCGCTGGTTATGTTTCCCAGCAAAGCAGAGCAAACATTTATACATCTGGCTCGAGAGTTTGCTTTACAGAACATGGTATTCATCAAATGGTCACCTATCTAGATACTGACCAGGCTCAATTTCGCTTCACTTCGGGTTTTCAACATGATTTAGCCGCAAACAGACGTTTATTTCCAGCAATATTGATTTACATCGCAAATTTCTTGCTTTGGTAAACGGAAAATATGCAATTCTCCAGCCCGACCATTCAAAAGCGCACAGTGTAAAGCAAACTCGAGACAGATTAGATGGTTCGAATGTAGCGCACAATAGTCCATTCTCTTTGCATTCTATCACATATATTTATTCGTCTATCTTCTTTTCCTTTTTCTTCTTTTTCTTCTTTTTCCTTTTCTTCGGTGTCTTCTTTTCTTTATCTTCGTCGTCTTCGTCTTTTTCTTGTTTTACTTCATTACCTTCTGTTTATGCGCAACCGCATTCTTTCTTTTCTCTTAGTATTTTTCTTTTTATTTGTAGCCTTCTGCTTCTTGTTCTTCTTGTTCTTGTTTTTCTTGTTCTTGTTCTTCTTCTTCTTCTTTTTCGTGGCCTTCTTCTTTCTTGTCTGAATATGACTGTACAGTATAACACGTGATCAACACCGTTTGTCACATTAAAAACAAGTGAGAGAACCGCCAGTTGTCGAATCAACCAAGGTTCGCCTTGGCATCATTCTGGCAACCTACCGGATGACTTGAACTATCATTTCTTTTTATGTCGGGATTTGGTATGGTTCAGCTCGATCCTAAGAGGTGCACTCTTCTTCGGAATGAGCATTGATTTATGTCAAAGCGCCTGAGGTAACGCTACCGGAGAATGCTAATATTTTTGCACCCAACTAGAGTCCCACTTCCCGGGTAGACGCTTTTGTCCTACACCTTTTGAATTACGCCAGAACTTGCTTCAATGGGAAGCAAGTAAATCTCGAGGATGTATATGCTCTTTTGCTGCTCTGTCGTCATTATTGAGACAAAGTTGATGAGCTGACAATTTTGTTTTATTGTTACATATCAATGAATTTCGTTCACATCAATAGAAACGATGCCAAGACGAATAACTCATTAAACGAAACGAAAGGTGTATAAGTGATTACAACGATATAACAATTAGAATAATTAGTTTTTCTTTTTGTAGTAAACATTATTTGTACAAATTCAGTTTTCTGTAATAGTGCGGCTCGTGAGTCAAGAGATCATAGACGACACACACATCAGATGGTCCCCCTTTAGGAGACCCATGTTCTAATCCTGTACGAGTCTTATTTTTCACTTTGGAGATTTGTTTTTTATTCCTAATCACATGAACTAAATTATTGGTTTACTTAATAGTATAATAAACGCAAACACGAGTTTAACTTAGAAAAGCAGACTGATGCATAATATACAGTTGGAAATAAATTCAAATGCTTACTTTACATATATATATATATATATATATATATATATATATATATATATATATATATATATATATACGAGCTAGCGCTACCTAATGTTGCCCGGGTGTCTGTTTATAACATGCAACAAACGCAGCAATTGGTCAAACCTATTACACTGTATTTGTCGATTAGTCAATGAGCACGCGCCACGCACAAACGATTGCAAGAAGCCCACCGTGTTTCGAATGATAACATAGAAGATTTAACATAGAATTTATATTTCAAACAAGATTTAAACATTAATTAATAATGGTACTGCAAAACAACATCCCTTACTGAATTGGTTCACGGTTCTATATGAATAGCAGTAGTAGTAGATTTTCCTCAAGGGAAAAGCTTCCCCCATCCTCTAATTATCACTAATTAAAAATAAAATACTGATAATCTTTAATATATACTCAATAAAATCGATTGGAAATGCAATTTTCGAGAACATAGTCGAATTAAATGGACTTAAATATTGAGTTGTATAAATAAGCTATAATGCACAATAATGGCAGAAGAGACTGGCTTTACTTTATATATATATATATATATATATATATATATATATATATATATATATATATATATATATGGGAATAAATTATTAAAAGTGGCTTATCTTGATACTTTATTTCGGTTTGACGGTAGATCTGATCAGCAAAAGCGTATTCATTCTCCCATACGTTTGTATATATTTTGAAGCAAGTTGAAACGGGTTGGGAATCAAATCCTGACGTTATTTTTCAAATGCATTTTGCATTTACTAATGCCAAATACATTAGAAAATTGACGTCAGGATTCGATTCCCAACTCGATTCCTAATTATTTATTATTCTTTTGAAGCTCTATCTGTAATGAGTATCGAGCCCTTTGCATGTGCAAGGTCTGCTGCGCTTTCTCGACTTTGTTTCGATTCCGATAACTTATTTTTTCGTAGTATAAGCATATATATATATATATATATATATATATATATATATATATATATATATATAATGCATTTTTATGTATATATTTTATTGGTTATTGCAGCGTTCGTTGTTTTTTGCTTACTACTATTGCGATTGTCTCACTTCCTAAGTGATTAAGATGCAGTAACTTGCATTAGAAGTCCCCCTTACCTTTTATAAGACGTATGTTTCGTTCATATATATATATATATATATATATATATATATATATATATATATATATATATATATATTATACGTACATAAAAGTAATCAATGGCCACGTGTTTCTGGCTCACATCCGTCATCAGTATGGATTGAACTTTCGATATTGATGTATATAGTCCAGCGTTTTTTACCGTTGGACCAAGACGCTCTGTCTGGAAATATGTACGATTTTTATAACCTAAATATTTAATATACTTTTTATGTCATTATTTTTAGATTGTATATATATATATATATATATATATATATATATATATACATATTATATTTACATGTATATATATATGTCTATGTGTGTGTATATAAGATATATGTATTATATAGTATTATATATATTCCAAGTGCATAATCAATACGCGCTTACCACACAGACTCGAATGCCCATGACTACGTAAAGTCTTATATATTATTACGTAAAATAAGATATTCTCTGTTGAATTTATTAGATGACCGAATACGAACAGAAATAGATACATTAAAAGTCCCTTGCACATTGGCTTTGTTATACTGAAACCATTACGAGTGATAAATATCTAGATTTAATGTAGAATGTTTTAATTTGATTTCAAGCCTGATCAATCCTCCCTCTACGCTTCGTAATCCATGGTATATTTATACTCTATCTCTCTTTTTTTCCCTTTCTCTCTTTCTCTGTCTGTCTCGATACTTGTCCGGGATGTGATTAAAAACAAAGCCCAATACAAAGATCAAACACACCTTTTCTTGTGTATAATCTTACGAGAAACATACTAGCAGCATTTTTTTTTCATTTTGAATGTTTACAATAATATACTGATGGCATACATAAAAACGTGTAGCTTGCGATGAGTATATTTTTATACAATAACTAACGAGCACTGTTGACTTAAAGATTGAATAAAAAAATATATACACCCAATATATTATTGGATCGTTACAAAAATAATGTCCGATTTCAGAAACATACATTTATTCATGAAAATGTTTAAAACTTTCCGAGAAACTGTTGCAGCGCTGACAGCAAGCGTTTGAGATATTTCTTTGGCACTTCGACGTGAATTTTTCTCAACAAGTGCTTCCAATTGTTCATTGTAAAGATTACACGGCCGGCCTCAACCTTCTTCATCTTCAAGGCTCTCATCTGCACTACGGAATTTCTGGAACCACCTTTGTACTCTCCGATCGCTTGTGGATCAATCTCCCTATGTTCTATTGACATTTTAGGAGGCATTGTGCCCAAGTTTGAACTCATGAAACATAAGAAGGTGAAGGTCATATTTTGGCATCTTCATAATTGAGGGTCTTCTATGCTTCAAAAATACTTTCTATCT
The DNA here is from genome assembly GCA_963556195.1 of Sepiola atlantica. Lineage (NCBI taxonomy): Eukaryota > Metazoa > Mollusca > Cephalopoda > Sepiida > Sepiolidae > Sepiola > Sepiola atlantica. The sequence continues at coordinate 153,792,858 of OY744524.1, forward strand.
GAAAAAATGTTACAAATTATTATGGAGAACACATTAATTATTATATATGTTAAAATATACCAGAAATAAATTACAAATTATGTGTTAAAATGAGTTTTTAAAACCCAGCAGCTATTCTTTTGTAACAATCAAATATATAATAGTATATGTAACGGGAGGTGGTAGTGGCCACGTAGGTGCTGACCAAGACTGACAACTTCGCTTACTTTGTCCTTTAGTCCTCACATTCCATGAGCGATGTTGCTGACAAAGGGGGTGAATTGCTGTTTTCTGGGTCGGAATCTGTCCATCTTACAATTATCGTTGGCTAAATTTTAACTTTTAAACATTATTATTTTTTTAGCTCCTTACATCAAATGGCTTCATGCCTTGTCTGGAGCGATTTCCGTTTAAAAAAAAATTACGTAATACGCATATCAAAATGAAATTATGCAGCGCCAATAGAAATTCAAATAAATAAGTAAACGTTATTTAAATCTGGATAGTAGACCTTTATTTATTTGAACTTATAGTAATCAGCAGATAGTAATTACGTCGTCCTTAAGTGTGGCTTAACGTGGCGAGTACTTTTATGTTAAAATTTGAAACTCGACTGTTTTGTCAGCAGTCGAGACATTTTACGATCTTACACAAGCTACGTATATAGTAACACTTTTAATGCATATGTTTGCTTACATTCGCGCTACTGACTGCCTAGAGAGCTGAGTTATATTTTTACAAGCAGCAATAGTTTACGTTAAGTGGCAACATTTACTAGGAAGCTCAACAAACGAGTTTGGGAGGAAATGTAGAATGTAGACCGTTTGCCCTTTTCAAGTCTATATATGGATACTCGTTCTAAAGTTATCAAAATATATACACGAAGTTATCACTCTGGAACAAGGCCCCCTAGATATGTGGAGCCGTTAGGATAATCTGCATGGATATGATACCAAATTTTACCTTCCTAAAGATAATAGTCTAAAGTAGTTAGTAAGTATGGAAACAGACACACGGATAGATAGGCATACGTATGTTTATCTTATTTGTTTCGAAATACATATGTACTTGTCTATATTTGTTCCATGATCAAGAGGATGCCAGTCGAAAAAGTTAGACAATCTCCACGAATAAACTCAAATATACTTAAATCAGAAGTCATTACTGTGTAGGTGCATGTGGTGTTCTATTCGATAATTCTTACGTGATCACGGTTAAATTTTCGGAGTTTTCCTTTTCCTAGGCTTGTTACTATTTAACCTAAACCCTGTGCGGGGGTCAGACAGATTAATGACTTTCCCAAAGTTATTAGTGAGAATGTTGTAATAAAACCGAAATAATTTGAGCATTGCGGTGGACTACTCCAACTTCCACGAAGAGACTGAAACTAATAGATGCAAGTCAGATTCACTTTATTAGTGGATATGAATTTAGGTCACCATATTGAGCTATATTATTATTTATTTTATTTAATAGAAAGTAAATTTTTCAAAGTGTCGTCAAAATAATATTAGAATATATAAAAATAATAAAATAAACGTTTCACAAAATGAAAAATTTCTAACGAATGGGTTGGGGAAGTTTCAGGGCCTGAAACGAAACAGAAATGTTTTGATAGACAAATCAATCGCAGACAACAATGCTTGAAAAAAGTGACAGATTCACACACATTCTGAAATCAATACAGAGTTATATATATACTAACGTAAATTTCATATGTGTAAGATCCACATACAACCCCATATATATATATATATATATATATATATATATATATATATATATATATATATATATATATATATATATATATATATATATATATATATACACTCATGAACAAAAAAAATGGGCCAGGAAAGAAATTTACAATTTATTGCACAAAAAGCTGCATTACACAAAATGCAATTAAATAATAAACGAAAATGAGTAAAAAATATAAAGAGCAAGATATTTACTTTAATAAAAACTTAGTATGGAATGGCATTGCCCTTAGATCTTTTTAAAAGATCAATTCTTTTTATCATGCTCTCAACCAACTTGGTGCACTGTGAAGAGGAGATGTTATTCCATGCTCTTTGTACTGCTTCCCATAATTTTTCTTTGTTGGAAAAAGTTTTTCTAACTAATGCATGAGATATTATAGCCCAAATATTTTCCATTGGGTTTAAATCTGGGCTTTGGCCAGGCCAAAACATCACATCAATTGAATTATCAGTAAGCCACTTCTTTGTGACTTTTGCTGTGTGTGCAGGGGCATTATCATGTTGAAAAATAATGTCATTGTTCATTTCTAACTTCTGGATGCTTGGTAATAGACCTCTTTCTAATATTTGAATGTATTCTTTGGCATTAATTGACGCATCACATCTGATAATTTCCCCAACTCCTGCAGCAGAAAAGGTCCCCCATACCATTATTCCTCCGTTTCCATGTTTTACTGTGGTTTTTATGCAATTCGGTGAAAATCTTTCTCCGGATCTTCGGATGCAACGTTCAGGGGCATCACTGGCAAGGCAAAATCTTGATTCGTCCGACCAGAAAACATTTCTAAACCAATCTGCATCTTTCGTACCATAACATGATGCAAATGTCTTTCTGTCGCTGATGTTCTTCTTAGTTAACAAAGGTTTTTTTGCACATCTTTTTGATAAAAATCCCATTTCCTTCATCCTTCTGGATATTGTCACTCTAGAAAGAGAATTTCCTTTTGCTGTTTCGAATTGTTTGCTATGGTCAACATAAGTTTTTTTGCGATTCTTCAAAACGGTCATTTTAAGCCTGTGATCGTCCTTCATTGTGTATGCTCTGGGGCGACCAGAACTAACTTTCCTGCTCACTGTGCCTTCAATTTCGAACCTTTGCCCAATTCTCTTCACAGCTGAAAGAGATGTTGCCACCTTTTCTTCTTTCAAAATGTCGAAAATCTGCTTGTAAGTCAAATGTGCGTGTCGTAATCCTGCAATTCGGTTTTTAATTTTTTCGTCAAGATGTCGTCTTACTTTTCTTGGACTCATCTTTAATACTAATAATCTGAAAAATACTAAATAACAGCTAATTATTAGCAAACAAGCGATAAAAATTTTAAAAATTGTTTTCTTTCCAATTTCAATCATGGCCCATTTTTTTTGTTCCAATTTTAATCATGGCCCATTTTTTTGTTCACGAGTGTATATATATATATATATATATATATATATATATATATATATATATATATATATATATATATAACAGTTTTGCATGGTTCTATGCCCCCTTACGAAGATTAACATCAAGATATAATGCAACGAAACTTTGTTTAGAATTCCGTTTCCAATTTTAATCAAAGTGCATTACATGATTTTGCATTCTAGAAAATATGAAAAATGTAAGAACCCAAGCTTAAGGGGTCTTAAGAATGAATTTAAATTCATGGAATCTTGCTTAATTGGTGTCTAACGAAGAGAAATACAATTTTATTCAAATCTTACATATTTGAATTTACTAATGTCATATTCGTACCATATTATATCCCTGAAGCCCCTTTTTTACGACTTCATGAATCCCAACGCGTGGCCCCCAACTCGCCTGATTGCAATTCCATGGATTATTATATGTGATGCGCAATTGAGAAACACGCCAACTGTTCCGCCTGCAACAACAAGGACGAGCTGATTGCCAATATCAAACTAGTGTTCATGCGTACCCCGAAGGACACCTTGAAAGCTGCTTAATCCAGGTTCAAGTCCCGCCAGGAGGTTGTGGTGGGGACTCAATGAGCTGCATTAAGCAAAATATCCTCTACAAACTCACTTGAATTTTACTAGTAAGAAATGATGATACACTTTTATGATTGCATCTGTTTATTTCATAATTCAATACCAGGAATGGGGCGTGTCTTTTATTGCTGAAATTCATAATTTTATTGATGCTTTTTTGAGCCGGGAAACTTAGACATTCTGAAAGATAAAAATAAAACAATCTTGGCCTTTTGGCTAGGTGCAAAGTATAGTATCTGTTCTGATACCACACTTCGTCTTTTCTGTCTTCGATCATTGAAGAAGAACTCCTTCTAGACTGAGGATTTTTTGTTTTTGTTCCAATCCAAAGTGCCGTTTTTGAGGGAGCTGAATTTTCCCCACATAAAAAAACGGTTTGTGTCTAATTCTGCCCTTGCCGTAAATAAGAACATTATTACAAGACAGCTGATTAAAGAAGTAAGTTCCTTATATTCGCATTAAACTGTTCACTTCAACGGGAAATATTTCTAACAATATTTCTGCACTCATTTTTTCCAATTAAACCTAAAATGCATTTGTCTCAAATATGACACATTCAAACAAGTGTCATCGGTGTGTCATCTGCCTAATTAAAACGCCTACACTTTTAAATCTTGTCATTATAAAAACAATTAAATTATGTTATTATTCTCTAGTGTCTTATGATTATTTAGATGCATATATTGAAGTATTTTGTTATACATGTAACATTTTATGCCATTTGATGCACATTTCAACATCATTTATTTTTGTTCAATAAATATATATATTTTTACAAAATATAATTTATACTACTTTATATTACCTCTGTGAAATGTTTTTCTCTTGATAAAATTTGTTAAAACCAATAGATAAAATAACACATTTAAGTGTCAAGAAAAAACATGTTTTGTATTTGTAGAGCGGGGTTCAACTGTAGCTACACAATTTTTCATAAACAATTTAACTAAAACTTTCCTAATTACACTCAAAACAGTGTTTTAGTGTACAAAAATATTTGATACGAATATTTCTAGTCAGGTGCTTCCGATTCTTGAGTCTCATTTATCGCTTAGTTTAGACTTGGTGTAGTTACAAGCGCTCAGCGTGCCAGATTCGAGTTATGTCGATGTTACTGCACCAATCTCACTTATAACTTTGGAAAAAGTATAAATCAATATCCTCTCTGATTTCAACCTCTCATGATTGGAACGGAACCGAACTAGGGAATACATGAATTCATAATTTTCCTAAGAATATATATATATATATATATATATATATATATATATATATATATATATATATATATATATATATATATATATATAGTGTGTGTGTGTGTTAGATCTGAAATAAGTTAGTGGTTACTGAGGTCCGAGGTGCGCGCTCGGTGGCCTGCGAGACAGTTGTATATAGCCAAACTGATGAAGCTTAGTGAAGACAAAAGAGGCTGGTCTGTGAATATATATATATATTTTCGTTTTGAGAAAACAATAACAATGTTTTTTTGATAAACGCAATTTATTTTATCTAAGCTTTCGAAAATTAACATTTCCCTTGTCAAAACAAAGTGTTTTTTTTTCTTTTCATCGTCCGATGTCCAGTTATGTCTATTAGCGCGGTTACGCTAGTTTGAATCAGTAGAAGCGTAAACATATTTTTGAAAACATTGTTTCGTAAGAGTATTATTTTTTAAGAAAACCATAACAATGTGTTTTTTTAAAATAAATAATATATATATATATATATATATATATATATATATATATATATATATATATATGAGGAAGTTTAAAATATTACATTAAATTTCAGACAATTTGAAATATGGAGTAGTTGATAAGCATGAAACAGATTTGTAAAATAGTGACACAGACGCATCTTTAAAGGTTACTGAAATTTCCGTCGTGTAAGACGACCTCAACCTTGGTTGTTTAAGCCCTTCTACAGTAAAGATTAAGGTCATTTGACTCGACCGAAATGTCGGTTGTTTTTATTTTTTACTTACCTTTTTTCATGTTTTCTACTATATTTTATGCGAATGAGTGCCTATATATATATATATATATATATATATATATATATATATATATATACACGTGTGTGTGTGTGTTTGAGTGTGTGTGTATGCTTTGATTATATCGATTAGAAAGCATACTAAAACACTGATTTAATCGGAAACGACATTCTGACAAGTGTTAATCATTCCGTGTAAGCATGTTAACATATAAGCACTCAGAAAATTCTGATTCCCACACAGATGTTGATCTATTTCGCATTCTTCGCATTCTTATGTCTTTTTGTATCTCGCGTTTTCTCTCTCACATCATTCACTGATTTTCTCTATCATCATATTCAACATTATATATGTACGCTAGTAGATCTACCCAGTGTTTTCTGGGTATCAACTACGTTGAACATAACTACAAAAATAGGAAGCTATAGAACCCCGCCCACTTATTTAGCCTATATATGAATTAACTATAACGAGACTCCTATAATAACCCGTATAGAAAAGTAAAATATCTCCGTAGAAAAATGGTTGTGACAATTAAACGATAGTAAATGTATACAGGGTGTCACAAATTAATGTATACACACTTTAAATCGTTTGACTTGCACACAAGATTGAAGAAGAGTGGAATATAAAGTATAAATACACATTTAAACATACCGGCAGTAAAATTAACAAAAAGATAGCAAAGTCATTTTTACTGAATGCGAAGACTATTTGGGGAAATTCCAGAATGCTTATAAAATGAAACCTAAACCTACCCTTAACCATAACCAGTTCTTCTTTCATATACTTATCGTATCCTGAAGAAATGGACCTACACACGTCCATCAACATGTACTCAAGTACTTGAACACATTCTGCTTCAATTGCTACTCTCACTTTTCTGCAATAGTTTCAGGTGTCTTGCTTTAATCATTGTAGCTGTTACCATTATTAAAAGTTATTTTTAAGTTTTTCTTCATGTTAACGCCAGTGTTTTTAAATCTGTATTCTTACTCTTCTAACCACTTTGTTTGTAAGTCAAACTCAGTAAATTGAACGAGTTATAAAGATCAAAAGCGTGTATACATTATTATTTTGGGACAAGCTTTATATACCATCAAACTAGAAAACACAATCCTTTACTTCCCATCGTATTGTAATAGATGATATGTGTCTATCAGCAGGTTATCGAGACTATGGCATTATCTACGCCACCCCTATTTTTCATACTAATGAGTCAACGCTTATCAAAGCCCAATAACCACTCGAGGATAAGGGTTAATGAGGTGGTTAGATCGACGATGAGACGACACCTTGAGAGGATTGAAGACTATACGAGAAACTTGTAAGAAATTATTATTTAAGAAGACGGGTCGACAAGAAGTTGTAAAAATTACACTTGAAAACGACCAGTTTGTAGTCAGCATGGAAGCAGCCCTGTGGTATTGTGTTCAACAGACGAGAAGTTCTTGAAAATAAAGTTAGTTTATGAAACTTCCATTTAGTTTAAGGTACACATAGGAAGACATGAAAACTATCTACATTGGTTGCAGTGTTAGATAGTTTGTGGAGGCAAAGGTGGGAGGGCACTCTGGAGGGTGGGAAGAGTGAAGTCGGAAGTCGGAGATGGCGTCACGTCTGTTCGGGGCTGTTTCGGTGTCTTGTTCCTGACTCACCGACAGAAACAGACGTGAAAAAGCGTCGGTTCGCATGTTGCCAGTAGGCGGGGAGTAGGAAGTGGGGCGCAACAGCAAAAGATGGCCTCACAAAATCTCTATCTAATTCGTTCATTCTCTCTCTCCCTCTCGTACACAATACCCTAATTTCTGTCTGTTGTTTTATGTTACATAAAACTGTTAAAAACACAACAACAGGCGTCCGCGTTGTTTTGTTGGCAGCGATGATTATGGTGACCGCAACGACCACCGCCACGGGGCAAACCAATCCGCGTGCGTTGTCAACCGAAATGACGCACAATGTAACAGTATTGATTTACTCCTCTCCAGGAGTTAGGCACAAGGCCAGTTTGTATCTTACTCCCACAAGTAAGATGTGACCCAAGGTCGGGTCGGGAGATGGGTTTTGACTGTAAATGGGAAACCAGAGAGTGAAGCTTAATCGAGCACCTACCATGAAAATAGCGATAGAGTAGCGAATAACGGGCAACTTTTTTTCTGTGAGAACGGAGCCGTAGGAAAGAGATCAGAACATCGCCCATTAGATTTCGTAGTGGATTTTTGTACTCTGTCAAGGCAGGGAATAGTGCTTTGAGCGACACCTCTCTAAATGTGACAATAATACTCCACAATTAGGACGTGACCATTTCACTTTTAAACTTGTAATAATCAATACTTTATATTACTTACACGGTTCAACTAATGTACATGATTTTTTTAATTAAAATCCAAGTATATATATATATATATATATATATACAACAACATGGTAGTGCACAAAGTGCAAGGTTGATTTAATAAGATACAAGTATTAACGATTTATAATGTGTAGTTTTATTTTAAAACATCTTTGACTTCATAATAAAGCCTATATAATATATACGCATGCCGTAACACTAACTTTAGCGAGTAAAAAAAAATCGGGACGAAACCATTTCAAGCGTTTAGAGGAGAAGAGGAAACAAATAGCAAGCTCGACAATCCTCACCGTCTGAAATGGATTCGGAGAGCAATCATTCACTCTATTTCCATGATAAGATATTTTCTTCTTCTTTTCTTCTTTTTTTATTGTTTTATATGTTTTTCTTTCTTTTTTATTTTAAAAACCTTTTCAGTTGTAGATGTTTTGTTTCTTTCCTTTTTTCACTTCACCGATTACGACATTATTTTATATGAATATGAATATCAGTGAGAACACTGGCGAAGCATATTTTTACGTAGGGTCTACACTCGTGTTCAAAATAATTTTGAGGATTAGTCTTGATGGAGGATCTGACGACACTTAGAAACTCCCATGATCCATTCGGAAAAACATTATTAACAACGCTGACAAAATCAGAATACTCTTTGGTGCAAGCCCGAGATTCGTTCCCAGAATGCGATTTGCCAATTGTCCTTCTCATCTCCACAAAATGGCCACCACAATCAAGTTGATATTTCATTATGACACGTTCAGTACTTTGGGTATTTACACGGAAGATGTCTGTATTTTTTTTGCTCTCTTATTAGCAAAATGTCCTTCAGCTTAGCCTAATTATATCTGTCAAATTTCTGTAAATATTTCCAACTAATAGGGTTACCCGGCGTTGTCTGGGTAAAAAAAAGTGCAATTTACTTTTATCAATAACATTGATTTCCTACTGCTGTCACACGTGAGGTAAATCTTACTTTAAAAACCGAAACAACTAATCCAGATAAAACTTATTAAAAAAAACACAAAAATAAAAATATGTTCCTTAAAAAACAAATCTATGAGTAAAGTTTTACAAAAAAATAATAAAAATAAATAATAATTTAAAATACGCGAGAAACATTTTACTAAAAAATAAACTAATCCTCTCTATTCCCCCTCCCCCCCTCTCTCTTTCTCTCTCTCAAGATAGCTGTAAAAAGAGCATTTCTGTGCCCGTATATTAATTCCTATTTTAGTAAAAAAAAATATTAAGAACTAGAGAACTATTTTTTGTCTTTTAAAAATGCTTTCCCTCATGTTTGACTAGCAGGGCTACCCAGTGTTGCCCAGGACAAAAGTATAAAATATTTCTATTAAAACTTCTATCTCTTTACCTCTCTCTATCCGTCTCTCTCTATTCCCTCCTCCCCGGTTTTCTCCACCCGCCTCTTACTCTTCTACCCAGCCCATTTGTATGTCTTGACATACACATACACATAGAAAACTCTCCTTTATATCGATGCCTCAGACAATAAATTGGCATAAGGGAAGTAACTCCTCGATAGAAAAAATCAGTGTTACTTCTTATTAGTACTAAAAATGGCTGAAGAAAATGGATGAAAAACCGACTAAAATTGGCCCAGTTGACCCTCAAAAAATGAATAAGACTTTCTAAATTTTCATAGACATATGGCTTTCAATTTCGACCATTTTAAGAAACTCAGCATTGACGCTAACACTTTATGGGGAAAAATGTAAGGTTGCATGATATCACCTTCACTGCTCACAACTTGTAAATCCATCACAGTAGCTGGATATTGTGTGTTCATCACCATGAATACTTTTGTTCATCACCATGAATACTTTAGAAGAAGATACACACCGTAGGGCAAAACGTTGCAATCACATGCTCCAACCGAACCTTATGAACAAGTGGCAACATGTATAAAAAGTTACTCATTTCTCAACCACAATGGTTGGCAGCTAAGGCAACTATGAATGCATTTTTTTTCATTTCTTGGGTTAACACGTTCTTTTGGGTTATCTGTAATTACATTTGAGTGGGTAAGTAACTTAAGACAGTATGTCCTTAAATAACCCTCGCACCCTCTCTCTATATATATGTGTGTATGTGTGTGTGAATTAAAAAAAAAAGAAAAGATTTGCTATACAAGTGTCACCGAACACGGGTCGTAAACTCAAGTAACAAATGACTGAGACACTCGAATATGTACACGTATAAGACTAAACGCTTTATCAAACAAATGTATACACATATATACCTTGTGGTCATATAAAAAAATTAGTTATTCTGTATAGATTAGATGGATTCGTATAAGAATAACATTCCAAAGCCAAACTGAAGCTGAAGTAGTTTTGTTTTTTAACAATTTTTGAGAATTAGGATGTAGGTGTTGGGTGTCACCCTCAAGTTGGGAGCAGTGTAGCCAGATGTCTGTCTACATTAGGTTTAAACCTCTGCATGTCAGTACTGTCGGGGAAACAGGGGGCAGTGAGGGATTTCCAGATGCTAGCAGCACTAGGAAAAAAGCTATTAGAGTAGAAGGCTCTCCGGCATCTGGGAACCTCCACGGTGAATGGATGGGATTTAGCTGATTGTCGAGTTGGTCTACTGATTTTACGTCGGGGGGGGGGGGGGGGGGGCACCAGAGTAATCAGCTCATCGGAACACAATCCATTGAAGTATTTGTAAAACAAGCGCAAGGATACAACATTGCGGCGATGGGACAGGGGCTGGAGTTTGGTTGATAGTGAGGGAACTATTAAGTGGGCAACTCTTTTTTGGACCTTGTCTAGGAGGGAAGGACTAGTGGATGATGTATCAGTCATTGTTCACCCCACTATTGTAGATTTTCCAGAAATCGCGAGTACCTAGTTTCTGTGACTGAATGCGTTTTTTGGTTAACTCTGTATACCTTCTCTTTGCTTCACCTATCACGGCCTTACAATTATTTCTTGACTCTGTAAATATCTGTCTATTAGCAGCTAACTTATGGCGGCCGAATTTACAGAATACTTCTGCCTCTCAGCAATGGCAGCTGCCCATTCAAAGGTGAATAATTGGGAAGAGTGGGGCTTACTAAAGAATGTTCGCATGGGTACATAGGCTTCAATGCCTGCTTTGACCCATTCAGTTAACTCATTTGCATACTGATAAGCAGGGAGTCAGAAGGTTTCCCTCCATAGGGCGTCGCTGATATGATCTCTGATTGACTCAAAATCAGCCTGCTCATAGTATTTCGTTATTTGGAGCAACGGCATATCAGTTTTTGAACGAGTTTTTAGGGTGACATCACCCTAAAAACTCGTTCAAAAACTGATATGCCGTTGATTAGCACAATGTGATCAGCATTCCCGAGTAGGCTATGGGCGTTTGTCCCACAAGCCTCGGGCATTGAAGTCAAGAACAGGTTTAGAAGTGAGGCCTGTAAGTCTACTCGATCGGGGATGCGGGTCGGGAAATCGACAGTCTGAGAGAGGGAGTAAGCTAAGGAGAACTTATACGTAGAGTTGCCGGCTGCGTCAGTAAGGCTGGAGAATCCCAACCAGTCACGGTGGTGTTCATTAAAATCTCCAAATACATGTATCTTGGCATTCGAGTCAAGTGAGTGCTCTATCCATGCTTTCACAGACAGAGTTTAGCATGGTACACTCCTGAGTCGAAGGGGAACGGTATAAGAAATATAAATAACTAACGCTGTGATGTAAAGTCAATCAAAAGCACATGTAATCTTGGCCATTTGATTCTAACCCATGCTCTCTAGTAAGGGAGAGGGTGTTCCGAACATAAACTCCTAGCCCGTGCATATGTTTGTCAGAGTCTTTACGGTAGAGTGGGAGGTAGCCTGTCATGTCAATGGTGAGAGTAGATTAAGGGTTGAAGGTTTGTTTCACTTAGTGCTAGGATATCCGGGGAGTTTGTGCTAGGATATCCGGGGAAGTATTTCAAAATTTGTGATAGAGCTATAAATTAATAAATTGACAAATAAAAGTGATTTCATACTGTGATTAATTGTCAGTTTCAAAGTTAAGATGAGAAAACACGTGTTGCTAGAAGACGCTAAACACAATTTAGACAAATTCTAATAGTAAAAGCAAACATTTCCCGTCGTGAGAAAATGAAAATCGTACACCATCAAAGTTAAATTGCATACATTCCTGTGCCTCGAAACTGACAATAAATCATAGTATGACGTAACATTGACCTGTCAATTTATTTATTTATATATGTATATATGACGCCTCAACCTTAAGATATTTTGACGTACTTATATTTCTTGACTCTAAAAATGTTGCCCTCAATGATCGAAGAAGTTGCTGATTCGGATGGCAGAAAATAACAAGTTAAATACGAAACGCTGCATAACTGAGAATATATGTGCCATATAAATGTTACATGTATTTTTAATTCATTCATTCTTAATTTGTATTAGATTTATTTTCTATATTTAGACTAATTATATATTACTTTATTCATGATCATGTAAGGACTTGCATAAAAGTAACGCAGCTTGATAACTAATTAATAGTTAATGCAAGAGAGGGAACTGTAGAAATTCTTGAATTATATATATATATATATATATATATATATATATATATATATATATATATATATATATTAAATATTAAAGTGTGTGTGTGCCTTCAGACGACGCCCTTTCGTTATTTTACCTTCATCAGTACAGGAGTGGCGGTTGCAAGCGGTCGCATGGGCTCAAACGCAGTTCGTAGATTCTATCTAGACTCACGGGCCTAACGCTTAAGCCTACACAGCCGCAAGAAATAACCACATACTGTATATATATATATATATATATATATATATATATATATATATATATATATATATATATACTAGTATTTCATGTATCCACATACAATTTTATAAGGAGATATATGTTTTTATGTATCAATTTCAGTATTTACTTCAGCAGTGCTCGATACGTAAGTAGAGCTAGGTAGTAAGCTATGGAAATATATGTATGGCAATTAAGCTACACATCATCCTCGGGGGGAATCTTCAGTTTAGCCTGAAGATTCCCCCCGAGGATTAAACGCGGGAGCCTCTGTGTAGCTTAATTGCCATAAATATATTTTTATAGCTTACTATATATATATATATATATATATATATATATATAATATTAATTTTAAAAATTAATATTATTAAATTATATTTTTTTATTTTAAGGTAAGTTGAAAATAAGAGATCAATAAAATTTCAACATTGTTCTAAGAATTCGAAGCCAGAGATCGTTTGCAAGTTTCCAAGACAATTTTGAAATTTTTTATTCAGTCTGAATGTTCCGAAGACTCCAAATCCTCTCAAATAATATATTGGTATAGAATTTTTGTTTCTGGGTTCCAAAAATTTAAGTAATACATTTATTTATAGAAATATTTAAAAATTAAACCTAAATAGTCATATTTTTTTTTTATTGTAGCATAAAATATAGATAAATATAAAACCTGATTCGCAATATTTTGAATTCTCTATTTTAGATGTTATATATGTTTCGCTGCGTTATTACATTCTGTGCGGAATTATAATTAAACTAATGGCAGTTTCGTATTAAGCAATGGGGGTGATTATTTTTATGTTTTTATTATAATTTTAAGGGATAATAATTTTCCGATTTGTTTTTTTTTCGTTTAGTTGCGTGGGGGGGGCATATCAAAGATTTTTTCCGGCTCAGTCGAGTCTCGACTGTAGAATGCGGCAAAATTATCGTGTCAAGGTTTTGAAATTAAGTTTTCCTTTTTTTCATTGGGGGTCGCTTTTGCCTAAACATTGTTTTATTAGTAAGGTCCGGGACTGGTTGAGTGTTGTGTTAGCACATCGCAATATAATCATTTTTTAGCACACAGAGATAGTGAACGGTTTCAAGTAGAACATTTTGATGAAGGCTAAGATATGTAGCAGTTTAGATGATGCTTGGATATTATCTCTGAACGGGAAACAATCACTTTTATCATTTAAAGATGTAAATACATTTACTTAACGAAAGAAAGGAAGTTGCTGCGGACTGTAGATATAGAATCACATTTGTATTTGAATTACTACTAGATGAAACACCATTATGATAATATAAACAGTAATATATATATATATATATATATATAGATATATATATACATACATATATAGTATATGTATATATATATATGTATATTTATGTATATATATATGTACATAAAGAACATAAAAATACAGATATAATGTATATGTTTAAATTAGAACCTATTATGAAAGACTTGCTGCTACAATTTTCATGACGCCTTCAACGGTTTACGTTTTCATATATTTTTGGGCATTGTTTTTTTTTTCAGTTGTTATACTTGTATTTATCTAGTATATATATTTCAAATAATAACTGATGATAAGATTCCATGGCTTAAGGAAGGAAAAATGAATTTCTTTTATTTGAAAACACCTTTTTTAACAAGTGACTAGTTAATAGATTGTGTATGTTAACAATCTTTATTCTCACATTTTACTTGTCCATATATATATATATATATATATATATATATATATATATATATATATATATATATATATATATATATATATATGGAGAG
>OY744524.1:153812533-153847533 GCA_963556195.1 Sepiola atlantica
TCTAAATAATAAAAAATTGTTTAACTGTTTTGCAAGTAACTTTGTCAAAGTGTAGTATCTGCTCTATCCTCAATCATTGGAGGTTAAATTCTCCTAGATTAAAGCAACTCTTAAAATTGTCCCAATCCAGAAATGTGGGTAACTCAATCTTTCATTTAATTGAAAACCGACTTCGTGTCTAACTTTATCATCGTGAGAAGGCAATTCAATGCACACACACACGCGCACACACACACGCGCACACACACACACACCCATGTATGATTGTTTATAGATTGCATGCAAATCAAGTTTCAGAAAGGAATTTTCACGCACGTTTTGAAATATCATTTATTCAAGGTTGGCATAAAGCAGAAAGCTAAGCAGTTATTTCTTGTTCGTCCATCCAAGGATAGTAATTGGTCAAGTGAAATCATCCCACGCAAAGCGGATTGATTAAGTGTGTAAGCATTTCTTTGAATAAGAGAAAATGTCTCCATTTTAAGAATAGAAAGGGTGAACAATGTTTTGTTTATTTGTTTATATTTAGAGAGAAAAAACGCAATATTACATCTAAACACACGTAATTGGTTATTAGATGACGGAAATGGAGGGATCAATGTGGAAAGTGTTGTTTTTAATTACTGACATAAACTGATTTTTTTAAGTGGGTATAAGAAAATATCTCCAAAGTACCAGGCGTCCGGGCTGAATAAGTATTTAAAAAAAATAAATTGCAGCGAAGTACGTTATTTTATTGCAAATAACATGATACAAAAATAACAAATAACAATTGGCTAGTCAGAATCGAACTTTGATTTGGTAGCTTAAATGCTATTTAGGACCAAATTATAAAAATACAGCCAACTTAATTTTATATATTAGATGATTAATGATAAAAATGCACTTAGCTTTAATAGTTTACTGCAGTTTAACGGTTTTCACCGATCATCAGAAGTGGCGTGTAATCATATATTAAAAAAAGTGTGCATGTGTGTGTGTGTGTGTGTGTGTGTGTGGTTGTGTGTGTGTGGTTGTGTGTGTGAGAGAGAGAGAGATGGAGGAGGGCAAGCAAAGTTGTTAAGTAGATATATACACAGATAGATAAGTGAATGTGAACAAGTTGCTAATTATAGAGACCCAAATCATACCCGTCACACGCACCACTTTTATATCCCCTTACGGTGATTAAACTCAATAAATACTTCTACTAAAACTTTATGTCTAGACTCCTTGTTCAATATTTGATCAAAATCCATTGCATGATTTTGATTCTAGAAAAGGTCTAAGATTTAAGGCGTCTTAAGAAAAAAATTTAAATTCAGGGAATCTTTCTTAATTGGTGTCTAGTGCATGACACTTATTCTGAACTATTTGAATTTTTGAATGGGAGGTTGTTTCCATATTATACAGTCAGTAAAGACCCTTTAAAATACTACAAAGAAACTGAAAATTATTAATTAATGTCAAATACCTATTGGTAAAATTTCACAAAACGCGGTGTGTCTGTATTTTCACATAGGAAATAAATCCCGTCTTTCTCCCCTTTGCATGAAACTAAATTAAAGTAAATACAGCCCACATTTCCCATCTTTACGCCAAGAAACTGTGTTCCAAAAGAGACAATCGAGTATCGATCTCCAAGAGAGAGAGAGAGAGAGAGAGAGAGAGAGAGAGAGAGAGAGAGATAGACAATTTATATAGGTTAGCAATATTGCTTCCGTATTAAAGAGGCTGCAGAGAATCCCCCACTATATTTTTGCTTTCGAGGAGTTTTTCATCCTAGCGCCAAGTTGTGGTCTCCGCGCGCATCTGCAAACGATTTACCACCGTGGTTTCCGGCTCAATAAAAAAAAAGGCAACTTTCTCTGTCCGTATTTCTACTCCGTGGAACAACCTGCCATATCTAGGTTTAAAGCGGCCTTGGTCAAAATTCAGAATTCTGTATGTGGATGTAAATAGCCTCCACCTGTCTTTTTACATGTTTTTTTGCACTTTGCTATATATTTTTTTCAAAGTAAATTTTATTTGTGTTTCGGAATTTTTTAGATAAGGATTGATAATTTGTATTATTTGATTTATTTAGACTACTGTTCTTATTTTGGATGTAATTCTCAACACGTTTCGGCCGATGTAACCTCCGACTTTCTTTAGGTGCATCTTGTCGGACTCTGGAATTTGTATGGAATTTTTAACGGAGGTTGAAGGTTCAATCCTGAGTGCGAGCTATAATAAGAATACAATTACAAATTACTTAAGTTTCTACCCGATCATAGCTGACCGAATGAGAGCAGGCTACGCCCGTGGGTTAAATAAAGGGTTCCGTTCAAGATTCCGTACAGATTCCCGAATTCGACATAAATATCCCCTAGTTCAACAGAATGTTTGAATAAGGTCGGAGGTTATATCGGCCGAAATGTTGTGAGAATAACAGAATAACATCCAAGATGAGAACAGTAGTCCGAATAAACCAAATAATGCAATTTTGATTTGATTAGATAGATTGCGCAGTCAAGTGTTATTTCCTACAAACACAGAGTGATAACTTAAAAACGGCGAGATGTTTTATAAGGAATCCAAGTTTTCAAATTTAACATCATACCGATTTTTAAGAGTTTGATTCAATGTAATTTGGGATCGTAGCAATGCATATGCGCAACATGTTTGTCATTTTGGTACTGATACAGAATCCGACCTAATTTCCGGCAATTTCGCGTTGGCAGCGTTCGGGCAGGTTACGTAAGCAGCCGAAAGATGCCGAAGCCATTAGCCATCAGCTGTCAGCTATCAGCAGACGACAAGTTTCCAACAGATCTTGGAATTGAGTAAATCGAGAAAAAATTGTCACCGAAGAAAACAACGTTGAATCATTCGGAGGATATGACCACGCAGAGAAGGGGGGTTTCCTAGTGACCGTGGCGACAGGAACGCTGTAACCCTCATTCCCATACTAAAAAAATCGTCTTGCCCGGGATCACAGTTATATCGGACTGTTGGAAGGCGTACAGCAATTTAGGAGAGGAAGGGTATAAACATCTGACGGTCAACCACAGCAAAAAATTCGTGCACCCGATAACGAGCGCTACTACCATCCACGTCGATAGAATGGTGAAAGAAGCGAAGCAAAGAAACAATGAAGAGTGCGGTACAAGAAGGGACCTCATCGACAGCTATCTGTGCGAATTCATGTTGAGGCAGATGTTTCGAAGCAAGACCAGTTGTTTATCTTTATTTTGTTCGGCTAAAAACCATTATTTATTTATTTTAAACTTTTCTTGAGAAAAACATCAGCAAGAAACGACGACACAGATGCGTTTTGAATTCATCATCTGTCAGTCTTCGTGTCGGCTTTTTCCGGCTGCTTACGTAAACTGGCTGAAAGCTGCCGCCGCAAAGTTGTAAAAATTGGGTCGGAGTCTGTATCAGTATCATCATTTCAAGTAAGAAGATAGAACTAAAACAAAGGAGGCCTCCAGGGTGCTACTGACAGCAGACATCCCGGAGATCTCAGCAGCCAGTGGCATGCCGGACGTGGCTCTTAACTCTGTGAGGGTCAGGGTTCTTTATAAGCGGCGAGACGAACGCGCGCACAATTGCTCTACGGCTGACGCACTGCTTTTATTTTCTGCGCCAAAAGGAAGCCGAGTATTATATCGATTACATTTATCTAACGTCGAAAAGTGATGTGTCCTAGTCCGGGCCGGTCTTATAGAGATGCGTCCACGCATCTTTATTTGATTATTCGTCCGTTGATCGCTTGGTACATCACGTATAAGTTTAAAAACGCATCCAGGTTGGTCTGTCGCGCTTTCATTTCAAATAACCTTGGTCCGTCTCTCAAGCTTACGTTTGAAATAGAACGCCTTGAACGGAGATACGCACAAAAAACACACATTATAGATTGAAACGCTAGTTTGAAATAGTATATTCGTCACTCTGTCATGCTTTCAGTTTGAAATATCATTTTCGTCGGTCTGTCACGCTTAAATGTGAAAATGCATTTTCGTCGGTCTGTCATGCTTAGTTTGAAACAGCATTTTCGTCGGTCTGTCATGGTTTAAGTTTTAAATAGCATCTTCGTCGGCGTATCACGCTTAAGTTGAAATATTACTTTAATCTCTGAACGCGCAGATTCAATGTACGCATCTCAAAAATATTCGTTACCGTTTTTATATACCGCAACATGTGAATTGCTCAAAGGCGCGGTAAGAGAGAGATAGAGAGAGAGAGAGAGAGAAAGAGAGAGAGAGAGAGAGAGAGGGGGGGCAAGATGATGATGATGATGATGATGATGATGATGATGATGATGATGATGATGCCTGTCTCCAACAACCACCTACACATTCACATTATACGCAACTTTACATTAATAATAAACACACAGAAACACACACACACATCTATGTATATGTGTGTGTTACTGTTTCACATATATATACTTACATTATACGATAATATATTGCGTATATCATTTTTCTTGTAGTATTTACTTCAACGTTGCACAATACATGAGTAGTAGTAGTAGTAGTAGTAGTAGTAGTATAAAAAAAACTACTAAGCTCTACTGATATATTGAGTACTGTTTAGGTAAATACTGAAAATACTAGTTAACTTGGCGAATTCCTTCAATAGGGGAAACACAAGCGTTTCTTCATAGCTCACTTGCAATAAGTATGTTTTATACGACTACTACAACTACTACTACTACTACTTTTTCTCTCTGTCTATAGATATATAAGTATTTATTCTAAATATTTGTATAATAAATATTTATAAAGCTCTAACTTGTATTGAGCACTTTTGAAAAAAATGTTGCTTTTAGGTTCATTTTATCAATATACTTGAACTTGCTAAATATATATATATATATATATATATATATATATATATATATATATATATGCAAGTGTCTGGTAATCGGGTTTCCAATCTCAGCGTGAATAAAGCTGGCTACGTCTTTCTACATATATATATATATATATATATATATATATATATATATATATGTATGTGTGTGTGTATGTGTGCGTGCGTGTGTGTGTGTATGCATATTCTTTTACTGCATTAATTGATTATTTTACTCCAGAGCATCGTAATATAGCATTCAATAGCGACTGGTTCAAGGCCACACAATATGGGGGCCTTGAGGATCCCATTCATGATCCATGCAGCTGTCGGCAAGCCAAAATGCTCTATCTCGCGCTCTTTGGCTTGCCCACAATTTTTTCTTATGATTTTTTTATTTTTTCGCTAATATCAATAATAATAATGTATATTTGTTACCGAATTCACGAGGATGATGGTTTCTCATTAATAAATGTTTTATATTCGGGCTATTGTCATTATTAACGTTGGCATTTGTATTTATGTTACGTTTATGACCGATGTAACTCACCATCGGCTGACCCAAGGTCAGTTTTTATGGTGGGAAAAATCCTGCACCCCCCCCCCCAAAAGAACGGAACTCTGGATTGGGGCAAAAGTAAAAATTGCATCAGTCTGGAAGGATTACTCCTTCACTGACCGAGAACAGAAAATATGAAATATAGTATCAGAACAGTTGTTGTTTGTGGTGTTGTTTTTTTTTTTCTAGTTTTTTTCTTCTTTTATTTACTTGTTTCCCCGGGGGTGGGGGGGGGGGCAAAGGCACAAGCTCGTGTATTCATGTGGGAGATATTAAGCTCCGCTCCCCCAAAAGAGAGGGACTCTGAACTGAGCGCAAAAAATAACCAGCATAGCCCCGTCGGGATTCCCTTACGAGTATGGACGCCCCATGAGACCAGCAATAACAAGAAGAAAGTAACGATTTGGAGAGAGTCCATCCAACCCTCTGTGAAGAAACTCCCCCTTCAAAGGGATCTAACACATACTACACTTTGATCTTTGTTTCGTTCTCATGGTCACTGGCAGTTTCACGCATTACGTTCTCCAGGGAATGGTTCTTAAATTTCGGCAACAAAATACTTTAGTTAGTTACTAACATTTTTATTACCCTTTGGCTCCACTCTTATTTTTATTAGTCGTATACTATTTTAAGACATTTTTTATTAAACGCGAGCGCACTTGTACAACCATCACCCTCATCATCAACATCATCATCAGCAGCAACATCATCATCAGCAGCAGCGGCAGTAGTAACAATAACAGCATCAACTACATACGTGTGTATACGTGTGTGCGCGTGTCTATTTGTATATATGTTTACATACACACATATAGATACGCGTATGGATATATGCGTGTCTTTATGCGCAACCCGGTATTTTTATTACCATAGCAAAGCATGTGACTGCCGTTAAAGATGTGGTCAGTTCATAAAGGCGATCAAAGTGTAGTATATCTTTTGTCCGAAGATAAGAAATCCTCCTAGATTGGGGCAATTGTTTATATTGTTGTTTACAGTTCGTAGTATCTCGTTTGGGGAGCTGGATTTTACACATTAAACACTTGTTCGCTAAAACGAGAAAAAAAAGGGGCATACGGAACAGCGCCGATCCAAACAGCAGATCTTGCACTTACAAAAGGCTCAGTATCCTTTCTAATAGAGCTCTATAACAATAATAAAAAACTAAAAGGGGTTTAATTAATATTTTACTACAGTTGCACGGTATACCAGCTTTTCATAAGTGTAAACGTATACCACGTGTTTGTATACGAATATTGAGCTTATGTTATGGCTAAGTGGTTAACGACGCGGAATGATGGCCTGCGTGTGCCGGTTTCCATAGAAACAGTTCCATCATAACCCACACCTGACCTTGTGTCTAACCCCCTGGAGAGGAGGCAAATAACATCCATGATGACAATCGGATATATCGTTAATAGTAAAGTTTTTAAAAATCAAATTCTAATTATAGTATTATAAAATATACTTACACAGTAAGAAAGGATTGTTACGATGATTCGACAGTGTGCGTATATATATATATATATATATATATATATATATATATATATATATATATATATATATATATATATATATCAGGGCCGGTGGGACAGTTATGAAAGTCGGGAGGGGGCTTCTCCTAAAAAGTGGGAGGGGGTGGTAAAACACATGCTTATCAACTTAACTATTGCTGATCGTAAAGTGGGGAGGCCCAAGTAAAAAAGTGCCGCCGTCCATATATATATATATATATATATATATAGCCATAAATATAAGATGTTACATTTATTTGCACACACACAGTATGGTGTTCGTACGTACATAGGTTTTTATTGGCTCCTTTTTAACTATTTGGTCTTATAACGTGCGCCTTTTCGTTTAAATAAAATTAAACTACTACCATTGTTATTACCACAACCACACCACTACTACTACTACTACTACTACTACTACTACTACTACTACTTATAATAATAATCATACCATTATCGATACTGCTACGTGCCGCAAAATCAATGATTCAAAAAGTGTTTTTAGAGTTGATTTGTTGTCATTCCTATACTGTTAGTAACCGCCGGCCATCGCTGATAATAATAATAATAATAATAATAATAATAATAATAATAATAATAATAATAATAATAATAATAATAATAATAATAATAATAATAATAAAACAGAAGCCAACCTACATAAGCTTTTGGCTAAGATCAAAGTGTAGTATCTGTTCCGATGGATATTGAACCTCATACACTGGTATTGTCTTGGCCTTTGGGGCTTGATTTACGCCGGTCTATGGGTCTGCCCTGTGCAGTTCTAGGAGGTCCACCCTCCCAGGCTTCTCCTCCCCTCTTCGGAGAAGATAAGTTTATTGCTTACTGCCTGAGACGCCCCTACCGGGGAATGCCGACGGGACGGCCCAGGCAATTTTTAAACCCCACTTTCCCGACCCGACCTTGGGTCACATCTTTCTTGTGGGAGTAAGATAAAAACTGACCTTGTGCCTAACTCCTGGAGAGGAGTAAATCAATACATAAGCTACGAATGCTAACCAGTCACATGAAAGCTGCATTAGGCAGAAAATAAAAACTTAGAAAGAACACCACCACATGAAAGCAACGGAACAGAAAATGCAAGAAATGTCATACCCCCGCCCCCAAGTGATGGAACCAGCCTCGGCTGATACCACACAATATAGTCGTTAAGGGTCAAAAAGTATGCAAAATCTGAGAAGGGAGAACACTAACCGGACCTCCACTGGAAGAGTGCGGACAGCACTAGGACCTTGGGGAGGCTTATTGCGATCCAACACCAATGGTCGTTGACAGCGAGAAAGCGATGGTAAACGTCTATTGTGATAACGCAAAGTAATTTGCAATATTTATCGAAAGAAGTGGAGAGTACTGGAAATCTGGGGAGAATTGTTTTCACTCAGACTCCAGCGAACACCACCGGTGATTATCAGTGAGCAATCACTGATGATGACTTGTGTGAGAACTCCCAGTGAGTACAAATAATAATAATTGCTTGCAAAAATCCAAAAAGGTACTAGAAATACTAATACTCATAATTAGTCCTTCTATGGCGCAAACAAAGACAAACCAAAAGAACTGAGACTGCTTGGGAAGATATATGTTAATAAATAAGAAAAATACTATAATCTGCCTCCCTGTTTCTTCTTAAAGCGCAGTGACACCACCGTCGGTTGATACCTATAAACGTTGACTTAGATGAGTTTTGGAATCGGAGGGTGTTGAAAGGGCACGGAGAGTACTGGAAGCCTGAGGAGGCTTGTTGTCACTCAAATTCCATCAAAAACCACCGGTCGTTACTAACAAAAGCTCAATGATAACGAGCTGGTGCGACAATGCAAAGTGAGTTGCAATGGTGATCGAAAGAAGCACTGGTAATCCGTAGGGAGTTGTTGCCACACGTATTTCAGGGAATACCACAGGTTTTTACCAGTGAATAGCATTACTAAAGTAAAACTGCAGCTACGTGTTAACGTAAACCACAGTTATTGGTTAGTATTGTTATTAAGCTATATCTTAAAGAATATCGGATAGTTTGTCATGTGCGAATAAATGCTATCTTTAATTTGCTGTGTTCCGATTTTTAAAGGTTTATTTTACACACAGACACACATACACACAGACACACACACATCTCTCTCGCTCTCTCTTTCTCTCTCTCTCTCTCTCTCTCTCTCTCTCTCTCTCTCTCTCTCTCTCTCTCTATATATATATATATATATATATATATATATATATATATATATATATATATATATATATATTCTTAACCATCCAGGACTGTATGTAATGGTATGTGAAATATTTACTGAAAATAAGTAAATAAGTTTTATTGAAGATCAAATATAACACATATAGTCATCACTTATTTTTTTATTCAACCTTTTCTTCCAGCGTTCTGGCCTGTACCGCGTTGCAAATTTACTCACAATGCTTCAAGCAAACGACTATAGCCTTATATATATATATATATATATATATATATATATATATATATATATATATATATATATATATATATAGAGAGAGAGAGAGAGAGAGAGAGAGAGAGATAGAGAGGGGGGAGAGAGATCTTAAGTAAATTTAATTACGAGATGATCTTTTATTTACGCCCCACGAATTCAATATAAACAAAACTTCGTGTACGATCGTTTCTGAGACGATATGGGTTTTTATTTATATCGAGTACTTCATAAGAACACGGTAGAGACACCAACTTAGAAGCCAACAACCAGTATCAACACTATATATATATATATATATATATATATATATATATATATATATATATATATATATTAGGGTATGGTAGTTTGCTTGTCTATCTATCTATCTAATATCTGTCTCCGTCTCTGTCTTTCTCTGTCTCTGTCTCTGTCTGTATCTCTCTCTCTCTCTCTCTCTCTCTCTCTATATATATATATATATATATATATATATATATATATATATATATATATACACATTTTTCCATAAACAGATTGTTTCGCTTTATCACAGCTCTTCGCTGTTATTAGAAAATTAAGTACTGTGATCCGATCATTTTCTAACAGTCGGATTTCTTTTCTACTACGCCATCCGCAACAAGGAACGTCGTAAGGAAATCATAACGTTTATTTTCGAATTATCAACTACCAATAGTGGTCTCTATCCTCGTACGAAGATCTAATGGCAAGCCCGGTCAACTTTAACAAAATTTTCGATCCACAAAGATAGGAGGGGGTAATATATAGTTCGGACTAGCATTGAAATATATACAGACGTACTGTAGAAGAATACACTTCACAGGATTGGATCTACTGTGAAAGAGAGAGGGATAGAAAACAGAGAGAAAAACAGAGAGAGAGAGAGAGAGAGAGAGGGGGGGGAAGAGAGAGAAAAAGAAAAGAAAGATAGATAGAAAGTAGACTCTTATATAAACATACATTCAGCGTATCTTACATAAAATACATAGTTATTTAATCAGTTTACATATATCTTCCCACTATTTATCTTTCGCTCGCTCGCTCTGTCTGTCTGTCTGTCTGTCTGTCTCTCTCTCTCTCTCTCTCTCTGTATATATATATATATATATATATATATATATATATATATATATATATGTATATATGTCGATACCCTAACATCACACACACACACATATATATATATATAATGTACATATATATAATTTAAAGATAGGCTTATGTAAACATACAGCTGGCTGGTTGTATATGTAAACAGCTTCCATGTATGCCCCATTGAGTTAAGACAGCATGTGATATATTTAGCAAACACTTAAGACTTGGCTATCATTGCTGAAATAACAACATAAAAAAAACACTCCCGGATGAATAGAAGCTTCTAACGAAGGGCACCTGCCCGGAAAAAGACGAAGAAGAGGAACAAAATATTAAAAAAATAAAAAATAAAACAGAAGTGAAAATTAAAAAAAGAGTTAAATTAAAATGAAAGAAGAGAAGGGGAAAAACTGGGTCTGAAGAAGAAGTGCGTCTTCTATCGTTGCATCTGCGTTCATCTCGCTCGGATTTGAGGGCGAATGCGTAAGAAACATCCACTGAGGTGAACTGCTGAATTACAACAAGCGTAGACTGCACGCATAACGAGCCAATCACTTGTCAGACAGCGTTCCATCTACCTTTTTCTATCTATCTATTTATCTAGCTATCTAGCTAGCTAGCTAGCTATGTGTATGTATATCTAACACATTTTATTCATAGCTAGCTTTCACTCTCTATCCCTATATATATATATATATATATATATATATATATATATATATATATAAAGGCAACTAATATCTTTAATTACGGAACCTCCGGATAAAACTGAAGCTCAATAGAGCATTACTAACATAATATAAAATGAAATGATAAAATAAGGTGCTAATCAAATTTTATTAGAATTCAATGTTCAGGCAAAGTACCTTGAAGTCCTTAACTCATGAGTTTTCAAAGAAAATTCTTCTCCTCAGAGGACCATTACCGCAATGACATTACTACAGGTAATAAATTAAACTTTGAAAATATATAAAATATATATATATAAATACATAAAAGTATATAAATCATCAAATATATCAGCCCAAACATTGCCTGAACATTTGATTCTAATAAAATTTGATTCGCACCTTATTTTATTATTTCATTTCATATTATGCTATATATATATATATATATATATATATATATATATATATATATATATATATATATATATATTAAAGTGAAATATTTTGAAAATCAACAATCGTGCAATTTTAAATAAAAAATTAATTCATTTAATTTTTTTTTTGCAAGCTTTCGTTGTAGAACAACCTTGTCAGGCGAGACTGTCTTATAGTTTTTGTTTGTTTTGTTTTCTTCTTTTCTTCCTCCTCATTTTGATGGTATTAACCCTGAGGGGTCGAATCACGACACGAGCAGAAAGAGACGTCAAGTTCTTAAGACGTTAGGATAAGTGGAGTCCTGCCGATGTTATGCGCAGATTGACGCTTTTTTAAAGTAGGAAATGAACATCTTTGAATCACGAATTAGAATGTATTAAAGTGAAATATTTTGAAAATCAACAATATTTCACTTTAATACATTCTAATCTCTCTCTCTCTCTCTCTCTCTCTCTCTCTCTCTCTATATATATATATATATATATATATATATATATATATATATATATATATATATATATATATGCACATACACCCACAACACTTATATGGAAAATAAAATATGGGAACAATATTATTTGTGCCGGGGTGATTGAATTGGAACAAATAGTCGTTACAATACTAAATAGTGTGGTTTTGTACTTTGTTTCAAGTCAATCACCCCGCATGTTTCCACCTCCTCCCTTATGATTTAAAAAACTCCGACCGCTACCAATTTTTGACCCCACACCTTTCACAGTTAATTTAATTTCTCCCACTGCAACCACGTTTTTGAGCTAATAACTTATCTTTTCATAAGTGACCTTTTTCGGCTTACATAACGCACGCTTACTCCCCCTATTTAATGATTTAATAACTCTAACCGTTACCATTTCCCTCCCCTACACTTTCTACAGTTAAATCCACTTCCCCCATAGCTACCATCTATTTATAGCTCATAATTTATCTTCTCATGAGCGGTATTTTTAAGCTTTTCTCCTCCCACTTCCATTGTTTTCAAATATTTTGTACCCTGTGTGTTATTTTCTTAAGACCAATCATCCTGTGGAAGTCTTGAAATAAAGACGAAACGTTCATGAATAAATAATATTTTTGATTTTGTTTATTTTTCATTTTCCATTACGTTGGAATATTAGTTCCATTTTTTATCACACACACACACATATATATATATATATATATATATATATATATATATATATATACATATATATATATATATATATATATATATATATATATGTGTGTGTGTGTGTAACAACGTCCAATGCACATAATTGATTAGAATAATAAAAGTTATTCTAGTATGCACATAACTGAATTAGGGTTAAGGTTAATTATCGGTAGCAGCGTTGTGGTGTTTGAATCTGTACAATTGTCAGTGCGCGTTATTCGCAAGTGAGTTTACAAAATAATTCGAAGAGACACGTGTAAGTGGATCTACACTCATGCCGTAGCGTATCTTTCGAAGTGGCCGAGTCCTCTCGTTGAGTAGCTAATCAACGAACGTTCAGTTGTCGAGATCTGTGGTAGACTATGATCAAAGTCAGTGGTGTAAGCGAGTCTTCATTGCTGTTAGAGCGCGATGTTTGCAAGCGCGTTGGAAAGTTGAAGAGACGCGTGCATTGAGTCTTTCGTCAATTAGGTAATCAACGAATGTCTAGTCGTCGAATAATTAATTAGCACGTTTACGCGAATTCTTCGTACTGGATCTATGTCTAAGAGTGGTTGGTCGTGGTATTGTTGTAAGAGAGAGTTGGTAGTCTAATGTGGATGTTTATTGATTCTGCCTTTTATCAGCCAGTATTAAGTTCATGTCTCTGTGCGTTGCTGCTCATATTTGCTGGGTCTTTTTTCAAAGCTGGTGTGGTTCAATTCTGCTCTGGTTAATAATTCCTGTTGTCGGTTTGTACACAGATATAGCTCCTCAATCATTGTGTCACATCACGTCGGAAAGTCACACATTTTTCGCAGGAGGGGTGAGACCGATGGCGATAGATAATGGTCAGTGTTTAGTGTACCACGACTCCCGCTAACAACTAGCAAGAAATAATAATCAGAAGTATAGGCCTGATGAAACGTGACAACAAAAACGAGACAACATGGATGTTGAATAAATATAAGCGTGTCGTAATTTCATCAGAAATAACATACGTCTCTGGGAAAGAGCTGCTGGGGGAAGATCGGAGACTGTTGCAAAAGGTATCGAAAGAAGTAGCGAGTACTGAGAATCTGAAGAGACTTGTTGTCACTCGTAATTCAGGGGAACACCACTGATTATTATCAGTGAGAAATCACTGATAATGACTTGTGTAACAACTCCCTGTGAGTAAAATAATAATAACACCTAATTAAAATGATAACAGAGAAACTGAATCACTACTAATAGCTGTACAGAACAACGTGATTCGAACAAACTATACCAACGCTTAGATATATAAAACCAAGTTAAAAGGTAAATGTCGATTCTGTGGACAAAGATACGAAACAGTAAATGATATAACAAGGGAATGCAACACACCAGATCAAAATATAATTGGAAAACAGGCACGACCACATGGGAAAGGCAATACATTGGAAACTATGCAAACGGCTGCAATTTGAACATGCATACACATGGTACAGACATAAAGCGAGGACTGCACTGTTACAAAGAAAAGAACAACATTTCTTTAGACATGGAGATACAAACAGATAAATCCATATAAGAAAGGTGACCAGACGTCATAATACGCAACAAGAAAGAAAAAAGGCAAAATCGTAAATTTCGCCGTCCCAGCAAACCAGCGTGATGATGAAAGAGACAGAAAACACGAAATTAATGAATGGAAATGGAACATGAAAGTAAATATACGAATAATTGTAGACGCACTAGGAAACATTCCGAAAAAAACTAGAAAAAAGATTAGGTGAAATTGGAAGCAAAGAGAACATTGGGACCATACAACAATCGGCAATGAGGAGAACAGCTGAACTCTTAAGAAAAATCCTCGAATGTGGAAACCAACTCACATAAATTACGAACGCTAACCTGCCACACGTAAGTTAGAGTACAAATTCAAAAACAATTCATAAAAAGAACATCCAACGATACCAAAGGAACCGAAACTACGAAAATCACATAAACAACCGCCCTTCCACCCCCCCCCCAAAAAAAAAACATACACACATGCGGTGGAACCAGTCCTGGCTGATACCACACTCATTTGTCGTGAAGGTTAAAAAAGGATGAAAAGACCGAGGAGAGAGCACAAACCAGACCCCCACTGAAAGGGTGCGGAGAGAACTGAGACGTTGGGGAGGTTAATTGTCACTGAAATTCAAGAGACGACCAATAGTCGTTACCAGAGAGAAAACAATAGTAAATGGCTGTTGCGATAACACAAAATAATTTGCAGCGGTTATCGGAAGAGGTGGGCAGTGCTGAAATCTTGTTGTCATTCAGACGCCTGAGAACACCACTGGTATAATTTTGGAAAAAACTACTAGTGAGTAAATAATAATAATAATAATAATAATAATAATAATACTAATAATAATAATACTTGCCTCCCCACGAAGTAGAGTTAGACACAAGGTCGTTTTTTATGTGTGGATCCCCCCTAAAATTGTCACTTTGGATTGGGGGGAAAAAATAAAAATCGCCTTAATTTGGAAGGGTTTCCGCTTCACTGATCGAGAGCAAAACAGTGTAGTATAAGAACATATACTACACTTTGCTTCTTAGCAGAAAAGCGAATTTATTTATATTAAATTTGACATTAAGAAGGTGAATTTCTCTGTATGAAATTTGAAGATGTGGCACAAGGCCAAAAGAACTTGGGTTTATACCTCTTCTGCATGAGATTAGATACAAGATTAGGTGGGGATTTTAAAGAGAGCGCACTAGGTGAAGTGCACTCTGACCTACAAAAATGCTAGAGTATTGATTTACTCCTCTCCAGGAGTTAGGCACAAGGCCAGTTTTTATCTTACTCCCACAAGTAAGATGTGACCCAAGGTCGGGTCGGGAAAGTGGGGTTTAAAGATTGCCTGGGCCGCCCCGTCGGCATTCCCCGGTAGGGGCGCCTCAGGCAGTAAGCAATAAACTTACTCCTCCCCAAAGAGAAGAGGCGAAGCCTGAGACGGTGGACCTCCCAGAACTGCACAGGACAGACCCATAAACCGGCAGAATACAGCCCTGAAGGCCAAGACGATACCAGTCTATGGGGTGCAGCATCCATCGGAACAGATACTACACTTTGATCTTAGCTAAAAGGGGAGTTCCTCAGAAAATTAGCAATAAAATAACTCTTTCTCATAGAGAAGGTAAAGCCTGGGAGGAAAACTCATAATCTACATGTCCTTCCCCGCCTCACTAAGAAGAAATGCGGCAGAACCAGGATCGTTTAATGTCACAGAAAATAGTCGTCAAGGGCCTCGAAAAAAATGGAGAAACCGAGGAGGGAGAGCTCCATCCAGTCCTCCATTGGAATGGAATGGAGTGTACTGGAATTCTGACGAGGGCTATTTTCACTCAAATTCAAGAGAAAGCAACGAATGTTACCAGTGAGGACTTTACGTTAAATCGTCGTTGCAATCACGAAACGTTATTTTAACGGTGATGGAAAATAAAAGGAGAGCACTGGAAACTGTCGAGACTTGTTGTCACTCAGGCTCCAGAACACACAACCTGTTTATGCCAGTAAGCGATCTGGTTAAAACTCGCGTGTAGTGTAAATAACTCGTAGTGAATGATAAATCATTGCAAATGTCATCAACATCGGATGGACCCAAAGACAGATGCTCAGAGGGTATAAGATGATAAAAAATAGAGGAGGGAAATCACCATCCAGACTTCCACTTAAAAGGACACAGAGAATACTGGAACGCAAAATAACCTTATTGTCACTTAAATTTCAAATAAATCAAACAACCGTTATCAACGAGAACACGATTGTAAACGATTGGTGCGAAAACACTAACTGAGTTGCAATGGTGTTTAAAGAAGACAAAAATGGATGTTATTCTCACAATGTTTCGGCAGATTTAACATCCGACCTTCTTCAGATGCGGTACGGAATTTTGAACGTACCCCTTTATTTAATCCCCGGTAGTAGCGTGCTTTTACTTGAGACTTCTACACGGTCACGACTGACGAAACAGGAGCAAGATAATCCAGTGGATTAAAAAAAAAGATTTCCGTTCGAAATTCCGTACAGATTCCCGAGTTTGACATGAAGATTCCCGAGTTCGACAGGACGCACCTGAAGAAGGCCGTAGGTTACATCGGCCGAAACTTTGTGAGAATTACAACCCTGATGAGAACAGTAGTCCAAATAATCCAAATAATACATTATAAAAATAATAACCTACAATTTGATTGCTGAGGAATACCTGGATAATATATATATATATATATATATATATATATATATATATATATATATATGTATATGTGTGTATATATTTACTAATGAGTCATCAACAAGTGATTATCAACAACTGTTTGTTTACATTAAACTTTTAGACGACCTTGTTGTAGTCAGTTGATAAGCAGCCTTGTGGTATTTTGTTCCACAGAATGGGATGTTCTAGAAAAACAATTTGTTTATGGAAGTTCTGTTTGTTTTTTTGGCACAGAGAAAAAGAAAATAAAGTTATTTGCTGTGGTTGTAGCTGGACGAGTTCTTGCTGTGAATAGTTTACAGTGGAAGACTAGACATTGGAGTTCAGTCGAGTACCTACTATGAACATAACGATACAGTAGAGAGAAGCTTGCAACATCTCTTCTGTATGGAAAATGCGTTAGGAAAGAGAAGAGATCATCCCCGACTAGTCGGTGTTGTACTCTGTCAAGGTAAGACAGAGTGCTCCGAACGGTACCTCTTCAGTTATGACAGAAGTACTTCATCTTAAGATGTATCTAGCTCTTGTACAGGAAGAGAATTGCATTATGGGTGAGGTACCTGCTGGAGCGGTAGAATAAAATTACTAAGGAATTCAAGAAGAAAAATAAAAGGTCCGTAAAGAATTTTACGAAAAAATCAGGACAATGATGTTTATTTACCTCTTTTGCAGAATGTTTGACACAAGGTCAAAGTATTTTTTATTTACCACCTCTCTAGGAAGATAGACACAATGTCAGGTTTGGAAAGCCAGCGCACTAGAATTATCGCTCTCTGGCCTACAATAATGCCTGAGCATCCCCGCCGGTATTCACCGTAGGGGCTCCTTATTAAAGAGAAGGTAAAGCCTGGGAGGGTTGACCTTCAGAGACTGAACAGAACCGTACACCAGTCCTACAGCAACAAAGTCAGTGTCGGACTGATGTCGATGACGTATCCTCGATTGGTAAGAACATACCTATCCAGCCTGTGCTAGGTAAGAATATGAAGAGCAGAGTTATACCTATAAATGCATATAAACCATCCTCACTTGTTACTAGTAGTTTTAATATTATCAAGTGGAATTTGAGTGGATAGAACAATTTTAGAATGCATTCTTATTCTAATCTAACCTATCCTCTTCCCTATAAGTATCGGTAACAAAGAGGCTCGCTGATGGGGAATCTAGAAGCAGTATCTGGCAATACATTACTTTAGTACTTTCTGTAAGTACATAATCTTTTTAACTACCCCCTTATTGTCTTATTTATTTTCTCTTCTTTAAATTACAAAACTAATTGACAGAAGATACGCCATCTAAGTTGTGTTTAAATCGCTACGAATGCTACTCTAAAATACTGAATGATCACATTAGACTAGGACGAACTTTGTACGTTTTAGAGGAAATAACATTTTTAACAGCTAGCAGTTTAGGAAAAACAGCTCATTCTTAGGATAATTAACCCTCGTGAGAGAACATGTAACATCATGCTAAACATGGGTGTTCCCTGTCCATGAAACTAGGAATTAAAGTACTAGAAGCAAGAACGCAAGTCTAAAAGCGGGAAATCATTATGATTATATTAGCTTCGGACGTTAAAAAAACCCTTTGCCTTCTATACCTGCCTAAACTTGAAGACATCTGACGACGTGATCGTTAATTTTTATACAAAAGAACTTAACGTTGTATTGGTACACACATAATGAATGAAGACAGACTTTTATTTTCATGAAGCCTTATTTTATTTTTCTTTGTCACTGATAAACTGAGTATATAACACTAAATGGTGATTTCCTTCCTATGTCTTTTCATCAACTCAGACACTCCAGAGCATCTGTGCGTGTGGGCGGAACCGATGATAAGACCAATTGGAACGATATTTACTCCCTTCCATTTATTACACACGAAGTTTGACCATATTGTACTCTAGCAAAACTAACTGTGTACTCTGGAGTCTGAGTGACAATAAGTCACTCAAGTTTTCAGTGTTTACAGCATCGTTCGATCACCCTTAAAACATAACTTTGAGTTATTGCAACGGTCGCTTACCATTGAGCAATTGTTAATAATAGCTGTTTTATTTATCTAGAATTTAAGTAACAATCCTCCTTTGCATTCAAATACACTCTATGCTCTTCCAGTTGAAGTCTGGATAATGTTCTCGTTCCGAGGCCTTTCTATCTTCCCATCCCCTTCATGCCTACTTTATGTGAAGAAGTACTAACTAACAGTGACCGAAACAGTCACGGGAAAAATAAGGAAATCTATTTGATTTCCAAAGAAACCCTATCATTCCGAAAGTAATTCAACAGAATAAATAGATATTTACATCCAAGCAACAGGAGCATAACACATTCTACAAAGTAAAGAAAGACTGGCGCTGAAATGAAAAGACTCTATGACTTAAGAAATACCTGCATACAAATGCTTCGATATGTACTTGGAAGAAATCACGATTCTGGTGCAAAACATAGAAATCTGTCAGTCGCTTACATTGCTAGTCTAAATGCGAAGACAAGGTTTTTATAGTGTATTGTCGTTTTGCATTTGTTTATCCACCATCTTTATTTTCTTCTCACGTGACCATCGTCCGTTTAAGCGAATAACCACAAAACAACCTCTACGGTACAGATCTTTTAATTATTTCTAAGCTTCGAGAAACATTTGGCATGGACTGTAATATTTATTGTCCATATATTTAAATAACACAAGTACACTCCGGATCCGGTAGTGGTTAGAGACTTCCATTCACTATTTTTAAACCTCTCATGATATTCTTCAACCATCGATTTCATTGAATAGCTTTTAGTCTTGATAAGTGAATACACCTTAGTAATTACTGTCTCTTTCGCCCTGTCTCTCTCTTTTTTCTTTCTGTCTCTCGTTCTCCCACTCTCTCTCTCTCGTTCTCTCTTTCGTTCTCTCTCTCTCTCTCTCTCTCTATATATATATATATATATATATATATATACATATATATATATATATATATATATATATATACATATATATATATATATATATATATATATATATATATATATATATGTGTGTGTGTGTGTGTGTGTGTAAGTAGATTTCGCGTACAACAAAATCGTAGGATATATTTCAGAGGACACATTCTTTTAATCAATGAAACGGGACGGTGGACAAAAAGGAAAATTGCTAAAATTTTCCTTAAGGCCTTATCGTCTGACCCTCTAAGAGGACACGTCAGAATGATAAATTATAAACTAAGAAAATCGAATGAGATATGAGGGGAAAATTGTTTTAGTTAGCGAAAACGATTGAGAGAAAAATAGAAAAAAAACGTAAATCTCTCTACGTTATTGTGGATTTGAATCATTAACGATCTCTAACTGATCTTTTAAACTCTTTTGTCTACGCAGGCTAGGTCGAGTATTGTTAATAACTAACGCCTCAATAATATTGAGATGGTATTTCGACCTAACATTATGAAAAACACAAAACCACCCATCGGAATACTGGTCAGAACAACTATTTGTTTCAACCAGGTGATTACTGATGGCAGATTCATGTGCTTGAAAGTTCCCTGTTGATCGCGAAACCTTGTGGAAACGAATATCAGGCGGTATGTGTTGGGATATTCTCATTTCTAATCTTTGGGATGTCTTGCTAACGTAGTCAGCTCCACACTGACACATGACTTTATAAACAACAGAATTCTTTTGAATGGCTGAAAAAACATTCTTACGAAAAGAAGAGAAAAAGGTTCAAGTCGTGTAAACTACTCTCAGCATGGTTGCTGGATCACAAGGTTGAGTAGAAGAAGAACTCTTTTTGACAATGTCAAGGCCGTCAAAACCTAACAATAGAAGTTTGAAATAAATAGGACATCGTGACGGACTAATGAACTTACCACTATTAAATATACCAACTTTGCGTGCAATGGTGCTTTTATGATGTTGATGGGATATCCATTAGCAAGAAAATATTAGTAATTTCACCAAGTTCCGCATCGCGTCGGGTGTGGTAACAAATCATGAATGCTCGATGAGTGAGAGTACAAATAAAATTAATTTTCCTTGATTTGGGGGAAAAAGAAAACCAATTTAGATAAAGACTTGTAAACGTTGGTTTTCTATACACAGAAGTTTCAAACGATAAACCAGCTTTAGACACTAAAACATCAAGGAATGGAAGGGAACCACAATCCTCGACCTCCATAGTGAATTGCAACAATGGATGCAAGTCACAAAAAAGACGAAGAAACTGTTCAGCATCACTCCGTGAGGGAATACAAGCAAAAGTGTCATCAACGTAACGTGTGTAAAAAAGCTGCCTTGGTTATTTTGGAAAATAATTGGTTTTTCAAAAATCCAGCGAAAATGTTGGCTAACGATGGACCAAGAGGGCAACCTATGGATATACCATCAATTTGCCGATACATTATATTGTTAAAACTGAAGTAAACTGATCTAGTAGCAAGTTCCATCAGTTCAACAAAATGTCGTTCAGAAAATTGTGGACATTTTAAGGGGCCACGGTAAAGATAATCTGCATATATACCGATGGTTTCATCCAATGATACATTGGTAAACAGACTATTAATGTCAAAGGAAGGCAAGAACTCGGTATCCTTTGAGAGAGATAATTTGTGTATATAAGACACAATTTGAAAGGAATCAGTGATACAATAGGCGAATAAGAAGTAAGGATGGGCTTAAGAATATCAACTAACTATTTTCCAAGTCTATGTTGTGCAGAACATAACATTTATAGAATAGTGCGTAAAGGAATGTTAAGTTTATGAACCTTGGGTAAGCCGTACATTCTAGGCCTTTGAGAGCCGATAGGTCGTATTCTCTCGTAAATCACTTTCGAAATAAACTTGTTTTTTATAAAGTTGAAGAACCCTTTTCTGGATTTTATTTCCATACGAAAAGTATCATCATGCCTTAAACCACCCATCTTGAAAAATTTATTTTTATCATCCAAAATGTTACACATTTTGGAGATATAATCAACTCGGTTCAGGATAACAACGCCTGATCCTTTGTCTGGACGAGTGATATAAATATCAGAGTTCGACTTAAGTAATTTCGCAGTTTCAAAATTATTTTTCTGCCAAATACAATCGCTTGATTTAGTACGTATAGCAGAAAACTTCCGGCCTAATTCACCCAACTGGATTTATACGCTAGTTAATTCATCAGTGGAAATAGGCGAATGTCTTTTTAGTTGAGAATATAATAGTTCAATCTCACTAAATATGTTGATTTTATCAATGAGGCGTTAGTTATTAACTATTCTTGACCTAACATATTTTGAAACATCAGTTGGAGATCTTTAATGATTCAAATCCACCATAACGTTGACAGATTTACATTTTCTTTTCTCCCAATCGTTTTCTCCAACTAAAACAATTTTCCCCTCATATCTCATTCGATTTTCTTAGTTTATAATTTATCACTCTTAGAGGGTCAGACGATAAGGCCTTAAGGAAATTTTAGCAATTTTGTTTTCTCTTTTTTCACCCGCCCGTTTCATTGATTACAAGAATGATTCCTCTGAAATCTCTCTCTCTCTCTCTCTCTCTCTCTCTCTCTCTCTCTCTATATATATATATATATATATATATATATATATATATATATATATATATATATATATAAATATTATAATTTTAACAGCACGTGTATTTGCTCTTTTCGCTTTGACAGGACATTTGTTAGGATAGACCCTCAAAGTTTTCTTTTTACGGAGATGAACCCATCGCGAAAAGCAGACAAGAAAGCAAACATTTGCCGTGACTTCTTTTAATTAATTCTGAGTTTTGTTTCAGCAGATGCTGAGCGAAGAATGCAGACAGCATGAGAAACTTATTCCTAACTCACTTTTCGAGACGAAACTATTAGGAACAAATAGCACTGTGAGCTGAGTTAATGCCCGCCGCAACAACTCTTTATTTGGCCCTTTAACGGCTTTTTAAAAGTTATATTCACCCGGAACTAACTATATGCCTCAGTCCATTTTGCCAATGGGATGCCCAAGTTTATCAGACAAGGAATTTTACATCAGTATTCGCCAAGCAAATATTTTGCGTTATTTTCTTCACACAGGATATAAGACACCTTTTACAGTTACTCAACATATCATTTTGAACTTTACTATCAGTATATAATTCTTTCTAAATTCAGGAAAATAACATCTGATATTAGCTATCAAAATTAAATTAGAAATATACTTATTAAAAGGTTTCACGTATAGGAGATTACATCAAGTAAATATTATAAGAAAAAGAAGATAAAGTGATATAGGAAAATCACATTGAAAGAGATTATCAGTTAGTGTATAGATGCTATACCCCGAGAACAAAAGAAATATAAACATACACATAAGAAGATTTGGCTTTAGATCTGTTGAAAGATACCCTGTTATTATATCGTATCACAAGCTGATAAATTACATAAACATCATACTGAACAAATACACATTCAGTCTGATCTCAAAACACTACGGCTTAAACCGAACACACTACATTCTATTACATCTGCTGCTCATACTACTTACTAGTAATACTATTACTACTAATAATAATCCACTTTATCATAAAGATCAATGTATACAAACACGCACACACACATATATATTTAGATATATACAGAGAGAGTAATATGTACTTCCATTCCGTTACGCAAAAGTTAGCGAGTAAAACACGTGCCCTTTTCTATCTTTTGTCTGAAATCATTTCAAGTGGCGAAGGGAAGCGAGAAAGCAAATAGCGAATCAAACAACCACCTCAGACTTACCCCGCCACCTAACGTGAATTCGGAAAGAAATCCTGTGGGTGTTTTTACTTCTTTTGGTCACTTGAAATACTACTACTACTACTACTACTACTACTACTACTACTACTACTACTAATAATAATAATAATAATAATAATAATAATAATAATAATAATAATAATAATTTATATCTAAAGATTTAGATTATTGACGTAATTCTATGAGTTTAAATGAATATTTTACTGACATATCTGGATAAATAGTGAGTACGCACACAGTAGCACTTACATTGGCTGCATTGAAAAAAAATATATATTGGAAGCAGATAGAACTATCCATGTTGAAAAGGTATGGAC
This sequence comes from Sepiola atlantica, assembly GCA_963556195.1. Classification (NCBI taxonomy): domain Eukaryota; kingdom Metazoa; phylum Mollusca; class Cephalopoda; order Sepiida; family Sepiolidae; genus Sepiola; species Sepiola atlantica. The sequence goes on from OY744524.1 coordinate 153,836,575, forward strand.
TATTGAGGTCGGCTATTATCACTCAGATCGCTGGGACTCCTAGCAGCCGTTATCAGCGGTAAATCACTAGTAAATGCTGGTGTAAGAACACTAGTAAATAGTAAATTCGCATGAATCAACGTGGTCTAAATGAGCTCGATGCTGTGTTCGCATTCGTTCAGGAGGGACCACGTAAAGGTTGCAAACACCCTTAAATAAAAGTAGTACTATAGAACCGACTGGATTCGAAGTTGACACACTCAGGTCGTCAGTCCGTGTGTTGTTATCCACTTAATCAACGTCAGTTCCGCAAGAACACTAAATGAGTTTCAATAGCGATAAAATGATCAGGAAGTTGTGGAAACTTTAGACAACTTGCTGTTATTCGATTCCAGATAATACCACATATTTTTTTACCAGTGAGAGATCACTGCTAACGAATGCTGTGAGAACTCCAAATGAGTTAGAAATAATAATAATAATAATATTATTATTATTATTATTATTATTATTATTATTATTATTATTATTATTATTATTATTATAAATAATAATAATAATAATAATAATAATAATAATAATAACAACAATAATAATAATAAATAGCTGTCAAATATGATAGTTTTTTTCCAAAATGTAAACTGAGGAAAGACAAAACAAATCAACCGGTCCTGACATGATACATTTCTGGAACAATATATGGGAGAAAATACACTAGTGTGGAATGTTTTCAACATGAAGAAACAGAATTATGGATGTTTAGAAATTAAATTAACATAGCAACGTTTATAATGGCAGACTGAAAAGTAGCTGGCCACTACCGAATACAGGGATTCTGGTTCGAAAATATATCGACTCTACATGGAAGATTTCCAATAATAAATGAGGAAATGTATACACGAAGCAGACATACTCTATATCTGGACTGCATGTCAGTAACTGATGACCACTAAAGGCGTAAAATATTTGAAATATTAATTTATTAATACGACAAACCATCACCGGCCAGCTGGTTGCTTTATAAGTTCCCATGCCATTTAATTATGATGTATTTATCAAGGTGAACGTGGCCACTAGTATGAATTGTGTTTCTCTCTTAAGGGAGTGACTATTTCCAAATGCTTCTTTCTAACTTAATATGTGACATTGTTTACGAATCGCAATTTTGTCTGTTAAAGAATATATTAACCTCTTTTTACTTTTGTGCTTTTTAATTGCGGAGAGTTTCTTTTTCTGTTATCCATAGTATTTTGATGCAAGTTCTAGCTAAAAATCGTTCACCAATAATAAGTAAATAACCAGAGCAATATATAGAAATATTACATTGTATTTCTATTTTGTTTTTGGCAAACGCAGGCGAATATTTCTGTTTTAGTTTATTTCCAGAACAATTGTTATATTTTCTTTATCTCTTCACCCCCCTCTTCTTCTTTCGTGCTTTCGAAGAACTATTAAAAACAATACTTTCTTGGTTGTTAAAACAATATAAGTTAAGCTTTAAAAGAATACATAGAAATAACATCTGTTGATAATTCTTGAGATAACAATTCTCGGTAACTACAATATATCTTCTTATAATGGTTATGCTATGCAGATTTGTTCGTTTTACTAATGGGTCACCATTATCAATGCCAACAGACACCGTCCTGAGTATGACCTTAAAAGACATCCAGTGGTGAGACCTCCATTTGGGAGCTGTGGAAAATGGTGTAGTTGCCCCTTAGTTGTCATTGCTCCCAGGTCCACTCTGGCCCAGTACTTGTAAAGCCCCAATCTATTAGTCGAATAGAACCTACTGGCGCTACCAAATTAGGCTATCTGAAGGTATTAACTTCCTTACTCAAAATGCACCAAACATTGATGTTTTATTGTTTTTTTCTGTTCAAAAGTCAATCATATTCTGCAAGATCAAAAAAACAAAACAATTTCCCTTCCTCCCATTTTTCCTCCCCTCTCCTCCCTCTCCCCTCTATCTCATTTCCACGTTTTCACTCAACCAAACACCATGAATAAATAAATAAATAAAGAAAGAAAGAAAGAAATTGAAGCATAAACATCTTCACCAAAATGACCGGATTCAGCATTAAATAAACTAAAAAGTGTTGATATGCCATAAAACAAACTAACCAAATTTTACAAAAATTACCTGATTCGGTATTAAATAACCCAAGAAGAGTTGATATGCCGTAAAACAAAGCAACCAAACCAATCGAAAGACACTCATGGATAAGGGTTAATTAGATTGATAAATTAGCATTTGAATGATGAATAACATTGTGAGAGGGTTGAAAATGAAGAAAGAGAATAGACACAATTTGGTTATTTAAAAAGACTGTTTGATAAGTTTTTGTTGACATTGGATCTGAAGAAAATCATGCTGTGTTTTGCATGGAAGCAGTCCCATGCTCATGTGTTCCATGAATAGTAAGTTCTTGGAAAGTGTGCAGAAAAGTAATATTTACATTTTCGGGCAAACAAATAAGTAGTTTGTCTTTTTATTTAAAATTTTAAAATGTCCACATCTATTTAAAAAGACTCTGTAAAGGTCTACTACTTTAAAAGTTTACATGAAGCAAATATATATTTAAGACGTAAATGACAAAAACAGGTACCTCCGATCAGACAAAATATTACTGTTAAGTATATAGCGATTGAACTTTACCATTTGAAGTACAAAATAAAAGTGCCAAAAATCGTGTGTGCGCATAGCGATCGGTGCAGTCTTCTGGTTTGATTAATAACGTTTCGTCAGTTCGGTTGTATAATTTTTAAACAAATTTCAAAGTCTGAATTACTTACGGTTGATTGGGTTAGAAGTTTAAATAATGGTAATTCATAATTCAGTTTTTTGCAGTATTTGATCGTGAATTATTATTTTCTTTAACTTTATATTGAATAAAGATCAGGATAAATCGAATCGTGTTCCTTTCTTTTCTTTTTTTACATGCAAGTTTTAAAGTTTTCTAATGCTTTGTTTTAAATATTTACAATATCGTATGGTCAACATGTTTTGATATTTTGGATAACTTTAGTAAAGGTGTTTTTTGTTTACAAGAAATAATACATTTGCACCAAGCTTTATAATAAAGTAATGGATTTATTATATTCCGTGATCATTAATTAATAAATACTGAAAATTTCATTAAAATTGGTTGATTTCTTGAATTTTGATGGATTATTTAGTGAATAGAGAAGTCGAAATGCCTTCGTATTGTTATTACTACGGTCCTTGTTTTGACACGGAATGCAGTGACGTCAGAGGGGGGCAGGAAGTTAGTTGCTTGGCCTTGTCAACTCTCGGTGGCCATGACTAGACACCATCGTCGAGTGTCTTCGGTCTCTCTGTACAACGGTTTGTCCATGAGGATACATCACCCTAAAAGTAAACCCTGACCAAATATTACAAAATAATATAGTATTCGAAGCCCAAATTTGGTCCCTTCGACACGGCTATACACTGAGTTATACAAAGAATGGTACACATTCCCCAAGTTATGTTTCCTCAAGTAACAGCACTTTGCTTAATACTCCACCAGACTAGATGTATTCTTGTCCTGGAATCTGGTAGTAGCAAGAGACCAAAAGAAAGATATAGTAAAACATAGTTAACTTGTCGATTGGAGAGAGGAAAATTAATGTTCTTAACTTCTTTACAAGCTCAACGTTTGACAGGTAAAGGAGAACTTTAATGGAATATTCGAATATCTATGTATCTTATATAGAAATCAAGTGTTAGCCCCAGGAAGGCGCCTCTGGATTTCTGAGAACTTTGAGTGAAGTAAAATAAAACACGCAGACACAAGGGTAGTCGAAAAAAGGTTCTTGTATAATATCTCACATTTAATTATCTATTATTATACTAAATGTGAGTACACTAATATTAGTTTCCCTAAGAATTTATATATACTTTAATAGCACAGCATACATGCTTATATATACCTTACTTCTGGGATTTGAGAAAAATAAATTAAATGTTCTAATTATAATAAACTGAACAAGTAATCCATGTCTCTCTTAGATATGCATATATTTCTGTGACCCCTAAATTCAACCACACTGTTTATGTTAGCATTTAGAGAAAAATAACTCTGTTTTCAGCATGGCCAACTGATTTAGATACATATGTCTGTGCAAACCACAAACATGTATATAAATTAGGTGTCAAAATAATAAATATTTTTACTTATAAGTATGATAAAAATATTTCTGCATAATAATAATAATAATAATAATAATAATAATAATAATAATAATAATAATATATGAACAAAAAAGACTTATTATTTTCAGTTATGCAAAAAGAATGTCTTAACAGATATGCCACAGAAATTAAATACGACTAAAACCTAAAATATTTATAATGGAAACTAGTGACAAGTTCCATTATAAGTTTTTAAGGTTTTAGTCGTATTTAATTACTTCCACGTTAATACTCTGATGAGTGTGGACGAAAGCCGGCTTAGCATATTCATTTTTTTTTAAATTTTCTCTCGTTTTTATACTTGTTTAATTTCATTCTACCCCCCCCCCCCAAATGTCCCAAACGTCCGTATTCCTCGCCGTTATTAAATTTTATACCACGAAAAATTTATTTAAATATTTTAGGACGCGGTACCCGTCTAGTTTTATTAAGAAATTGAACCAGTTGGTGAGATTGAGAGCAAAAATTCGTTCAACTCGTTCCAAAACTACTTTTCTAAATTTATGTTTAACGAATCGAGTTTGCCCTTCATATATAAGTTTTCGCATTACTAAGACGAAATTAGTTCGTAGCCACAAAATTGAGGGGATATTTTTACGGGATGAAATCTATAAGTTGTCCTCTTCCATTGGCGAAATTTTCAGACATTTTCGTTCGCTATGGAAATTTTGTAAAAACAACTTATCTTTCTTTTATTACATCCATTTCTCCCGGTATATTTCTTCACTTGACCAACGTGGCTTTACTTTGTCTAATGCCAACCACCATAAAAAACTTCGGTTTCTTATTCTGAAGATATTTGGTCGTTCTACGACTAACTTAAAAATATCCTTAATCTTTCAACATAGCAATTGACGGACACTGAGCAATTTGTATTGTCTCATGGTTTGGAATTCTGTATTCCACCCGTATCAATCAAACGTGAGGACATCTTTTCGGAATTTGAAGTTTTATTTTCACAAATTTCGAAATTGTCCTCGTCTTCAGTCGACCAGCCCTTATCGTTGAAGGCAAGACTTAATGATCTTGCTTACGCTTATGCAGGTACTCCCATTGACCGCTCTAATTTCAATTGGCAAAATGAACATTTTCTTGCCATTAAATCTCTGCGGTCAAATCAGTCACTCATCATTACGAAACCAGATAAGGGTTCGGGAGTAGTGATTCTAGATTATGCCGATTATGTGGCAAAAATCATGGTGATCTTGGATGACGTCGATAAATTTAAAAGACTCGGACCTGTTAATACGCATGACAAGACCCTTTACATTGAAACTAATTTTCAAAAAAGATTGCTTAAATTGGTTAAGAAAGGTGTTCTTCATGGGAAAATATACGATATAATCCGACCAATAGGGTCTATAAGACCACGTCTTTACGGCCTACCAAAAACGCATAAGGAAAATATACTCGTAAGACCGATTCTCTCTATGGTCGGGTCGGTTCAGCATTAGTTAGCTAAATGGTTGGCTGAATTGCTTCAACCTGTGCTTGAAGTATATTCGGCCAACTGTATTAAAGATTCATTCACTTTTGCTAAATATATACGTAATTGCCCTTTTTCTGCTGAGAATATGTTCATGTGTTCTTTCGACATCAGCAGTTTATTTACATGCGTTCCCTTACAAGAAACCATCGATATTTGTGCTGATGTTTTATATCGCGGTTTCTCAGTTAGTCCTATTATCTCTGAGGAGGTCTTCGTAGAACTGATGCGGTTTGCTACCATGTCTGTCGAATTCAGTTTTGATGATGTCATGTATCAGCAAATCGACGGCATTTCTATGAGGTCACCCCTTGGTCCTGCGTTGGCCAATATCTTCGTAGGTTTTCACGAGCATAATCTTTTGGCCCGTATAAATAAACCACTTACTTATTTTCGATACGTAGATGATAGATTTTGCGTGTTTAACAATGAGTCAGATTCCATATTATTCCTTAATGCACTCAATCAATTACACCCAGCCTTAAAGTTCACTTGTGAGAAGGAACACAACTCCACTCTTCCTTTTCTGGATGTATTAGTGCATAAATCTGATTCATTGTTTCTAACATCTGTTTACCGCAAACCTACATTTACTGGTTTATATTGTCACTGGGACTCTTTTTGTCCCATACAAAGAAAAATAAATCTGATTAAATGTTTGGTTCATCGTGCCTTAAAGATTTGCTCTGAATCCCTGATTGATTCGGAGATTGAATTTATCAAAGAGGAGCTCGTTGAAAATGGGTACCCTCTCGATATTGTTAATTCTAATATCGTTACTAAGATCGCTCACTTTAACAAGCCTACACTTTTTGGTCCTCCAAAATGCCCGGCGTACCTCAGATTACCTTGGTTGGGTAATATTAGCATACAATTTGCTAATCAAATTTCTGTAGCTGTGCGTCGGTGTTACCAGGCATCTAATCCTAGAATTGTTTTTTCTGCTCGACCTTTGCTTAAATCTATTCATAAGGATGTTCTCTCACCCAAACATATCAGTAATATTATTTATCAATTTAAATGTCGGTGCGATGCCGTATACGTGGGAAGACAGTGCAAAGGTTTGAATCCAGAATCAAACAACACATCCCCCCTGCCATACGTCAGGGCCGACTAAATAATTTAAATAATTTAGTCAATACATCCGGGTCTGCTATTGCTGACCATCTTATAAATAGCGCTGAATGTGCGTCGACGTACACAAGTGACTGGTTTTCTGTCATAAGTAGATCACATTCTCTATTCCACCTAAAGTCCTGGAAGCCATATATATCAAGTCAATCAAACCCTCCCTTTGTAAACAAAAGGAGTGGATTTTAGGACTTAATGTGATCAACTTGTGACCCTCCTCCCCATATATTATTTTTCATAATTTGTTTTCCTCCCAAACTTGTCACTAGTTTCCATTATAATTTTTTTAGGTTTTAGTCGTATTTAATTACATCCACGTTAATACTCTGGTAAGTGTAGCCGAAAGCCGGCTTAGTACATTACTTAATTTTTTTTTAAATCGTTTCCTCTCGTTTTTATACTTGTTTAATTTCATTCTACCCTCCTAAACGTCCGTATTCCTCGCCTTTATATATATATATATATATATATATATATATATATATATATATATATATATATATATATATATATATATATATATATATATGCGTGTGTGAGTGTCTATTGATGTTGAGCTAGGCCATGAAAATCACAGTCACTCTGACAGATTATATAAAGTTATGCCGCATGCACACCTACATATAGCAACAGCGCGCACACACACACATATGTGTACATAATATCATGCCAATCTTCTCTTAAGACATGATTTGTCTTGTTTTACGATATATCAGCCCTTTTGTGTTACTTAATACCGAAGAAAGATACATATTGGAAACAATATATATTGTATACAGTTGATTAAACACAAGTATGGTTGCAATGGATTCGACTTAACTCAGCATATACGTTTCCAAGTGCTGCTTTGACCTTTGGCAAACAACCCCCCCCTCAATTTTTAAAATCTGATGCATAAATATCAATTTCTCTATGCATCATTTATAATTAAAACATTAATGAGCAGATATGATTGGTTTTTGTCAATTGAAATTAAAAACATCTCATTAAAAATTGAATGAGATTCAATTATTTCAGCATTAAAAAAAAATATTTATTAAAAATTCTGACATCTGACACATTCATTTTAATAGAGAGAATCTCACACAGAGTTGAACGCAGGCTTTATCTCTTGTGTGTGGAGTGCGCATGCTCCTCCGCATGCGCGCTGCGATCGCATTTGTTTCTCCATCGAGCACTATAAACAAGACTTAATAAAGACACCCACGGTTCTTTATAGCACAATAAAGGTTCCAGCTGTTCTTGTTAAATTCTTTCTTCAATTTTTACCGTAGAATAAACCGTTCTTTAGAAAAGCGCCAGGAAAGAAGATAATGTAGGTCATCTTCCTTTAAGATATAATCTTTTTTTATTCAGAGTAATTAAGCATTTTTTTACGATGCGCCGAGGCATCGGTAAAATGTTTGTCTGCTGGTTGTTCTGTCAGATTGTCTGTCACACTTACGTTCGAAATAGCATTTCCGTTTATATATGTCACGCGTAAATCTGAAATAGCATTTTCGTTAGTATATCCGGCTTAAGTTTTAAATTTCATGTTTATAATAGTCTACACATCTCTATCTGTCTGCTGATCGATTGGTCTGCCACGCTGTCACACGTTAGAAATAGTATATCAGTCAGTATGTCATATGTACATCTAAAATAGCATTTTCATCAGTATATCCGGCTTAAATTTGAAATGACATTTTCATGATAGCATTATTTGTCTCTTGAGGACGTTGACGTTTGAATAGAATTGACGTAATAAAACGCGAAGATTGAATGAACATCCGTTCTTGTTGTTCTCGTAACCTCACTTATTGGCTCTATTTCTGTAGGACAAGAGCACTTTGCGGGCACTGTCTTAGAAATAGCTTATGTAATACTTTTACTTGACGAAATTTAATTATGGCATCTTCGAAAGACGCAATACGAAAATAACAAACATATAAAATAATTTTGGGTGGATTTTAAAAGTTGGACCTAAATAGCATTTAAGCTGGCAAATCAAACTTTTATTTAAGCAAACTTTAATTTGTTATTGTTGTACCATGTTATTTTGCATAGACCAACGTATTAAGCAATAATTTATTAAAAAAAAAAATTTTTTTTATCCGATCCTCCTGTTTTCTAATATGTAGAAATTTTTTAATCGTCATCTTAATACGCAAAATAAGCTATGGGGAATGACTCTTATTTTTTAATAAAAGTTATCATTTCTTACTTGCTGAAAAATCTTACTAATGTCTTACTTTATTTTTATCTATTTTTATTAAATTCAAATACTTACAAAAGAAATTTGAACGTAATGGATCCTAGGCAACGCCGGATAGGAAGGGCTAATGTATATATATATATATATATATATATATATATATATATATATATATATATATATATATATATATATAGTATGAAAATATATGTATGGCAAGTAAGCTACACAGGGGCGTCCCTGTTTCATAAACGCCACTCTGTAGCTTATTTGCCGTATGGAATATGGACGCCTCTGTGTAGCTTACTTGCTATATATATATATATATATATATATATATATATATATATATATATATATATATGTGTGTGTGTGTGTGTGTATGTGTGTGTATATATTTATAATACTACTACTAGTACTACACTGTTAAGGTGAATACTGAAATGTATCACAATATCACTTTATAATATTATATGCGTATATACATGAAATATATATATATATATATATATATATATATATATATACATATATATATATACTTGGCTGATTATAGATATGTTTCAAACCTTTGCGTCTGTTAATTGATCCACTGATTGTCTGTCAGTATGCACGGACATGTTATCTCCCCCCCCCACGTAATGTCTACCATAATGTTAATCATAATTACATGATGTAATTTCATCTCTGTGTGTTGGCTTAAATGATGGGCCAGACCATCTTGGCAGTAATAGGCTAATCCCACGCAAAGATGATATACAAGCCGAGAGATAAAAATGGCCGACCGTCCCTCTCTGTTGGATCAATAACGATGCCCGTTCTTTTTTGGCCTTGGAGATGAATCATTAAGCAGGCTGGTAAATATATGCGCATTCCGAGTGCGAATTAGTTAATACTTCCTGCGGATACCATACATATCCCTTTTGTCGCTATATATATATATATATATATATATATATATATATAAAGAAACATACTGGATAGGGTATAACTGACTGACCACCTTCTGCCCCTAAAAAAACATTGAAAGTTATATAGCAGCTAATGAATAATGTCTTATATAGTCCTATAATACGTACCATGATGCATATTTGCTCAGAACTCTCTTCTTGAGGGGTTGAATATATTCTTCTTTTTTTTTTAATATAGTAGTAGTAGTGGAAGAAGAAGAAGAAGAAGAAGTAGAAGAAGAAGAAGAAGAAGCTGAAATATAAGCACGAGAAAAGAAAAGAGGAAGACGATGATGATAAAGTAGAAGGAACACGATGACGACGAGGATTTAGCTTTAAACTACACTTAATGTACAACATTAAATAGATATTCGATCGCTTAACCCATAGTTTTGTTTAAATATCTTTATAAACAGACAACGTGTCGTAATACCCTTATTTCTGGGATCTTGTATGTGGCTTAGTTAACATTCGTTAAGCTAACAAATCAACTGTTTACTTTTCATATTGGGGATCTAGCTGACCTTTAAGTCACCCCGTCAATTATTCATAATAGACAACTGTACCGGAAGAACTAACACTCTTCACTTAACTTCAACAGTATATTTCTGCAAAGCAATATCCAACATTTTTATAGCACTCACTAATGGAGGTATTTGATGTTAGCTATTGAAAGACTTTGTGCCGGATTCAGCGGGTTCAAATGTATTTTTTGAACCATACATGAATCTGCTGGGATTTAAGTAAATATGAATTTACTGTACTGAGTTCACGAAACTTTTGCGAAACGTATCAATATTTTCCTTGTAGATGATGGAAATCATATTGAAGATGTTACTTGAATAAAAACGTCTATTTCTACTTATGGGCCTTGATTTTACGGACATCATGTATTTTTATTAGTTAATTGTATTTTTTAGGTTTTTTTTTTTATCAGAGATTGAACTCACACACCGAGCATAAATTCAATATATCAAGAGTTTGAATGCAAAACGCGATGAATCCAATTTGTTTTAAT
>OY744524.1:153852533-153932533 GCA_963556195.1 Sepiola atlantica
GGCAATGCAAATTCCGGGTAAGATGTAAGCTGGAAGGAACAAAAATAATAAATTGAATACGACATGTGACTTACTATTTATTTTTTCTTAAAATCTTACATAACAGCAAGTGTGGTGTTAGCTGTTTGCCTGATGTCTGGATAATTATAAAAATCATTTATTTAATATTTCGGGAAAAAAGACTTCCCTTTGTCAAACATAATAAACACCAGAGGAAAACTCTGCACGGACTGAATTTTCCTCTGGTGTTTATTATGTTTGACAAAGGGAAGTTTCTTTTCCCGAAATATTAAATAAATGATTTTTTATAATCATCCGGACATCACACAAACAGCTAACACCACACTTGCTGTTATGTAAGATTTTAAGAAAAAATAAATAGTAAGTCACATTTCGTATTCGATTTATTATTTTTGTTCTTCTAGTTTACATCTTACCCAGAATTTGCATTACCCACAGCCTTTAAAAACATATATATATATATATATATATATATATATATATATATATATATATATATATGTGTGTGTGTAGCATCATGTAAACTTTAGTTTTTGATTAAAAAACACCCGATATTTTTCTTTCAAACACATATTTATTTCCCATTTCATGATGCACAAAAGAATACCGATGCTCATTGGCCGAATCGATCATCCCTTCTCCTTAACGTGGTTAAATCTAGATAAAGGGAATGCAAAGTAAGCTTGTCAAAGTCTGCCAAACCATTTACTACCTTCATTCCCTATACTTCTTTCCCCCGATTTATTTATTTATTGACAAGAGTACCGTTTTCTTTCCTACGATGCGATCGATCTTTAAAATGTAGCTAATAATTAACACATTGCTAATATGCATACCTGTATGTATAAATGAACAAACACATAAACTTAAAGATCGCATACCCATAGATGAAAATATTTACATATGTACACATGCATATACATATGTACGCACACACATATACTCATACTGAACTCTAAAATGCTTTATTTTTTATATTGGTTTGACATCAGAGATACTGATTTCGTATTTAGTGGGTTTTCTGATGCGACATCATACGAATACCTACTCACACTTGCCAACAGGCTCGTGGCAGATGTGAAACAAGTTGCAGTAAGACCCATTTCCGTTGAATATTTTATTAAGTAGGCATTTTGTGTAAAGTGTGCCATAGTTGAAACAAAAATAATTTAAGATTTAACATATTCCATGAAAAATGCCAGTATACTGAAATCATATGCCCTTAATAGGGTTAAGATGAAACAATGTACAAAAGCAAGGACATTTCTAAATTTTTACACTTTTATTGTCATTAAGGGTATGCCTACATATCAACCAAACCATTTCATTATCACATCACTACAGTATAAATCTCTATGCATGAGTGGATGAAGTGTGTGAGGTGCGCTGTAGAAAAATTCATACCAGTAAAATACATAGCCCTGTTGTGCTCGCATACCTTTAATGACAATAAAAGTGTACAAATTTGAGAATTTCCTTGCTTTTGTACATTTAGTGTATATGAATTTTCATCTTAATCCTATTAAGGGCATATGATTTCAGTATACTGGCATTTTTCAGGGAATGTCACTACTTTTGTAAAGGCTATGCCTCAATACAATGCCTTCTCCTAACTGATATAGTTGGTAGTTTGACTAATCAAGGTATATGGTAAACTGCAATTAAAATGCCATCAACTAGACACTAGAACCTCTATATTGGTCAAAATCAAGCTGAATCCATCAAATGGTCGATAAGACAGAATAAAGTGTATGAATACTGATCATTTTAAAGTTTTTTTTTAATTTTCTAGAAAACTAAGGTATATGGTACACTGAAATTAAAATGCCATCAACTAGACTCTACCACCTCTATTTCTGCCAAAACTCAGTTTAATCCATGAAAGAGTTGATGAGATACAGGGTGGCACATACGTACGTACGTACACACACAGATAACATCTTTTCATGATTGAACTTTCTGGATCTCTGGGTTGCCTTGACTAATGATGCTGAAATTCTACACACTAATAGAACCTATAAAATAAAAATTTTGTGCAAAGTTTTAACTAATTTGGTTTATTGGTTTTTTAGTTATGATTGATCAAAGAAATTAGATTTTCAGCATAGGCACCCTTGATTAAGATATTTAAAAGCCAGAAGGCATAAGCAATAGTTGCATTTTACTTCTCTTTGTTCAACTTGTAGTTTTCTGAAGTTTTACCTTTTTCATCCTTGTATCTATTATAAGTGAAGTACAACGGACTTTATTTATATTCTATTATATCCTATTCATTTATAACTATCAATTGCTATTATCTACTAATTATTTATTTATTTTTTCAATTTAATTTTTTCTTTGGTTGTTAACTATGTTAATCTAATGAATACTAACTGTAGCTAATAAGAAATTTAGAGTAATACCAATTGCTTATTTAGTGGAATTATTATTTTTATGTTAATTTGCATAACATGTTTACATGATCTAATGGTGTTTTAAATGTTTTATTCATAGGATTTTATAATATCATCTCTTGGTGTCTCCTATATTCATTCAAGGTAATGTGTTTTAATGCCTACAACTAATTCTTACTTCATCTCTTTGGTTTACTAATTTATCTCTCTCTGGGAACCTTACGATCGCAAAGTGTTCATTAAGACAGAGAAAAGGCGTAGAATTGAGTAATGTAGGTTTGAAGATTTCTTTAAAATGCTTCTGTCAAGGATGGGTATCCTATTGTTCATCTTTAAATACCATATGTATAGAGATAATGAAGTGCCAGCCTTCTTTCCTGGGTTAAGAAAGCTTTATGGTTATTGTACCCAGTCTAAATAGTTGTCCTGTTTACAGTATCTAATAGTATGTTTGAAAGGTTTAATTATAGGATGTTATACAGTGAAAATCAAGGAGACAGAAACATGTAGCAACTACCTGGAATTTACCAGATAACTGAAATAGAATATCGAACATGAAGAAAGTTAGCATAATACTAATTATTGTGGGAGCAAAAAGAACAAACCCCTCAGAAAACCGAAAAATGGCTAGGAGAAATTAGAATCAAAGGGATTATTGGGGCCATACAAGAGACGGCAATGGTGAAAACAGTCAAAATCTTAAGTAACATCGTCGAATGCGGAAATTAATCCACATAAACTACGAACGCTAACAAGACACACAGAAGTTTGAATATAAATAAAGCAAATACATAGAAAGAACACAAGACCGCGAGAAATAGCCAGAAAGAGCCAGAAATAGCAAGCATATATACGCTTCTCTATAATACACTTATCTATATGCTAATAGAAATAGCCATAAAAAGCTAGAAATAGCCAGAAATCACATAAATAACCCCGAAAACAAAACAAACAACAAAAAGATACACACACGCCTCGACTAGTGCCACACAAAATAGTAATGAGGAGTCAAGAAGGTCGAAATACATAGGAGAAAGAGCACTAACCAAACCTCTACTGGACCGGTGGGCAGAGTAGTGGAGCCTTGGCTTATTGCTCCTAAAACCCAGAGAAAACCGATGGTCGTTGCAAATGAAAAATAAGAGATAAATGGCTGTTGAGATAACGTAAAATTATTTGCAACGATTTCAAAAGAGACAGAGAGTGCTCGAAATTTTGGGAGACTTGTTGCCACTTGAACTTGAAATAAAACAACTGGTGTTTATCAGTGAGCAACTACTGATATAAATTGTGTGAATACTCCTACTGAATAGATAATAATGAGAAATCAAAGCCGCAAGCTTTTTTCCTTCTCTCTTTTATTTATTTTCATATTTTTTAGTTTTAGTGCGATTCAGCTCTCTCTCTCTCTCTCTCATTCTCTCTCTTTCTTTCTATCACGTTCTCTATTTTTCTGTCTACGATCCCTCTCTCTCCCTCCCTCTCACTATTTATTGGCTCTCTTCTGCTCAACAAATAGACGCACTTTGCGATGTTCCACCGACAATATATATATATCAATAATATATCAAAGCAAATTGCCGAACCAAATGATTGTCCTGGCACCATTCTATCATGGAAACTTTAGGCGCGTTTCCAAAGTCCAAATCAGTTATTCCAAAGAGATTTCCAAAATGGCCCGAAAGTTTATCCCCTCACTTCAACCTTTTATGTACGTGTAAGTACGTATATTTAGCTTACTTTATACATTATGCAAGATAACATAAATACATAATCAGATCAAGGTTGAAAAGAATTTTTACACACACGTTTTCAGACACACTTGGAGTCGCATAACTGACACCATTCACTATGACTATGCAATCCCTACAGCTACATATCTAGAAAACTGAGCTGTTAAACCTGACATCGTAATATTGGACAAAAGGAAGAGAGTAGCAACCCTAGTTGAAGTCATTGTCCCTAATGATGCAGGATTGAACAGAGCAGAAAGGGAAAAGATTACGAAAGATGTACGACATGAAAAGAAACTGGAATCTTAGGAAAATCTCCATCATACCAGTAATTATAGGAGCAACAGGACTAATGAAGAAGAATTTCAAGAGCTATCTGGCGAGTATACCCGGTGAACCGAGTGCAAGAGAAATACAAACAACTGCACTTAAAGGGACGGTTAGAATCTTAAAACGATCTCTAGGCTGGAGTGTCTGAAATAGCCGGTGAATGTCTGCCATCCGGTAAGATGCCCCATCTTCAGCAAAAACAGGAGGAAAAGTAATATACTCCGCTGTATTAGTCCCAAGAACGGGGCCCCTTGATTTCTGAGAACTCATTGAAGTAAAATGAAAAAGTAGATGAAGAATTTTGCATGACTCAAAGGAGACCATCACTCCTAGTAAACATATGACGCGTTATTAGATAATTTGTTTTTGCAAAAGTCAAGGGCAATAACTCATCATGTGATTATTTCCCTTTAATGTTTAATGTACTGTACCTTAAAAAAGAAAACAATTGTTTTTGTTTTTGAAAACAGATACATGTATATGCAGTCAAATAAAAAATAAAATAAAAACGTATGAAAGAAAGACATTTAAAAAATAAAGGCGGTTTAAGGTATTAAATCGCATATACCGTACATGTAAATATTCAAGATGGTTTCAGTGATCCCATAAAACCTCCTAGCCCCTTAAAGTACGCTAAAAATACGTGTAAATAGAAGTTAGAATGAAAGAGGTGGACAATTTAACAAGATCGAAATCTCGAAATCTCGAAATCTCGAATAGCAGAATCTAAATTAGTGTTAATTAATGCCTTTTTTAAATCTCATCAATTTCTTCATTATTTATATCTGACATCGGATTCTTCTTTATGTAAACATTTGATAGATTCTTTTTATTGCTTCACATCAGTACAAGGCTGGAAGGTCAACAAAACCAGGGAACACTCTGGTCTAGTGTAAAACAAGCCATGAACGGACCCGTCGACATTCTCCGGTTGTGGTGTCTCAGGATATCGGCAATAAACAAACCCACACAACCCTAAGGCGTATTATATGGATTATTCGGACAAATGTTAATATCTTGGATGCTATTTTCAAAATGTCTCAGCCGATGTTATCTCCGACCTTTTTCAGGTGCAATTTATCGAACTCAAGAATATTTACGTCGAACTCGGGAATCTGTACGAGAATTTCGAACGGAACCTTTTATTTAATCATCGGAGATAACTTGTTGTCGCTCCATCAGCCATGACCGAGTAGCAGTCTAAATTAATTAGTAATTGTATTATTAGTATCGCCCGCGCTGAGGATTGAACCTTCCACATCAAGAAAAGCGTCACTTAGAACTGATTACTCCTTAGCACATATCCGTTACGTAATAGTTCCTTGCGGACCCGATGTATATGAAGAAGGTCAGAGGTTATATCAGCCGAAACGTTATGAGAATAATATCCAAGGTGAGATAAGTAGTCCGAATAATCCAAATAATACAAATTATCTTTCCTTATCTAAAAAAAATCCGTACATTAACCTCTGAGAAAATAATGCCTGGGAGGATGCACTTTCTAGGACCGAGCCGAACCTGCCTCATTTCGACAAAAACGCATTTGATGGAGCAAGTCAGACCCTAGGTTTCCAGAATGATGTATAACGAACCTCAGCTTGTATTAGAAATGGTATGACTAGTTGAACAGTTGGTACATAGTGTTAATTCGACCTGTCGTTCAATTACTGGGCTGTTCTGCTTAGACATAAAGGCGAACTGTGAATAAATATTTTATGTTTAGTAAACGGCTTCGATTTCTGCATTATCCGTCGTTTGTCTAGGCCTTTCTTATGTTCCTCCTATCAGACGGTATTGATTAAAAAATTTCGACCTTCTAAAACTTAAAATTCTATTGAATAGATTATAGGAGGTATGAATCTCTTATTTCAATAGATACCAATCTCTTTTTTCTTTTCTGCTTTTTCTTCTTTTCTGCTTCTCACCTTTTTCTTCTGCCTTTTCTACTTTTTCAATCTTTCTTCTTTTTATTTTACTACCTCTTGATCCTGATTGTACTTCTGTGTTTGCTTTTATATCTTCTTCTTCTTCTTCTTCTTCTTCTTCTTCTTCTTCTTCTTCTTCTATTAATATTATTATTATTCCCTTTTCTCTTTCTGTTCCTTATTTTTTCTTACTTTTCTAATATTTCTTATTCATCATTATCAAAGACTTCTTACTATTATACCCACTCGCACCGGGAGATTTTGAAACAAATCTAACAACTCGTTCCTATATATATATATATATATATATATATATATATATATATATATATATATATATATATATATATATATATATATATATATATGAAAAAGTGGGGAAATGCTCTCATTAGCTGATGCCTCCTGACGTCTCGTTAAAAAAGAAAGATAGAAGATTGTCAGGAAATGACTTTTTATAATGTCGGTAGACATAGCTATTGGATTTGAATGCGGCGATTTAGCTCGCCCGGGGTCAAGTCGGTTTTTCTGCCGTAGCCGATATGATGCGAAACCAGAAATCGCCAATGAGGGCAGTGCATCATTAAAGATCTCCCTTCAGGCATCTGAAGAATGTATTTCATATATATTCAAATGTAAAATCCTTAATAAATAAATATTACGCCCTTATACAATAATTGAGCAGTCTATTGAATTTTGTCTAACTGAACAGAATTAACAATGTTCATTTCAGTAGGCGAACACTTTGACAACAGCTGCCTTTAAATAGGTTTAATCTCTCAGTGATTTAACAGGTGGTTGATAACGGCTGTGTAGGCTAAGACATCGGAATTTGAGTTTGAAACATGCCATATGTTCCGGAGTTCTGTATGAATAAACTTTTCTACACTGACGATTCACGAAAAGATAAAACGTATACGTATGTAGATAGAAACAAATATTTATTATCATTTGTTGTCCCTCAAATCTAGGCTGGACTCTGTAGTGAGTAGTATTAATACAACCGTTATCATAGCTTCAATGCATGTTCCTTTAAGTAGTCGAACATTTTGACGACGGCTGCCTTCAAATAAGTTTAATCTTTCGGTGATTTACCGGGTTGTGTAATACGGCCGTGTGAGCTAGACGTCTGAATTTGAGTTTGAACATGAATCATGTTCCGTGGTTCGAGTCCGGCGACCGGTATAAATACTCTTCTCTACACTGACGATTCCCAAAAGTTTAACACGTATACGTATGTAGATAAACACACACACACACCCCACACACACACACATATATATATATATATATATATATATATATACATATATATATTAGCCTGAAGATTCCTCCCGGGGATGAAACGCGAGAGCCTCTGTGTAGTTTAATTGCTATAAATACAATTTCATGGTTTACTACCTAGCTCTACGTACGTATCAAGCACTGTTGAAGTAATACATAAAAAAATTATATCCCCTTATAAAATTTTATGTGGATACATGAAATAGTTATATATATATATATATATATATATATTCATATGAGAAAGGAAGAATGAAGAGTAATCCGACGTAATATAACCTCCTTAATGAATGAATATTACGGTCTTATACAATAATTGAGCACTCTATGTATTTCGTTCAATTGGGCAGAATTAACTCTATATATATATATATATATATATATATATATATATATATGTATATATATATATATATACATATATATATGTGTGTGTGTGTGTACTATTATATATACGATTGTGTCTAATATGTGTGCATGTGTGCGTCTTTGTATGAGTCATAAATGAAAAGCATTTAATAAAAATATATCAATTCGACACAAAAGATATTTTCATTTATTGTAAATATTTCATAACAAATATTGAATTGGCAGAAAGAGAAAAATAACATCGTCCATTTATCTGTTTCCGGTGTTGAAATGAATCGATGTTGCTCGGAGACGGACGAATGCAGCAGACAAACTAAAACAGATTTATAAATAAAACATAAATCAAAAGAATGGTAGATGTAGCTCAGTGGTAAGAAAAAAGGGTACCCTGCGAAGGCGACTCCCTATTTACTTGCCTTTCGACGACGGCACCGTTGGGCACAAGATGAGGTTTTACTGAAGAATAAATCTAGCTCTGCCCTCCAAAAGGCACTCTACATTGTATACCCCCCATAATTAAGAGCGTCCCAGTGTCAATAACATGCGTTCTCTCTGACAGGTGGAGGTATTGCTTGGGAGGATAACATCTTAAGACTAAACAAATACATAATTTTACATTATCCGAAAGGGCAGAATAAAAACTGAACAACCCTGTAGTGATTTATTCATTAAAGCTATTCTTTAAAATTACGGCAGGCCGTTATAACGTATAATATAGTACATTTCTCCAAATCTCCAAATCTCCAAAACACTAGTCATACTAAACCAATATATATATATATATATATATATATATATATATATATATATATATATATATATGCAACCGCTACTCCTGCACTGATGAGGGTAGACACCCCGAAAAGATATCGTCTGTAAGTACAAAACACTTTAATAGTAATAAATATTTATGATATATATATATATATATATATATTCGCATACACACCAGCACCCCCCCCCACACACACACACACACATCTTCATTCACCACGCCGAACTTTCTAACTTACTCTTCCCTCATATTCTTAACATAGCAAGCCGGTCAAACATTCCCACTTTTCAAAATATTTCAAATATTTCACACCTAATCACAACAAATCTCCCCTCTCCCTCTCACCCATTTCACCCTTTCAACCACTTCTCTCGAACCCTTACCTACCCATACCTCCCACTCTTAAACCACCTCATTTTAAAAAATCTTCTCGTGACGTTACCCACCCACCAAAATCACAGGGCATCCCCCTTCTCTTTTCCCCCACCTTCAACTTCTCTGCATACACCCCCACACACATCTTCATTCACCACGAACCCAAACCTTCCAACCTACTCATCCCTCACATTCTTGAAGCAGCCACTTGGTCAAACATTCCCCCTCCTCTTTCCCCACCTCTCTACTTCTTCACTCACTGACATCCACATTATTCCCGCTCACCCCTACCCCTACACTTTTTCACTTACAACCATCCACATTATCCCTGCTCACCCCACCTTTCCTCTTTTTTCACTCAGAACCATCAACATTCATTTCATTCCACACGACTGACATCTCCAAGCCCGGACGTTGGTCCTACTGCTTCCAGTAGTGGCTATTACGTCTTCCCATCAACCCATCATGTAAACCCAATATGTTCACGTACTTGCATGACATTTTTCTTAATATTATCATCCTGAAGAAGTTTACAAATAAAGAGGAAACGTTGATGAACACATAAAAAACATCCTTTTCGGTTTTTCCTTTTTTATTTCCCTATATATATATATATATATATATATATATATATATATATATATATATATATGAGAAAGGAAGGATGAGAGTAATGGAAAATGAAAAATGAAAAACCAAGAGATATTTTTTATATATTCATGAACGTTTCGTCTTTATTGTAAGACTTCCTCAGGATGATAATTTTAAGAAAAATGTCATGCAAGTACATCGAAATATTGGGTTGACATGATGGGGTGATGAGAAAAATTAGTAGCCGTGGCTACTAAGAGCACTGGACTAAGGTCTGGGCTGAGAGAAGTCAGTCACTCTCTTCCACTGACGGTCGACGGTCGGAGTTCGCGCCCACCGACCGTCGTGAATTAACTACCTACACTGAAGATTGCGTAAGCATGAAACATCGATGTCTGTAGGTAATACATAATTAATATTTATTTAAAAATATATGTATATATATATATATATATATATATATATATATATATACATATATATATAAATATAAATAGATAGCCAAAGGATTGCGGCCGAAAATTTAGTTCTCCTTTTAAGGAAAACATTTAATTTTTTTATACATAAGGGACAATTGAATTCCTACAGGTCAAAATATAGAAAATAAATAAAAGATATATTAAAATTTATACCTTTCACATTGAGTTTTTATACATACAAATATATATATATATATATATATATATATATATATATATATACTCATTGTTATACAATCACGGAAATCGAAGGTATCTGAATTTTTACAAAGTAACCCATCCATTTTGCATGAAACAAACTAAAACAAAATATAGCTCACATTTGTTCACATTACGTCTAGCAGCTACGTTCCAAAATTGATAATGATCTATTAATTTGTTTCGGAGTGAGTGAATGTGAAATGAAAGTGACGTGGTATAATGGTTATAGGGAGAAAAAGTAAGTTGGTGTAATCCTTATAGGGACGAAAAGTGATGTGGTGTAATCTTTATAGGGACAAAAAGTAATTTGATGTAATCCTTATAGGGACGAAAAGTGATGTAGTGTAATCTTTATAAGGAGGAAAAGTAATGTGGTGCAATCCTCATAATGACGATGCGCTCGGTAAGAGTTCTATCGCGACTATTGAATAATTTCACTAATACTCTTGTGAAATGTAAACATTCAAATAGACTCTCTCCAGCTATGAGTTAATAGTGAGTAAATTAGACACTTGTTTACACAACTAGTTTAGGAGATGAAAAACTCCGAAATAGCACTAGTCTTAATGTGCTTATCCTGGTAGTGTTTTAAGTTCTCCTGGACATTTTTATTTCCACTGGAATACATTAATGCTGATTTATGAGAAATACAGTAGTGATTGCGCAACCCTTAATTCACTATCGACTTTAAGGGGTATTACTTCTTTCTCGAAGATGAGAGAAGGACTTTATTTATTTGCCTTTCTAACATTTAGTAAATCACCGCAATCGATCTTATACTATTTGAAATTGTCATGGCCGATTCCACAGACGACTGCCACGGTAGATCGCTGCACGTTTAGATTTGAACAAGTTATGACTGTATGTGTGCCTTCTGCACGTTTGGTAATCGGATATTTAGAAAGGTTCGCCCAATCGAATTATGGACGAGAACCAGCCGAGATCCATTTTGATTCGAACTTAACCGCTCGTTAAGCTAACAGATTTCCGCAGTAACCGTTTGGCCTGATTGAGAAAGATGGGCGAATCAAATTGGAGATCAATCGAAAATGGATACATTACTGAGTAATGAAGAATAAAATGATGGCTATGTCGATTAGATGATAAATATTAGAAGGCATGCACTAAAAGGTTAAAGTTGGCGCTTATATATATATATATATATACAAATATATATATATATATATATATATATATATATATATATATATAGAGAGAGAGAGAGAGAGAGACACACACATACACATATATATATATATATATATATATATATATATATATATATATATATATATATATATATATATATATATATATATATATATATATATATATATGAGAGAGGGAGAGAGAGGGAGAGAGAGGAGGGTTGTATGTATAGAAGCATGGTTACATAGAAAAAAAAAACAATAAAACATAAGGATATATATGGAAGGTATATATATATATATATATATATATATATATATATATATATATATATATATATATATATATATATGTGTGTGTGTGTGTGTGTGTGTATCACTTAGGAAGTGAACAAATGAGAAGAAATATGAGTAAAAACGTAATACACCTTACGATCACCAATAAAAACAATTACATGAAAAATACATTAAATATTTAAGTGATAAAAACCGTACATATTTTTAGGCAAGGTGTCATAGTTCAGGGGTAAAACGCTAGACTATTCATATGAAGATCGAAGCTTCGACCATTGTCTAATTTAGCCATGCTGATGACGGCTGTGAGACAGAAACACGTGTCCATAGATAACTTTTATGTGCGTATAACATTAATAAAAATATATATATTAACGAAAAATACGTCTTATAAAGTGAAGGGCGACGAATAATGCAATCATCTTAATTAATATATATCACTTAGGAAGTGAAAAAAGAGATGGAATAGTAGTATTAAACCACGCAACAGACGCTACAATCGCCAATAAAAACTATTACATAAAAAATGTATATATATATATATATATATATATATATAAGATCATGTAAACCTTAGTTATTTAGAGAAACACTCCATATTTTCATCAAAAGCACTTTATTTAAAGACAATTGTTTCTGCCCATTTCAAGAACATATATTTTCATGATCTACAAACGCTTACTGATATTCAAGAAGAGGCTATGTCCGTGTTAAACATTCAAGAGTGATTAATTAATTATATAATGATTTGAAATGTCGATTTTATCGATTGAATAGGAAAACTAAAAATGTAAGAGAGAAAAAGATATGCTGAACAGAACATGAAATCAGAGTTAAATAATGTTTGCGGTTCGAAATTTTGAAGTAAAAGAAAATATGTATGGCTGAATAGTGGATACATTTTAAGTTTTCAGCCTGACGGTAGGAATGTTTATACATTTATAAAGTCTCTTCATGAGTATCAGTGATATTTTTATATATAATAAAAATATGTTATTGAAATGGGCAGAAACAATTGTTAGTAAATAACGTGTGCTTTAATGGAATTATGGAATGACTAGGGTTTGCATGATGTTATATTTATATATATATATATATATATATATATATATATTTTGATTAATTAATTTATTAATTAATTGTTTGTATACCGATTTTTTAAATTAATTTGAATTTTATTCATTTTATATACAGCACTGACGATAGCCATACCTCGTAATAAGGCCACTGGAATTTTTATGGGTATTTTATGAATATTTTTTAATTCCTGGTATCAGCCGAAAAAATTGTATGCCGAAAATAATAAAAAACAATTTTCTGAAAAGATGTGGATTGGCCCTTTCTTACATTTTGTTGTGGTTTAAAACTATATATATATATATATATATATATATATATATATATATATATATATATATATATATATATATATATATATATATATATATATATATATATATATATATATGAACATCTTGTGTATATATATAATTACATTAATTATGTTCAAATATGTTGATAACATTGACTTAACACCAATATTTTTTAAAGTTCTCAATACAAAGTAGAGCTTTATAAATATATAAAAAATATAAACACTAGAACAGCCTATGCGGATGAGCCGACATTTCGATGTTGGTAATTTTTTATGGAACTGTAAAATCCAGAGTTGATTTTTATAGCCCCATACGCATTTACTTACATTGAAACGCTGATCTATGTGCGTTGGCGGTTTTAATATATATATATATATATATATATATATATATATATATATATATATATATATATATATATATATATATAACCCAATATGTGTGTGTGCCCGATAGAAAGCCAGGTTAGAGAATGTAGATAACATCTAAAATTGTATTCTCATGTAAAATTAACCTAATGGAAGTGTTTCCCAATATCTAAGTGTACCCCTATTTCGTTAAGTGGCGACTGTAATTTTAATATATTCCTTCCGCCAATGACTCGGCTTTGTTTTCATTCAACGTTTCTTCAACTTCTCTTTAAACTAGGGAAGGGGACAAGAAACTCGGAAAGGATGGTTTTAGTAGTGCTCTGAGGCTTCTTTATTTCATTTGCCTGGCTTCAGTAACGCTCTCAGATTACAGTATTTCATTTGGTAAGTAGTGTATAGTAATCCAAAAGTGCTCAACATTTAAGATAGAGCAGGTGTGTTTAAAAGCGGCGTTGCCCTGGAGAAAAAACTTCTCGGTGTGGCCAAGGAGGTATAAGAGTAATAATACAGTATCATATTTGGAAAATATTATAATTTAACTAAAAATGGTCACTATCTGAGATAGAGCGGGTGTATTTACTCGGCGTTGATCGGGAGTCATTAATATCCTATAAAAAAAATCCTGTATAAAGCAGATGTTTATAAACGCCGCGTTGGCAGGGAGAAAGATTCTCACTGTATTTTGTTATACTATTGTATACCAGCCGCGTAACCTGGGAATCAGTATTCACTATAAAGGACTCGGGATTAAATGAGAATCACTACTACGTACTTTTTCACTGTGTTCATTACGCCATATTACTTTCTTTTTTTACTACTTCATTCTCTTATTTCGCCCCTAATAGAGTCGTAAGTAGCTGACATTTAAGGTTAAATTTCATTGAAATCGGTTATATGAATTTGAAGTTTTAAGGGAGTTCTGCCCTCATAGATTACTTTGAGGTGGGAGCACGTAGATATTCGGAACATATTACGTTTGCATATTTAGGCTGAACAGGAAATCGCAATACTTGAAAACGTGTACAACTTTGATGAGTCTTCTTCAGGCTCGCGGTGAGTTACAAATTAAAATAGTTGACTTTATGCTGAAAATCGATTAAACCCGTTTTAAAAGCATTTGAATTTAACTTCTCCTCCCTTATATCGAGCTTGGTTGATGGTGGGTTTGTTTGCTTAAATAAGTAAAGTTTCGATGATAGGGAGGAACTGGTGCAAATTTAGATAGCGAGAATGGCAGTATTATCGGGGATGTTGTGTGCTACCAGATTTTCGTAAATAGAGATGTGGAGGGAGGAAATGTGACATATCAGGCGACGAGAAATAGTATCTCGAATCATGCCATTATATGTATTCTTAGTAGAGACACAATTGTTTTCCCGGAGGTGTGACACGGAGTTAATTTCTTTTTGTCAGACGCATAGCCTTTCCACAGCCACCCTCTGTACCCACTGCTTGATAACAGTGCGCAACAACTCAATATAGTCATCTCAATTGAGTTTGAGTTCCTCTTCGAAGAAGTGGGCAGTTTGATCGGCCCTTAACTGGAACTGCTCTCAAACACCATCACCGTTTGATGGAGCTTGGGCAGTAGGCTTGTCAACATTAGTTCTGTGTGTTGTACAACTGAGAAAAAACAGATAATCCCGACTCAACTGTGTTTTTCACCTTGTTGAAGAGTACCGTGACTTTCGTAAAGCTGTTCTGTTTGACCTTGTCGCTCAGTAGTTGGATCTTGCTGCTCTTATATCAGGAGTAAGGAAGATCATCGTTCAGCGCTTTCTTCACAATCGCCACTCAGACGCCCATCTTTTTTTTCCAAGGTCTACATTGTCTTGCCCGGGTTTTGCAATGTCATATTTTGCAGCTTCTCGATAAAATTCGTTGTGCTAACACAGTCGGAATGTCCGCTATACTCCCTACTGTTACCACATCTCCGTCGCAATGCTCTAGTTCACATTTCACGGCTTTCAAGGTATCAAATGTTATATTTTCACTTACCGGTGTGTATATAAACCATTATACACACCTGTCGTCGTCCAGATAACACAGGTTCTTTCTTGATACAATCACTCGGACGCAGATGTTTAGTTTTTAATAAAGGCTTATTACCAAAGGAAGAACAGTAATAGAAAAATATCTTAGAGACAAATTACTTTAGTACGCGTGGAAGAGAGAAAGACAGACAGATAGACGGATAGCTCGTCCCGCTACATGTAGTTACATTGTGCGCAAAATGGGGACACCAGCCGGACACGTCTTTTAATGTCTGAAGTCTCGTCAACCCAGATACATTAAAACTCACCGCCCAGAAGTCACATAATCTCCATGACTTCCGTTCTGGGGTCACCTATTACTCTTCAGGTGTCAACCAAACTTTCCACTCAAACAACGGTCATCGTTATTTAACATAAAAAGCATTGAGCTACGGCTAATGTTTTTTTAATTTGTTATCCGGTAAGAATCATCATGGTGTAGGTCTTGCACAATGTAGGTGCTTTCTAGTCGTCTGTACTCTCCAGACTCAGTAACTGAACACAGAAACAGCAATCCGATTCACTTCACCGTAATTAAATACTTCAAATAGGTCTAAAATGAAATAATATTTAACGCAGTTAAACGCCCATTGAATACTAAAAAGTGTCGTAATACATTTGTGAACGTTTTTTAAAATGTTAATACAACATTCAAACTTTTGTTTTAATATGTATTAAAATGTATTCAAACGTTGAGGAATTTATTAAAGCACATCTGAAGAATGGATTAATGAAGAAACACCAGTCAACTGCAAATATAAGCCACATATTTTATTATTCATTGTTCCAATAAAGTTCTATCTGAAATGCTATAGAGCACTTTCTATGTACACAGCTTGCCCTTTTCATTTGGCTTGATTCTGATATTAAGCAGTTGATCTTCATGTTTTCATATGTATTCTTTAGATGAACCTGTAATTGATTGGTTTCAGTCAGGTGAAAATGAGTGTGAAAGAAATGCGCATAATAATAATAATAATAATAATAATAATAATAATAATAATAATAATAATAATAATAATAATAATAATAATAATAATAATTCTTTTCCTTGTATCATTAACTTCAGAAGAGCTGACTGCAACAAATATCAGCCGCGTTCCTGGGCAACGATTGCCTTCGGCCGCCTGGCTCCCAAGTTGGAAAGAGAGGATAAAAACAAGTACTAAAATGGCTAAAGATAGATCGACATTGAGTGAGATTAATGGAAGACGATAGTTGAGTTGGCTGGCTAGCTGGAGGCGCGCGTGCACGAGAGAGAGATAGAGAGGGGGAGGGGGAGAGAGGGAGAGGGTAGGAGAGGGAGAGAGAGAGAAGAGAAGAGAGGGCGAGATAACCCAGATTTCAAGATGCAATTCTGATCGGTGAATCGTCAGACAAGCGCGCTCATACACACACGCACGCACACACACACACGCATACACACACACACACGCACACACACGGAGAGAGAAATTAGGCAGACGAAGATCGATTGCCGCCATGTGGACAGCATAAACCACGTCTGAATTTAGCTCACAGGAGGATGATCGAAAGAGATAGAAATAAAGTGGCAGAAGTGGTGCGCCAATATATATATATATATATATATATATATATATATATATATATATATATATATATATATAATTATTTTATGAATCCACATAACATTTTATAAGGGGATATCATTTTTTATGCATCAATTTTCAGTATTTACTTCAATAGTGCTAGATACGTGAGTAGAGCTAGGTAGTAAGTTATGAAAATCTATTTATGACAATTAAGCTACACAGAGGCTTCCGCGTTTCATCCCCGGGAGAAATCGTCAGGCTAAAATACATGGAGGTTGTTTTGCCAGGTGTTTTATATAGACGTGGTGTTTAGTCTAGCTACTTAACCAATCAGATTCTTTGTTGTTCTCTTAGTCAATCGTTGTGATTCTCACAAACAAAAGTTCGGTTGATTTTACTTCTTATTTCCTATTCTATTTCTCTGTTTTCTATAGGGTAACTCGTTCCTGTTTCTTTGTTGTTCTCTTAGCCAATCATTCGACTTCTCACAAACAAAGGTTCGGTTGATTTTACTTCCTATTTCCTATTCTATTGTTTTGTTATCTATAGGGTTGTCTATCCCCGTTTCTTGGTTGTGTCGAAATAATGGTTGGTCTTTATTTTAACACGTGATTGCTTGTATTTCAATTTTAGGCTTATATTTTAAATTTGTTAAGTTTTAGTTTAGTTTATTTATATATTATGTATTGTTTACCTAAGGTAAATTTTATTCTGTGCAGGCAATTGTGTCTGCTATTGCACTTCGAGAGTTTAATAGGTTTTAGGGGTCTTTAAAGTTTAGCATTTAACATTTCTCATTCAGACATAATTTACAGGAGTCGTTTAAATTTCTACATGCACTAGCTTGTAACATTTTCTATTCCATTATTAGTGAGCGTCCGTTGTCTTTTAGCTCCCAATAATTGTTTACTAGTGCTGTTTTAATTCGGCATTCTTTGTTTTTAAATGTGCTGTTGTAGTCGTAATATCAAGTTTTGAAATCCAGGGAGGTTATACTCACGTAGTACTTCTTGTTATTTCGGTCTTTGGCAAATATTGTGGCTTAGTAAACAATACTTTTGGTTAGGCATTTTTTTGTAGTGGATGAAGTGTACGAGTTATGCAGTTACAGCTTTTCTCTTCATTACTAACTTTTCAATTTCTATTATCGAAAGTAAAATACAGTAAATAGACTTCGCCTACAGTGTACCACAAAATGTTGGTTAAATTATAGACCAAGATGGTAGAAGATCAAACCCAAAGCGAGCGAGTGCGATAAAAACATGCCGGCTCCAGCAAACATATCGTCACTACAAAGTTTTCTTTATTTTGTGAATAATTACAATGATTTTATTCGAAACATGCAATATTGGCGAGCGTCTCTTAATGAGATATTAAAGAAAAATAATTGGGACAGAATTGCCAGGAGGCGTTGGAAAAAATATCTTCACATAAAAAGAAAGCGTAAGTTCATTGAAATACGCCTTAAATGAAAAAGTATTGACTCCTAACAGAGCAAGGCTAAAAAGGGCGTTGTTATTGTGTTATGGCGATCTACTCTATTTCGGGAATATATGGACTTTTCCAGACACTATGTATAGAGTTACGACGAAGTGTCGTCGCAGTCATAGTGACAGTCTCAGCCGCAATCTTTCTGTAGCATACTATTTTGTACTTCTGTAAATACACACTCTTGTAAATATACCACCGTGTTGTCTTATTTATTACTGACCCTTCAAATCCTGAAGATTTATAATGATCATGCACAAATAAGTCAACACTACCAACATTTATCCTTGCGTACATATGTTTAAGAAATGACAATTAATTATGACTTATAAGAGCAAAAAAGTATAACTATATAGATCTTTTTATGAGCATATGAATTCTTTATCAATTCGATACAAGAAATATTCAATTTACTTGTTCAATAATTATGAATACAAAACAAAACAAATTCCAAAAATCTTTCCAGAAATAAAGCTAAATGAGTTGAAAAAAGTCAAAGTATATATATATATATATATATATATATATATATATATATATATATATATATATACAGGCAAACATTATTAAATAACACGGAGTGGTTTTGTTTGATGCGACTTTTTTTTATTTTTTCAATTTTCCGAATTGTCCATCTGATGTGTCGGTCAAATTGATATAAATATGATCCATGGCTTTCTTGTTCCATTCTTTTTTCTTTTTTGCAAGTACTTTCGATTTGAATCGTTAAATCATCTTCAGGCGGTATTAGTTTTAGTGTCTTTACTGTTGTGCTCATTTTTGAATTATAACGGCAAGTAGTTTATATTTGAAAACGCGTCTGTAAAGTTGAAATGTACATGAGAGCGTGATGGCGTTCTACACGTACGGGAGATTTAAAGTTTGACTGTTTAAACCGTTAAGAAATTGATGACGTTAAATAAAGTGCATAGAATTCAAACGTATAACTACCTAATAACTAAGAATTTGGTAATGTTAATTATTATGCAAGACACTTTAAAATGTTGCGACTAGTTTCATAATTGACATTATTAATTGTGGGATGTTTAGTTTTTATGTAGAGGGCTTCGAGTATTTTTAATTTTTTGATATTGGTATCATGGTGTATTATATATAAATTCAATTTTTTAAAGGTGGGCAATACAAACTTTAAAATGTTTTATAATGGATTTTACTCGAATAAAACGAAGACTAATTTATTCACAAAAAGTAACATCCTGAAAAGTAAATGGTTTTCACACCTAAAATAATTTTGTTAATGTTTAATTTTTCGAAGTATAAAAATTACAAAGAATTAATAATCTCATAGGTTTACTATTCTATTGAATTTTAATATATTAGCTCTGTTTGACTTACATTGTTAACAGTTTAGCTGAATTTCAATCTGTGGTATCAATTTATATCTTGTGGATTTGCAGCATTTTATTATTTTATACAAAATCGGTGTCATATAATCTCTGATATAATTTAACTTATAGTTTTTGAGCAATGCCTTTCTTCATACAGACACATACACCCCCCATATATATATATATATATATATATATATATATATATATATATATATATATATATATACATATATATATATTTAGTACATGTATTATTGTTGTTAATCTAATGAAACTCCAACGTTTTTAAAGAAGTGTTCAGTAACAAATAAAGCTGTTTTTTAGTATAAATATTTATTTATACAAACATTATTGGTTACATATGTGCGTACATGTTTCAGCTGCGATATCTCGAGAACTAGCTTCCTGAGACCTGCACAAAAATAATCTCTCTCATTCTTTCTCTCTCTCTCTATTTACCTGTTTTGTTTATAATCTATGTACGTATACGTTTCGTCCTTTAATCGTGAATCGTCAGCATAGATATACGTATTCACTACTGGTCGCGTGATTCGTAACGCTGGGCTCCGAGTATGTTACAACTAAAATCTCGACATCTAGACCCCCACGGTCATTTTAACACTTATTTGGCAGCTTGACGTCAAGAAAGCGTTCATATATATATATATATATATATATATATATATATATATATATATATATATATATATGAGTTTGAAATATAACTGGTGTTCCGGGGTCCGAGTCCGATGACCGGTGTGAATAATTCTTCCCTACACTGACGATTGCCGTAAGGATGAAACGTATACTATGTAGATAAAAACAAATATTTATAATTATTAGTCGCCCCCAAATCTAGGCTGGGTTCTGTAGTAAGTAGTATTAACACATCCGTCATAGTGGCTTAAATGCAATCTACCTTTCAATAGTCGATCATTTTACGACGGCTGCCTTAAAATAAGATTAAACTCTTGCTGGTTTTCCGGGATGTTGAAACCGGCTGTGCGGGCTAGGACGTTAGAATTGAGTTTGAAATATAACTCGTGTTTCTGGGTTCGAGTCTGGCGACCGTTTTGAATAATTATTTTCTACACTGACGATTCCCGTAATAATGAAACGTATGCATATGTAGATAAAACATATTTTTATTTAATATATATATATATATATATATATATATATATATATATATATATATATATATATATATAGTAAGCTAAGAAAATGTATTCATGGTAATTAAGCCACACAGAGACTCCCGCGTTTCATCCCCGGCTTACTATAGCATACTACCTAGTTCTACTTACGTATCGACCACTGTTGAAGTAAATACTGAAAATTGATACATTAAAAATTATATCTCCTTATAAAATTTGATGTGGATACATGAAATGCTAATATATATATATATATATATATATATATATATATATATATATATATATATATATGTTGTTGTTCGTCTCATCGCAAGTGCGTAGATGACCAAATGGCTTCAACGACGACGACAGAAGATCGAGTACGTCATGGTGTATGTTTGGCTTTGCGCTTTATTCTCTTCTCACGGGCCCTTGTAGCTCGAGAGGTTTCGGCGAGCGCAGCACCTCTTTTGATCACTGTCCTCCAACCAGTTCGACTTGAAGCAGTCTCTTCCCACGTTCGATGGTTTATTTCGAAAGTAGTTAGCGTTACCTTCAGGTTATCCTTGTATCTCTTTTTAAGTCAGCCAATGTTTCCTGTGCCGCGGCTTAGCTCACCGAACATGACTTGTTTCAGGATTCTCTCCTCTCTCATGTGGGAAACGTAGCCTGACCAGCGCAGTTAGGTTTGACGCAGAAGGGTTTGTGCGCTGAACATTCCGGCTCTGGACAGAACCTCAGTATCAGGGATCTTGTCATGCCATCGGATATGGAGGATTTTCCGAAGACTTTTTGTGTGGAATCGATCAATCCGTCGCTCATGTCTGTGGTAACGCCTCCACGTCTCACAGCCATAGAGGACGACAGCTTGGTTGGCTGATGCCTCTTCGATTAAACACTCGATCCCGCAGTCGCCAAAAAGTGCTGTTGCTTAGCTCTTCGTCAATGTTCGGGCTCCTGATTCGAGAGTTTCTCCGCCCACTAGAATTCGTGGGGCCGGTTGAAACAGTACCTTGGTCTTCTTTGTACTGATTGTCAGACCGAAGTTGTTGCAGACTGCAGCGAGACGGTCCATTTGGCGTATATATATATATATATATATATATATATATATATATATATATATATATATATATATATATATATATATATATATATATAATGCAGCATTTACTTTGTAATAATAAGCTTAGCGGTTTTTAATTTACTGTAGTAGATGATAAGTTTTATTTTTTATTTGTGTCAGTTGAAAGTACGTTTTTATTAATATTATTTTTAAAAATCAATTTCCCCTCAGCAAATATCTTACAAAATCAACTCAGCAATATCAAACACATTCTAATAAATAATGGCTTCCCTAACTGTATTATTGACCAAACAAATTAGACAGTTTAGACGTAATCCCCACGACAATATTCATAAATAAAATCCTCCACTTGACACATTTATAAAATTATTTTACCGCAACCAGTTTCATCATAATTATAAAATTAATGAACAAGTATTAAAAAAATATTATTAATAAAAACGTACTTCCCACTGACTCCGCTACCCTATAAAACTTATAATTTACCACAGTACATTAAACACCGCTAACCTAATTATTACGTATAATTCTGTCCCCTCGACTATAGTTTTGGATAGGACGAACCTCGTATATGAATCAAATGCACATTGGGAGAGTGTGTCTCCGACAGCGAAAAAACATATACGTTGGCTTGCCTACTACAACTTTGTCGAAGATGTTAAGAATGCATTTATCCTTTACCAGCGCCATAGCTCAGAACCTTACTAATGAGCATTCCTGCTCCCCCCGCCCAAATTTCGAAAACTCTTAGTAGATACAAACACAATATTAGAACATACTAATAATAAACAAACACTCTATATATTAGACAACAAAAACACAGCCATTAAAATAATTAATTTTAACACGTGATACAGTCTAAAATGTTAATAGTTCTAACTTTAGTTCTGTATTAATAATATAATTCCCGCCAAAACTAACTATTAATGTTAGCATTAACACCATGGTCTTTACCTGATTCCCATGAGAATGGACCCGAATTTTCCTTAAATTACATGGGACACATATAGGCCAATTCCCTGCCAAAACAAAAACCCTGATTAGGCGTATGGAAAGGATCCACACAAGGCTATCCAAATATAAGTTGTTTGTCGTATTTAACGACATTTTTATGCACCCCTCCCCACACACACACACACACACACACACACATATATATATATATATATATATATATATATATATATATATATATATATATATATATATATATATATATATATATACTCGCTTTCTCTGTCGTTGTCCGGTATTAAACAATGTGTTAGACAGGAGATTAATATGGTCACTCTGAAAAACTACCATACGAGCTATATACATATATATATATTTGATAAAGTTAACTCTTAATAAATGTAAGATGCTGCTGCTGCTTGCAGTGCTTTCTCAGTCATTACTAAAATATGTCACCATTGTGAAAGGATTATGAATAGGATGCAATTTTATTTGGCGACAGAAAGTACATAGAAATACATTATTGTTGCTAAAAATATAATACACACACACACATATATATATATACATATATATATGTATATATATATATATATATATATATATATATATATATATATATATATATATATATATATATATATATATATATATGTTATTATTGACGGTTTGAGGAGTTTTTTCGAATTTCGGGAGCAAGGTTTTTTTGGGATGTTATCTTAGATGTTTGTCATCATTTTTTATGTTACTATTTTCATGTATTTTGGCTTGCCGTTATTTTTGTAAAAACTTCTTAAACTTTTCCCATCTTCCTTTCTCCTTTCTTTGGAATAATATGTTTTAAATTACCATTAACTACTGATCTAATATCGGACATCTTAGACTAAAGACTATATGTTTTCTTGACTTTGCTGTGAAATGCGCGTAAAAGTATCAAATTAAAAAAATAAATAAATACAATAAAATGAAAAAAAAATATTTAAAAAAATTTAGTTTGACAGACAAAGAAGTAGTACAGGTATTCGCCGAAATATGAAAATAAAGAAATTGAAAAAACAACTGAAAGTTATGGTTTTAGATTGATTTCCCCTATGGTCATAGCAATGCAACTATAAATTATATATATATATATATATATATATATATATATATATATATATATATATATATATATATATATATATACTAGCGGGAATGTAAGGCATTGCTAGAAATCGAATGAGGAGCCCTATGCCCATTTGTGACTAGCCTAAAACATGATATTGCCGTTTTTATTTATTTTTACATTTTATAATATTACATTTTGAGGATGAGATAAATTTGCAGTCCTTAACCTTTTACCCCCTCCCTACTATGCACAATCGGCGTTTCCCGAGTATGTATATATATTCCTTAGCATTCTTGCTTCAAGGCCCAAACATTTGCTATAATTTCTGTTTTCATTTTTATAAATAAAATTAAATAAAGCGCAAAACGTCATATTACATTTGCATTGCAACCCCCATCATATTATTGTCTACCTTGTGTCTAAATGAAATACACATATATCTGAATATCCTGGGTCAGTTCTAAAATATATATGATCATGGGGTCTCTCTCAAAAAACGGTTGGACACGCTCGTAAACAAACATACTTACCTACCGAAATATATATATATATATATATATATATATATATATATATATATATATATATATATATATATATATAGATGGATAGATAGATATATAGATATTGTTCATTACTAACACGGCTACACCTAAAAATAGATTATTTCCGAGATAGATAATTGATTAAAAAGCTAGGATAGATAGACATAAATGGAAAGAGAGAGAGAGAGAGAGAGAGAGAGAGAGAGAGAGAGAGAGAGAAAGGGAACGAAATAGAGAGGGGGAGATAGGTAACTACATACATTGATTGACAGATATATAGATAGACTAGTAATTATATAATTTAATACACGAATATATTTGCTAATATTACATTCTTCTAAATATTCAGAAAAATATGTGAGAATATAGAGTAATATATTTTAAAACGGTGAAATTGTTTTGGTCACAGATATACATACACAAAATCTCTTTATTATATTATCCTGATTAGTTTCCATATTTTTTATTATGTGCTAATTTATGTATATTATGTAATAGGACCCTCACTGTCAACCAAGCTTCCGCCTCTGTCTCATCGCCGCAATGTAGCATCCTTGTGCTTGTTTTACAAATACTTCAATGGATTATGCTCCGATGAATTGGCTACTCTGGTGCCCCCTCGACGTAAATTCACTAGACTAACTCGACAATCAACTAAATCTCATTCATTCACTGTGGAGGTCCCCAGATGTCGGAGAGCATTCTACTCAAATAGCTGCTTTCCTCGTACTGCTGGCCTCTGGAACTTTCTCCCTGCCCCCTGTTTCCCCGACAGAACAGACATGCAGAAATTTAAAACTAATGTAAACAGACACCTCGCTGCGCAGATCCCAAGTTAGGTTACCCCCCTTCCTTCTCCCCTTTTCTTTTCTCAGTAGCCCCTTACGTCTACAGTGGCGGCCTGCCTTGTTTGGAGTGAACCATGTTAAAAGAAAAAAAAAGTTACAGAATCTTATTTGTAAATCTACAGCAGCTCACTAAAAAGTAAGGCGAATTTAAAAAAAATGTACTGACAAATTAAGAAGAGAAGGAGTCATTAATTAATCTATCTCTCTCTCTCTCGTTCACTCTCTCCTTCTCTGTTATCCCTCCTCTTTCACCCAGAGTTATAGCATTCTAATATGGGGTTACCCTCTCTTGTTTGTCATTTGATCAGCTCACAACTTCTTCTCTTTGCGCCTAAGGCTGGCTTTTGTCAACGTACTGAGAGGCTTAGAAGAAGTGGTGTTCTTCTGTTTTATTTTAAAAATAATTTTTCTCTCTTGTTTTCCGATTGTAAATTGCTTCTTGTTACCTTACGACAGTGCGATTTTGTACAAAGCAAATAATTATCCGCTTGGAATTGTCTTCAAAAACCTAGTTTCCCGACAAGCTATTTTAAATCAGTAGAATTATCAAGCGGTTTTCCTACTTTGTTTCTATCTTTCGCTCAATTTCTTTCTTCTTTTCCGGTCTATAATGAATGGACTTGTTGCTTATTTAGTCTTCAGAGACTGACCAATATAATTGAAATATTTTATTTAATCATGTCATTGATCTTATATTAAGTAAAAACGATGAAGTGGTCGATCATAGTCCCGAAGCCCCCTATTTCATTGGCTACTACACAGGAAGGGCGCTAAGAAAATCTTAAATATAAAGTTCAAATTAATATTGTTCTGTGTTGTTTAATTTCTTTATTTGAACTACTTTCATCATTTTACTGCCAAATCAGAACGAAGGTTTATTTTTCATGTCAACACATTTCGGATAGAAGGAAAGAAAGACAGACTGACTGCAACAAAAAGAAAAAAGTAGAAAGAGCGTGGGAAATGAACTGTTGAATGAAGAGGTAGAGCTAACAATATCAGATGCGGAATGGAAGGGAAAAAGCAAAGTCAGAGAGAGAGAGAGAAGGGGGGATGAAGAGAGAGAGAGAGAGAGAGTAACGATGTAAGAGACATATAAAGAAAAATAAGAGAGACGAACACTGTCCTTGTAGAGGAATGCCCATGTAATCAAATAACTGACAAATCGAATCCATATAAAATATATTCAAGTTATATTTAAAATATTGCAGTAACTTTGAAATAATCCGAAAAGGTTTAATGCCGAAGAGAAAAGGGAAAATAACCTTTATTCGGACTTGACAAAAGATAGTTGCAGTAGCAGTATATTGAGTTGTGTGCGTGCAATTATTAATGTGTAAGGGTTTATTTCACCCTGCTTAACAGGTAACTGTCTCACGTGTGCGAGTTAGTAGTTTAACCGGGCAGGATTAGTTGTTCGCAACTGATTATATGTACTTATGCAGACAAGCTTTTTGTAAGACCCTATTTATCTACGTCCCACACAGTAGAATGTGACACAAGGTCGGAAAGTGGGAATGCACTCCAGAGGAGGAGTGCTAGGGCTTTTTAAAAAATTGCCTGGGCAGAGTGCCTCAGACATTAAGCATTAAACTTAATCCTCCCCAAAGAGGGGAGGCAAAGCCTGGGAGCGTTACTTCCCAGAACTGCACAGGACAGACCCATTGACCGGCGTAAATCCAGGCCCGAAGGCCCAGACAATACCAGTATGGAGTGCAGTATCCATCGGATACTACTATGACACTATGACTTTTTGTAAGACTGGCATTATCAACCGCCGAATTTGTTTATATAGGGGTTTCATCGGGACGTATTTTTCCAGGCTTCTGATTGGCTGATATATACATTTTTGATATTTATTTAATATTTAAAACTGAGCCGGATTTGTGCACAATATCTTTTCTTTATTTTACTCTTTGTTTAATATGAGTTATTATAATTCTTCTGGTCACGGGTTATCTAAATTAAATGTCATAAATAAGGTCTTCCACTTCTCTCTCTATGGTTTGATAGATGAGGCCTTTTGTTGCGTCATCAATTGTGCATAGATATTCCCATTTCAATGGAAATTCACATAGTTTAATTACAATATTTTTCTTATACGCATTTATTCGTAAATCAATGCTCTGTATAAGCCCTATTTATCTACTTCCCACGGAGTAAAATGTGACACAAGGTCGGAAAGTGGGAGTTGAGAAGTCAGCACTCTAGAGGAAGAGTACTTAGGACCTTTAAAAATACCTGGGCTGTCCCGTCGGTATTCCCCGGTAGGGGCGCCTCAGGCGATTAGCAATAAACTAACCCATTCTCAAAGGGTGAGAAGGCAAAACCTAGGAGAGTGTGCCTCCTAGAACTGCACAGGACAAACCCATAGACCGGGTAAATCAAGCCCTGAAGGCCAAGACAATACCAGTCTATGGGGTGCAGTATCCATCGGAACATATACTACACTTTCATCTTAGCTGTATAAGCGGTGGATACATTAAATTACAGTATTTTTATCTCTTGTAATAAGCGACGTCATCCTTTTTGGTTTCATCATTTATGATGTGACAAAGGATCTCTTTTCCGCTCTTTCTGTTTTAATGGATGGCTTTACTTAAAACTGACGTCATCTATTAAACTTATATGCATGCTATTTCAATGCTTCTATTCATATTTTTTTCTGACGCTTATTTAGTGTGAAAACTGTGCTTGACGTTTGTACACGATTTCTTCAACGTTTGGTCAAATGCGTGATACGAGAAGATAAGAGAATCTTCATGTTTCTTCAGTCGAGCCTCGTCCGTTTCGCTTATTACTTTTGATGTTGTTTACGATTGACAAGCTTACGTGAAATGAATAAGACATAGAACATCGCCTTTCTGTACTAATGAGTACACCAAAGCCAAAAGCCACTCGAGGATAAAGCTTAATGGGATATTCGACTGGACGACGAATACCACCATGAAGGGATTGGAAGAATGGAAAGAATGAAAAGAAAATCGTTTCTTTACGACCTTGATAAGTATCTGTTGACATTGGATTTGAAGACGACAATGCAGTTCCGTATATAATCTGTTTCATAAATGAGAATCCTTGGAAATAAACTGTTGACGGAAATTCGGTTTAGTTTTAGGTATACTAGTGGAAAGGAAAGTTATTTTTAGCAGCGGTACATCTTATACAGGCAAAAGGTTCTATAAGGAGTCAAGTAATTTTTGGAGTGGTAGAATGATTCAACCATTTTTCCAGCGAACTTAGCAAAATATTTGATGTAAGTCTCTCTGAAGTAAAGAAGTTTTTTTGCTAATATAGGATATAACCTTTTTACACAAAACCAACAATTTATGAATGGGTACTGTCGAAGATTTGACTTTAAGCCATCGATCACTAGAATAGATAATTAAAAGAAGTTCGATATTTATTCATGTATTAAATGCTAGCGCTGCAAAACTAATAATTCCACAAAGACACACGTAACACATCACTCAGGTACCGGGTTAATTCATCAACATCGTCTCCTACTAGGGTAATAGACTGTTTCCAACGCTTCTCTAACAATTCGATGCGTTTGTGTGTACAACAAGTTGTCTTTAGCCTCAAAATACACCTCAGTTTTTTTGTTTTTTATGGAAATCGCATCAGACAAGGTATGAAGCCACGTGATGTAAAGAGCTGAAAAAATATTACTTCACAGTAAACACATAGAATACAATATGTGTTTAATTGATAGATTTCGATCCAGAAAACAGCAATTAGTCCCCCTTTTGATAAATATCGCTCATGGAATGTGAGGACAAAATAAGGCAAGCGAGTGTTACGAGGATGCCGAAAGAAAACTTAAGGCCCACTTTCTATTATCCTCTTTCCAATATCACTTCTTCGCGTCAAATTTCTTTCCCTTAAGCATTCTTTTAAGATCTGCAAACAACCAGTAGCCATTGGGGACCAGATCTTGAGAATAAGGCGGATGCGGAAGTAATTCACATTGCAAATAATGTAGTTTTGCAATCGGTTATTCGACTTCTGACAAGGTGGATTGTCTTGGTGTAACAGCATTGTTTTTATTCTTCTTTTGTAGCTGTTTTTTGTTTATTTCTTCCTTCAAACGAATCAATAATGCTATATGATATTTGTTATTAATGGTTCTTCCTTTCTCAAGGTAATTGAGGAAAAATATAGCTTACGTATCTCAAATTATGAATAAAGTCAAATTTTACCTAAAACTGTTTTTTATTTTTATTTTTTTTCATTAGTTAGGCCCGGAACTTATTGAGTAGTTTATTATATGTTTGTCGTAACAATATTTTACGGAACACTTAAGAGGATTGCACAACCCACCAGTGTGACAGCGCGCGTCGATCTAGAATCGCTGAATTTGACAGAAATAAATACGTTGGCAGAAACATAAATCTGATGAATAAAAGGTTGAAATGAATGGAAGAAAAACTATTGAATTAAAAGAATGCTAGTAATTATCATTATTCTTAAATCAATGAACGATAAATGTTTTTTTTCGCTCCTCTCTTTCAAACTAATTTCTCTCTATCTCTCTTTCATTTGTAAACACATCAAAAATGGCCGACGTGAGCGTTCAGCCGTTCCCACTACTGCCTCGTTACTCTTCCACACTCCCGCGCTTATAACAACGCATGCGCATTGAGAACATGAAAAAAACGAGAAGAATTATCTTCCATTTTTTTCATATTTGCTTGTTTTCATTGGAGATGTGTGGGTTGGTTGGTTCATGCGCAGCTTGAGGGGTAGAAGGTTAAGTACGTTCTGAGTATTGACAGACATTCGTAGTGCCGGAGAGGAACATCATTAGACAACTAATACACACACACACACACACACACACACACATATATATATATATATATATATATATATATCAAACAATTAACATTTATTAATATTGGTCTAAGAAAAAGAATGCGATAAACTGGCAATCACAGAAGAACGACAGTTTTTTTAATGTCCATACAGTATATATATATATATATATATATATATATATATATATATATATATATATATATATATATACGCAGAGAGAGAGAGAGAGAGAGAGAGAGAGGGAGAGAGGGAGAGAGGGGGGGAGAAAGAGAGAAGGGAAGGAGAGAGAGAGGAATAAAAAAGAAATTAAGAGTGAGAGATTAAGAATGAAAAATAGAGAACCATTTATATATATACATATATATATATATATATACATACATATATATATATATATATATATATATATATATATATATAGAGAGAGAGAGAGAGAGAGAGAGAGAGAAAGAGAATATCAATATTTTTTTAATTATTATTCACCCTAAACAAGGCACATTCCCATTGAGACGTACATTAGTGGCAATACCTACATTAATATCGTAAGTAGGGGATTGTGCAGCGAGATGTTTGCTCATATTACATTTACATTTCTGCATGTTAGTAGAGTCAGAGAAACAGGGAGCAAAACCATATGCCAGTCCCCGACGATCGCCGAGCCCAACGTTTGTGCCGTGGTTTTCTTCTCTTTCATCTTCTGTTCTGATCGTGTCGCATCTCGTATTGGTGATCGCCGAGGCCGCGTGCACTGGTTTACAAGTTGCGTTCAAAACAAAAGCTAAAGTGAAAATGGAGTTCAAGCCGTAGATGGAGCGCACTTAAACGGAATTAAAATGAAGAAATCTGATCATTTAAAAACAATGCTCTCTCGGCCAAGAAATGAGTCGTAAGCGAATGACATTAGCAATGGAAAATTGAAGTAGTTCTGAGAAAAGAAGATAAATCTAACTCTAACTTGAATTGTATCACCTTCGATATTGACAATTATTATCAGTCCATTTCCCCTATCCCACTAAACTAAGCCCTAATATTCGCTAAGAATAACTCTGATATCACAGACTTAGAGATCAAACTTATAATCTTGGCGAGAAGATCCCTATTAGAATTTGATAACAAACTCTGGACCAGGAACGATACCCCCAATAATTTCGATATAACTATGGGGTCTTCGGACTCTTCTAGGGTTACTGACCTTGTAGGTTTATATTTATTGAAAGAATTGAAGTTCAACTTCGGACATTTAAACGGTGGGCTATACAGGGACGATGAACTCTTTGTTTCTAGGGAGAGATCTAGACAATACAACAACACCATTAAAAACCTACACTATTTAAAAAAAACTTCAGATTAACTATAACTGTAGAACCCGAGAAAAGAATATCTAACTTCCTTGACCTAACACTAGACCTCAACTCCAAATCCTTTAGCCCTTCCACAAACAAAATATAACCCTGTTCTACGTACATAAGCTATCTTACAACCCAAAATCCATCATTAATTCTATAGTCCCGTCAGTTTCCAAAATTATCTGCCAATAGATCCATCTTTGAACAAAATTCACACTTCTATAATAACGCCCTTCTTAATTCGAGATAAACTGATGAAATTAAATATGAAAATAATCCCTCTATCCAGAAGAACAAACCTTTAAATGTAATCACACACAAAATGACAACACAGGATAAACAGCGAGCTAACATTACACTACACAAAAAACCCAAGACATATTATTTATTTAACTTTCAATATTGACAACCGAGCTAACTCTCAAGAAAGCAGTAAAAATAAAAAAAAATTGAAGAAATAATAATATCTGGTTTAACCCACCTTATAACTGCAATGTGAAAACAAATATAGCTAAGGAATTCTTCCAAATTTTAGATAACCGATTTAAACACCCGCATAAGTACAGCACTATTTTAAATTAAAATTCTATTAAAATGTCTTACTCCACAATGCCCAATATAGCACAAACCATCATCACATCTAATACAAAAAAAATAAATCTGCCCAACAACCAGCACCTACTATACACCCCACTAATAATTGTAACTGCCAGAAATCTGGAGAATGCCCATTAAATGGTAATTGAATACAAAGTTACGTTATCTCTGCCTGTACTGTCAAACAATTCCCCCATAACACATGGTGCAAACCAATTCCAACACATAAATTCCCAACTCACCATACAGCCCTCCCCTTCTACAACTCCCTGTAGCAAACGAAACTCTAAATAACACCTCTCACACAAACCAACAACCCCCACTAACTAATAACAGTTCTGACCTCACCCCTCAAAATATCTCATCTTCTCCAACTAACAATCCCGACTTAAATTTGGCCCAGAACTTGAGCATACAAACCCAGAACATCCCCGATACTATAAATAACACAAATACTACAACAACAACCCCATACAAAATACACACTTATATTGGGGTAAGCGCCTACCCATTAAGACCCGAATCGCTAACCATATCTACTCTTTCAAACACAATAATAACAATACCACTAGCACCTCTCTATCAAATCTAATAAAAAACTTTAAGATTAATACCATACCCTACTCCCTACGTTGGACTATAATAAAAAGATCTAATGCTTACACTCACGGATCCATTTTCTGCCAACTATGTACACTAGAAACATTTATGATAGCCACATCACTTAAAATCTTAAACATTATTAACTCTAAAAATGAGCTCATCTCAAATTGCATGCACAAACGAACATTTAACTACATTAATTTCATTACCCCCTCTGACACTCCTCCTCCCAACCAACAACCTCTTT
Source organism: Sepiola atlantica (assembly GCA_963556195.1). Classification (NCBI taxonomy): domain Eukaryota; kingdom Metazoa; phylum Mollusca; class Cephalopoda; order Sepiida; family Sepiolidae; genus Sepiola; species Sepiola atlantica. Next base: position 153,885,920 of record OY744524.1, read on the forward strand.
TCTAGCATTAGACTAATTTTTAAACTCTAAAATTTGTTAATTTGTTCATCTTTATTTCTCAACTCCTTCAACCTTACAAATAACCATCCCAAAAACATAACATATCCTCCCTAGTACTCCTAATAACAATATTAAACCATAGCACTTATTGTATTTTGAAAACTAACATTACTCTCCCTACACCCCACCGACCCTTTACCGCCCTAACTTAAATACCATTATTCCTACTCTACACTATAATTCATTTTCTTCTTTTCTCTTTGCGAACCCTCGCATACACTCTTCCATTCCTTCCATTCCGTTCATGCTTTTTATTTTATCTCCCTTGTATCCACTACATCGACCCTGTATATGCTCCTATCCACCGACTATATCTTCATCGTAGTTTTTCATTTATCTCTCCTTTAACTACGCTCTTTAGTTACCCATCCAATTGATACATTTGCTTCCCCTATTAAGCTATGCATAACCTAAACGCACTAGTGATACACTTACATTTTACATGATTCAACCTAACCCTACCCTAGAATACTCATAACTGATATCAATTGTTACATGCGGTCTAACTTTTTTGTCTAAATTGATCGCCAACCCTAAATTTTAATTTGATAAAGTGGGACAGGCTAAATGTCTAACTATACATTGAGCTTGTCTCATTTATTTTTTATCTGATTTTTTATTTAATTTTTTAACTTTACTTTTGGGATGGTCTTATTTAATCATACTCTTAACCGACTGGGAATCCCTTTTAAAATCTGCAGTACTTTTAAATCTTTTAAATATATAACACTATATCTCTGCCCGGCTTAGTACTTTTTCAAAATTTAAACTACTAATTCCCATTCTTTGAAACCCCATTTTTCCCATCGGACACTCCTTTTTCTTTTAATTTCGAAATTATGATTGTCTCTCGCCCTAAACCCATCTTTAATCACGGCACCCCCTCTTTTCTTCTTTTACAAATAATAAATACACTCAATTGACCTAAATCGACCTCAATTCTCAACCACGGCCAATCTCTACTGGCATCGGACTTAGCATATTCCAAAAATAACTTTATCACTAGAACCCCCCCCCCCTTCACTCCCCACACTCCCTTTTACATCAGCAGTCATGGCTTTTTCATCTAACCCTCCTACCATTTGCCCCACCTTCCTCTTTTCTTTCCAACCTCCTAATTTGACCTTGATTTTAACTAAGGGCTTCTTTTCGCAGAACTACTTCAATTTTCCATTGCTAATGTCATTCGCTTACGACTCATTTCTTGGCCGAGGAAGCATTGTTTTTAAATGGCCAGATTTCTTCATTTTAATTCCGTTTAAGTGCGCTTCATCTACGACTTGAACTCCACCAAACTTTTTCTTCTCCATCGAAACTTCCTTCCATTGGACACCTTATCGGCGGACAATTACCATCTAGACAAACCCAATATCTTTTTACACGAACTTTTTTCACCCATCAGTTTTCTTTTTTTTTTTCAAATGTTGAATTTTGGCTTTTCTATTGCCAACTTATCTATCTGTATAATTTCCTCTGATGATAAGATCTCGATCTTTGAAAACCCTTGGCTTAAGGAAAGAATAATATACATAATTTTAATTCAGAATATACCTTGCATTGAACAATCGAAGTTTGAAATAAATTTGGACATTCGTGCCTGTTTATCACTCTTCGTCCATCTATCTTTATATATATATATATATATATATATATATATATATATATGTGTGTGTGTGTGTGTGTGTGTGTGTGTGTATGTGTGTGTGTCGTCGTTAGGGGGCCTATCGCTCAGGTCTACATCTGAGTTAGGTTCTAGTCTGTCAAATACCGAATTTAAGCAAGACTAACAAATATCATTTTCCTGTAGGGTAAGTCATTATCCACCCGAGTCATCTACTTGTCAGATCTCATCGTTTGCCCGACCCGATTTAAATCTCTGCCTAGGTTTCACTCTTCGGGTCTAAACCAATCTGATATATACCGAAAGCTGACTGCTAAATATATTGATTATTGACTGGAAATCCTGAACGGCCGGTTTTTCTCTCAGTCACTCCCAGCAGATCACCAGAACTTACTACATTCGTCCCTTTTCTCAGCCGCTAAACTGAACACCAACTGCCATGTGCCATCATGTCTAGAGAGTTCAATAGATTTCAGCAGCCTCCCTATCGCTTGTCTACTTATCTCCATTCCGATCACTTATCTTTTTTGTGAATCATTTCCCTCACATTTTCATACATTTTTATTACATCATGTATGAAACAGCAGCCACATGACATGCACACACACACAAGAACAACTGAATAAAACAAACCGGTTGATCTCCGAACCGGATAACAAGTATGCATTTAACCATCTACCCTGTTAAAAGCTATTTAATTACCCCTAAAAAGTAATATATACAATTAAGCAATTACTTTTAAAATAAAAGTCCTAGCCCACTCTACTAGCTTCACATACCAGAGAAGGGAAATCAACTCTGCCCCTCTATCGAAATAGAAATCACAAACAAACAGGACTCATTTTAAATAACTTTTTATATTAACAAGAAATTCCGCCATTTCTCCTCTCCCCCATGAAAACACATGAAAACTTGTAAGTGACCTCTCACAGAAAGACTTTTAACACACATTCTACCCAGAGGACTTTTAAATCACATCTCATATTAACAGGCATACCGCCATTGTATTTAGAACAGAAGAGGAATGAGAAGAAAACCACGGCACGAACGTTTGAGACGGTTATCGTTAGGGATCGGCACACGGTCTTACAAATTGTCCCGCTAGATCTAGGCTGATCCTAAGAAGCCGGAAAAATAAAGACAACAAAGAAAAACAGAGAGATTTAACAAACGCAAGAGCTTACATGAAAGCAAATATAAATAAAAATTAGGAATACACAACAACAAAACGAAGAAAAAAAAGAAATAGAGAAAACCACAACAACAACACCAAATTAAAAAAACATAGGAAACGCGCGAAATTGCAAAATAGAAGCGAATAAAAAATAGAAAGATAGAACAACAAAATTAGGACGAAACAAACAGAAAAAAAGCGAAAACGAAAAAGAAGAGAACGAACAAAGGTTAGTGGGAAGACTTTTTATTTTTTTTTACTCTGCGCCCAAATAAAATCGGCTGGTTATATTTTCGATTACTAACCTGTACTATTTATTTGTTTTGTAAATATTTGAAATTGCTAGTTAATAGAATAAAGAGACCTATATGTGTTATATGTTGCAGTTGTATTTGATTCAGGTCTGATTGTTTTGATTAACATTGTTGTTCATGTGTTGTCCATGTTCAAACTGCAGAGATATTGTATTTTTTTTATGTAAAACTGTAATTTGTTGTTGCGAAGAGACACTGTTTTATGTATTTCCGTAACATATCCCGCATTTTCGTTTTATAATTATTTTGGTCAACTAAATTTTAATCGAAATTTTAATCGTGAATATTTGAAATGTCCTTTCAACATTTTAAATAGACTTCGCATTAAAAAAGGAGAGTTCATTTCTTATTTTTTATCACCCCATCCTCTTCCTCCCTCCTTTTTTACGATTACCATCACAGTAACCTACGACTAGACATCGTGGCCTTTTAACCTAACATTGTCTCTTCCCTCTTTTCTTCTTTCTCACAAACGACCAATTATCAACGAGAATTTCTTCTTTTTCCTCCATTTTTTTTATATTTTAAGACGGCATGTAACGTTTTTTCTCATCATTACGTTCCGAAATGTGTCTGTGTACGCGTCTGATGAGACCCATCTAGGTCGAAATAATTAATAATGCGGACAGCCCGAATGTGTGTTTTTTCATTTCCTTTAAATTTATCTACAAACACATATACGCAGACACACATGTTACTCACACATATTTACACCCCCCCATATATATATATATATATATATATATATATATATATATATATATATATATATATATATATATATATATATATATATATATATATATGTAAATATGTGTGAGTAACATGTTTCTCTGTGTATATGTGTTTGTACGGGTGGATATGTGTAAGCGTGTGCATGTATATATATATATATATATGTATACGTATATGTGTGTTGTATGCATACTATGTGTATGTGTGAAGAGTGGGTGTAAAATATCTAAATACTTGGTATTTTGTTTTTTTCATTTAAAAAAATATTTCATCTTTTTTAGTTTATACATTTTTATATATATATGCCCTTGTGTAGTTTTGTTTCTTGTTGGAGAAATGTCTTCTTAAATGAGTCTTGTTAGATTGTATATATATATATATATATATATATATATATATATATATATATATATATATATATATATATATATGCATGTGCTTATATGTGGATAGATACATGTATGTGTCTATTTATATGTAAGTGCGTATATATGCATATATATATATATTTGGGTATAAGTTAGCGGCTGTATTTGTATACATATATGTATGTGTCTATGTATATGCAAGTGTGTATATATGTATATATATGTATATGTGTGTATTTATATATATATATATACACACACATATATATATATATATATATATATATATATATATATATATATATATATATATTTGGTATATGTCAGCGGATGTATGTGTTTATTCATATATGTTAAACTTCTATTCGTATGTTAATGAATATGTGTTGTCCAACGACGGACCAAAACATCAAAAGGGGCAAAACGTCTGAAAGTCTCTATGTGTTGAATAAATATTTAAAGATGGGGCCATTAAGATAAATGAAAAGATAAGAATTCTATCACCGGAAAGACATAAAGTTTGTAGAGTGTGAGTGTGTGAATAAGTATGTATATATGCACAAGTGTAAGAATTTGTGTGTATATGGATATGTAACTGTGTCTGCGAAGATACATACGATGTCTTAACCATTATTCTTTTCCCGTCCTCTTCCAACGAAAAATATATAAGAATATAATTTACTTAGTTCAATCGACAATGGCATGAACAAGCTGGATTTTAAAAACAAAATATCGCAGCGTAAACATGTATTCACATATGTAGCCAATAATGTTACTATAAATGAAAATATATACTTTAATACAGCTGCACCTATTATTGAGTACTAATTAACACTGAAGTTTCATTAGATTAACAGCCAGGAAACAAACATCCATACAAGTGAAGTACTTTATATATATACTAGCGGAACCCGTCGCCCGGCGTTGCGCGGGAGAAAGTACTACCTATTGAATAAAAAGAAACCGCCTATTGTTCTCCCCCCCTCTACCGTATTGGTGAATGTTTTAAATTAAAAAAAAAAAAAAGAAAATGGTTCAGAGAAGAATGGGATCGAACGCCGATACTGGCGATAATGAAACCCCCCTTCTTAACCATTGAGCCACAGTTAGTACTACGGTTTATGTCATTTATTTGGGAAGGGTTAAAGGTATATGATTTTGAAAATATAAATGTGTCGGGGTCTAACAGCATCTTGGCGCTATTGAATTAAGTAGGAAGTCGATTTAATGAAGGAATTGTAGCCGTCATATTTGAAGAATAAATGTTGTTCGTTAATGTCATTCGCTTAATTCTGGAATGAATGTAAATGTGGAAATCATAGTTAGAGATAGGAAAAACGTAATCTGATATTCGCGGAATATCATCGGATTCAACGGGAGCGGTCATTATTTGTTTGCGTATTGTTTTATATTATGTAGTAAATTAATACCGGGCAAATGAATAAAATGGACGGACTGTTTTGTGAAAAGTAAACTGTGTTTATTAATTCCCGGTGTCGATGAGTGTAGTCACAGTACACGATTGTTAGGGAAAAAAGTCTTTGCTACCACCTATATGGAGTTGGTTTTTCGGAGAGACGTTGATGGTGGGCCAAATGTAATATTGAGTGTTAGGTTGGAAAAAATAATAACAACTTTACTAAAACACGCTCGAGTGAATAAGTGTAGTATAGCGGTGAGTTTAGTAGCCTGTTTTGTATATGGTTATTTTCCTATACTCCGAGTAGGTACAGGGGAAAAACGTCTCTACTTTATATATTAGAAGATATATATATATATATATATATATACATATATATATATATATATATATATATATATATATATATATATATATATATATATATATATATATATATATATAACTTCTTTGTAAAATGGTTGGAAAAATCCCAGCAGAGTGCTCGATTAATTAAGAATTAAAGTTAAAAATTAAGAGCATAATATTTATTTATTCTGGTACAGAAAAATTAGTACAACATTCGTACCGTCGGTTTCAAGCACGGAAGGTCTTACCCATCCGGCTCTCTTCAGCTTCTGTTGTCATCTGAAACCGACGGTACGAATGTTGTACTAATTTTTCTGTACAAGAATAAATATATATATATATATATATATATATATATATATATATATATATATATACAGAAACAGAATGAGGGCGACAAAAATATGTGTATGCGTACATAAAAAATATATATATAAATGTGTATACATCAAATATTTAAAGTTATTATGTTAGAGTTTTTAATCAATTGCAATTAATCCGAATAATTGATTCTTCTTTATTTCCTTTGGACCATGGTTCATCATTAAAACAATGCGCATTTCGCTTTCGTTATTTTCAAATATCAATGTCAACACTGGTCCAAAACTTTTATAACATTGGACCATTTTGCGTTAATTACCTGCGCATTTATAGGCGAAACTTCGCAATATCTGTGATAGATATCAGACGTATTATGTAGACATGTCATGTATCAATAACATATCTTCAAACTTGAATCTATTTATGTTCCCTAAGGCCCTTTTTGTATATACTTTAAACACACACAATGCATGCTAAAATGTACATTCGTTCCAGGTTTGGGTCATGTTTTAATAAAAACATTGCATGAATACTAAATAATTGATTGCCGACAAATAAATCGGACGCCAGACCGGAAAACGAAACCGACTATTTGAGATCCTCAATGCGACGTTCTAACAACTGAGCTATTTTCGCTTTCTTATAAATACATCTTAAACCATTCTCTTCACAAAGTATAAGAGATTTGGCGTGACGTCATAGATTTATGATTTACGTCATGTTTCAAAACATGAATCCAAACAAAAGCGATTATAATTATAAATAAATAAATAAATGGGTAACCATCATCAATAGCGTTTTAATTATTCTAATAAGCCGTTATTTGAAACTATCTGAAAAAGTAACTCATATCTGTTTTAGCTATTTATTTATGCATTTTTCTCAAACCATCTCACTCTATGCTGATTCAGCATCTTATATAATATTTGGTAATGCCTCTAGAAGCATTTAGAGAAAAAGTAACTTTCTTTATTCAGCGTCGTCATGTAATTTACAAACGTGTGTTTTCACACATTACAAATAAGTAAAGTTGATAGAATTAATAAGTCGTTATACTGCGATATAAGAATAAGGTATAATAATAGTTCTATATAATAATAATAATGATAATAATAATAATAAGAAGAAGAAGAAGAAGAAGAAGAAGAAAAAGAAGAAGAAGTATAATATAGAATTAAAGAGACTTATTTTTAGTTATGCCAGTAGAATTTCAATATATATATATGACACAGTTTATGAATTTTCGAAGAATAGTGGTAGTGGTTGTGACAAAACTGGTCATTGTCAACGACTCTGAAAGGAAACATACAGATGTAAACCTCGACTTGGACGAAACGACATACATATACAAGCTCTACTAACCACCAATTTTGTATCGATGACTTTCCGAATTTATATGTACTGACTTATGACCCTGTCTTCTTTTTAAAACTGTGTTCTGCGGCTACAGTAGTCAAATGACATCTCGTAGCTGCAATCAGTCCTCCATGCTAGTCCCAGGCCATCTAGCATTGCCATGCGGAAGTTGTCGTTGGCAATGGAGTTGTTTCGCTGTACGTAGTGGTCCTAGTCACGCCTGCTTGAGGTCAGCACGTAGTGTGCCCAGCAGATTTGTGCAGTGCCCTCCTAGTCGCGGTTGGTAGGCTTGCGAGCCAGTAACGGCAAAGTCTAGTGCCCTCTGTGCGGGAGTGTCAGGGCCCATACGTAGGACATGGCCTAACATCTTTGTACAGCGACCTTTGTGGAGAAGGGGTTTTGTTTTTGTGGCACAGCTCGTATAGTGCCTTGTTGCTGATAAGTTTTTTCGGCCAGCAGTGACCTGTTATGGAACGGAGATGTATGCAGTGGCACGCATCCAGCTTGTCAAGAATGGCTTTTGTTATTGCCCAGCTGTTGCTATAGTAGAGCATGATGGACACGCAGTACGCGTTATAGAGACGGAGTCTAGTCTTCAATGGGATCTTAATTCGCCGACTCCAGAGTTTATGTAATGAATGAAACGCTACATTGCCATGTATACAGCGGGTCGTGACGTCTGTAGTGCTGCACAGCAGGGAGCCCAGGGTCTTGTTCTTGCGCCAGCTCTCATTGCCGCGGAGAGTCTTGCCTTGTGGGCCCAACTCTGTGGCTTATGCCAGGTATACATGGCTGAACTCTGTTTTCATCTCGTTCATGGAGAGATTGTCCGTTTTCAGTTTCTCTGCTGCTATTGGCTGGAGCTGATCCAGAGGCTTCTTTTCTACGTCCAGGAAATCAACGTCGTCTGAATATTCCATTTCTAATGGCAGACCCTGTCTGGGGATTTGTGGGCTGGGCCTGTTTGAGCTTTCCCGGACGGATGAGAGTACTGCAGCGAGGTAGCAGGTGAAGAGTACCGGTGAGAGGCTGTCGCCCTGGGGGGAGCCTATGGTAGTCTCAAATGAGTCATACATATCGTGTTTCACTCGGACTCTTACCTTTGCCCCTGCTAACAGAGATCTTACAGGTCTTAGTTCTTCATCATTGCAGCCTGCTTGCAGTAGGCCATCTAGGATGCGTTGACGCTTGATGGTATCGAAGGCTCGCGACATATCAATACCCATCTTGTGGAAATCCCATTACTTTGTCATCAGTACTGAGGTCAGCATACGTTGTGCCCATACAATGTCTGCGCAGCTTCTGCCTCTTTTGAAACCACTTTGGTAGGGTCCCGTGAAGCAGTCGGTTTTGTCTCTGATACGGCAGGCCTATTGGCCGGAGGTTGACTGGTGGCCCAGGGGGCTTTTTTGGCTTGTGTAAGGTCATAAGTGTACCTTCTCATAGTGTCTCTATGGGTGTGTGGTGTTCGAAAGATGAGTTGATGGTTTTAGCCAATGGGCGAGAAACAATTTTCTTTGAGTGCTTAAACAGCTCACTGTTCACACCATCTCGACCGGTGGCACGGCCATTTTGAAGTGCAGTGATAGCAGTCTTTACTTCCTCTTCTGTCATGGGGGTGAGGAGTAGCCTTGGTGTGCCCTCAAATGGCTGCAGTGGTTCGTCCTGTTGGTCGGTGAACTGCTGCTGGAACCCGTCTTAGATGATTCTTGCTTTGCCTTCATCAGTTCCCATGAGGTTGCCGTCGGTGTTTTGGACAATGATGGGTGGGTGGCTTTCATTGAACGAAGCTGTTTTGCTGCACGGAACATCTTTCGACAGCCATCGGTTGAGGTGATTTAATCTGCTATGGCGTCCGCCTCTTCAACTACACCTTCTTTCAACCTTTTTGGTTATTAGGCGCAGGATGTTATTGTATTCCTTTCGGAGTGCGGTGCGGTTTTCACTTTTGCCATGCTTGTAGATCTTTAGCCTCAGTGCTTTTTGATGTTCTGACAGCTTGGTGACTATAGGGCTAGCTGTGTGTTGTGTGGTCTTCCATTGTTTGATCTCGTCGACTGAGGTCTTCATGCAGTCCAGCAGGTCATTCAGTGCTTCATTGGGGTCCTGGCTTTAGTGGAGTTTAGTCAGTGGGTTTTGCAGTTGCTCCTGGTAGGACTGTTGCACTGGAGGGTCTTTTCAGAGCTTGTCAATGTCAATACATGCCTGGCCTGTGTCTTTGGAGTGATGCTTATTCCCCTGTAATAAGCCTAAATAGTTCCATTCTCTCTTTCTCTCACTATACATATGTATACATATATATGCACACACACACACACACACACACACACACATATATATATATATATATATATATATATATATAAATATATATATATATATATATATATATATATATGTAGTGAGGAGTATTAACACAGCCGTTATCGTGGCTTTATTGCAATGCTCCTTTCACTAGTATAACACTTTGACGACGGCTGCCTTTAAATAGGATTATTCTCTCGCTTATTTTCCGGCTTGTTAAAGACGGCCGTGTGGGCTAAAACGTTAGAATTTAAGTTCGTAACATTACTCGTGTTCTGCCGTTCTAGTCCGGCCACTGCCATGAATAGTCTTCTCTACACTGACGATTGCCGAAAGAATGAAACGTATACGTATGTAGATGAATACAAATATTTATAATTATTGTCGCCCCAAATCTTGGCTTAGCTCTGTAGTAAGTAGTATTAACACTATCTTTGTTGTGGCTTTAAGTAGAACACTTTGACGACGGACGCCTTATAATAGGATTCATCTCTCGCTTATTTACCGGGTTGTTGACAACGCCCGTTTAGGCTAATACGTCGGCATTTAAGTTTGAAACATGATTTGTGTTCCGGGATTCGAGTCCGACGACCGGTATGAATATACTTCTCTACACTGACGATTCCCGAAAAATAAAACAAATATTTATAATTATATACATATAAGCATATGGGGAGCCTTATTATATCTATTATATTTATTAGATCTACATTGTACGAATTTATTTTTACTATCATATTTCGGCTCCGATGGACCACTATTGTGCTGAAACGTAATTGCATTTGCATAAGCCGATTTGAATGTTTATATTATAAATATTTATAAAGCTGTACCTAGTATTGAGACCTTTATTCGTTTTAAGTTCAGTTTATTAATACATTTAGACATGTTTAATTAATTGCATATATATATATATATATATATATATATATATATATATATCATAACATAGCTCTCGTTATTACTTAGCACTACTATATAACACAGTGCCTTTTGGCTAAAGTCAAAGTGTAGTATCTATTCCGATGGATACTTCACTCCATAGACTGGTATTGTCTTGGCCTTCGGGGCTTGATTTACGCCGGTCTATGGTTTTTCTTGTGCAGTTTTAGGAGGTCCACCCTCCCAGGCTTCGCCTCTCCTCTTTGGGGAGGAGTAAGTTTATTGCTTACTACCTGAGACGCCCCTATCGGGGAATGCCGACGGGGCTGCCCAGGCAATTTTTAAACCCCACTTTCCCGACCCGACCTTGGGTCACATCTTACTTGTGGGAGTAAGATAAAAACTGGCCTTGTGTCTAACTTCTGGAGAGGAGTAAATCAATACTATATAACACAGTGAAGATTCTCCGCATTTAACTCTGAATTACTATATATATATATATATATATATATATATATATATATATATATATATATATAGTTCATAATATATTGCAGATAGGATGGTTTTGCGCACCTGGCGGGAAAATGGGTTAAGGACGTTCAGCTGGTATTGACAGACACGCGTAAAGGTTGAGAGGGCGACGCCACAAAACAAACTTGTATGCATTCCGATTAACAAACTGCATTCGCGTTTTTGATGCCTTCCGTGTTTTTATGTCTGCTTGTTCGAACGTTGATCCAAATTCAAATATATACTTGGGTTGGGCTGGGCTATGCTTGGCACGGCCAGCCATGAGCTACAAAACCCATCCTTGATTATGTCTATAGGATTCGCTACCGAAATACGCCTTGTTGCAAATTCTTAGTCGTTTTATTACGTTTGCCTGTTTTACGGCATATCAACACCCTATGTCGCAAATTGTTAGTGGTTTTATAGCTTTCGCTTTTTTACGGCATATCAACACACCATGTCGCAAATTGTCAGTGGTTTTATTAGGTTCAGCTTGTTTACGGCATACCCCATGTCGCAAATTGTTAGTGGTTTTATTGGGTTCGCCTGTTTTACGGCATATCAACACCTTTTACTTTATTTAATGTGAACACAAGAAAAAGGCGTGTTAGGTTTGTTTTTCGCTATGTCAACCCTTTTGAGTTATTTAATGTCGAAACGTACTAAACGTCATATGTTTTACATCACATCAACCCGTTTGGGGTAATTTAATACCGAAATAAAATAAAAGACCCTTCTCTTTGTCTTTAATGGCGCATGAACGTTTTGGAGGATTTTATAAAGCCGAAACAATAACCATTGTAAACTTATTCGTTGAAGTTACTATTTTATACAGGGTGGGCCAAAATAAGGGTCCTATCTTTAAATTTGAATAACTTGAATTTGAATAACTTCCACAAAATAAAAGTTAAACTCACCAAACTTTATGTGTGTGTAGACTGACCCTTCCGAGATTTTTTGAAATAAACAAAACAAATTTTAGCCGAAAAACACTTCTTAAAACTTACAAAAACTAAAGTATTGTTTTTTACACTGTTTTGAGTTTTTTAAGCAAAAATAATGTTTTCTAAATGAGGGTACGTTCCTTAGGGCTAATACGACTCATGCTTGCTTCGGAAGGGGTCCTTTACTTATTCTAAAAAAAAAAAAAAAAAATCAATAAATAAAAAAGTTATGAATTTTTAAAAATAGGACCCTTATTTTTGCCCACCCTGTACCAGTTAGGAAGAAATTACGGATCCATACTTTTTTTGAATACACGGCACCGTCTAACCTCTAGAAAATGTCCTCCATGGAATCATTAATACATTTCACAAACCTTTCTACACTCAACCATATTTGATACAAATAAATTTCAGTCCATACTTTATTTGCCCACTAAGTTTATGTAACACATGTTTAGCAGTCTTTATTGTGCTTTGTTTTATAAACACACTAGCAGTGCTACCCGGCGTTACCCGGAGCTAAAGTGTAACATATTTCTATTAAAACTTCTATCTATCTCTCTTTAGCCCTCTCCGCTTCCCATCCTTCTCCTCATCCCTCTTTATTCTTCGCCCAGCCTATTTCTTTCTCTGGACACACACACACATATACACACAAACAACTCGAGGAATGAGTCAGCATAAGGGAATTAACTCTGTAAACAAAATCAGTGTTACTTTCTTTTAGTTAGTGGCTGGAAAACAGTTACTTCCTTTTAGTTAGTGGCTGGAAAACAGTTACTTTCTTTTGGTAAGTGGCTGGAAAACAGTTACTTTCTTTTGGTAAGTGGCTGGAAAACAGTTACTTTCTTTTAGTTAGTGGCTGGAAAACAGTTACTTCCTTTTAGTTAGTGGCTGGAAAACAGTTACTTTCTTTTAGTTAGTTGCTGGAAAACAGTTATTTCCTTTTAGTTAGTGGCTGGAAAACAGTTACTTCCTTTAAGTTAGTGGCTGGAAAACAGTTACTTCCTTTTAGTTAGTGGCTGGAAAACAGTTTCTTTTCTTTTAGTTAGTGGCTGGAAAACAGTTACTTTCTTTTAGTTAGTTGCTTGAAAACAGTTACTTTCTTTTAGTTAGTGGCTGGAAAACAGTTACTTTCTTTTAGTTAGTGGCTGGAAAACAGTTACTTTCTTTTAGTTAGTGGCTGGAAAACAGTTACTTCCTTTTAGTTAGTGGCTGGAAAACAGTTACTTCCTTTTAGTTAGTGGCTGGAAAAACGTTACTTTCTTTTAGTTAGTGGCTGGAAAACAGTTACTTCCTTTTAGTTAGTGTCTAGCAAACAGTTACTTCCTTTTAGTTAGTGGCTGGAAACAGTTACTTCCTTTTAGTTATTGGCTGGAAAACAGTTACTTCCTTTTAGTTAGTGGCTGGAAAACAGTTACTTTCTTTTAGTTAGTGGCTGGAAAACAGTTACTTCCTTTTAGTTAGTGGCTGGAAAACAGTTACTTTCTTTTAGTTAGTGGCTGGAAAACAGTTACTTCCTTTTAGTTAGTGGCTGGAAAACAGTTACTTCCTTTTAGTTAGTGGCTGGAAAACAGTTACTTCCTTTTAGTTAGTGGTTGGAAAACAGTTACTTTCTTTAGTTAGTGGCTGGAAAACAGCTTCACCCCTGACGAAATCTGCCCAAGTTTTCTAAACTTTGGATAGTATTCATTCCGGGCAACGCCAATCAAAAATATACCAACTTTGTGGGTCTTTGTTTTGCAGTTTTTTAAAATTTTAGCTGGACATACACACAGCCAACGTCCATTTATATATTAGATACACATACCTAACTTTATCTAAATAGAGATATCATTGTTGCAAAAAAACTACCTACTCACATATCTACGTATATCAGCCCTGAACTCGGCCTCACATAATAAGGTGTGTAGATTGCAAAGTTTACATCGTTATAGACACTGATGAGATTTGTGGTTGTGTTGGTTCATAAGGGAGATAGGGAGATTGAATCTCCTGCGTGACGTCACGCCGAGAGTTGTTTGATGGCAATCGACTTATTTCCCAGTAGACAGTAGTTCGATACGGACGCGTAGTCTGGACCCGCTCGTACCATGTCTTAGAAAGTTGGGTAAACATGAAAATGACAATTGTTGGCTTCGGTAAACATGTTATATATTTTTGGTATGTTAGCTAGTAACCATTTAAGGAGTTATGTTCGCAGAGCGATGTTTGTCAATCTAGGCGGGATAGAAGGGTCGGTAAGAATTCAACCGGTTGGCCTTTAAGGCTATCGTTATTCCCCGAGAATAATAAATAGAGGATTTGACGTCACATGAGATAGGGACCAGAGCGAAAATCTAGGAGTCTGACGCGAACCGGGCACGACTAGACCCGAACAAAATGACTACGAATCAAATGTAAATGAAAAGCATAAAGCATGACCTCATATTTGCAAACCAAATCTTTTTTCGCTCCGCCGCCAGCAAGATTTACGCAATATCTTAAATAAAAATTGATATTTACCCAAATTGATGACCTTCGTTTGTTTGCTTGGGTCCGACTTTGATTCCAGAGTGAGAAGTCGTCAGTCCAGGAGGCGAACGTTTAAAGATACAACGTATGTTTTTATTTTATATAGAATTATTGAATCGGTGGATCATGTAACACACGCCCCAAAATGCCCTTGGCTAGGTTTTAATAAACGACTTAAATGTACATTCTCGTTACATAGTATTTTTGTAACGACGCTTATCTGCTCCACGCGGTGTCAATTAAAGAATGCGGGGGGGGGGGTCGTGTCGTATAGTTTCAGATAACAGCAACACTATTTACACGATGAATTATCTAAATGAAATAACGTTTATCATCTGATTACAATTAATTGAACATTTTTAATTTCACCTGAGGTAATTCTGAAAAAAATGTATTACTTTAACAATATTATGAAAACCGTGATCCTATGAAAGACACTTAAGAATGTTTTCATGCGTTTAATAATACATCTTTTTAATGTACGAATAATACGCTAAGAATTATATATGACATACATGAACTCATATTTCGTCTGTGGTATATTCGGTTCGGATAGGGCGACTATGAACATTTACATAGACACTAATGAATGTGGACCACCTGTTAGATAGTGTGTGCCATCGGTAATGCCAACTGTAACTTTTGCGGTAAACATTGCAGGTCAGTTGAAGACACGAACTGACGCTTTAGGATGTATACAGCTGTCATGACAGCTGTACAAACCGAAGAACTCTAAAAGGTTTTAACGAAGTTAAAGCGTGCCCTATCTTAAGAACCATGCTCTTTGAAAACATAATACAATTTATTATTGTTCATAGTTGTGACGGCCATGCTTGCGTGAATTATACATACAACAAAAAATCAAAACATTTTTTGAACTATAATATACTATATCTAAATATCTTCTTTATCCAAGGAAATGCACTTCTGAAAACAGAATTTTCAAATCCTATATCGTCTTTGTTAGAAATACATGCTTTTTGTTTTGCACAATGTAAAATAGCAGTTTCCGCTTCATTAATTATGCCACAGTGTTTATCTAAAAAGTTTCTTAAACTTTAGGGAATAGAAATAGTCTTAACATGCAAGATGGTGGATGTGGTAATGTTTTTCAACAAAATTATTGTATAACAGCTGACATAACAGCTGCATTTGATAATGAAAACAATTTCCAGTGCAATTCTCTTTGTCGTTGTTTCAACAATGCATTTTTCATTTCATTAAAATAATTTAGAGTATATATTGTGGCATCCACCTTCTCCTATTTTGCACTGAAGTTAGTTACGTCACTTGCAACACATTCCCTCACCAGAAACCTGCGCATAAAACAACATTGATTTATCCACAATAAAAATGCGGTCACATCCTTACTTTATCATTCGCATGATATGTGCACTGTGCTAGCCTTGCGAGGTGCGAATTGTGAATCAGATCACAAATTTCTGCATAGTAAACAGACGGTCTACATTATGCGTATGTTTTGCTATCAATAGGTAAACATAGCAGAGTAGATTAATGTATATAGACTGCAGGGTAAGTGTAGATCTTATTATTGTCTTTTTAGATCATATATTATGATCATCTTTTTAGAATAAAAAATTATATCCATTACCTCCTGAAACAAACATTTTGCTCTTAACTTTAGTAGTTTAGTAAAACCATTTTGAAGTCACTGTTTCAATTGGATCTTATTTTTTCATATTAATAAGTCTCCACTTATGAAGTTCAAAAGCCACTCGATTATACAGGTAAAGAGAAGAGCACATTTTCAGTTAAAAGATGAAGAATATTTTTAGAGAACTAAAAATGATAACTGGAATGAAGTATGTTGTATCACGTATATACTTATATGTGTTGCAGCGAAAGTCTACATTACGCATTAAGCTAAATTGAGCATCACATTACCAAGCGAATAAATCACGACTAGATATCACTTTTCTCAATCGTATTCTTTGCATTATATAGACAAATCACAGTTTCATTTTCAGTTATGATAATTTGCATGAGAAATTTCTCATTCGTTGAGACAGATTATTTTCATGCAAACTTTTGATACCCATGAGAGCGACGAGTCTATTCCCAATTAAAAAAAAATATTGAACAACATCAAATCACCACTTCATACCCGTAAAAATCAGACCGTATTTTTGAACCGCTGTCTGAATTCGAGATGCACTTTCCTTGGATGTTGATGTTGATAGCGTTTCCCTTCTTCGGTCATCGTCGGGATCATCTCCATCTTTCTGTTAAGAGATTAATTTATATAACAGTATTTAACTTATCAATATTTCAGAAGAAATTAACTATCATCTATTTAAATATGATAAATGATAAAACTGTTTGAAAACTGGCACTTTAAACCTTCTTTGAAGAATGAATTCATCTTTTTTTAATATATATATTTGACTTTTTAACAAAATTATTTTAGCTTGCCATGAAATGAAAACAACTATAAATACAGAAAAAAAAGGTTTCTGGATTGTGTTGGTTATTTTTTCATGTTTTTGTGATTATCTAATAATCCCATTGTTAATTTTATTTGTAACGAATCGATATAGAATTATTTTGTGCTAAATATGAATTATGAACAATGAAAAGCCACTAAAACATATGCACACAATAATATTTGTTGATGCTGAATTTTTTCGGAGCATGATTAAAAATATGGATTATGTCATGAATTTTGTAATCTGTATATTTATAATATATGAGCTCCGTTGGACTTAGTTAGTGTCCTAATTATTGAGTTAAATCTCACTTGCAGTATTCACTTGTATCATGGAGATTGTGAATATTTCATCTTGGATATTAGAACATCGATGTTTTTGTTTTCTTATGATATAACTACAGTAATTATCATTGAGGTTTTGACCGTTTAAAAACATAATTCAAACTCCTTTCAGCTCAGATCGTTTACAATACTTGCAGAATGTTCCGAAAAGAATTTATCCCTTCATCAACGTAAAAAAATCATATTCCAAGGGAGGATACATATACAATCCTTCACAAAGAAAGCCTTAGATAATTTCGAAAAAGCACATCATTAAATTTTACAAAAAAAATATGATTTTAATCAAAACAACAGATATGAAACCAAAAATCACAAACTAATAAACACATTCTCTAGAAGCCGCAATTATAATAAAGATGTAATTGTTTCAGCTGATAAAACCAACGGACAATATAAATCTATAATAAACAAAGAGCTCCACAAGAATTACAAGACTACACAAGCAGACACTGTTCACAGAATTAAGTCAAAGGCTAAATCATTGTAATCGAAATTAAACATTCATAAATACACAGAAATTACAATTCCCAGAACACAAAGATTCACATTTAAAGACCACAGACTAGAATTTAACAATAATCCGTCTATTAGATTAATCTGCCCATCAGGCTCTGACATACGTTTATGTTAGTAAAATATATTAGATAGGATAATCCCAAAAATTAGAAAGAAAAGTAAAACTCCTCTTTGGTCTCTTTCAAATCAGGTCACGGAAGGGTTAACAAATATGAACTTCTAACATCAGGTTAAATTCCTGGCTTTTGATATTGATTCATATTATATATCAATTTCTTATGGCTAGAAAACCCTCATATATTATATCAACAGAGATAGATGTAATATTGCCAGTTAGGAAATATTTTATTTATAAACTTTGCTAATAAGCATTGAATTAGAAAAACTACGCTGATAGGATCGACAGACGCTGCGTGGTAACAGACATGTTTCGATTATTCTAAATAAATAAGATTCACAGGGATTGTCCACCGCTTAAGGGAGGTATATATTGAGATGATGCACTATTTACAATTACATATATTAATAGAATATATTGATAAACTAATAAAGATTACATGAACTTTTAAAGCACTATGGATTAAGAATAATAATAGATATTGATAAGAAATATGGTTACTTCTTAGATTAATCCCTTAAACTCCTGCAATACAAATTGAAACCTTCTCTAAACCAAACATAGAAGCTCAAACCACCTTATGAACTCTATAGTGCCTTATATTTCTAACTAAATCTCAATAATTTTTTAATACGACACTGAAAAAAATCATTTTACAATGAAAAAAATTAGCATCCACAATAACATAGACTACCCCTCTAGCAACAACATCAATATCATCAGGCATACACCTAATATAATAACCCCTAAAATGGCGATGGCTAACAAAAAATAATCGTAAAATAAGCAGTAACATAAATAGAAGCAATGACAAGAATAAACTTTCCTAAAAATGTATAATTGCAAACTAAATAAATATAGTAAAAATAGCGTAAACTATTTTGTTCGATTTGCAATCTGTGAAAAATCTCTAAACTTATATCCTTAAATGCGTTATACAAATTATAAAAGACAACTTCAAGGCCACACATAAACGCAGCGAAATTTTTAGCAAAATGTAATTATAGTTTTTTTCTCTTGAATAACGTATAATTAGATCGAATATAGTTGAAATTAATAATTACTAGAAATGATAGAGGACACAATTAATTTCATGAACACCATCGTATTTTTTACAGAGAGCTGTGTTATCTTTTCAAAACTCATCAGTGCATCTAGAGATATAGAGCACATCAACCCCACGCATCGGTCACTATTGTTGGTGACTGCCCCACGTTTCACTTCTATATTCATTAGTTTAATTTTTACAATACTGATAACTTAGACTATTCAATTTCCATTTACGAAATTTATCTTGCTATAGGCGTAAGTGGAAACCATCTTATCCGCCACACACACAAGCACAAGCTTTACGGTGAAATTTATATAAAATTTGAACCTTCACAATGTATACAATCATGGCTGTGTTCTACCAGCTTTTCAAGTAAGCACATGTCGTCATTTATGTCGTATACGCGCATAACATGGTCATCTACATGTACAGAAAATCCCACACTCTCCGGGCATTGAGGAAATGACGACGTGTGCTGGCTGTACATGATGAAAGCACACATCAATCATATTACATTTAGTGCGGCTCATAATCCGACTGCGTCGTTTATCTGTTGATCGAACAACATGTTTCGGCGTAATTATAAATGTATTCTTTCTCAACTATTAAGCTGGCCAACAACTTGTGACTGGCACTTATCAATAGTAGAAGGACTAAAACAGGATCAACACACATTGAGATTCTAACTAGTATCGTGCTGACGGAACTGGCTCAGTATAGAATTGAAATAATCAAAAGTCCGTCTCAGCGATGATAACCAAGTAACAGAGGTGATGGCTGGATATACCTTTTTTTGTAAAAATACACCGGAGGGTGAAAGACGAATAGGCGGAGTGGGCTTTCTGTTCGCACTAGTTAATAGGAACAAACAGCCCCACGGTTTTAGTGATAAGATCATGCACTTCGAGTTCATTTCGGTTTATGCGCCCACTCTTAGTAGCAACTATCCTGCTCTACCAAGATCTCTGAACGGTACTAACTTGTACCCCGAAGCCGATGATATCTTTCATTCTATGAAACTTCAAATCCCGGGAAGGAAAGATCATGGAACGGATTAGGTGAGTGTATCATGGGTCGCCTGTAGCGTTTACATTCCCCAGATTTGTACTGAATTTCGTAATTTACAAATTTGGCACCCGACATCTGCCAATAAGGTAATGTGGACCCATCCAAGGTCAAACCACGATCACATCTTGACTACTTTATCACTGACACGTTGTCTTCCTCGCGCAAAGCATGCGAGGTGCGGAATGTGACTCCGAACACAAACTTGTACGAATCATTGTTTGCCAAAGTGAGCGCAAACACTCCTTTGAATATAGTTGTTTGGGATCGAAGACGGAGGTAAAAGGGTGGAAGCTTGGGCGACATTGCGGTATTAAATATTTAACATTAAGCGCAAATAACAATAACATTGAATAACATTGTGAGTGAGGAAGAAAGTGATACACAGAAACGTACTAAGGAGTTAACTTCAAATTAAGGCTAAATAAGAACAATGAAAATGGATTTTTTTTTTTAACATAACTCAATCTAAACACCAAGGGACACAAGCCGTATATTTTGTATGCTTAAAATACATGGGAACAGCGTAAGGAAAACAATCGTTTATAAACTCAGCTTCATTACTTCATTACACAACTATTATTACTACTACTACTACTACTACTACTACTACTACTACTACTGATGATAATAATAATGATAATATATATATGTGTGTATATATATATAGCAATATAAGTATATATACATATATATATATATATATATTTTGTTATGAGGTTTAAAAAGACTAAATATACATTCGGATTGTACACATTATAAGTTATTTCGACCTTAACTAGGTCTCCTCGGATGTGTTTCCAATCACGTTTCAAAGCCAAATGGAAGAATTTTAACACCTTTATACCTTTTAGAACAAAGTAAAAATAAAGAATTAGAAAAAAAAAAAAAATAAATAAATAAATAAATAAATAAATAAATAAAAAAATAAAAAATAAAAATAAAAAATAAAAATAAAAAAAATAAATAATTTCAGCGATATTCTATTTGTTGATTGGACTCTATAGTATAGAAGTGGTGATTATGTAAATTAGGGTGGTGGCATTAACGGAGTATAAAAATATGTAACATTTTTATCAAGAAGTCAATCCTCGATTTAAAAGGAGAATATAATTGATCCTGATTAAAACCTAATTGCGTTCGTTTAAAGGAATAAGAATTTTTTAAAATTATGTAACAATGCGAAAGTTTTGATTAGATTTCAGATTGCGAATATTATACGTTTAAAGATTAAAATACAAAAATTACGATTAAAATAGGTACTGCAGCTACACACGATTAAAGGATGTTATATTATATGATAAGTTTTTATTAAATTTCAGATTGTGAATGTTATACGTTTAAAAATTTAATATACGGAAGTTACGATTAAAATAGGTACTATAACTGCACACGATTAAAGAATGTTATGTGACGATGAATTAAAGGTATGGTGAAGTTAATATAGGTTTTATTTAATAAAAAAAAAAAAAAAAAAAAAAAAAATTTACAGGTTGGTTATTTTAAATTTGTGACGATGTCTACATTTTGCTAATAGTTCGTCCCTTTTATTTAAGATATTACTGCCTTCATATTTTAATATTCTAATTTTTTCTTCCAGACATAGATTACATCTATGTCTGAAACCCCTAGGAGTGTTTGACTTACATAATATGGTCCAATCAATTATTGGTTTTAGTCCCTTACTTTTTAAAAGCCTAATTTACATAATCACCACTTCTATACTATAGAGTCCAATCAACAAATAGAATATCGCTGAAATTATTTATTTTTTTTATTTTTATTTTTTATTTTTATTTTTTATTTTTTTATTTATTTATTTATTTATTTATTTATTTATTTTTTTTTTTTTTCTAATTCTTTATTTTTACTTTGTTCTAAAAGGTATAAAGGTGTTAAAATTCTTCCATTTGGGTTTGAAACGTGATTGGAAACACATCCGAGGAGACCTAGTTAAGGTCGAAATAACTTATAATGTGTACAATCCGAATGTATATTTAGTCTTTTTAAACCTCATAACGTATTCATGCTCTGTTTTAACGGACATAGAGCTCTCTGATCCGGATTCCGATCGAAAATAATCGAACCTGAATACTATATATATATATATATATATATATATATATATATATATATATATATATATATATATATATATATATATATATATGCCATTCCATTAACTTCTTTCTATCTGTGCGTCAAATGCGTTGCAGGTTGTAGCAATGATTAATAGTATAAACTCACCGGTATGTAACGGAAACCGCTCTACTACTGAATATAATTTTTTAAAACAAGCGGAAGCTTCAGTGCAGTGACTTCTTACTGCTTCTATCGTGGGAGGATATGAATTCACTCGGTTTGGAAGTGGGTTAACTGTGTAATCATATCAGATGCTGAACAAAATATGTGGTATTCAAATAATATAAAATAACAAATATCAAGCATATAACCATTAGAATGATATATATATATATATATATATATATATATATATATATATATATATATATATATTAAGTTAAGTATGCATACACACACACATATATATATAATATTTGTTATTGTTTATTATCTATGTACGTATAATCGGGGCTCATCAGCATAGAGATATGACTATTCTCTACCGGTCATGCGATTATATATATATATATATATATATATATATATATATATATATATATATATATATATATATATAGTCATCCACATACAGACTGTTTCGCTGTTTCACAGCTCATCAGCGCCGAGATCGAAACGCAACCGTCGAGCTGACAGTCGGCGATGCTAACCCCTACGCCATCATGCGACACTGACTGGATGTAAGAGATATCTCAATGTAACGAAATGTAAACATTGCAAATGCCTGAGCTCGAATTAGTGTTTACCTAATGAGCATTGCCTTAAAGCTAATGGCCGTTGACGATACCCTTACAAAAATAAGCTCTACCCGGAGGAGACTTTTTTTTATAGTCATTCACATACAGACTGTTTCGCTGTTTCACAGCTCATCAGTGCGGCCAGACCAGTTAGTGTCTCAAGCCGGGATCGAAACGCAACCGTCGAGCTGACAGTCACCGATGCTAACCCCTACGTCATCATGAGATATCTCAATGTAACGAAATGTAAACATTGCAAATGCCTGAGCTCGAATTAGTGTTTACCTAATGGAGGATAATCTCGTTAACTTAGATGAGAAAGCAATGTAGTTCTTTTGGACTCTGGGAAGCATTAGTAATCTCATATTAGCATATTTTAAATGTACATATATGACATTTTCTAATAATAAATATTTAACTAACTGGCAAAAGTTGAATATTGGCATCATGATGCGATGTGTAATCTCTCCAAATACTGTTTGTTTTGGCAATGCAGATGATATTGCATTGTGTCGAAAACAACACCAAGAAGAAAATTTCGAATACAAAACGCGATAAACGCCATTTTCAAAAGTCCGAAGCTATTACTATAAAACGTGTTGCATTTCAACGCTCAACCACACCATAGAATCATGTTTTCCAAAATATCACACCAGGATAATTTCTTTTTGCTTTCCATTAAATTCAGCTTTTGCTCGAAGTCTAGATTTAATATATTTTACCTTTTTATTGGTTAATGTTTCAACTTAAACAGATTGGATTTATCGCGTTTTGCATTCGAACTTTTCAAATACACTCTTTCTATGAAGGGGTTTATGGATGATGTAACTTTAATCACAATCTAGATCACACATGAAACAAATGGTGACCAGCCTACAGGAGCTCTTCAAATGGGCTGCGATGAAAATAAAGCTATCAAATTCTCACAGTTTATCCATAGTTAAATGATCTTGCACAGAAACAAGGTTCTTCGTTGATAGAATCGAAATCCCGACAATTCGCGAAAAAAGCGCCAAGATCCTTGGTCGTTGTTACTTTCTACCTCTGACTGATCAACATCGTTGGCAAGACCTAAGAAAAATGCTAAAAGATGGATTACGTTTAATTGATAAATGTGACTTCCTAGACAAATTGTGGTGCATTTACTTTGGGTGAATTCCAAAGTTATCATGGCCAATGCAGGTTTATAAGGTATCACTTACAAAAGTTGAGATAATGGAGCACCTGATCAGTAAGTTTATGAAAAAATAGTTGTGGTGCCTAATTCCTTGACAAACGTAGCACTATACAGTTCATCAACGAAGCTAAAACTTCCGACGTCGTCACTTGTTAGGGGATATAAATTAGGTAAATCGCAACTTTTCTAGATGTTGCGTGACTTGCAACCTACTAGTGAAGAATGATCAACCATCCGTAATAAACGGCCGAAAATGGTAGCCAAAACAAGCTGTAAAAGATGAAGAATAAACCCTTAGCATGAAAGAAATTATTGTCTACGTGGCATGTGGAAGAGCAGATCTAAGTTTCCATCCACAGCTTCGGTGGCACAAAGAATCTCCTGTAAACAAAGGAAAATGGTTTCAAAAGAAATTCATGATCTTGAGGAAGTTAAGCGCATTGCTACATCTGTAGGTCAAAGTAAATACGGCACATGCACCAAGTTGGAGAGTGTAAAAGACAGAAAAATCACATGGTGCGACTTGAAATATATGGAGGCTAAAATATTAAGTTTTCTCATAACTGCAGCCGACGATATCTTACCAACCCGTTATCTTTACATTCATGGTTCGCGGTTTACTACATCCTATCGAGGCAGAGCATGTGGCTGAACTATCAACCTAAAACATATTATATCTAGATGCGAGAATTCCGTGAGAGGCTACCCATTCAGACAAAAATGAAGTATTGGAGATTGTTGCAGAGGTTTCGAAGATATGTTGTGAGACTGACAGTAAAGCTCTGAATGTCGCGAGTAGAACAATTCATTTCGTTAAAGAATGAAATAGTTAAAAATATTTGTGTAAAAAATAGGCAGAGATTCTCATTGTTTTGTGATACTATGGACTGTGATACTATGGACTAGCGGCGATGAAAAATGATTCACGGCCAGGGGTTGCCTTCGGAGGTAGGATGCATTGAAAGACAATGATATGAAATGACTCATCAACGCACACAAAAGCGGAAGTGGTCAGTTTGTATTGTTTAGAGGCGATGGCTTGTCGATAACTGAGCCAGTCCCTTAGTTTACGAGACAGTTGACGAGTTGGCGACTCGGAGAGAAGATAGTCAGTTTGACGTCAACCTCGATAGATAGCGGAGGTTAACAGATCACAGGCATAGTTCGACAAATATTTAGCAAGTGATGAGACGAGCGACAACACTGATAGCCTCGACAGACGATTTAATCTGAGTTTACTAAAATGTGTAAAATGTTTACTAAAAGAGATGCATTCATAGGGTAGGTATGTGTATATGTTTATGTATATATATATAACACAGCAAGCCGATGAAACTTTCTCATTTTCAAAATATTTCAAATATTTCATACTCTATCACAACAAATCTCCCCTCTCCCCCTCACCCATTCCCCCTCTCAACCACTTCTTTCGTACCCTCCATCTTCCATACCCCCATTCTCAAATCCCCTCATTTTCTCAAACTCCTCTCTAAGACCGTAACTTTCGGCCATCCACCAAAATCACAGGCCCCTCCTTCTCTACCCACCCTCCATTTCTCTGCATACATCCCCCACACAAACATTCCAACTTACTTTTTCCCCTTCAGTCTTGACCGCAGCCACCTGGTCAAATACCTCCTTCCTCCCTCTCCTCCACCCCTCTACTCCCTCACTCATTGCCATCCACATTATTCCTGCTCATCCCCCACCTCTTTCTCTTATTACCAGCCACAGTATCCTTGCTCACCCCCATCTTTCCACTTCTTCCCCACTCATTCTCATAAACATTCATTTTTCATTCCTCACCAAGTACGGACGTCCAGCCTACTGGTTTACCCAGTAGTGGCTACCTTTTTCCTTTTTCCCAACATGTCAACCCTATATATGTTTGTATTTTCATGACATTTTCTTCATATTATCATCCTGATGAAGTCTTGTAAATACAGACTAAACGTTGATGTACACATAAAAAAACATCCATTTTTTGGTTTTCCTTTTTCATTTTCCCATATATATATATTAATAAAGTTAACTCGATTTTCCCATGCAACTTCAGTAACTATAGGAAAATATCCGAACAATTCCTATTCAAATATTTTTCACTCTATCCTTACAGCACTTCCTAATGCGTGTTTCACGAAAATATTCGACCATTTCTTCGACATAAAATATTATTACATTAATTCCGACATGCTTTCTTTGCCCAAATACGTCTTCCAAAAAGAGGGTAGCAAACAATTTCGCTCTCTTAAAAGTATCTCATCCCACGTTACTCACATACTACGGTCCATTCTTTATAGAAAGAGAACATTAGTTTACAAACACCGGGTAATCCAGAATACATAACGAATGCTTCAAAATGTTTAATAAGACTACAAATGTCTGCGTTGGTAAACTTTTCACTATACTTTATATTTGAACTTACTTCTTTCTTTTTCCAAATTGATACTCTAATATATACTTATTTTAAAAAATAACATGATTATTTCATATTTTAAACAAACAACTCCGGTACACTTTTTATCTTAGCGCGTAATACAGAAATACCAGATTAAAGTAATATCGAATTGTACGTCAGGTATTCCGAACTGTTAAAAGTAATTAGCTTACTTATTTTATAACGTTGTTAAAATAAATTCCTTCGTTGGTAATTGACTCAAACGAGTAGGATTTTACCTTCCCGGCCTGCGAATAGAACATCTTTACATCCACACTAAAATAACATTTTTTTCGTATATTTTATTAAAAAAATCAGAATATTTTGCACTAGTACAGTTTTGTACAACACAACGCAGAAATACAGAAAATGCCGAATGAAAAATAACAATAAGCTGTTTAATTTAGAAGTATTTTTAAACGAAGAAATTAAATGAAATATATATATATATATATATATATATATATATATATATATATATATGTGTGTGTGTGTGTGTGTGTGTGTGTGTGTACATATTCACAGTTAACTTAAAAGTTACATTTTTTGCTTTCACACTTTTTTGTTTCTTTTCGCAATAAACTAAAGATTGTAAAGAACAATAATTTCAACATCTTCCGGCTTTTTTACGTAGACGGTCGGAACATGCCGAACAAAAAATCGGTTTTGTCGAGTTCCGAAGCTGCATCAATAACACATATTTTACACATTATTTTAGAGCGAAGAGCAAGTACAAACAATGCTTTTTTCGTGCTATCTCCTACATTCTACTGCTCATCATTATGCTGTTTACTTTTAAACCTTCTGCTGAAAATGTTTAAATTATCACAACACTTGAAAATTCCATTGTCTTCGTGTTTCATGTTCGACAAAGCTACACACATAATTTATTCAAAAAATTAATTACATTATTTTGTACTGGTACAGTTTTTGCACCACACAAAACCGACTTCTTCCAACGCAGAAATACGTAAATAGCCAGAAAAAAAAAACGAATGAAAAATAATAATGAGTTGTCGAATTTAGAAGTATTTTTACGAAGAATTTCCATTAAATATATTTGTTTCATTACATTGGACTTCAAAACGAACATGTTTTTGTCAGCTGGGACGCAACCCCAATGTAGTATGCTACACATACAGTTACTTGTTGGAAATAAACTTTGCCAATGGAAGTTCTGTTTAGCTTTAAGAACACAGAGGAAGACAGAGAACATGATTTACAGTGGCTAGACGAGTGTTTGTTACACATATTTTATAGGAGTATGGATTGGAGCTCAGTCGAGAACCTAACATTAACACGACGATAATAGTATAGAGAACGACTATTAACCTCTCTTCTGTGAGAGAGTGTCTGTAGGGAATTAAATTCGACACCCGCACCAGATACCGAAGTCAGTTCTGTACTCTGTCAAGACAAGAACACCCTGTACCTGGTACGACATTCACCCTGGGCGGGTAGACGATTGCATTAGGGGTGATATCATTTCTGGAGCAATAGAATGATCCAACTATTTTTCCAGCGACATTAGCAACAAATGTGATGTAAGTCTTCATGGCTTAAGTTAATGTCAGTCTGAAGAGCTTATTAAAGTAGGGGACCCTCCTCGAAGGAAGCGACATTCATTTCAATTGGAGCAACGTAAGGATCCGAGCGTTGGCGGTGAAACGAGATACACTTGGTTTGAGACGTATAAAAAGTACCCAGACCTAATTCCCTAGTACTACAAGTCGGAATGATGGTTATCATCTGCATACGTGTAAACTAATGAGCTTAGAATATTATTTGGGAAACTATTAATGAAGATCAGGAAAAAGATTGGGCCAAGAATGGATCCTAAAGGCACACCGGAGTTGATACTATCTGCTTCAGGCTTCTACATACCAACGATCACTTTAATAAACTTATCAGAGAGAAGGGATATGATAATTGAGAAGATATTTCTAGATATTTCATTCTTGTGAAGTAAAAAAAATGTGTGCCAATCCTTATCTTCTGTCAAGAGCTATTTCTCTAAATATGCAGACTTCGTTAATAGATTCACTGATATTGTGTGATATTAAAATCAGCACATATGCTGTTGATCTTGCAGGCCGAAATCCATATTGCTTTTCAATGAGTAGATTGTTTTGCTGAAATAGTTGACAATTTCACAGTTTATCACAGATTCAAACAACTTAATCATGAATCACAGGATACTGAAAGGTCTATACTGAAATGCAGAAAACCGATCTCCAGTATTTTTAAATACTGGTAAGACTGACAAAGTTTTCCAATGATTGAACAGTTTTGTAAGAATAGGAGCTAGTTCAGGTTGCAGCTTTTTAAGCACTATGGTTGAAATGTTGTCAGATTCTTTACCGGCATCAATATTCTTGATGAATTTGGACATATCCCGGAAAGATATATACTGATGTCACTCAGATTGTCTATAGTCATAGGGGGAAATTCAATAGGTAGGTGGTTCTGATATTAAAGTGGGGAATTTGAGACAAATTTCTTTGCAAAAAAGTTTGGCCTTTTCGGATGCTGAGATAATGATGTCTGGTCCATTAATGTTTGTTAGAATGGAGGTCATACATGTATTTAAACCCCTGTTTCTTATTAGCTTAACTCGTGGGAACAAGACTTCTGCTAAGCCACTCTGGATATAACGGATTAAGTATATGACATGCTCGCCTTCACTGTAACTCTTTTGTAGTGGTTGCAGGCAGTCCTTAAGGCGGCTTTAGTTTCAGAACATCACTTTCATTGAAATCAATTTGAATAACGATTTCTGTGAGTAACAGCGGCAGCACCAGCAGAGGTGTGCCACAGCTGGCTGTTTTGTTTCTGTTGGAATTTCTTGAAGAGTACGAAACTCTCAATATCAACGATTAACAAAGCAGTTAAATCGGATGCGATAAAGAACAAATCCTTTTAAAAAATAAAATGCAGAGAAATTATTGACATGAACAATTGGAGGCTGTCTTTGAAGCTATTGAGTATCAATAGACTACGATGGAAAGGTAATCTGAGCTCTTATTGCACTTTGTTTTGATCTTAATTGATACAGCTAAGTGATTGGAAGCTCAACGGAGACAGAATAGTGGATGAGTATTGTTCAGAACAAGTTTCCAAGAAAAGATATAGAAGACTTGCAAAATGTCTGTCAGTGACAATAAAGATGAACAATTACCAGCCAGAAAAAGAAGTAAATCATTCGTATGTCGTGCATGTCCATTAGCAAGAGTATCAGAATTGTAGACTTTTATACTTGGGACTGATCTGTACATGTGACTAACTAATTTGCATTTGTGGAGACTAACTGACTCAAATGGAAGGACGGATGGAAAACAGTAAGTTGATCTTCAGAAATCAGAGAAAAGATCAGAGAGAAGATCAGAGAGAAAGAAGTGGCGCTGGATGTCTGTTTGAACGTTGGATTGCCTCTGTAACCTTTCTCTTTTACGGCTCGACTACTAGCTACTTCGACCTAAAGTTGACAGCCGTTTCGACTTAAACATCATTGCTGAGTTCGATTGAACTGTAGAAGTCGTTTAATGAAATGAGAAATTGGAATTAGTGTGTGATTATCTGTAGTGATGCAGTTTGATCATGTTATCCAACTTTGGCTGACCTGGGAAGTGTTCGCAGTTTACCAACAACTAACAAAAAAATAAATCCGATGTAGATCGAATTAAAGAAGAACAAATTACTGCCTTTGTCGACGACAGAGGTACGGGGCATAAGAAGTTTAAGGTACGTGTGTTGCATCCAGGTGAGACCATAGATGTGTATTTAGCGGACTTGCGAGAGTCGTCAGTAATATTTAGAGGAATACCAGACCAAGTGATGGTGTGCGTGTTTATACGGGAGCTTTTTGACTATGTGAAAAGGCTGTTGCGGTCCTCCTCAAGGGTTGGATGATCTGACCGTGAAGACGTGTTGGACCGAGCTCGAGCGTTGATAAAATACAATTTTGAGGTAGGGAAACAGTCGTGGCTGTGAAACAACCTGCCTAAATCACTCAAATACCTGTGGGCATGGTTGAATTGTCTTTGAACCTTTCTTTATTGTTAGATTACACGGTCAGCATCGGGTACGCGAGTAGGTTTGTAAAAATATGCGTTATATCATAAGCAATGGACAATCGTGAGTGACTTGCACGTTAAGACAAAGAATGAACGCTGCACAAAGTTGAAAATTCCAGTTTCTCTCAACGGTTTGAATTACATTAATTAACATTTTTTTTTATTAGGAGCAGAGAACCGGTCTAAATATAAAATTTATAATAAAACCTATAATTTTACATGATTTTATAGTTCCATGAGGCTAGTTTTTATTTGTTAAATGTAGCTAAATTAATTATAATTAGCGAAGAAACGAATTTTATATATATATATATATATATATATATATATATATATATGTGTGTGTGTGTATGTGTGATGGACTCTCCCGTCGATTTCGACGTATGAGTGCCCCGCAAGCAGCTGGCCGCACGTGTAATTGTGAAACAAGGGTTGCGCAATTCTCAACAACACCTCTCCTGAGTCGGCATTTATTGATTCCAATAGAAAGCAGTTCAATACGACTGCAAACAATGCCGAGATAAGCAGAGAACACATACAATACCTGGCATTCGTAAATGTTCACCCATTCAGTACTGGCCAGGCTTGACATTGCTTAACTTCGGTGATCTAACGGGAACCGGTGTGTCAACGTGATATATATATATATATATATATATATATATATATATATATATATATATATATATATATATATATATATATATATATATACAGGGTGGCGCAAAAGTCACGCATTAGTTTGAATCAGTAACAACTTTAACATTTAATCAAATTTTCTCCTTATTTTTCAGAATATTACAGATATAAACATTGATAATTTATCATGTACAACGAACCAAAATGATTGAACTTTACTTCGGAAACCATCGTTCAATAACCTTTACCCAAAGAGTTTATCGTCGGCATTATAATGTCAGACAAACTCCCAGTCAGACCACAATTGATCGTCTTGTGGCCCGGTTTCGGCAGCAGGGTTCAGTCAGTGATCTTCCACGATCTGGCAGACCACGTTCAGTAAGGACAGCGGAAAATGTAGCACTCATTCAGGATAGCATTGCTAAAAATCCTGAGACCTTAACTCGAAGACGAGCCACTCAGATTGGGATGTCCAGGAGGTCACTTCAGAGAATTTTGCGTGAATTGCATCTGTTTCCATACAAAATTCAATTGGTACAGGCATTACACCCCACAGATGTGCAATCAAGCGTAGCTTATGCTGTTCACATTCAGCAATTAGCCAGAGAACAAAATGAGTTCATCCATAAGCTGATAATGAGCGACGAAGCCCATTTTCACCTGAACGGGTTCGTACATAAGCAAAACTGCAGAATATGGGCCATTGAAGATCAAAAAAACGTTCATCAGCGTGAATTACATCCACTAAAATGTACTGTATGGTGTGGTGTTACCTCGGAAAGAGTGATCGGTCCATATTTATTTGAAGACGAAGAAGGTGTCGCGGTGACGATAACTGCACAGCGATATCAATAAATGATTGACATTTTTTTAAGGCCAGTAGTTCAGGACAACCCAGAAATGTGGTTCCAACAAGACGGAGCTACTGCCCGACAAAGTATGGCACTCTTAAGGGGGTTGTTTGGTGAGCGCTTAATTTAAATTTTCTGATTTTAACTGGCCTCCACGTTCACCGGATTTAACAGCCCCTGACTTTTTCTTTGCGGTTATCTTAAGGAAAGGGTATATCTGAACAAGCCTACAACGATTCAAGAGCTTAAAAACAATATCAGACATGAAATCCAAGAACTAGAGCCAGTTGTTCTAAGGAATGTAATGGAAAATGCCTTAACTAGAGCCGTATTTGTAAAGCCGAAAATGATGGGCATTTAAAGGATATTATTTTTAAAAACTAATGCAACAAAATTACCAAGGAAATGTAGTATATATATATATATATAATTTAAGCCATAAGATATATTAAGGAAAAGTTGAAATTCAGGGAATTTCGTTTAATTCAATGCAAATCTGAGATATTTTAATTTACCAATAAGCGTTTGTCCCAATATTATATCCACGAAAATCACTTTAAAATTCCCTTTAAAAGTTGAAATATTTGGTATATTTATTAATTGATATCTAACACGTATTGTAAACATTTGTTTAAATTCGGAGGTATTTGAATTTTAACGGAAAGCTTCAAAATCATTTTTACCCTTTTCATGAAATTGAATTAAACTAAATATCAAACAAATTTTGACCCTTACGCTGAAAAACTGTGTTTCAAAATTCATCATTAGTTAGTTATTAGTAATTAGTTATTAATTAGTTTAAGGGTGAATAAATAAACATATGAGCATACCTTACTTTATAAATATATATCACTATATTTATAAGTTAGGTATATATATATATATATATATATATATATATATATATATATTTATATATATATATATATATATATATATATATATATATATATATATGGGAAGAGAAGGATGAAAGTAATCCGACGTGATGGGAAAATGAAAAAGGAAAACCAAAAAATGGATGTTTTTTATGTGTACATCAACGTTTCGTCTTTATTTATAAGACTTCATCAGGATGATAAAATAGAGAAAAAAATGTCATGCAAGGACAGATACATGTAGGGTAGACATATTGGGAAATATATATATATATATATATATATATATATGTGAAAAAGACACACAAAAAATATTAAACACAGAGATGGAAATCATTAAAATGAGACATTTACCGGTTTCGTTCGGATTAAAGAACGTCTGCAGAAGTCAAGCCGTTCGTTGATCCGAACGAAACCGGTAAATCATCGTTTTTTATGATTACTTCCTACGTTATATTTGTTTTTCCCTTTGTTTTTCTAATACATCTTTCGTCAACGGCAATTTATTTTATTATATATGATGTATTTTATCTTCATATATATATATATATATATATATATATATATATATATATATATATATATATATATATATATATATACATGAATATATATATATATATATATTTATATATATACATGAATATATATATATATATATATATATATATATATATATATATATATATATATATATATATATATATATGTGTATATATATATGTACACGATATTTTCGTAAGCAAAAGAAGGAATTATCATGGATATTATAATATATATTTTTAAAAACATACAGTGAGTAACATGGGCACATAACTTTTGTAATTGTTATTATTTAAGGGATGCATATACATAACATTTAAAAAAATAATTTGTATAAGCGATCATAATGAATTTTTGAATATATATTCTCCACAAACCGTAATATAGTCAAATGTTGTTTTGTAAAATGTTCCCATTAAGTGGACGTCCATACCAAAACCCGACCAATAACGTTTAATCTCCTAAACTAATGAACGGATCATCATGAAAGTTTGGAAGTTTTATTTTAAAAAAATACACTGAGTAACCCAGTTCGTAAGTTGAATACATTCATCTTCATGTATACTTTACAATGTAAAGGGGTGCATCCACACATTCTCACCACGCCTACCTACATTTTAAAAACAAGTCAGATACACAAAAGTCAAACACAGAAAACGTTTGCTCTACATCAGATTTTGAGTTGATAATATATATGTGCTTGGTAAAATCATGAACTATTGAACTCATCATTTATGAATTATGGAATATGTATTTAAGGCAACAAGGTATGCAACATTGGCACATTATTTTAAAAAAAATTATACTGTTAAGGGTGTTCCATTGAAACAGTACCATACACCTCCCAAATAAAGATAAAATTAAAATTTAAAACTAATGTTATATTTATTGCTTATACACCTCATGGGACGGTTATTCTCTCTCTCTCTCTCTCTCTCTCTCTCTCTCTCTCTATATATATATATATATATATATATATATATATATATATATATATATATATATATATATATATAATATTCTTTTATCTATCTACACACACACGCACACATATATAGGGGAGTTTGAATTATCTACTAGACATCGTCCTCGAGTGTCTTCGGTATCTCTGTACAAGGGTTTGTTTGTACAATCTGACATGGGGATAATTCCTCCTACAAGTAAACTCTAACCAAATATTCAAAATAACATAGTATTCGCAGCACAAATAAGCTCTCCCCACACCGGCTAAACATTTGCTCACACGAGGAATAGTGCAGCTTCTCCTTGTGATGTTAACTCATATAACACTTAGGTGGATACTACACAAAACTAGATTAATTCTTGTCCTGGAATCCGGTAAGACACAGAGACGGCAGGAAAATATACTATAATACAGTTAACTGTCAATTGGAAAGAGGACAATTAATGTTTGAGAAATAAAGAAGAATTTGAACAGAATATTCGAATATCTTTGTATCTCATATAGAGATAAAGTGTTAGCCCCGGGAAGGGCACCCTTGAGTTTTGAGAACTTCGACTGAAGTAAAATGAAACAAAAAGATATATATATGTATACATATATGTATGTATATATGTATGTATTATGTATGTATATATATATATATATATATATATATATATATATATATATATATATATCGTCTTAATAAGTCTTGTAAGGTTGTCTAGTAAAGGCTTTACCACCGGTCGTTGGGTTTGAACAACGAACTAAAGCCACTTTTGACTTCCATCTAACGTCTTTGATATAAACTTATGACATAAAGGGAATTATACATATTTTAAATTCTATAGATTGTAACTTCTTTCTAGTACAGGGAGCAGACATCGCAATATTGCTTTCAGTCAAAAGCTTTTCTTTATTTTCCTTATGAAGTTTGTGGTTTAGTCGCAAATTAATTCATCCCCCTTGGCAATTTGGAGTCTTTAACCGGTAGAGGGCTCTAGTGTAGAGTCAATTTGCATAGGGGGTGGATTGATCAGTATAAAAACTGTACTCTTTTGATTAAAGAGGTGTTGTAGCTCAGATTTCAAAAATTTTACCCCAGGATTCGTGCGTTGGTTTCGTTTCTTCGGAGCGACCCGCTACTTGGCCCTTTGTGCCCCTTTTTATACCGGGAACTCTCTCTCTTCCCCCTGGTCAAGCCCCTTTTGGGCACCATTGTTCTTCACACCCTCTAGGGTGATCACCCCTCTTGGGTGATATATATAGCCCCTCTTGGGGACTAATTGACATTATTTCCTTATTTTTTGCAGGTTCGTTCTGAGCCCAGGCACAACTTAAGCAGCTGGCCGGATTTGGTTGAACAGGTAGAGTAAACTCTAGCAAACGTTCTTCCATCTCCAAATCGACGGGGTTTGAGCCGGGTTCAGAGCTAGTTTTATTTATTTTCAATTTTTCTTTTCTTTTTTACTTAATACGCGGTTTGTCTTTATTCTGCCGTTGTGCAGGGAAAAACGGAAGAGGGGGGGACTGGACCGAGCTCCGATGAAGGATTAGTGCCTAGCTCGGGCTCTGGTTCCCAGATGCCTAAAATAACATCGGGGGGCCGGAGTAGGCCAATACTTTATGTACGAGAGTGACCCCTTAAGCGACATGCCCAGTATCTCCGTCAGTGCTGTCCCCCGCCCACTGTAAGTAGATCGGAGCTTGCCGCCTTCTGCGGTAGCTCTGCCTACGATTTTAACGCTGCTGACCCCGGCAGTGTAGGTCTTTATCCAGCTGGGAGAGATAATCTGGGTCGGTGGGATTGACTCCCCATCGCACCAGTTGATTGACGGGCTTTAACTGTCAGCCTGCCTTCTCACCGGAGGAAAAATCTCCTGCCTGCAGGATTATGGCCAGCTAGGTCGGTGGAGTTCCAAAAGGGGGGATCTACCGATCCAGATCAGCCGCCAGCGCCAAGCGACCGGGCTGGCTGGAGTCGATCGTAATCCAATCAGAATCGCGAAATCGTCATCTTCCCACCAAGGAAGACAACAACAAAACGGAGGATGACACTGAGCCGGCTCCAGAGACAGAGAGACAAGAAACTAGGGAGGTGAAAAAAGCCATACGAAAGGCTAAAAGATTTAAAGAGGCTGGCCCCCAATCCCCTGCCCCAACGTCTGAAGAGATGGCCATCTCTTCTGTTCAGACTCCTGAATCCCAAACCCCTACTCTGAGCAGAAACTCTCCTCCCTTTTTGATTCTACCCCAGCTAGCTCCCGTTCTCTATCTCAAAATAAAGAGCCGGAACCCAAAATTAGCAGCAGGTCTACTTCTCCTTCCCCAGTTAGGAAGGAAACACACGGAAGCTCCCCTTCATGCCAGGGGACCAGATCTGCGAAGCAGATCTTCATCATGTCGCTGCCAATCTCAACCCGAAACAACTGAACATCTTGCGGCCGCTGCAGCTCCTCACTCAGACCCAGGGGCTGGATGTCAGCAAGCCCCACAATTTGCCCCCTTGATCATCACTTTCATCCGGAAGACCAAGATAGGGCGGACCAAAGCCCTTTGGAAAATGGTAGAGGCCGCCAAGGGAATAATTCCGAGTCTTAGACTGGTATATGAAGCCAATGACTCTTTAAAACAGCTGTGGTTACAATGCGAAGGGAGGGTCTTCATGTAAGTCCACCCTTCTTTTTATAGCGCCCTGAAACTCACCTTCCCATTGAATGTCGGAAGTATTTCCCGAGACGGACGGGTTACGTCCGACTTACTTACGGGAAACATGGCTTAATGCCCGCGGCATCCTCGTCCTGAAAGACTTCAGACCGGTGGTTGCCACTGATATGTGCAGATGGCCACGAACTTGGTTTTAGGAAGCCTGAACACAAGGGGCAGTCCTTAAGCAAAGCTAAACGCATACTGGGAGACCTCATGTCTTTTGACATAGAGGTGGCTGCGTTACAGGAAACTCATTATGATTCGATCGACGATCACCGACTGCTGTCGAAGCATTTCGATGTTTTTTCAGCATGGTGTAGGGGAGTTTCCTTGTTAGTAAGACGCACTCTGTCCGCAAGGGTAAACGTTGTTCACGCGGATGCTGATGACAGACTGGTCGTGGTTGATGTTGCTGTGAAAAGTGCTGCATTTCAAATCGTCGCGGTTTATGCGCCCAATATCGCTTGGGAGAGGGCTCTCTTTTTCCGGGGGTTGGAGGGTTCCTCGGTGGTTCAGAGCGGTTATTCTTAATAGGGGGTTGGAATGCTATCCTTGATCCCAAATAGATAAGGTGGGTGGGCCTAGAGGGTCTGGTGAGTTTGACACCAGCCTGTCTGATCTGATGACTGAATGTAATCTGGTCGACAGGTTTAGTGTCGATCACCCAGGGCGGGAGTGGTGGACGTGGCTTTCTAGCAGACCTTCCGCTCCAAGCACTTACTTGGATCGGTTGTTAGTGAGAAAAGGCAAAGTAGATTATATCTCTTGTCCCACGTTCCACTGGTTAGCCCATTCTGACCATAAATTACTAGAGGCCAGTTTGGAAATAGAACATAGCACACATAAGTTAGCTGGGTATTGGAGGTTAATACCTCCTTACTGGAGATACGTGACTTCAGGGACAGGCTAACACTTAATTTCCAAAAAATGTTAGAGGGGCGGTAACCGGGAGTAAGTGGTAGGTTAACGCCAAATGTAGCATTAGGCGCTTTTCTGTACAATATAGCCAACGCCT
The DNA here is from genome assembly GCA_963556195.1 of Sepiola atlantica. NCBI lineage: Eukaryota > Metazoa > Mollusca > Cephalopoda > Sepiida > Sepiolidae > Sepiola > Sepiola atlantica. The sequence continues at coordinate 153,924,479 of OY744524.1, forward strand.
CGCCTTAAATAAGGCTGAAACGCGTTTAGAAAATAAGCTGGCCCGGGCGGTGGTAGGGTGGATTCCCTAGGTATAAACTTAGCTAAGGGGGACCTGAAGCTTTCGGCTAACGAGCGGTATGAAGGTCAAGTAGTTAGGGCTAGGTTAGAAAGAGTTTCCAACGAAGCCGTAGAGCTCCACTACGTCGCAATTCAGACGGTTCTATTCGTCAAATTCAAAGCCCGGCTCCCGAGAGTTATGAGGGGGTTCGGGATCATTTCGTGGATCGCTTCACCCAACTGGTTAGACTCCGCGTTGAGGAGTTTGGCAACTATTTGGCCGGTTCGCCTCGCCTGGAGGCGGCTCGAGTGGCTAGTTGTGATGGGCGCGTTACGGAATGTGAGGTCCTGGCTGCGTTGAAGCAAGTCGGCTACGACAAATCTCCGGGACTTGATGGTTTGCCCAATGAATTGCTCTTGAGGCTGTCGTACATGTTTGTACCTATTCTGACGGATGGGTTCAACCACTGGTTTTTACAGGGTTCTATCCCTGGTCAAGTCACCAGGGGAGTGATCATATTGTTTAAGAAAATGGGCGGGCATGTTGGTGGTTTAGATGACTATAGGCCCATAACTCTGTTGAATACAGACTTAAAGATTTGGGCCAGAGTTCTTGCAAATCGGTTGCAGTCTGTTATCGGTGAATTGATTGAACCTGATCAGAATTATGCTGTGAAGGGGAGATCGATTCAGAACAACTTTGAGGTGTTAGACGGCGACACCGAAGTCGCGCTGATCAATTAAGGTACTCAAAAGGTATGCAGATGTTACAGGGGCCGTGGTCACCCTTAGCAAATCCAATGGCCTAAGGTTGGCTGCCTGGAGTGGCGCGGCTGCGCTGCTGGGCCTTTTCATCTGGTTCGATGGCCCGGTTCGGATCCTCGGTGTGTGGTTTGGACCGGGTCTCCAGCTTGATAAGAATTGGACGGAAGTACATTCTAAGGTCGAAGCGTCTGTAAGGATGTGGCTTCGAAGAGGGCTTTCCCTTAAAGGTCGAGCTGAGGCGTGCGCCACGTATGTATTTCAGCTTATTCTTTACCGATTGGCTGTACTACCTCTGCCTGCGGACTGCTTAGAGACTTTGACGCGTATGCTTTTCTCGTATTTGTGGCAGAAGAAGCCGCTAGTCTGTAGACAGGTCTGTACTCAACGTCCTGATCTTGGGGGCTTGGGAATGCCCGACTTGGCGAGCCATTTATATGTCGAGAGGTTAACATTCCTGAGTAGAACTTTGACAGAGGAGTCCGTGTGGGGCCCTGTGGTTGAAAAGGGTTTTCCCAACCTCATCCCTGACCACTTGGCTGAATACGGTTGTAAGCCAAGGGGTCAAACGCGGTTCTTCAACGAATACCGAACTGCGCTCAGGGTGCTGCCGGGGTCTAGTGACCTCGCCCGGTCTAGAGAAAACACTATATCGGGAGTTAGTGGTGGGGACCGCTTTGGATCCACTTGGGGGGCAATTTGGATAGTCCGAGGAGGAGCTAGTAGTACAAATTAGTCCTGTCCCCCTATCTTTATTTTAGGTGTCAGAACTCCTCCAGGATGCCCGCTCCCTGATTTACTTCATCCCTGGCCTACCTGAATGGTATTTCTCCTGGAGGACACAGCACATCCCTTAAAACACCCTACCCAATATTTATTTTGTCCGCCTAGGCAACACCCACTCCCATATAGGAGGTGACTTTCTTGCTTTTGGTTGTTCCGGAAGACAGCGAGCAGTTCATACCTGATAAGATGGAAGGGTCCTATTAACTTACCATAATTAGCATTTTATTTTGTTCTTTATTTTTACATCCCTTTTATTTTTATTCATTTTGTTTTTTTTAAGGCTTATTTGTTCTCCCACCCCCTATCTTAAAACTGTGTACATATTTCTTTTGTAAATAACAATCATGAAACCAAATATGGATATTTTAAGTTGATTAGTGCATAGAGTAAATGTGGTATTGTGGTGATTGAAGCTAGTTTTAGGGCATAGCCCACTGTACGACCCACGACCCCCACTCCCTTATACCCGTTTTGGCCTTGTGCCACATCTTTTTTATTGTAAAATTTAAAAGAGATAAATAAAGGTGTTGTTGCTCAGTGAGCAAAGTGAAGTGCAGAGAGAAAGAGATGAAGTTGGCAGTTGGTAGAGAATACATACATTTTATTTTTGAAGAAGTTTCCTTTTACGGATAAACCAGAAGGTATTTCGGCAAAAATGGGCGAACGAGTGAAATTAAGCATTTTGGGGCCGTTTAAAGAGAAGGCGATGTGGTTGCGTGGCTTAATAAGCTGAAGCTGGTTGCAAAGCTACAAAAGATTGATGACCTAGCGATATTGATCGCAATGGAACTACAACGAAAGACTGACATTGAAACCATGGAGGCAGAGAAGATCTTGAGGCATGCCAGAGTTCTGGCGAAACGTTCTAGTGAACTGGGGCAATTGCAACATCTATCGCAAACAAACCTGGTGTAAAAAAGCAGATAGTGAGGAGACGTAAATTTGTTGGAAAATGCTTTAGATGTCAGGTTTCCCACCTGATGAGAGATTGTAGTGAACCAAGGCCGGGTGTTATCTGTTTTAGGTGTGGACTTCCGAGCCCATTTTGATGGTGACAAGTGGACAGTAGAGTGTCAATGGACCGCGGGACTGCCTGTGTTGACAAATCGGGTTAGCTGCTACGAAATCACGCTAAGAGGAGAGATAAGAATGCAGTTTGAGAAGGAAGTTGAGAGGTGGATCGACGAAGATTTTAATACCATGGTCAGGGAAGGTTGAAGGAATTCTGCCACTCGTGGCAGTAGTTCAGCCTACCAAGAAGAAAGTCAGATCAGTATTGGGCTTCCGAGAGTTGAACAAGCACGTGGCATGCCACACTAAAAATGGAATCGGCGTATGTGAAGAAGTCATGAGGGAGTGGAGGAAAAAAGAGTGAACAACCAAAATCGTGGACTTAAAATCGGCCTAACTTCAAATCACTGTGGACAAGAAGCTATGGCGGTATCAATTGATCGAATATAAAGGTCAGATTTATTGCTTGACCAGACTAGGATTTGGACTTAATTCTGCACCGAAAGTTATAACGGCAGTGTTTAAGACCGTGTTGTCCAAAGACGATGCAGTGTAAAGAGCCAGCTGTTCTTATATCGATGATGTACTGGTTGACGAGACAGGGCTGACTACGGAAAGGGTGAGTTACCATGTCAAAACATATGGACTGACAGCTAAGCCATCGGAGTCGTTAAAATTACAGCGGAATAAGGCAGGAAAGTTGATGTTTGGAAGAGGGAACGAAATCCCTGAAGTCACGGACGGCCTAACCAAGCGAGAACTTTTCTCAGTGTGCAGAAAAGTTGGTTGGTCATTATCCTATAGTCGGATGGCTGAGGACTGCATGCAGCTTTATTAAAAGGCAGACCGGTTCGAACCGATGAAGAATGAAATTGCCCCAGATGTGTTGCACATTATAAAGGAAGTGATTGCGGAAGTAAAAAAGGTAGACCCTGTAAAGGGAGAATGGCACGTAAAAAGGGGTCCGGAAGGGGTGATATGGAACGATGCTAGCAGCCTGGCATTAGGAGCATTGTTGGAAATAGATGGTGTAACTGTTGAAGATTCTGCCTGGCTACGAAAGAAGAATGATAACGTCCACATCAATGTTGCGGAGCTCGAAGCCACAATAAAGGTCATCAACCTGGCTTTGAAATGGGGGATACAAGCAGTGAACATTAGAACGGACTCGGCAACAGTGGAAACGCTTCGTAAAAATTCAGATAACTCCGATTTCTATGGAAATAGGGATCAGATATCAATCATAAAATATTCCCCAAATTTCAGTTTCTTTGGAGTATTTTTAGAGGCATAATAGCAGCACAAACTTCTATTAGATAATTCAAATTTCAGATTTGCATTAAATTGTATCCATCGTCATTAGGTACCAATTCAGCACGATTCCCTGGATTTCAATTTCTGTTTTAGATCCTTAAGCAAAAAATACCCAAAATGAAGCAATGCCTTAAATTTTAGACATTGTCTCGACTCAAAATAATAAAATAAATGTTGATAAATATAAGAATGAGGATTCTACACACAAGTTTTTGTATTATTATGAATCTTACGATAACCATTGACACTGATTTTTCATTTTGGCAGACAGCCGTTTACCAATGATTCTTCGCTGGCAACGACCGTTGGTCTTCTCTGGGATTTGCATATCAATAAGCCCCCCCCCCCAATGTCTCAGTACTCTCCGCACTCTTCCAGCGGATGTCTGGTTAGTGCTATCTCTCCTCGGTCTCTCCATCCTTCTTTACCGTTCACGACTGTTTTGTGTGGTATCATTCGGGCTGGTGCCATCTCATTTTTTGTAGTGGAGGGGGTAGTTTATGAAATTTTGATGCAGTTTCTCTTCTTTAGGTTCTTGTGATGCTCTTTATGTGATGTTTTGTTCTTCCTATTGCATCTTGCATGTGATTAGTTATACTTCGTAGCTTATTTGGAAAAAGGTTTCCGAATTCAAGGATTTTCCTTACAATTTCAGCTGTTTTATCATTGCCGTCTGTTGTATAATCTCAGTCTTCCCCTTGATTCTAATTTCTCCCAGGCTGTTTTCCAGGGCTTTGGGACTGTTCCTAGTGCTCCTATGATTATTGGTATTACATTCACTTTCTTCCTACTCCATACCCCTGTAAATTATCTGGCAAGTTCACTGTATTTGCTTAGTTGTTCTGTCTCCTTAGTCTTCACCCTCTGGTCGGCTGGGACGGCAAAATTCACGATTTGGCAATATTTTTCTTTCTTGTTGACTATTATGACATCCGGTCTCCTTGCTTGTATCAGTTCATCTGTTTGTACCTCCATATCCTAGAGGATTTTGTGTTTTTTGTTTTCGACTACTGTCTCTTGTTTATGTGTGTACTATTTGTCTGAGAGTTTGTAATGCATTTGCTTGCATAGCTCTCAGTGTACTGCTTTCTCTCAGTGTACTGCTTTTCTTTTTGGGCCTGTTTTGGGCATTCACTTATGGTGTGATTTACTGTTTGGTTTCTTTTTCGCATAATCTGCATTTACTGTTTTCCTGGGGGTATCTATTTTAACTTTAATGTAGTTGGTCCTAATCGCATTATTTTGTGCAACCGTCTATTTCTCTGTTAAAGTATCCTTTTCTCAGCCATGCCCTACTATTTTCGTGCGTCTCTTCTCTCGTCATCTTCTCTTGTAATTCTCATGAAACGTCTATGTAGTTGTTTTTCTTCCTACTTTTTTCTTCTTGTCTGTTTGTTTCTGGTTTCGGTGCTTCATGAATTGTTCGTTGGGACGGTGTGTCTTGCTGCAGTGATCATCCTTTCTGTGTTCTAGTTTATGCATTTCTCCAGTTATTTTTTAGTGTCGTCCACGCAGTCTTCTATAGTTATCAGTTCTCTTCCCCTTACGTTTCTCTTCACGTAGTGTCTGTCTGTATCGTCTTTTGGATGTAGTGCGTTGTGCATGGCGATTAATTTCCTAATCCCCTGTTCAAGGTGCCTGAGTTCTTATTTTGTCAAGCTTATGAATGGTCCAGATCATCATCATCATCATCATCATCATCATCATCATCATCATCATCATCATCATCATCATCATCATCATCATCATCATCATCATCATCATCATCATCATCATCATCCAATCCAATCCAATCCAATCCAATCCAATCCAATCCAATTGAAATAGTTTTACTGCGATATTTAGCATTTTTCAAGTTCCGTATTGCGAATTCCTTTTTTTATTATTTAAAATCATCTTCTATTATAACTACTTCTTCTTCTTCTTCTTCTTCTTCTTCTTCTTCTTCTTCTTCTTCTTCTTCTTCTTCTTCTTCTTCTTCTTCTTCTTCTTCTTCGTCGTCGTCTTTTCCCTTTTCTTCTTCTTCTCCTTCTTCTTCTTCTTCTTCTTCTTCGTATTTTTATACTTATTATCCAATTAAATTAAACACATTTTCACTGTGTTACTACATTTTTTTCCAATAACATTCCCTTTTTTACTAATTCTTCATGTCTTATTTAAAATGATCCACTTATTACTTTTTATTTTATCATATATACATACGTATAATTAGATATATTCTGGATCAAAAACCTGCTCTTCACAAAAGTTACATGGACATCAAAACAGTAGTTTCTGTATAATCTTGCGTACAACGAAGCAATGAATGAACGTATAACGAAGCAATCAATCAACGCGCCAGACAGCTAAACAACGAGTCTATCACTTGGACAAATAACCAACAAAACACAACTTAATCAATAGAACAAACGAACTATCAGTTAACCGACGATGCAACAAATTGCGTACAAAACATTTGTTTGGCTTGTTGGCTAAATCATTATACACGACCGACTAACCAACCGCAACAATAAACGCACCAGCAAACAAACTAACAAACACACGTATTAAACAATGCATTCAGCTCACAAAAAACTATCAATCGATCGACGAACGTAGCATCGAGTGAACTTATGTAAATATTCAATCAGTTAAACAAAGATCTTATCAGCCAGCCAAATACTTAACGCATCAGCAATATATTAACAACCAACGAATAAACCAACGAGCAAATCAACTAAACATCTTGCAAACTAACCAACAAACCGCCCAAATAACAATCCACTTTTCCTTGCCCTTTTGACTGGGAACAGAGTGTAGTATATGTTCTTGTCCTACACTTAGTCTATTCTGTCGTCGGTCAGTGAAGGAAAACTCCGTCTAGACTCAAGCATTTAGGGGTACTTGATTTACCTCACTTTAAAAACCGACTTTATGTCTAACTTTGCCCTCATAGGGAGGCAAGTGAATATAAAATATCCCTAATACCAATTAACCTACCTACCAGCTAACTAATTGACCAATACTTTAACAACCGACAAGTAAATCAATAAGAAAACGCTCTAAACAACCAGAGAACAAACTAGTAAAACATCCAATTATCTATGACACGGTCAAAGATCACGGAAATATGGCAGCAAACCAATTAACTAACAAAATCTGCAAATAATTTACCAGTTAACTAACTAATTAACCAGTCAATAAGGCAGATATTCAATGACACTTTTAAAACAAAAAAATATAATAAATAAACCGATGAATTGATCAACTTAATAACTTCACAGAATTTAACGAACAAAAAATGACCGTGTCGACAAGTGACTGAGCTATCAACTGGGCAATCAAGTAGCATGATAGACGGATAATTAAATATTACTGATTAAGACACGAAACCATTAAAAGTGTCGTACTAATTATTAAAACGTAGTTTGTTTAGGAATTTTGGCAATGCAACTTCGTATTAGGATTTTGTTTATAACGTCAAACAACGGACAATGGGTAATACAGTTGTTAGAATTTGGGAAACGGAATGGAATTCGTCCCAAAATGTAGACTAACCATATCCGGAGATTTTATAGCAGAAGTAACCGGACAACGGCCACTTAAAAGTTACGAGGCGTATAATTACCCTTCCCCGCTATATAACTATCTAATTAATTAGCTTGTATTGCTTTGATCTTTCAAAACTATGTTGATGGATCTTGGAATAGTATGCCGCTTGAAGTCAGGCAAAGTGCGACTGAAAGTTGTCTCGACCGTCTGCATCGTTGTGCAGCTGCTCACGGAAAAGCATATTGAACATCTCATCTAACACATATTGTTCTTTATCAACAACTCTCTTTTTTTATTTCCGACGTTTTCACATGTATAAGCAAATCTACCTATCTATCTATCTATCTATCTATCTATCTATCTATCTATCTATCTATCTATCTATCTATCTAAAAGTTATTCTCCCATATATTTTAATTACACAAAAATATATGATATTTGTGATGTTTGAATTCATACAATATCAATCACTCTCATATGTTTTACTTTCTCTCTCTCTCTCTCTTTCTCTCTCTGTGATTATTAACAGTGGAAGTTAATTAAGAGAATTGAAAAGGAAAAAAAGGTTCAAATAGCACATCATAAACGAAAGGAAGTATCACGAGTGTAGTAA
>OY744524.1:153935033-153977533 GCA_963556195.1 Sepiola atlantica
CTGACAACGACCATTGATCGTTTCTGGGATTCGGATGGCAATAACCCTCTCCAAGGTCCGCACCTTTTTAGTGGACATCTTGTTAGTGCTCTCTCCTCGGTCTTTCCAGCCTCCTTTATCCTTCACAATCATATGTGTGATATCAGCAGATGGGAGCTGGTTAGTGTTCGTATGTTATGTGGGTTTGTTTACGCATCCGACGATTTTTCATTTAGATAGCAGCTGTTTTCATCATGGTCGTCCGCTGTGTAGTCTAAATCTTCCTTTTGATTCCAATTTCTCTTCTACTTCTTCTTTTTCTTCTTCTTATTATTATATAGAAGTAATATTATTCTTTATTATTTTCATATAAAAGTAGACACATTATGTTGCACTTTATTTAAATATGCGTTTGTGGTATGTACAGACACACGTATGTAAATAACCTACACATAGAGGGACTCCATTTCTCTAATTGCTCACACAGGTATTAAGAAATAGTAGAGATTGGTCGAATCAACATAGACTCCGAGAGGCGAGAAGAATACATAGACAGCTAAGTGATCGATAGGTTTCTTTTTCGTTAATCATAAATTACGGCTAATTAAAACAATTGCTACACAATTTTATTGAAAATATATTAAACTGACTCTCACAACTGAAATATTTTGTGTATCAAGAAGTACTGTCTCGAAAGTAATTGCAGCTTTCGAGAAAAATGAGAGCCCACCCTTCAAAACAAAACTTGCTGAAGAAAACCAACCCTTTCAGATATGGACCGTAGACATTTATGCAAATCGATAGAAAAGAATTCAAAAATACAAAAGTTTAATCACAATCTTTAGAAACCAATGTTCACAACAACTGCTCACCGGAAGATGAGTAATACCGGATTTGTTGGTAGAGCTTCCTTCTCCCTCCGCTGCATACTCGTTAACATCGTTAACATCATGTTGGTAACAATATGTTTACACCATACATTATATAGAGGATAACCTCTATTTGCGGTTGTCAGTCTGCAATCTGTTTTGAAAGAGAGCGCAACCACCACTTCAAACACACAAACGTTGCAATGCGTTTAGAGTCGACTCAAAACCTATAGAATTGGTCGCTAGAGAATTCAAGAATGTTATTCTTTCAGATGAGTCATTCAGTAGCTTATTTCGGGTCACCAGCTAAATTTAGGGGTGGACACGATCAAAAACATCAATTGACACACATGTAGAAGGGTGTGTTATGAGTTCGTGTCGGGAGCGATATCTTTGAAATTCGTCTGCCAAAAGGATTCTCATGATGGCCGGATCAATAGTCAATGAAAATTTCAGCCTTTTGTCTGATCATATTAATCCCAGAGGTGCAGAACTGCTTCCGAAGAGAAACGCAGGCTTCTTGGGTGATAATGCAGTTGTTATGACAATGGCTACATTATAATAAGTTGACCATTAACTTGCCCACCATAGTCTCCACATTTCAATATTATTGAACATTATGGTGTATTATAGAATAACAATTCGTCTTCTTCTTCTTCTACTTCTTTTTCATCATCATCATCATCATCATCATCATCATCATCATCATCATCATCATCATCATCATCATCATCATCATCATCATCATCATCATCATCATCATCATCATCATCATCATCATCATCATCATCATCATCATCATCATCATCATCATCATCATCATCATCATCATCATCATCATCATCATCATCATCATCATCATCATCATCATCATCATCATCATCATCATCATCATCATCATCATCATCATCATCATCATCATCATCATCATCATCATCATCATCATCATCATCATCATCATCATCATCATCATCATCATCATCATCATCATCATCATCATCATCATCATCATCATCATCATCATCATCATCATCATCATCATCATCATCATCATCATCATCATCATCATCATCATCATCATCATCATCATCATCATCATCATCATCATCATCATCATCACCACCACCACCACCACCACCACCACCACCACCATCATCATCATCATCATCATCATCATCATCATCATCATCATCATCATCATCACTATGAGAACTGGAGACTGCTATAGACGAAGAATAGACAAACGTTCCTTTGGAAATAATGAAAACTTTGTACGAGTTAATAACTCGCAGAATATTATATGTAATTAATTAATTAATGTCAAAGACGGTCCTCCTTCATATCAAGATAAGTTTGTTTGAAATCAAAAAGTGTTTCCATTAATTTGTTATAGCCTTTTATTTTAATATTTCATGTATACTCATAATATTAGAAGTTAATATATATATATATATGTATGTATATATATATATATATATATATATATATATATATATATATATATATATACATATATATATATATATGATTCGACGAAGAATCGAAAACGTTCGTGAAACCTGTGAACCTATAGAACATTTATTATTTTTTGATTTTAATATAAAAAAAGACCATCAGAAAAAGAAAAATAGAAAAAGTATAATTAAACAGACGAATTGTGTTATTTTAAAGAATGTTTGCATACAATATATATATATATATATATATATATATATATATATATATATATATATATATATATATATGTTGTTGTTGTTGTTTTCTCATAACGTCCGGGGACATCCCCGGAGAGTTAGGCAGATACTCTATCTGTCCTAGCTTTTCTGTGGGCATGATAAAACCTGATTGGGCCCATATCCTCTACAGGCCACATACAGCACTTGGTGTTCCGAAATGGTCACCCATTTAGTACTAGCCAGCTTTAACGCTGCTTAACGAAATATGTGTATAAGCCTCATCAGAGATTTTTTACAAATAAAGGGTATTAACTTTATTTTCTGTTTTTGTAAGAGTGCTTCCTTGTCTTGTTTAAGTGACGCCCGATGTTGTGTGGACTAACGGTGTAATATCTCTTTTAAACAGAAACTTAAAATCGCGCATGGTCTCAAGTAACTATAAATTTCGACCCATGATGTGGCTCGTTATACCGAGAAAAATTATTAGAAAAAAAAAATCAAGATAAAAAAAATTATCTTAATTAAAATAGCTGCATCTAACATGCTTTTTGAAGGCATTTTCTTCTTTCTTTAAGTTCTCAATTTCTAAGATGCGTAAAAGATAAATGTACTTTCCCAAATTTATCTCTCTCTCTCTCTCTCTCTCTCTCTCTCTCTCTCTCTCTCTATATATATATATATATATATATATATATATATATATATATATATATATATATATGTATATATATATATATATATATATGTATATATATATATGTATATATATATATATGTATATATATATATATATATATATATATATATATATATATATATATATATATATATATATATATATATATATATATATATACTAGTTGAATACTTGCCCAGGGACGAAGATTAGCCAGAAATATAGCACAAGTTTATACTTTTCCTTGTCTTTGCGGGTATTATACGATTTCGGTGGTTCTACCCTAAATTGTAAAGTTTACACACAAAAAAATAATGTGCCCATGTTATTCACTATGTTGCCTGGAATACATATTCCATAATTCATAATGGTCAGTTTATTAGCTTAGTAGATTACCTTGTATATATATATAGATATATATATATATATATGTATATATATATGTATATATATATGTATATATATATATATATATATATATATATATATATATATATATGCGCAAGGAGACCTACTAAACTAATTAAGTATCACTATGAATTATGGAATATGTATTCCAGGCAACATGGTGAATAACTTGAGCACACTATTTCTTTTGTGCAAATTTTCCTTCATAATATATATATATATATACATATATATATACATATATATATATACATATATATATATACATATATATATATATATATATATATATATATATATATATATATATAATATACCGGTGACCAATACCTGTATTTTGATGCTTACCCGTGGGGACTGATCTTATAAAAAATATATATTAATATTAATCAACATTTGATGTAGAGCAAGTATGTTCTATATTATTTTTTTGTACCTGACTTATTTAAAAAGTATTTTGGAGACGGATGCGACTTTTGGTGGGTGCACCTCTTTAATGGCAAAGTTTACAAAAAATAATGTGCCCATGTTACTCATTGGGTTGCCGAGAATATACATTCCAAACTTCATAATAATCTGTTCATAATTTTAAAAAAAAGTTATCTATATAAGCTCAAGCAATAAATATAGCATTAGCTTTAAATTTTAATGCATTCGTATTTTTTGCGGTGTATGGTACGGTTTCTGTGGTGCTCCCACCTAAATGATCAAGTTTATAAATATATAAATAATGTGCCCACATTACTCACCCAGTTTCCTAGAATACATATTCCATATTTCAAAATTATAATTCTACAAAGCACATACATTTTAGTAATGATCATGGGCGCCTACTGAACCATTGCAAAATTCTATTTAATCCGTTCCGGTACCGAATGCGTGAGAGAATGTCTCTTAGAGAACTAGATCGAGAATAATATAGAGAGATGGTAACGGAAATGAAGAATGAGAGAAGAGTATAGAAAAATGACAATGAATTAATAGAGAATAAACCGTAATTTTGATGGGGAAATGATTCAAACATTAGAAACAATGAGAGATAGATGGGGATAGAGAGATGGATATAGAGAGTCAGAAAGCGATGAATGAATGCAAGATAATATGTATTAAATAAATGAGATCATGGCATAGATAACAGAAGAGAGAGAGAGAAAGAGCTAGAGAGAGAGAGAGAGATAGAGAAAGAGAGAGAGAGTAAAATACGCGAGATAGAGAAGGGGAGGGGTTACACAACCATAGAGAGAGAGAGAGCGAGAGAGAGAGAGCAAGAGAGAGAGAGAAAGAAAGAGAGTAAAATACGCGAGAGAGAGAGAGGGGGGGGTAAAACAACCAGAGAGAGAGAGAGAGAGAGAGAGAGAGAGAGAGAGAGAGGGAGGAGGTTAACAGATAACAATGTTATTGAGAGAAGGTACAACGAAATAAGGTTCATAGAAAAATGTGATATCGGGTATTCGCATGAAATATCGAACGCATACGAAGGAAGCATATTGACTCAGTATAGAGGATAAAGAAAACATCTAATAGGTAAACATAGGAACTGAATATTTCTTGTAAAGAGTATCTATCTCTAGATACAAGAATTTTACCAACGGTATACCGGTCTCTGATTTCCTGATCAGCACAATTTCTTACATGAAACTCTTTATTTTCTTTAATGGTAAGCAACTTAAAACCGGTGTCATGCGCACTGTTAGAATTTCTTAATTTACGTCAACACAAAATCGACTATTAGGTTCCGATGTTCCTGAAGAAGGTTACAGATTATATCCGCCAAAACGTTGTGAATATAACAACCAACATGAGAATAGTATTCCGAATAACCAAATTATCTAAATTATCAAACCTCATCAATAAAATTTCGAAACATAAGAATTATATTTTTAGTGACCATTTTTACTAAAAAGAAATCAAGGACAATCATACGAAAGAAGAAAATGGCATTAAAATAAATAAATTAAAAAATTATTAGAAATATACAATTAGATAGATAGATACATAGATTGATAGATAGAAGGGAAAAATCAAATAAAGAGGTGTGTTAAATCTATATATAGTGAATGTTAGTTTGTTTGTGTGTTATAGTAATGGATATGTTAGAACATTCAAATAAGTTTTAATAAGATTTCCATTTTTCACAGAATATAAAGACGCCATTTAAATTTTCCTTCGATTACATCGAGGGTAATTAGGAACAATTATCGGTAAAGTTTATAAAATAACTTAAATATATAAGAAACTGAAGAAACGAAATTCATTTTTTAAATAAATTTTCTTTCGTTTCATAAAACAAAAAATAAAATTAAACAAAAAGTAAAGAATGTGCCCCATTCTCATTTTCAGTAAATAATGTATTTTAAATGTTTAAACAATTAAATAGTTATTTTGATAGGTATTTTTTAAGATTTAAAATGAATAAATTCGTTTTGATTTGTTCAAAATATTTGACGTTTAATAACTGTATGTAAGAAAACACCGCCGCGCTAATATTTTTTATTATTTGAACTCATAGTGAAAACGTAATTTTAAATATTTCTTTCAAGACAAAAAATGTAAATGAGGCTATATTTGAAATTATTTTCGACCAGCCATATCTTTAAACTCGGTGGCTGGTGATACCAGATCAGGCTGCCCTGTGGCTCCCTGAGACGAAATTCACCTACATTGACGTTTTTTGTTTTTCTTCTTTTTTTTTTTTTTTTTGTAAAACTTAATTATGTTCTACAAAACCAAAAACAAAAACAACAGCCCCTCTCCCTTTCTCCCTCCCCTTTTTAATTTTATTTTTAGAACTTGAAGCATAAATCTTTTACTATAATGACCAGATTCGGCATTAAATAACCCAAAAAGGGTTGATATGCCGTAAAACAAAACTACCAAACCAAAAACGATGATTAAACATTTGAAGATATAAAGAACTTGAAGCATAAAAACTTTTACTATAATGACCAGATTCGGCATTAAATAACCCAAAAAGGGTTGATATGCCGTAAAACAAAACTACCAAACCAAAAACGATGATTAAACATTTGAAGATATAAAGAACTTGAAGCATAAAAACTTTTACTATAATGACCAGATTCGGCATTAAATAACCCAAAAAGGGTTGATATGCCGTAAAACAAAACTACCATACCTTTAAACTCGGGCAACGCCGGGTGAATGCCGCTAATCTCGTATATAATGTGATTAGAGTATCGAAGGAATTTATACATATTTGGTAAGGTTGACTGATTTTAAACTCGTGATGTAAACGATCACCTAATGTTTATTTTTTGTTCTTCTATTTGCATTATCGCCTCCTTCTTCGTTCTTTTGTCTTGAACTCATGTCTGTTTGCAGCGAAATGTGTTTGTGACACGTTTCATTCATTTCCAAAGAAAAAACCAAATTAAACTAAAAATCTAAAAAATCAGTTTCAATAAAGAACTAATCAAACGACGGACAACTGAAAATGTTGCTTTTGCTTTAATGAAAACAAAATAACAACGCAATGAATTGTCAACCAAATAGAAAATATATAAAGAATCTAACTTCACCTCCAATTAACAACTCAAAAACTATTTAAAGAATTAACATAATCTGCGCCATTATTGAGGTCTTATACTCTGTCGGTCTGAGGCATGGTCATGTGTAGCTCTAGGAGGTCCACCCTCCCAGGATTTACCTTCTAACCCTTTGAGAAAGGTTAATTTATTGCTCATCGTCCGAGGCGCCACTACCGGTGGTATACCGAAGAGACTGCCCAGGTATTTTTCGGTTGACCAGATTTCTAATCCCACTTGCCCCGACCTTGTTTCAAATCTTGCCGCCGTGGGAGAGAGATACATAAATAAAACACATCGGAGGTGGCAATGTGTTTTATTTATTTAAAAAAAAATGTAATTACATTTTTTAAACATTTGTTCGCTTCAAGCAAGGAGTATTGCCACTAGAAGCGTAAGAAGCTACACTGATAGAGACCAGATTAATAGATGAAGAATGTGGATGAGAAGTTAGGCAAGATGTTTGTTAACACAACAATAACATTTCTGAATATTGGTACGGTTGATGGAACAAGGAGTAGGGAGAGACTTCCAAAGAAAAGAGGCTTGAAGAAAGAAGCTATTACAATAGAAAATATTACGGCATCTAGGTAATTCTCCAGTGAAGGGGTGTAATTTTGCTGCTAGTCGGGTGAGTCGGTGATATTTCATCTTTATTACAAAATCTCAAGATGATTGATTTGAAAAAAATATAAGTCATATTTACGTCATAGATGCAATACGCATTTTTCACATTTTATACATCTATGTTTTTCTTAAAATCATTCATGTTGAGAAAGTATTGGAATAAAGACGAAACATGATTGAACATATAAACAATTTTCGGTTTTTCTTTTCTCATTATATATATATATATGTGTGTGTGTGTGTATGTGTGTATGTGTGTTTGGAAAATTCATGGAATAATTTTGAGATAAAGTTTTATTGGTATTAATAATGAGAAAAACCTCTTACAAACATTTGTGTGGCAACGCATGGTTTCCGAGATATAAAACGCTGAAAGAAAAAGTGATTAACATTACTTATTGTAAACATCTAACACCTACAATAGGTGTGATAATGCATCTCATTTCTGCATATGGAATAGATACACATTGCCCATTTGACGAGATCACAAGTAGAATACGCCTGAGCCTGGTGTTGCCAAATACAACAACAACACTATGAATAAATGGCAAAAAAAAAAAAATATAAAAGTCGACATGCCAGGAAAAAAGATATGTGGATCATGATTGGCAGGACCCAATCTGCTAGTACACATGGGGGACTCGGTCGACATTCTTCGACTGTTGTCCGTTTTAATTTGAGGTAACGAAATGCAGCAAAAGAAGTACAGGTAAATAAATATGATCAGAATAAACGAACGATACGTAAAAAAGGGCAGGGACCACATACATAATTAGACTGTAATTAGTAACCCTACATGCAAAAAGGTTCGTTAACAGGTATAGGACATTATCTCGATGTTAGTTTTCTAAACACCCTGTATATATTTTTAGAATAGGTTGTAAGAGCATTGCACAAATAAAATGCCTTAAATAATGTGCATCAAGTTTCGACTTTCTTTGAACTATTCTGTAACGTTTTAAAAAGTGACATACATTACATGTAACAGAAAAAGAGAAACGCTTATACTTTAGCAGTAATGTGCCTTTAAAATTAAGTATAGACAAAAGTGGAAAACTTAACACGTTTAATTATGTTTTAGTCTCAGCTATGACCCCATATACACGGAGGTTGCGATTAGTTATCGTAATCATATGCAATAGAAAAGATTTGAAGTGAGAGTTCAATTGCTGAGTAAACCAATCCCCGTCAATTCAAATACTGAGTGTTGTTTAAATCATATATATATATATATATATATATATATATATATATATATATATATATATATATATATATATACATATATATATATATATATATATACATATATATATATATATGTATATACATATATATATATATATGTATATATATATATATATATATATATATATATATATGTATATATATATATATATATATATATATGTATATATATATATATATATATATATATATATATATATATATATATATATATTGGAACCAGTTGCTTATAATGATAATGTACGACGAGTGTAACGCACAGATGTTCATTTTTTTCAAAAGAAAACGGGTTTCTTTGATAATTGGCAGAGAGATTTCGCGTGAACTAACTTGCGCATAACGAAAACGAATGAACGCTGCACACAGTATAATATTCCACCTTTCGCAACAGTTTCAATTTTAATCATTTCGTATAATTTTTTAACAAAGAGCGGAGGACTTCTCAAAATATCAAAATAAAAAAATAATTACAAAAACAACATCATTTTCATGCTTCATAGACTAATAATAATTCTTAATATATATATATATATATATATATATATATATATATATATATATATATAATTAAATTAACCAACGTTGAGCCTGGCCAATAAAAATGTGTGACTATTTGGAAATACCAGGCGTTGTATATGAGAGAAAAGAGAAACCACCCTACAAAAAATACAGCCCTGAAAATGCCTTTAATAAGTACTTCAGTATAATATTCTAATTCACATATATGCTGACACAACAGAACAAATGGTACTTGCGCGGAAGTTCTGTTCTCAATCATGTGGCGAAGTTTTCCGGAGAGAGTATGCTAGTCGTTTTGTTTAGCTGAGTTAAATAACATATTTAAACTGAACACTGTCGTCAGTTTCTTCTTCATGCGTGCACCCACCTACTAAAAAGAAAAATGGTATCATTACAACCCCTTTAATTCTAGGGCTCAATGAAGTGCTACATTACGCAAATGGAGAAGCAAAGTGAGACTTGTATGAGATGTAGTTTATAACGGTAGTTCAGTGTCGGTTGCAGTTGAACAATCATTTAGTTACGTGGACTGTTTTGCGCATGTGTACTCACAGGCGAATCTAGAAAGTCGGAGAGAAGGAAGGAAAATGTCAGTAGGAGAGGATGGGAAATATGCAAAACGGATCGATGGATTGAAACACAGGGAAATTACATTATTCAGAGGAAAACAACAAATATAACGGATCGCGTAGATAGAAAGATTAGTAGATACAAGAATATAAATAGATGAACGATATCGATCGAGAGATAGAAATATATAATTATGATGAGATCGATAAGTATATATATATATATATATATATATATATATATATATATATATATATATATATATACTAGTAAATGTGTTCAAGCGTTTTGATGTCTATATATATATACATACATGTATATGCATGACTAAATTGTATGTATATGCGAGTGCATGTTGATGAATATGTATATATATATATATATATATATATATATTAAACACACACGCACACACACACATGTATATATATATATATATATATATATATATATATATATATATATATATATATATATATATGTGAAAAATTACAAACGGAAAACAAATTAAAGTGCAGGCATAAAAACTTGTTTTCCGTTTGTCATTTTTCATACATTTTGTCCACCACGACATTTCATTTTCATTAATTATCGTGTACCTTACCCCATATATATATATATATATATATATATATATATATATATATATATATATATATATATATATATATATATATATATATACATATATATATATATATATATATATGTGTGTGTGTGTGTGTGTGTGTGTATAAGACACTCGAATAATTGTATCGTGTGCTAGCAAAAAGCGTTTTACCATTCCGCACGGTTGTTTGGTTGAGATGCTGGTGTTCTTGTTACTTGGTTAATTGATTTGTGATTGTTGGTAATTTCTGGTTAGTCGTTGTTAGTATACAAAAGACATGATGAAAGTAAACATGTACAATTTGCTTTTTGTTATGAGAAGGGTTCAATTTTTTCATTTGAACATATAAAAACCAGATTCGAATGTCACCTGACTCTCTGCCAATGCTTGTGTATATGCTTGAACGCGTCGATGTAAATTCTGTCTACATCTGGCTTAACGTAAACTCGTCCGATTTTCTCGCCTTTCTGTTTCGCATTCTGTTTACTTAATCTTTTGTCTCTATATTTGTTTATTTATTTAACAATACCGATTTGCGTAAGGAATTACGTCGTACACGTTCTTCGTATTACTTCCAGTTCGGATATTTTGCGGATACCATTTGTTTAGTAGGCCATTGTAAGTTGACTTGCGTCATTATCATTATTGCATTTTAATAAATTCCTGAATAATACTTGGAATTTTTATTTGTTTATGGCTTCGTGTCTTTGTCAGTGATTCATGCTAAATAATACAGCTCCGTATATCGAGTTTTACAAGCAGACAAACGGATAAGCAAACACATGGACAAATTCACATTTGCAACATTGTTGTGGGACTGTTTCCCCGCTAATTCGAACATGGTCGTCTTTAAATCAAATGTCAAGAGATTGCTGTCATAAACAGTCCCTACAAGTAATAAAACCAAGATCATGCCATTAACAATTTTCTGTTGAATTTCTTCATCTTTCTACTAACTATCATTTCATCTCATTAACACTTATCCCCGAGTGGCCTTTGACATTGATAAGTGGTGTCCCATCAGTACAAAAGTTTTTTTTTTCGATTAAGATCGAGGACTAAGGAAAACATTCGTATCATATGCGCGAAGAAGCCAATATTGACAATTTGTTAAGAGACCGATGTTTGCAATGTAAACAAACAGTACACTTATCTAACGTAGCCCTAAATATCGCAATGCTGCATCTAAATCAGGATCGTATACGTAAGATAGATTAATAGATAGGATAGATAAATAGAAAGAAACAGAATTATGTATGTGTATGTGTTTGAATAGACTGAGTTGGATTAATGGATGTTTCGTTGTATTTTTGGTTCAACGTCGTGGATCTATTTTGATCAAACGATGAGTCAAACTTAATCCAAACATTTCTTTTTCAGAAAAACAAATGATGAATAACTTTTCTATACATTTAAGAACCTTACAAAAGAGACAGAGAGTCTATTGATGAGATTCGTTTCATATATTCCGCTATTCATCATCATATTCGTTTGTATGGTTTGATAAAACTCTTCAATTATTCTATCTATCTATCTATCTATCTATCTATCTATCTATCTATCTATCTATCTATCTATCTATCTATTATACTAAATTAGTAAAATATGCTCCCTCTGGTTTCATATTTTGGGCTAGTATATATGAGAAAAGCAGATATACTACACTGCCCCGAAAACAGGAGGTAAGGCATGAGAGGATGGTATCATGGAAAACAGAACATATGCTACATTACCCCAAAGAGAGATAATGCCTGGGAGGATAGTCTCAAACAACATGACTGAATTGAACATTCAAAGATACTAGCATTCTTATTCTTCTATTGTATCTATTAATATCTCTATCTATGTTTACATCTCTATCTATCTATCTATTTATCTACATATGTATATATATATATATATATATATATATATATATATATATATGTGTAATCTGTCTCTATCTATCTATCGATTGATCTTTTTGTCTATCTATCTATCTATCTATCTATCTATCTATATATATATACTTATCTATCTATCTATCTATCTATCTATCTCTAAATCTATGTATCCATCTATGTCTCCATCTCTCTCTCTATCATAAATATACATTTTTGTCTCTCTCTCTTTTCCTCTCTCTCCCCCTCTCTCTCTCTCTCTCTCTCTCTCTCTCTCTCTATATATATATATATATATATTATTTCATGTATCCACATAAAATCTTATAAGAAGATATAATCTTTTATGTATCCAATTTCGAGTATTTCTTCAACAGTGCTGAATACGTAAGTAAGGCTAGGTAGTAACCTATTAAAATATATACATGGAAATTGAAAAATGAAATCCAAAATAGATTTGTTATGTATTCATCAACGTTTCGTCTTTATTATAAGACTTCCCCAGGATGATTGTCTGAAGAAAAGACAAAATAAAAGTACCAAATGTTTAAAACACGAGGTGTGGGATTAAAATTGCGAAAAACATAAATTATACGATACAAATAGATGGTGGCAGTGGGAGGTTGAGTTCCAGTAGAGAGTGTGGGGGATAGTGGAGAGAACGGGGGTTAAAACAATCAGGGTTGTGTAAGGAGAGAGGGGAATAACTTTTTTCTCCGGAATATTTCATAGTAAGTATTCTTAAGAATTAAAAGAAATAGCTTTCCTGTGTATCTCCGAAAATAAATCTCCGAACTAAAATGAGATCAAAAATATAATTTAATTTATTAAATTATATTTTTAATCATAAGTATAAGTAAAACAGTATATAACTGAAAATATATAGGTATTTGCAAACATCTGAAAATTATGACAAAACATCTTGCATCATTTTTTTTTGAATTACTTCTTTTAATTCCTTTGCTTTATGTTTAAATTACACGAAATAAAATTATTCCTGAAACGAATATTACGCTTAATATGATTTAAAAAAAATAAATTTATAATTTATATTCGGCTAAGTCGATACACACGACTGAATATTAAGTATTTCTATACGAAAACAACAGCTTTACATTTGTTTATCTTTCAACGGAACATATATTATTACCTATTGACACACTTATTCTACCAACACGTAACATGTTCTTTAATCCTACACTAAAGCGGAGCTGTTTCAAATTCTTCGAGACAACAGATAAAAACCGAAGAATACATTATGTCTTTCAAAAACGAATTGCACGCGTGCTAAACAGGATATCCAATAATAAGATATGAGGACAAAAGAAGAAAAGGCAAAAATCGACTTTCATTAATACGATTTGATAAAGAGATTTATCGCGAAATGTCATGTACTAATAACGATTAGCATCTGAATGATCGTATTTATTGTAAAATCTGCATTGATATGGCTTTCAAAACATTTTATTAATTATTGACTCAAATATTGTAACAAAACATAAAATTATATATATATATATATATATATATATATATATATAAGTGTAAATTAGTCGTCCAAGGCTATATATATATATATATATATATATATATATATATATATATATATATATATATATATATGTATATATATATATATATATATATATATATGCGCGTGTCTGTGTATGAGCTTACTAATGAGTTATTACTACATATCACATTTTAAAGCCATTAGAGGATAAACGTAAATAACTGGATGGGTTGTCAGTTGAATGATGAGTATTATCAGAGGATTGAAAATGACGAATGGGATGATCAAACGTACTTATAGGGACGGTTTATAACAAGTATTTCTTGACGTTGGATTTGATGACAACCCTGTTGTATGCTCTAAAGAAGCTGCACTTGGAAGTTATTTGAAATAAACCCTGTTCATAGAAACTTAGTTTGATGTTAAGCACAACGAGTGAGAAAAGAAAGTTTTTGGAGTTGTGCTAAGAAGACAAATTCTTGCTGTGAATGCTTTACAAAATAGGTCCCAGAAATTGAATCTCAGTCGAGCAACTCCCGTGGAAATAACTCAAGGTCTCCGTGTGTGCATCTATGTACATACGAATGTGTATATGTGTGACTGATTGTGTTTCGTAAGTTTTTATATTTATTTACGTGGAACAGAACTTTATGAATGCCGAATAAACCGATGACTAAAAGTGAACCTCGCCAGTTCCGAAGCTACCCAACTTCAAACAACATCGAAGTCAAAATCGGTGGCTTCTAAAATCACTTCGCTTTCTCCAGTTTTCTCTCTCACCCTAGGCAGACGGCTTAATACAAATATCGATAGTCGCATGGAATCGATTTGAAAATAAACCCAAATAGATATACTTGGAGTAGCTGAATCTTTGCCGGCCCTCGCTGCCCCATCTCTTCACTCACGTTCCCTTCTCGCCAGGAGAGTCTGTGTTCGACACGATCTGAATTACTTCGAGGCTAGCATAGACCGAACTTACAAGGCAAACGAGCAGGTTGAGCAAGAAAACCACTGCAGCGCACAGCGGCGTTTCACATTCAAACACGCGTGGGTACCTTGGGCTCTCTTCATAGACGACCATAAATATGCATGAATATAAATACATATATGAAGATAAAATACACGATATATCATAAAATGAAATGCTGTGGAGACAGGATGTATGAAAAAGACAAAAGGAAAAACAATTTAAGCACAGGTAAAATCATAAAAAAACGAGAGATTTACCGGCTCCGTTCGGGTCAACGGACGTCTTCAGTAAAAGATTTAAAATGTATTGAATAACGACAAAACAGGAAAGAGAATACGCAAAACGAGATGTTTTTGGCCCGTGGGTAACTATTTAAAAACATTTGCGGGTGCACGGCAAAGACGTTAAATGGGAAAAGAAGACACGAAAGAAAAAGAAAGAAGAAAGGGAAAAAAACGAATAGAAATATGGACTAAATCCAATCAAAAAAAATAAGGAGTACTATAACAGTCGTACATACATATATATACTAATACCATTATTAGACAACTTCACGTTTATTGGTGTGCATTTCTCATGTGAAGGTAACATTGATGATTACACAATGAAGTCTTATTTTTTATTTAGTATTCATCGATTATTTATTTAAATGAAAAATGCAATAGCGTAAATTAAAATAAAATATTAAAAATACTTAATCTAAAAATATACAGGGTGGCGCAAAAGTCACGCATTAGTTTGAATCAGTAACAACTGATTCAAACTAATGCATGACTTTTGCGGGATTGTTTGGCCTTCACGTTCACCGAATTTAACAGCCCCTGACTTTTTCCTTTGGGGTTATTTTAAGGAAAAGATATATGTGAACAAGCCTACAACGATTCAAGAGCTTAAACACAATATCAGACAGTAAATCCAAGAACTAGAGCCAGTTATTCTAAGGAGTGTTATGGAAAATACCCCGTCTTTGTGAGGCCGACACTGATGGCCATTTAAAGGATATTATTTTAAAAAACGACTGTAACAAAATTACTAAGTAAATGTATTATTTATCAGAAAAGCCTAGTTTCTATCACCTAAACAAACTAATGCGCGACTTTTGCGCCACCCTGTATATGCAATTCCGTAAAAAACACCAGAATGCATTTCGGTACCTTATTTCTTTATCTTTTGAATTTGATTTCGTAAAAACCTACCATATTGTTAGAGAGATTCATTTGAGATGATTTTGTTTATTGGGGTATAGGTTTTAGAACAAAATAGAATTGCACGTTTTGGAAGGAAAACAAATAAAATGACATATCTTGGCGTAACATCAAAATTTAAAATCCATATCTTAAAATACCTTTTGCTGAATACAGCTCACTAAGCCCCCATCTTGGTTTGCAGAGGGGGACATACATCTGGAGAACTCCACCTTCAGGGTGTGCTTCGAAAGACGCCTGAATGCCAGTATCATCTTGGTAATCTCCATGTCGCCTTCAGTTGGTGTATTTCTCAACTGCGCCCGACACATACTAGTCCCTAGGGTTGCAATAAGCCATTTTTTAAAGGTTAGCAGATGTTGGGACTAATGAAGTCGTGTACGTTCTCAGAAAACCAATTCTCGGCTTTCCCAGAAGTTTGACACGGAGCTGAGTCCTGTTGCGACACATTCGACTTTCCCGCTACCATTATCTTAACCTAACGCTTCAAACAGTTGACAGCAACTAAAAATTACCATCTGAATAAAGTCTGAATCTCTTTTCGAAAATGTGGTGCAGCAGGACGTAAACTTCACTCGAAACCCATCCAAACACCATGACATTTTGAGGGAACTTCGTCTTCATGACGCACGGTACTTCATGCGGAATGTACGCTAACTACCTATTGTTCTGCGCGCCGTACAACTAGTCCTGAGAATAACCAAGGCGCGACTGTTCGACTGAGTTTTTGACTTTGTTGAGGAATTTTTTTGATTTTTGTAAGACAGTTCTCTTGAGCTTTGGTGGTGAGTAGTTGGCCCTTGTGCCTTTTGTATGATAAGTAGCGACGATCCTCGTTTAGCGCTTGCTTCGTAGTCGCCCCTCAGACGCCTATTATTCTCTTTAACGTCTGCATAGCCTAACACTGAGAAAACACTTTTTACAGTCAGAAAATTTGCTATGATCCTTTTTGCTAGCCATTGCTTCCACATTCTCCAGTTCACAACTCACGGCTCTCAACGTATACAAAGAGCCTTGAGATGTACCTAATATGTCCGAATTTTTTAATCCGGTGTGATTCATACTGAAGCAGGTCACTCTCTTCAAATATCCCGGATATTTCAAACTGTTCATGGTCCTTACACTTAAACCCACCAATAGTACAGAAGGACAGCTATTTGTTAAACTTTACATTTATTAAGTATTGGGTTGCACAAAAAGTTCGTTTTTTAAGGTGTATATTAACACCGAATTTATGCAATTCATTTTCCACGCTCGATTTGAAAATCTTGAGAATACCTTCGATTGGTCTTGTTGTCAAACGGCAATCGTATAAAACTACGATGTTCACATACTAACTGTCGATCAACTTTGGCCGGCCAAAGCGACAAGTATCTCTGACTAGAAACATTTCCTTTTCGGGATCTAGCAAACCATTTCTGGCACACCTGTTCTGTAACAGCATTCTCCCTATACACATAGTATATCTTTATGCAGATTTATGTAGCTTTATTTCATTTTCTCTAGTAAAAAAGTACCAGTGGTTTTCTGATTGATCTTCATTTTAGTTACGCACTGACATCAAGATATTCCCTACACCAAATACAGGATTTGAAAAATAGGAATATAAAATGATATTCAGTAGGCCGGGAAGATGAACGTTTTGGCCAACCCCATACTTTAAATGGTTCTGAAATAAAATAATATCATAAATTGATCAAATGTATCTTGAACACCCTGCACATTGTGTTGAGTGCTGAAGACACGGGAGTTCAAGTTTATTCCCGGGCAACGTCGGGTATTACTGCTTTTATTTATAATTTTAAGATTAAGAATATTATACCATAGTTTAATGATAATTGAAAGTTAATAGTTATATATATATATATATATATATATATATATATATATATATATATATACGTGTCTCTTATAAAAATGAATTTAAAGGCACTTATATACATATTATTGACATATATAAATATATATATATATATATATATATATATATATATATACGTGGCTCTTATAAAAATAAATTTAAAGGCACTTATATACATTAATTGACATATATAAATATTTATATATATATATATATATATATATATATCATATACAGAAACAAGAACAAAATTATCAATCTAAGGCGAGTTAAGATTGATTGCAAAAATTATTTATTATATTGTTTTTATTTTTAGATATATACTTTTATTTTTAGATTTAAGTTCAGAGGAAGGAAAGAAGTGTAAGTAGAGGGGCCAAAATACTATATAAAGTGACGAGTATTTACTAACAGTGGGGGTAAGATGTTACTGCTCTTAGAAGAGGAGCAGTTCACAGAGAAAGAAATGCATCACTTAAAAACATTCATGGAGTTTCCGAGTAAGTGGAATTGTCCTAGTGATGAAAGCATGGCTGTCCATGTGTGTATATTCTTGCCATTTAACACCGTTTCCATAGACCGGTGTAAAGGGAGATTACTCCCGGTAGTTAGCTTCACGTGGCCTCTTAATAGTATAATGGCGACAATTCATGCACCTTGGTTGGCAGCCTTCGTTTTAAGGAAAACAGATGTGTTTCATTTGACAGAGTGAATTATAGGGGTCATAAACAGTTATGGTTATGTAATCAGAAATGAAATACCAATGTCATTAGCTATGAGGACTAACAACCTATTTATAGGAGGCAGGTCTGGTAAACTTCCGAAGTTCTAGAATGGCAATTTAGGATTAGGGTCTACTTTAATATATCTGGGCACTAGAAATTAGGCAACCTGTTTTTATTTGAGCTCTGGCAATTGACATGCTAATCAGGAAATTATAAGTTAGTTCTAGCATGCCAATTAAATAGTCTGTCTAAGGCTGTTTTACATACAATATATTAGGGCTTATAATTGATCTTTAGTACGTGTAAAGTAAACCCTCAATTGTAATTATATTGCATGCTTGGGGAAAAGAATGTGTAATGCCTACATTAATGAAACAAAGAGTACTTGGCCACATCGAGAGTCGGAAGATCATAACTAGTGAGAATAGACATATCATTTATTAATGTTAAGGAGTAGAATCGAGATGGGATGCTAAATAAGATGTGGACCAAGAATGAATCTGATTACGCAACAGGGATGGGGGAAGAATAAATGAGAGGCTTAAAGTCATGCTCCCCAAGGAAGCTCATTTTAGGGATCCACACTAATCTTCAGAAACTCGAGTGAGTAGGTTGTAATGGATGAGCTCGATTAAAAGTGTAGGGGCTAAGGAGCGTTAAAGTTGTGATACTAAAACCAAATATTGTGCATACACGGGGACACTACTTCCTCTCTTAAGTTCAGCAAGTATCCATCGTATTTAGCAATGGATTAGGCTTCTGCTCTACACAATTTGCAGAATCTATCCCAAGGTATTTGCCAGAGCCCGAGTTCTAAAGGAGTATGTGTGCTTAGAGAGTCTTTGCTTGATGGGCCCCACTGTAGAGCCTAAGTATACTGCTTCATTAGACGGGAGTCTTAAAGGAGTAGGCGTAGAGATATTAGCTTGGGCTGCGTCATCTTCAGAATCAATATCCAAATAAGCAACTAGATACTAATATGGCCATTAGGTAGATAAATGCTCGGCTTGTCATGCTAACACAAGCCATTCAAAGGGCATAAGTTTGGATCATTACAAGTACATTCAGGGCCTTGATTTTTGGGCTCTATTGATTTGGACCTATTAATAGTTGAATCAAGTTAGGTAGTCGAGTAGGAGATTCGGATAGTGTTTCAATTAAATACTTTGTTATATCTTTAGGGGGCTTTAAAGTTGTCTTCTTGCATTTAAAAAAAAGATTTAGGGATATTAGTTTGGACATTTTTACTGTAGGGTGGTTAATCAGACGCAGTCTATTTTTCTTATGATGGCAGATGGTATCCATTTGATTATTGTTATCCATCGGAATCATCTGATCCTTTGCTCCTTCAATTTATTGCTATTTATGTGGTTGGTTCCAGTAGTGCCTCTAGGTCGGTGTGTCATGGCCATATTGTGGATGATGACATTGGGCATAACCCTAGCTGGTTTCATCTTTCCATTTTTACATTTTAGGCTGCTCGAAAGTCTCAGTGTATTTGATATTTTTATTATACAAACGCAGCATTATAATATTGGTATCTTTAATCAAATATATTCTTGTTAAACGAAATTCTAGATATTCTGTTAGCTACAATAGGTTATATAGTATTAATAATCGATCTGAGGTGGTTTGATTCTTTATGGACATAATTAGGAGTTCAGATTGACTTGAGGTATTATGCGTAAGTGTTTCCCGGTAGGTTAAGTGTAAGGTCTAAGAAGTTAACTACTTTCCTATTTATGTCTATCGTTATTTTTAGATCACAGTTTTTGAATAGTTCGTGGATACCTTTCTTAGCTATTTCATATTTTCTATTAGTAGATGTTATCGCAAAAAGAGCATCATCCCTATAGAGCCCTCTATTAACTATATGATTCGTTTAAAGTGTTTATGTATTTCAATTAATAAAAAAAACAGCCCCACAAATATGTAACCGATTGGATTGGATATATTTAATATTTAAATAGTCATGGATATCTTTCCTTGCCCAATACTTACTATCAAAGAGAATTATCGATTATCCAGAATAATCATGCCGATTTCTAGTAAAATACTTTTAGTCATGAGAATGGCGTTATTTACAGTATAAGTTAAATGGACTAGTAATAAGAGTCAAAAGCTAAGAAGTTTATATCATGTTTGAATTTCAAAGCATTGAATGAATCGGAGACTTGATTGGAGAAAGCCCAATAGTCCAGTCGAATACGCCTCATTTTTTCAAAAGGTCAAACTAATTGCAACACAAGGATTTTTTTGCGTAGGGCATTTCTATAAGGTCTCTATTTTAACATACTAAAAATCTAGAGGTATCTACCGATGCGAAATATGCACATTTGGCATTTTTCATCAATAGGTACTCTTGATTTGTTAGTGAACGTGATGTATGCTATTAATTTCGCCAAGGCATCATTTGAAATGTATAAGAAAAAAATAGGATATGAACTGATGTATATGGAATTCTTCTTTAATTTCACGGCAAAAATGAACCTATATAAAATATATTTTAGGATTAATCTTAAGTTTTGAAACAATTTTTTTTCGTTTCTCAGTATGCATTAAAATAATATTCTTCCATTATCAAATTATTGAGATATTTTATGGAATTATTTCATTAGATATACAACTACAGCATTATTTTTTAATAGAAAAAAATAATGAATGTATTATCAATTGCACCCTCCCTTCATGGAAATCATGATTTAATCATTGTTTATTTATTAGTTTGTTTGTTTATTTGTATGTTTGTTAGCAACTTTATGCAAAAACTAATCACCAGATTTTTTACAAAAGCTGTATCTTAGCCTAGAAAAGTCCTATTATAAATTCTGAATGTGATCCAGTTAAATGTCTAAATTCAAGACGCTTTTGAAAATTCGGAAAACCCCTATCTTTCATTGATGTCAAAGAAAATCCCATCTCAGTCAATTTCTTGTCTGTTCTTTTGAAATTTGAAACATAGGTATCAGATTGTATTACATAGCACCACATCAAATTTCACCTTGATTTAATACAGATTCAAGATTTGACAGCAGTTTTTATTTTAACATAGAACAACTTCAAATGAATTTTATCAATCTGGTATTTCTAAATCAATCTGTTTAAACTTTCCTCTGTTCATGTGTTGTCTCATTTTCGAAAACATTATCAAGTTTCACTTGCATAGTAGGGTAACACAATACACATTGGCGGAGAGTTGTGCTCTCCGAGTGTTCTTGTTATTCAATTATTTCGCAATCATCTAACTCAATGATATTTTCAGCTACTGATAAATTAGAACAAGCTGTACTACAACACTCTCCGACTATGTGTTGAACAATTAAGTCCATGCTTTTTACATGTGCATCGTACTGTATTGCAATCGTTTTGCAGTTGCACTGGATCAAGATAAGAAGACTTTCTGGCGCTAGTAGCATATCAGTCATTTCTGGTATGATGACACTATTGATCATCTGCCATCCACAATTGATGGGATGTAGTAAACGAGCTACTTAACATATCTGTGCTTATTAGTATAATGCATAGAATTGAATTTTGCAGCAGCTGTTGTTGGAAGACAGATATTTAATCCACTGTAATTATGTTTTTATGTATTTTCGAGAAAACCGATGATAGCACAATTTCTTGAAGTTCTCTTCTGGTGTTTTTCAGATGCAATAATTCTTTCTTTTGATACTTTACTCTGACAGAAGACCTCTGCACAATACTGTAAGTTCTTTTTATTTTCATAGCAACTGGTTTGCCTAACATTGAATAAGCATGAAGCTGTGTCATATACAAGTAAGGCATAGAGAAATGGTAAATGTTAGCATATACTGGTGCCCAGATCAGATTTTGAACAGTGTGCATTTAAAAACTTTCAACAATAAGATAGCGTCACCAATGGTGTGGATACAGCGACATCTTGCTTTTTCTAAACTTTTAATAACACCTGGATAAATCTATGTATATTAGATTTATTTACTTAGAAAATTATTTTTTCGTGGCTGGAATCATAGTTAATTCACAGTGTACATATACAGTATTGACTACACTCCTCAAATGAATTCTGTCTTTTACTGAATGTTGTTCACTATAATCATCAAATACAATAAAGCATTTGTCAAATTTGCACAGTACTTATTTAATATATACATAACATATTTATTTAAATGTAAGACAATGATGCGAAATGATCCGATGTAGTAATGCTCCTCCAACCAACACAAAGTGTCTACCAGTGTGAAGTTTGCATTCTTGGTGTCGAAGCTAGTTCCATAAGGCACTTCCTAGAATTGCTCTGCTTGCAGATCTGGACGCAATAATAGAATCAAGCAGATATGCTATATAGCTACACAATTTATATAAAAAGAAGGTCTTGTATATCAAAGTTTTCTTTTGTTGAAACTTATGTTAGACATTGGAACAGTGCTAGTGAATGAATATGCACTGCTTTTTTTTTGTCTATAATCATCTCTGTTTTGATTCAAGGGTAACTGCCCTTTTCACTTGAATGAATTGTTAAATACCTCATTGCCTTGCATGGATTAAAGAAACTCAGAGCCAACCATTTCTGTTTGATCTTCATTTAATGAATGTTATACAACAATACCAGAGATAATGCTGTGCAGTGACTTGTCCGATTTACTGAAGGAATTGCTGGTTTTCAAAAAAGGTAGTCAGCTTTATTGTATCTGTGCAGTCTCTCTTTTGTCGTGTGCCAGTTAGTTAGTTCTGCTGTTCACTAATTTTATAATTGACACTAGTAACTTGATTTAGTTCAGAAAAAAACCGGTAAAGATTTGATTCACATGACTCAATGCTTTTTTACCCCTTGTGAGTCTGCCAGTGGATTTAGTATCTCACATAAACAATAAGATGAGTGGAAATTCCTGCCCAGTATCACTATGGCAAACAAAATGTAACCTATTTAAAAAAAAAAATACAAATCAGGATGATACCTTGATTAGGTCAAAATACTTAATATAATTTAATCCTGCATAACAAAACAAAAGATTCAGGTTGTACACGATAGCCGTTCTTCTAAGCAACATGGCATGAATGCTGCTGTACCCCAAGGATATATTCTTGGAACTCTACTGTTCCTGATTTTCATAAATAACTCCCTGATGCCATTACGACTGAGATAGGAATATTTGCTGACGACACCACGCTTTACTTTCTTCATGTGGGCAAAACCGACGCGCACATATCTGAGGCAATGGCTGAATCCTTAGAAAATGACCTCCAGTCTGTAGTGGATTGCGGTAAAAAATAGATGGTAACTTTTAATGCCGCAAAGACAAAGCTACTTTCCTTCAATAACTACAACAAACCTCTTCAACCACCGATTGCCATGGCAAATAGAACCCTGCCTGAGAGTTCATCATTCAAACTCCTCGGTCTAACTTTTACAGATAACATGAATTCAAATAAATACATTGAAGACATTGCCAAGGCTGCTGCAAAGAAGGTTGGCTCCCCCTATCTTGCTAGTAAACATCTCACACCTGACGGTATCTTATATCTCTACAAAGCTACAATCCGCCAATGCATGAAGTATTGTTGGCACATCTGGGTTAGTGCATCATCCACTAGTCTCTCCCTCTTAGACAAGGTCAAAAAAAGAGTTGCCAACTTGATAGCTCCTTCACTATCCATCAAGCTTTCGCCGCAATGTTGCTTCCTTGTACCTGTTTTACAAGTACTTCAATGGATTGTGCTCTGATGAGCTTGCTGCTCTGGTACCCCCACGACGTAAAATCACTAGACAATCTGCCAAATCCCATCGATACACTGTGGAGGTCTCCAGATACCGAAGAGCTTTCTACTCCAAAAGCTTCTTTCCTCGTGCTGCTGGACTCTTGAACTCCCTCCCTGCTCCCTGCTTTCCTGACGTTACTGACATGCAGAAATTTTAAACTAATGTAAACAGACATCTCGCTGCGCATCTCTTAATTTACGTTGACCCACTCCCCTAACCTTCACCCATTTTTCTCAGTAGCCCCTTACGTCTACAGTGACGACCTGCCATGTTTTGGGTGAACTATGATAAAAAAGGTAGCCATTTTTTGACAATATAAAACTATTGTTTTAGCGTACAAATTGTGAACTGCAGCAACAAAGAATAAAGTCAGATGTAAACTACAATTTCCTGTTCTTTCAGCCCAGAGAAAACATTTCAAAATTTCTAGAATTTCATATACTGAAACTACAAGCAGCAAGTACGGTTAGTCATTTTTTTCTATTTTTCATGTTCTAACTCTTCATAGATAGTCATAGCTGATATCATGGATTCTTCATCTACCATCGTATCTCGATTAGCAATGAGTTTGAAAATATGTTTCACTGACATTATCCAATTTTGTATTAAATAAGTATTTCTTACTTGAATTATATTATATGTCGCTTTTACCGTGTGAGTCTTCTTCACTTTGAGTTTCATTGTCAGGTACAGATGTATGTGACGCAGTGAGTACCAATGTGTATACAATAAGTAATACATTAAGTACACCATCTATTAAGAAATGGCCTATTCATACTCTTACAAGAACATTTCCACTAAGCATATTTGATACCGAGTTGTGGCTATATATGGCTTCCAGAATTTCTGATAATCCTGTGTTTTTATTAGGTGGTCTATACAACAAATAAAACTCATCTCAATGTGTAATCCTCCAATTCACAGTACTACATATTTCAGATGACTAAATGGCTCATTAACTATAAAAGTGTGAGCCTTCCAATAAAGTGGATGGTCAAATGCTGTAACAGGAGTTGTGTTATTATAATGTCACTTTTTCAACCAGAAATATCAATGTAGAATAGATGCATGACAGCTTTAATTGATCTAAGTCGATAAAAGGCAAAATCAAAACAGTTGCCCTTACTGGATGATTTCCTTTGTATTCCAAATTTTCAAATTCTGACAACCCTGGGCATGACCATTGCAGAGACAGCGAAACGGTCCACATGATATAAAGTTAACATGGGGATTCAGAAGAATAATCACAAAACATGGGATTGTTAAATTCACCAAAATAATATAGAGTATCTTTGTGATAATGCTAATAATGAATTGTTAATTGTTCAGACCTCAGTATCTCATTAGTCATAACTTTATTCTTGGGAATCACATGAGTGACAAATTTACCTGGTGTTTATATGACAACAATACCCATCTCAGTAAAGGTACTATATCCATCAAGGGTTTGTATATTGTGGTCAATGTTGTCTGCTGCATATAGCATGAATTGACTCTCTCTAACAGTGACATAACAGTTAAAGAATTATTTCGTTAAAATGCTTGGACTTCGTTACATTGCTGTATTTTATCTAACAAAAACCTTTAACCAAAATGGTGATGAATTTGTATGGCTATTAATAATTGTTAAGAAGCAATCACCATACTTGGTCGAATAGCTTAAATGATAGAATGTTCCAGGGAAGCCTGTTTCTTTTCTGTATTTTTTCTGTTGCAATCATCTGCATAAGATAAACAATAATATCAGGGAGAAATTCCAAGGTTTTCTCTAAAGTAAGTTCATATGTGGATGGGTAAGTTGTGTTTGGAGTTAAATATTTTATTTCATTGTTTTCTTGTCCTACAGTTGGTACTGCACCGTTAACAATAAACTGCATCATTGGCAGAGAATAATCTTTCCAACACAGCATCACTCCACTCATTATTCAATGATTTACATATTTTGACTATAGTGTAATCGAATGTTAACTTTTTCACATGTCTTTCTTGGTATTTGATTGATGTACCACAACAAGATACTAATTCTCGAAATTAAAAGTTCTCGTTCTAGATTTTAACCTACAATTAAATATTTATTTATCGACTCATTCCACGTTTTCATCTGCTTTTATAATGTTAGAGTTACACTATCGTTTTCTACAACCCTTATGAGCACGTTACCCTGCACATATACGAAAACTACTTTCATGTTTCTCACATACTTGTTGATGCTATTACTTCTTTTTCGGTAATTGTCACTGCATCTCCTACATTATTATCCATGCTAGCTTCATTACAAAATATGCGCATGTCTCCAATACTTGTATTATAGATCATTCAATTTGTAACAATAAAATATACAGTAAAAACACACAAAGTATAATAGACTAAAAAATTATTTCAGAAAATTATTCTATACTTTCGACCTAGTATATATATTCGAAGGAATTCTTTAAATATCGACCAATATGTTTTAGTTCAAACCTCTTCATTTATTTTTAACCAAATTGTTTTGTGTAAAAAAACTGTTAAAATTTGATTTTGAATCAAGCACTTCGATTTTTATATGTAATAAAACTTTTACGTCGTAAAAACATTTTGGTACATGGAAAAGCAATATGGCCGC
This sequence comes from Sepiola atlantica, assembly GCA_963556195.1. Taxonomy (NCBI): domain Eukaryota; kingdom Metazoa; phylum Mollusca; class Cephalopoda; order Sepiida; family Sepiolidae; genus Sepiola; species Sepiola atlantica. The sequence continues at coordinate 153,962,260 of OY744524.1, forward strand.
CAGCTTTTAAAACATTGAATTTAAAGTCGATTCTCAAAACGTTAAAAAGTAAATTAGAATTTTATTTCAGGACGAGAAATACATTTAAACCCAGCAATCAATTTTATCCGAAATTTAAGCAAAATAGGCAAAATGAAAACGAGATCGTTTACATTTCTTTTGTCATAAACACACACTCGATGAGCAATAAATGTAAAATGTTCATATTTTACATGTGTCGATTTTTCTAAACTCTTTATATTTTAATATAGACACCTCATAGAAATGCACTGTGCCAACACAAACTTGTGTTGCAATTAGTCTGCCGTTTTTCACTGATTTGACTGGACTACAAAGGAAGTACTTATCTATTTTCTAAAATGAATCCAGATTATCAGTATTGTGAAAAGTTCCGCTTTTGATAATATAATGATTCGGGTCCGAAGCAAAACAGTTTAGTTGAAAAAAATGGAACTCACCGAAAAGAATAAAAGTTGTATAAATCACAGGAAAATACTGATTATCAAAATTAATTTCTGTTTTTACTCTACATCTGCTTAATACTAATTCTGATTTATTGACATGCTACTTTTGTGTGGATCATTCTTGTTTGTTCTAAATATTTTTTTAATTATTATTTTATTTCTTTTTCAATTTTTTACATTTTAAATTCTATGCTTAACAGCAATACACTTTTGCTGTTTTATCAATTTTATTTACTCTGATGATAAAAACTGTTTTGTTTTTATTTCAAGGGGTTAAGAAAAAAGATTGAAAGTTTATATGTATATATTTGGATTCAAATATTTGATGATTAATAAACATTGTACTTAATCCAATTTTAATTTCCATCATTTATGTTGATATATATATATATATATATATATATATATATATATATATAGGTAAATGTACGCTTTTGTTGAACATTGTTTGGATACTGGATCCATCGTTGGCTCAAAAATGAAGGTGTTCTTATTAGATGGACGCATCAAAACCACGTCGTATCGTTACATTTTATGAGAACATTTAGTAGTCATCATGGCAGACTAGTTAACGATATATATACACACATATGCATATATATATATATATATATATATATATATATATATATATATATATATATACACATATACATATATATTTATATACACACATATACATATATATATATATATATATATATATATATATACACACATATACATATATATATATATATACACATACATATATATATATATATATATATACATATACATATATATACACATATACATATATATATACACACACACATATATATATATATATATACATATACACATATACATATATATATATACACACATATACATATATATATATATACACACATATACGTATATATATACATATATATATATATATATATATATATATATATATATATATTAATTTTGTATAATTAGGCAACAATCCTCCTTTCATACATATCTGGTTGAACAGGAGTGCCAACTTCTGTTTATTCCTTTTGTGATTCGTCGAACGATAGATCTTGTACTATTAACCAAGGAGTGTAGGAAATCTCCATATTTGACGCAAGCGGTTTCGACCATCATTGGTCGTCTTCAGGCGGATGATTGATCAATGCAAAATAAAATTGGTGACGTTTGCATGTGATTAAAAACATAAAAAACATTCAACAGCATTTCAACACGCCTTCGCACCCCTCATATATATATATATATATATATATATATATATATATATATATATATATATATATATATATATATATATATATATATATATATATATATATATACGAGGGGCATTCAATAAGTAATGGTCATGACCCATATCCCATAGCAGTAGATTAATTAAACTTGGTACAGTTATTAGTCTGTTTTTACATAAGAACCACCCAGAGTTATGCATTTCTCCCATCGGTTGATGCAACTCTGGACACCGTTTTTGTAGAACACCCTAGGTTTGTCCTACAACCACGTTGTAACTTAAGAAACCACCACTGCATCATCTGGGAAACGGTTATTTTTTAAAAAACTACTTCATGGCTGGGAAGAGATGACAGTCAGAGGGTGCCAGGTCAGGAAAGTAAGGGGGATGAGGGAGGATTTTATAGCCACACGCCTGTGCTTCTGATCTGGCGACATGCGAGTTGTGGACCGGAGCGTTGCCATGCAGAAGGAAGATACTTTTGCTGATCTTGCCCCGCCTCTTGATTTTGATAGTTTCTCTTAATTCTATCGAAAGTGAAGTGTTATAAGTTCCAGTAAATGTTGATACCCTTTGCCAGAAAATCTGTCATCACTACTCCGTTCTGGTCCCAGAAGACTGTGAGCATGACTTTTCCAGTGGAGTGCTGTGCCCTTGCTTTCTTTGGAGGTGATGAGTCCAAGTGCTCCAACTGCATTGACTGGGCTTTGGTCTCTGGATCATAGTGATGAGCTGAAGTTTCATCCTGCGTAATCAGTCTTTTGAAAAACTTCTGGGCACATCCTCAAATTCATCCTCGAGCACTCGACGTGTTCTTTCTTCAAAAAAGGTGTGAGAAACCTGGGAATACATCTGACAGACACCTTATGGTCATGAGTGATAGTTTCTACAGACCCTGTACTAATCTTGACCTTATGGGCTATTTGACGAATAGTAATCTGTTGATCTACCTAAATGGCAGCCTCAACTTGACGGACAGATGCCGCATCAATGGCAGAAGAGCGACAACCAGTTCGGTGAGCTGTTTCTACAGACTTCCGACCATGTTTTAATCGACGATGCCAGCATTTTACAAGGTTATATGATGGGGCATCATCACCATAAGTTTCTTTCATGTCATCAAAAGTCTATTTTGGTGTGCGTCCTTTCAAAACAAAAACTGGATCACTGGCTCTATTTCACACCTGACTCAGTTCAAACACCTGTAAATCAAAAACCAAAAGTAGTTCAGAGCTGTTATTTGTAACATAACCCATACAGATATAAATCATTACACATACAACATTTAATTAAGATAAGCCAACAGGAAGTAGATCAGGCGTATTACTTATTGAACGCCCCTTGTATATATATATATATATATATATATATATATATATATATATATATATATATATATATATATATATATATATATGATAGATAGATAGATCAAGAATGGTGGCAAGAGACAAACGAGTGACAAACGAGTGACAATAGCAGGAAAAGAGGGATATAGAGAGGAGTCGTGCGATAAAAAAGAAAGCGATGGGGGAATTTTAGATAAGATAAAAATAAGAAAAGTACGTCGTCGGGGAGGCAAAGTCACACTCATAGAGAGAGAGAGAGAGAAAGAGAGAGAGAGGACATATATATATATATATATATATATATATATATATATATATATAAACGAGAATTCTTTTAAGCCCCGGGAGACAATGGATCTCCCTGTAAGGGAACGTGCGTCGGTAATGTATAATGAAACAAAGATTGCTCAATCACTAACTGCAAATATCCTGTTTCAGTCCAGTTGCGCAGAGAAGTCCAGAATGACTTGAAAGAATGATCGAATGAGTAGGGAAAGAATGGTGCTATTTTAGAGTTATACTTTTATACTCGTTGCCAAACGAAGGCTTGAGATTCATAGGTAAAGGAGGATTTCTGGATTCATATCTTTTCCAAGGGTATTAGTGAAAGTGATGTATTAGTCCTGATAGTGTGAGGTTAATAGAAAGAAGTAAAGAGAGAGAGGGAGAGAGAGAACGTGTGTGTGTGTGTGAGGGAGAGAAAGAAAGAAAGAAAAAAAGAAACAGACAGACAGACGGATGGAGAAATATGTTGCGAAGCAAGAATATTGATTCCAATTGTCGCAACAGAGTACTTTCAGCTTTACCAAGAACAACATAGTGAATATATTAACACAATTTTATATAGTAGCGGTAGCAGCATCCAAGAGACTGGCAAAACGGGATGAAGCTAACATCTTTTCTAACTTTATGTTTTGCTGTTCATCTCGTTCTTCATCCCTCTCTCCATCTCTTTTTACCCTCTCTCTCGCTAGCTCTTTCTATGTCTGTATGCAGGAATGTGTATATGTGCATATCTGCCTGTGTGCACGTCTTTTCTTTCAACTTATCATCTCAATATTCTCTCCTCTCTCCCTCTCTCTAACTCTCTCTCTCTCTCTCTCTCTCTCTCTCTCTTCCAATCCTCCCACGTAATCACACGCGGAGTACTAAGAGGCACATCAATACAAAAGAACCGAGTTCGAACTTGAGAAAAGTGTTTCAAGACTAAATAAAACGACGATGATACGCGAAATGTGCCCTTTCTGTTTTACATTGTTTCAACGAATAGACACTATACAAATTCTAACTAAATATTAGTGACATTTTGCCCAAAAGTAAATACCTTATATATATATATATATATTGCCAGGTTCAATGAAATAGATTGATAGATAAGTAATTGTAAACATACTGTGTAGATGAATATATAGATATGTCATGGATAAGATAAGTTTAGACTTATACTAATAAGTCTAAACTTATATTATCCATATGCATCTTATGCAGTAAATTGTATATATATATCCGTTCCAATATTCCTCGATACTACTGTAGTTATGTATAAATTAATAAATGCGAGTCTTTTTTCATTTATTTTAACTATATTCATATTAAAAAAAACCTCAGCTCTACCTAATTCAATTATACACTAAGGTATTTTCACATACAGTATATATATATATATGTATATATTCACAGAACACCTGACTAAACACTCTCAAGGCTATACATTTTTTGCATATTTATTTTTTAAACATTGTCTGATAAATTAATATTCATTTCGATTCACTTATAAATTTATTCTCCTATTTTATTATGTATACGAAAATCTTATCTTGATATCAATATCTTAATTATTATCCGTAGTTATATTATTTAAACGATTTTATGAATTAAGTTTAAAATTCAAAATCATAACTTCCGTTTCATTATTTGTTGTTTTTTCGGTTACGCTTTCGCACGCGTATATTTACACATAGCAACAACCTCGAAAACTAATAATTAAATACATGCGTTTATTATTTTTTTAAATAAATTTGTTGTCGTTGTTGTTTAACTATTCTGCATCAAATGACTCTTCACTTCACAGCGATACCAAGTTGCGGATCCAATCCGGTTTATCGCTCAATGATCTAAATAAACACAACATTACAGTGAGTGATCGCTGGACCAGGCGTTTCGACATCTGCGCACTTCATCAGGGCGGCAAGTACCAGGTGATCCACCGAACCCAGGAGCGGCCGAACTGGTGATGTTACGAAAACTGGAGAGGTGCGGTACATCATCAGGCAGAGTTAAAATCCGATCTTAAACTTAGATTATATTTGAAAAAGATGGAATGGAGAGATAAGAAAAGAAATGTAGAATTAAAATTTGGAAAGTCACGTGGTTACAATTTGGAACGGTAAAAATCAAAATCAAAAATAATTTAAAGTGAAAAAATATAAAATATGAAATATAAAATATAAAATATAAAATGGAATAAAAAGAAAAAAATAAGAGAGAGAGAGAGACAAAAAGGGGGTCAGATAGAGTTAGAAATGTGTATATATATGTAAAAAGGGAGATACAGAGAGAGAGAAGGAGGAGAGAGAGACTAGAAGAGAAGAGAAGAGAGACGGAGAGAACAGTATAGAATTGCAACGAACACATACTCTTGTCGCTTTTATGGGGATGGGATGATAGTATAAGGGAGGGCATTTTATTTCTTGGTACAACAGCTCTGTAAAAATCTGACATGACTCAAATGCGATTAGAATGATAAGTGTACTTAGGCGGTCGACTTCTTAAATCACGAATCTATTGCAAGGTACCCCGCACCGGTATGGGATTTTTCTTAAGCAATTTCTCCTGATACACACATACACACCTACATTATTGCACACGCCGCATACAGACAAACAGTGTACATGTACGCACTCACACCGATACACCTATATCCATATACGTATACAAAACAATACGTCTAAGTTACTTTTTATTTGCGAGTTCATACCTTTGTCAAAAAATCACGTAAAACAATTACGTTTCGCTAGTGTTTGCACTAATATTGACATTCATGTGAAACAACGTCTCAACCGGTGGATTTTAATATATATATATATATATATATATATATATATATAAAGAAATAAAAAAAAACATCTCACACATGAAAGTTTAAAAGAAAGGAAGAAAAAAAACTGATCAAGCTGTATAGAAAGAAGAAATAAGAGAACAGGTAAAGAAAATAAATAGTGTGAAACATTTATTTTCGACTTCATTTTAGACGGCAGAAGGATGTCTAACTTACTCTTAGCATTCTTCTTTCAAATACACACTTTAAATGGTTTCGTTTAAAAGTGTTCTACTCGCTTAGATTTGCGTGACATGATGGATATTTATAAATATAAACACAAATACATATCGGTCTTTGTTGCCATTGTTATATGCAGTGTCGGTTGTAGAAGTTCCTTCCCAGATCACTTTTCCTTTCCAGAATTCGGAATCGACTTCGAAATCTAGTGGGGATAATCTATTCTGTTAGTTACAGCCCTTTTCTTACAGAAAATACGTTGCTAGCCCTTTTCCACTCTATCGTTACTTCCATTGAAAGTGCTCGAATTCAAATATCTGGTTCCTCCTTCCTTCTATAACAACAAATAAAAACATTTCTTTCTACCTCAGTGTGCCTAACGTCAGGCGAAACTTTTACGAACAGAGCGTCTTCGCAAGGGCATCCCGTCTGTGTAACACATTGTTCTGGAATGCCTGCGCATAGATTACATCTTGGCAGTCTTCAAAGCCAATGTTCACATATTCCTCTAGAACCGTTTCCACAAATATTCGGACTTGGTTCTCACTATCATTTCACCTTATTAACTCTTATTGTCGAGTGGCATCTGGCCTATGTAAGTGATGACACCATTGTTGTAAAAGAAAAACTACACTTTGTAAAGAAAGCAATGTGTTATTTTTTATAAATAAACAAAAATAAGAGAATTATGGTATTTTAATAACACTATTAATTCTATAACTTATCTAAATGAATAAATGCGAAAGTTGTACTCATTTCTATCACAATCTGTAAAGTAAAAGCGCCCTATTTCAAGTTAATTAAATTTTACACATTAGGCATACTATCTATTTTTATACTGCTTATGTATACAGGATATCAGTCGCAAGGTTTACTAATTAACATATTGGTTTTGAAAGTGACATTATATTAATTAACTAGTATTCGTTATCCTTTTTTAATTCAATGATCGTTTTGATGTTAATATAACAGAATAGTTCTCTTTCGCAGTATTGTTTATTTCTTAGAAATAATTAGCATCCGTGATCAAATGCTCTATTCTATTGACAATTGATTTTCTACAAGTTGATATCCATTATAATAACTGCAAGTTAAAAGGCAAACTGATTTCTTCTTTTATTTTCTTCGTGGTAACATTTAATAGATAAATAAGTAAATAAATAAAAAGGAGCCCCTGTTGAATATATGTACAGTAACCATATGGCTAGTATAAAAAAGAGCTTTGGAGCTCAAAGAAAATAGACGCTCACCAATAATTGAATGGAAAATAATACGACAGACCAGTACATGTAGAAATTTAGACGACCCGTGTAGATTATGCCTGAATAGAAAAATTTAAAATCCTAAACTTTAAGGATCCTCGAAATCTATTAAACTGTATAAGTGAGATAGAAAACAGCTACGTACGCAGAAATAAATTTACCTTAGGCTAACGATAAAGTAATAAACAAATAAGTAAAAACAAAATACTAAACAAAAACCTAACAATTTAAGAACTAAAACCTAAAATAGAAATACAAGGAACCATGTGTTAAAATGAATTCACCCATTATGTTAACACAACAAAAAAAACAGGATATAAGCCAATCTATAGAAAACAGAACAATAGCACAGGATATAGGAAGTAACGCCAACAAGACTTTTGTTCGCGAGAAACCCGACGATTGGCTGAGAGAACAACAAAGAATCTGTTTGGTTAACTAGCTAGCCGTCTATAAAAAAACGCCTGGCAAAAATAACTCCATGCATTTTAGCCTAAAGATTACCCCTACGGATGAAACACGGAAGCCTCTGTGTAGCTTAATTGCCATAAATATATTTTTATAGCTTACTACTTAGCTCTACTTACGTATCGAGCACTGTTAGAGTAAATATTGAAAATTGATACATAACAAATTATATCTCCGTATAAAATTTTATGTGGATACATGAAATACTAATATATATATATATATATATATATATATATATATATATATATATATATATATATATATATATATATATATATGCGTATGTGTATGTGTGTGACAAAAACGAACGGAAAACTAATTTAAATACAGAAATAAATCATCGAAAACAAGAGATTTTACCGGTTTCATTCGCATTAAGTGCGAATAAAGTGAAGATATTAAACTTATTCGATAACGGAAAAAAAAACATAGAAAAAAGAAGAACGCACAACGAGATGTTATTGAGACGTGTTTTCTATTTGAAAAAAGAAAGAATAAGAAGACGCGTGCGGGAGATACGTTGTTCTTTCTGTTGATCCGAACGAAACCGGTAAAATTCCCTCGTGCGTTAATTGTTTATTCCTGTATTTAATTTTATTTTCGTTTGTCTATGTCAGACATCTTGTCTTTCACGGCATTTCTTTGTATTATATATCGTGTATTGTGTGTTCATATATATATATATATATATATATATATATATATATATATATATATATATATATGCAAGAAGATATTGACATGCATACAAATACAGATAAAAAGACAAGTAAATATAGAGATAAATTGATAGAAGGATATGTTGTATTGAGTGAGCATAGTGTAATATAATGTTAGAATGTTAATAAAAGCCGACAAAATTCAATTGGAACGACAAAGACATCGTTAAAATCAAAGCGAACGAAAGAAAGTGGTTTGTGACTTGAATGCCGAATTTCTGGGTGGATTGAGAGGATATTCAGATCTAAAAAGAAATACAAGAAGAAATAAAGAAAGAAAAGGGAAAGTCACAAAAGAAGTAGAAATAGAAAAATATGAAGACAAAAGCAAGAGGTAAGTCAGAGCTATAGATAAGACCAATCGAAATAAAGATAAGAGAATAAACAGTGTTAAGAAGAGATGATGAAAGAAATGAAAACAGGAAGAAAGAATTGAGGAAAGAAAGAAATATATTAAGAAATGTAGAAGGAATGAATGAAGAAATAGATAAAGAAAGAAAAGTAGAAAGAAAAATGTCAGCTATAAATAGATAGAATAAGAAAAACAGTGAAAGAAAAGTAGTAATGAAAAGGGGAAAAAGAAAGCCATGAACAGAAACTGGGTCACCCTAGATTCGTTGGGTCAGTGTTTGTTATGTATATTATTACACACATAGAATTTCCTAATTTTAACATTAGTTAATAATCATATGTTTACACTGATTAGAAAGTCAAAGGAATTCACATAATCAGAATACATTGTGATGTGATAATATTTACGCTCTTTTGACGTTCTCTCTCTTCGCCGTTCTATTTCTTCTTTTCTCTCTCTTCTCTCTCACCACTTTTTCTCGATTTGAATTATATGCATCATTCTATTTCTCAAACGATTTCTCTACTTATTAGCCCTTTATTTAGGTTATTTCCCCTTTCATTTCATCTACAAAATACACGCACATATAAAATGTGCACGGTGACAAGCAGGTAAGATAATAACATTCTGAAACCTTTTAGTAGTAATCTAGAAACCCAAACAGTCTGGATGGTTCGAGTCACGAGTCATATAGATAACACGTCAAAAAGGATCTAAACCCCTCTCTCTGGTTTGATATATGACGTCATTATTGTGTTACGTCATCCACTGTGCCCGGTCAACCCGACTTCTCTCTGTTTAAATGGATGATTGGGAGAGCAACGGGGCCAAGTTATCTACCACCAGGAGGTTAGACACATGGTCAAAGTATTTTTATTTACCCCCTCCCCAGGAGGCTAGACACAAGATCAGGTGTAGTTATCTAGCGCATAATGATTAGCGGGCTCTGGTCTACAAAAATGACTGAGCAGTCCCGTCAGGCATACCCCGGTAGGGGCGCCTAAATTGATTAGCTATTAACTAACACCTTCTCAAATAAAAAAAATAAAGCATGAGGACAATACCGAAGGTCAATGAGGTGCCAGTCTACAGAGTGTAGCATCTATCGGAACAGACACTACAATCTGAATTTACCCTAAAGGAAAAGTAAGTAAGCAAGAAAAGTTCACCTTGTTTTGTTGTAAAAAGATATAGATATAGATAGAATAAAGGATTTTGCTTACTTGTTTGACTTTATTGCATATTCCAAAGAGCTTTGTTGCATGCTTGAAAACAAACATCCGCCATATTGGATGACGTTAGGCTAGTTTTTCAGCTGTCAAAAGCGACATTTTAGCCTCAACCCTTATCTGGTGGTCTCATCACTTAGGCGGTTGTCATCTGCATCTATCTTGAATAATATCTTATTGATATGATTTATTCACATAGCCAGGGTCTGGTAGCCAGGAAACATGTTAAAACCGCGTTAAAGTCTTTTTTTTTAATAACGTTATTTGAAATAAAAAGATGATAGTATAATAAAATAAAATACAAAGTAAAAGAACGAGTGAATGAAATTAAAAGGAAGGAAAGAAGGCAGATCAAAAGGAAAATGAAAGATAGATAACAATTTAAGAAAGAAAGATAAAATAAGAAAAAATAAGAAAATGCAAAGGAAGAAGAAAAGTTAGAAAAAATATCGAATGGAGAATTAAAGAAATATACAATTTAAATAAAAGAAAGTTCAAATAAAAGGTAAAATAATAAACATAGATACATACAAAGATCTAAAAAGAGAACAGAGAAATAGAAGAGAACATTAAAAAAATACCAAATAAAAGATTGAAAGAAAAACACACAAAGAGTGGATGTAAAAATTCTTAAAACGTGAAATAAAAACATAAAACATATAAATAAAGATACAGATTAAAAAGAAACATAAGACCATACAAATAATGAAATGAACATTGAAGAAAGAGGGATAGAAAGTTAGATTTCATTGTACAAGAGAGTGAAGACGGTAGAGGTTAAGAAATAATAAGAAAAATTAAAGGAAGAAGAAAGAAGAAAGGCAGAAATGAAAATGAAAAAATAAAAAACAAACATTTTAAATGAACGGAACTGAGAAAAGAAAAAAGAAAAAAGAAAAAAAAGAAAAAAGAAAATAAAGTAAAGGAAGAAATTCAATAAAAAGATGGAAAGAAAGATAGAAAAAACGGAGAAGAAAAAGAAAAAAAGATATAAGTTATGAACAAAAGAAAAACGTAAAAAAGATTGGAAGAATAAAGGAAATACAAATAGAAAGATATAATGAAAGAAATAACACATTGTAAAGAAAGACAAAAAATAAATGCAAAAGAAAGAGAAATGCTAAAAATAGAAAGAAAGAAAAGACGGAATGAATCATGAAGAAAAACAAAAGAAAATAAGAAACGTGTAAATGAAAGAAATATAAGAAAGAAAAAGAAAGAAACAAGAGAGAAAGAAAAATTAAGAAAAACATAAAAAAGCAAAAGAAACGTCTAAAGAAATGAAAATTGAAATGAGAAAAAGAAAGAAAAAGAGTGAAACCAAAACGAAAAAATAATGAAACGTGTTACAGAAGAAAAATTAAAAAGAAAAAAAAACGAAATGAAAAAGACTGAAAAAAAATGAAACAAAAACAAAAGAAGACATAATGAAAATAAAAAAAGGAACATGGAATGAAAACTAAAAAAAATGAATGAAATATAGTTGTGGGTAATTGAAAAATAGGAAAGAAAGATAACTGATGAAAAGGAACCAACACAATTGAAGATTAATAAAAGGAAAAGAAAAAGAATATTTTTGGTAAAAGCATAAACAAAAGTTAGAAAATATCAAACAACTGTAGTGAAATGAAATAAAAAAACAGTTTCTTGAAGAGAAGGTGAGTTGAATAAATGGGAATAGAAATTTTTAAAGTTTGATTAAATAAAGAGATGTGTGGAAGTCCTGGGCGAACATATTAAGAGAGTGATGGAAAGACTGTTGCTAGCGGACAAGAAAAAAATGACTTTGCCTTGTCTCGTTCGTCGTGTGTGTCTATTGTTAAATATTCATTGAATAAAAAACAACAAATTTTTCTTTTGTATTCATGTTTGTATGTTCGCTCAGGCTGCAAATGAGTTATGTTGATAAAAGTAAATTCATAAAGACACACGGATCAGAACACTATTAGAAATCATAAAGAATGAGACATACACGTTTCTGTGTAGCTTACTTACCATATATATATATATATATATATATATATATATATATATATATATATATATATATATATATTCATACTACTACTATTAAGCTCTACTCACGAATTGAGCACTGTTGACGTAAATACTGAAAATAGATACACACAATATATTATATTACCTTATAATACTATGTGCGTATATAGACGAAATAATAAATTATATATGTATACATATAATTATTTATGAAATTATTTTTCACATGTGTTTCATGCAAAACCTGCACTCATCAGTATGGAAGGAGACAATCCCTGCCGGTCACATGGTTCGAACCTTGATGCGAAAGTCATATTACACTCAGTTATCGGAGCCTGCACCGATGCGCCCACCATGCATTGCCTGAAAATGTGAGAGTAAATTAACGGTTTAATGGCAAATTTGGCTGCCATATAAGCAGGCTGTCGAGGCAGGATCTAGAGTGTTCACTACGCTGTAAATGACGGCCTGTTGTCAACTTACTTAAAATGCTAAGTCTTGCGAAAGTTTTAATTATTTAAAAATAATATATATATATATATATATATATATATATATATATATATATATATATATATATGTACATATATATATATATAATATTTATAAATAAATATTAAATTATTTATACCTACAGACGCTAGCGTTTCAAGCTTATTGCTCTCATCAGTGCAAGGAAGTAACAATTTCAGACGGTCGGGAGGCGCGAACCTGGTTCACAGAGTAAGCCATATCCACCCGGCCCACGGAAACTGTCACGTAATTTAGGGAAATTAAGATCTATATGTACCTGGAAGCGGGCACAGATAGAAGACTAGTCGAGAGTGTTCGACGAACGTATTCGGAACTATATATATATATATTAGAAAGTACGGATAGAAAATAAAAGAAAAAACATCCAGTCAATACCTTAACTTTAAGCATGGGCCCCTCAAAAAACGTCTGAACACGAGTGTAATCCTATCATTCTACTAGATGAAGGTCTAGATGCCTGGGGTCAACTATACTACTAAAACTCCATAACCACGAATAGTAGCTGACGCTGACGTCACTAATATATATCCACACACACACATACACGCGCACACACACACACACACATATATATATATATATATATATATATATATATATATATATATATATATATATATATAATACATACATGCATATATATGGGAAATGGAAAAGGAAAAAAAAACAAATGATTTTTTTCGTATATATATACTAGTAGCCACGGCTACCCATTTTCCATTTATCACTCTATCATGTCAACCCAAAATTTCGATGTACTTGCATGACATTTATTTTTAATTATCATACTGAGGAAGTCTTACAATAAAGATGAAACGTTCATGAATATATTAAAAAAATATCTGTTGGTTTTTTCCTTTTTTATTATATATATATATATATATATATATATATATTACTATTTCATGTATCCACATAACATTTTATAATGAGATACGATTTTTCATGTATCAATTTTCAGTATTTACTTCAACAGTTATCGATACGTTAGTAAGGCTGAGAAGTGAGCGATGGAAATATATTTATGGCAATTGAGCTACACAGAGGCTCCCGCGTTTCATTTCCAGGGAAATGTTCAGGCTAAAGTGCATGGAGTTAGTTTTGCCGGGTCTTTTGATATACACAGCTAGCTAGTTAACCAATCATATTCTTTGTTTTTCGCTCAAAGTAACCACACCTTTGTTCGTGGGAAGCCCAACGATTGGCTGAGAGAACCTTATTGGTTAACTAGCTAGCCGTGTATATAAAAAAACCCGCAAAAATAACTCCATGCATTTTAGCCTGAAGATTTCCCCACTGGGATAAAACGCGGGAGCCTCTTTGTAGCTTACTGTTAATAAATATATTTTCATAGCTTACTATAAAAAAAAAAAAAATATATATATATATATATATATATATATATATATATATATATTACTGACGTCAGCGTCAACGTCAGCGTCAACTACTGTTCATGGTAATGAAGTTAGTAGTATAGTTGACCCTAGGCATCTAGACCTTAATCTAGTAGAATGACTAGGATAAAACTCGTGTTCAGGCGTTTTTAAGTTAATATATTGACAGCATTTTTATTTCTTTTATTTCCAAAAAGTGTCAAATCTTTTTCGAAAACCTTGTATAAATCTGAACAGTACAAGCAAAATATTACTTTTGAAAACAATAAAAGCCCAGTTTTACTAAAACGCAAACATGAAATGTATATACAATCTATCGTATTACAATATAATACCATATGTGTATACACATGTAATAGTAATGTATATATATATATATATATATATATATATATATATATATATATATATATATATATATATAGATATATATATATATTAGTGAAGTGCTGACTGTGCATGCTTACCCCCACAGCTGTTTTAATGGAGGACGTCATGAAACTATGACTTCATCTAATATTCATGGGGACAAATAGACAAGGAATATAACAAGATCAGAGTTTCAGCCATATGCTTCGTCAATTTGACGTCACCTACAGTTATCACATCTCTGTTTTATTTGATGTCGTCATCTTTTATTCATCTCATCCTTTATGATGTCATTTCTTTATACGTATTCAAGTACTGCGATAAACAAGTTGACAAACAACCAAGATTACAAGATGCACAGAGTTTTAGTAATATACTAGACCCACAGTCATCTAGACGTGTAGCTAGTACATGACCAGGATCAGACTGGTGTTCAAAGAGATGCACTTCAATTTTGAGTATACATCATGTATTCGGCAAGATATGATGTTTTTTCTTACTTTTCCAGAAGGTGACAAATTTGTTTCAAACAACTTGTATAAATCTCAACAGTACAAGTAAAATATGTCTTTTGGGAACAATGGAAATCAGTTTTACAAAACGTAAAGAGAGAAAA
>OY744524.1:153982533-153990033 GCA_963556195.1 Sepiola atlantica
TCTAGTTTTCTAGGGTATGTTGCAGTTGCGACAGATTTATAACGTGTCTGGTTGCGAGAGCTCAATTGCAGCTCTGTGTTCTGTGCTCTTTTTTCTCCCCTCACTACTGGTCTCACTTCCACTCATTCTTCTTGGGGCATGCGTTGCACTCCTCCAGCGGCTGCTTTTTTCAGCCACAAACTCTCAGCCAGCTGGGTCGATGCCATTTGCTTTTATGTCTCGCTTGCAGAAATTCTTGTAGCGTAGTTAATTATACCTTTTATATTTGTTATATTTGTCTAATAATTTATTTTATTTCAAAATCAAAAAAAGATTAATTAATGCTCTATGTGCATCACGAGTACTTTCGAATTTTCGCCGAAAAATCTTCAGATGATAAAATCAATGAATAAACAGCTGAAGAAAAAAATAAAATTTAAAAGCAAAAACAACTGAGAAAACATCATCTGAGATCGTTAAAGTCAACAACAAACCGATGTTAGTTCCAGTTAGAAGCTTTAGAATTATGTACCGAGAGATCGACAGAATAAGAGTCTTGGAATTTATTGTATCTACGTTAAACATTTTGAATTATATTTCTAGTTTCGTGTGTAATCTTATTTGTTGTGGATTCTGCGTTTTAGTATAAATAACGCAACGTACTGTTAGTTTAAAAATAGTTTAGGAATATAATATTTTTCTGTTGGAAACTAAAATGTGTCGTAATCGAACTGGCTCCTAATTCAAAAAAGTGTTTATAATTCAATATAAAAATATTTTCTAAAAATATTTTAATTACTACCGATAATCTTCAAAATATTGTGGACGTACTTAGGTATTAATGGGCTTTTAAGATACTTTTAGATAATTTTGCGAACTTTTGGTGATTCGGACGAAACGGAAGTCACCTAAATGTACGGTTATGAAAATATAATCTAACAAAGAAAAGAAAATAAGGAATAAGATGACAAACACCCGAAGAAAAACTTAATTAACTGGATGAAACAACAAAGGACGGTCAGCGGAAATATATATTTTAATGCACGAATATTTAGATTAATAATTATAGCGGATGATGAATGCTTAGGAATACAAATAATTAATGGGATAAGATACATATATATATATATATATATATATATATATATATATTACCACATGAATATAACGAGACTATAGTTCAATGTAAAAATAATATATATATATATATATATATATATATATATATATATATATATATATATATGATGTTGCTAATGAGTACAGATTGTAATTTTAGGCTTGGATCGCCTAGTTTTCATGGTTTGTTTGCGCTTTTGCTTTGTTTGATAAAATCAGTTTGAAGATAGCAACACCAAGAAATAAATGCACAGAAGCATTTTACAAATACATTGGTGTTTGCCGAAACAATTGTATGCTGAATAAAAAATAAGTTTTATGAAATAACGTGAATTTCTCCTTTATAACATTTAAATGGTATAACACTCCATAAAAAAAATTAATATAGAATAGCTCTAGCCTTAAACTATTGAACTATTATAATTAGTTTATGCTATAAAAGTTATATTTAAATAAAAAAATTCTAAATATAAGGCATACAAAATACACCCCCCACATATATATATATATATATATATATATATATATAGGTTTAGAGTAAACAGAATTTCTAGAAGGAAATCCGAGTATGAGATAAACAGAGCAAGAATAAAATAAAGTAACACAGAATCATATAATCACCGGTGCGATAATTTATTTCGACCCTCCAGGCTTTTCAAGCAGTCAAAAGGAGCCGATTACATGTTTCAAATTGAAAAAAAGAGCAATTCACACTCACTATTTCATACACATAGAGAGAGGGGGGAAATTAGGCGATTTACAACGGAATACATATAGTGAGGGGGAAAGATAGTGGAAACATATTTAATACATATATGGAGAGAGGGGGAAATTGAACGATTTATAACAGCGTATAGGAAGAGGGTGGCAACATATTACATATATATAGAGAGAGGGTGGCAACATATTACATATATATATATATATATATATATATATATATATCGAGAATGGGGGGGGATTGTACGATCTATAAAGGAAGTCATATAGTGAGGGGAAAGAGAGCAATGCATATATAGAGAGGAGGAAATTGTATGATTTATAACTGAAAGTATATAGGGACGGGAGTGGCGGGTGATATATCATAACCAGGTTAATCTGTCCGGATCCCCTTACAAACGATTTACCCTAAGTTTTTTTTAATCGTCTATGAATGCCGGAAATTAAAATTATTACGTCTGCAAATCCTCAGTTTGGCGATTGAGAAATAAATTAAGAGGGAGCGGGGAGGGGAAAGGGGAGGTTGGAGAGATGAAGAAGAAAAAACCGAAAACATGCCGCAAAGACAGCCGAGACCATGTCAGAATGTCACACAATATATTTTTTAATTAATTATTCATGTTTCGCCAATAGATTAAACAATTATAAGAAATAGATGCAATAATAATAATATATACCGTAACGTTAAGATTAAATACCAGTCCCCCAATCAATAATGATATTTACCGCCCAATCACCTTCACCTCTACATACGTCTGTGTCAAATATTAACTAGTTTGGTTTTATTATGAAGTAATTCTAATTGTAAATAATTCTAATTGAATCATGTCATACCAATTAGAGAACTACCAATCAATCCTAGTATTCACTACGGCTACCAAATCTAATGGCGGAGCAATAATATCATGGAAGCCCATGCAATCACTTAAAAGCTCACTCTG
Source organism: Sepiola atlantica (assembly GCA_963556195.1). Lineage (NCBI taxonomy): Eukaryota > Metazoa > Mollusca > Cephalopoda > Sepiida > Sepiolidae > Sepiola > Sepiola atlantica. The sequence goes on from OY744524.1 coordinate 153,985,293, forward strand.
TGAACTGGGTTCTGAAATTATTATTTTCCTGAAGTGATGAGAGCAATAAGCTTGAAACGCTAGCGTCTGTAGGTATAAATTATTTAATATTTATTTATAAATATTATATATATATATATATATATATATATATATATATATATATATATATATATATATATATATATATATATATATATATATATATGTACATTTGAATTGTGTGTATTTAAGCAGCATTTTCTCATTGTTAAAAATAACGGAACTCGTCTGTTTAATTATACCTTTCTTTATTTTTTACATTTTTCTGATGGTATTTTTTGTATTAAAAAAAATCAATGCCTCATAGATTAATAGACGTGTTTGATTATTCGTCCAATCATTCTCAGGTTTCAAAAGCAAATGAACAAAAAAGCTGGAGAAAGAAGATAATCTGAAAAGAAAACGGCGGAGAAACGCGCAAAGGTCGTTTTTCGCATTTTTCCAGGAAAGTCGTTGAGGATTACAATTCAGCGACGCTGGAGATGCATCACAGAATGCAACCACATTACGTTAAACATTCTAAAATAGGGCATTTATTAACTTATAATTAATACAAAAAAAAACATTAAAAAATTGATAAAATAAAAAAAGGATATTATAAGATGGCTGTTCTTTTCTAGGTAGCGCTATCTCAATATCTCTCAATGGAGATGAATTCGAATTTGGATAAAAATCTATTAGATTATTTTGATCATAGACACTATTTTTTATTTAACTATAGAGATCTTAACAAGACATTTAAATTCAGGGAATCTTACTTAATTGGTTTCACATGGTTACGGATCAAATGTAAGGTAGATTTTATATATTCGAATTTTCTAATGGCTGTTTGTGACCACATTATGCCGCCTAAAACATTTAAAATACTCCAAATAACCTGAAAAATTTAGAATTGTTATTAATTAATATCTAATACATGTTGTTAAGATTTCACGAAAATAGGAGGTGTCTTAATTTTGAAGATGGACTCCCCACCTATCCAATTTGTGAAATTAAATATAGCACACATTTGCCCCCCCCCCCACTAAGGCTAGTAACTGTGTTTGAAAATTAACAATAATCAGTTAATAAGCCCTGTACATACAAATATATAAACATAACTTACTTTATAAAAATATGCATATACTCCTGTATATATAGATTTCTAATATTATATATATATATATATATATATATATATATATATATATATATATATATATATATATATATATATATATGTGTGTGTGTGTATGTGTGGGGGTGTGTGTTAGTGTGTGTGTGTTATTATTAAGGAGAAATGGACAAAGGCTGAAAAGTGTGTTTGTGAGAAGCTTTCATTATTATAAAGGGAAAACTGGTTGCATCAGATATGACAGTTGTGCGCTGGTCATTCGCCGTGGGATCTTTATGAACAAGCTTGTCTGTTAAGGGTCGTCAGTCGGGCTGGCGACGTTGGTTTTGGGGAGCGAGCGAATAATAAGGAACAATGCCTTTCAAGCAGACACATTGGGATGGAGGATGTGTCAGTATGATAAACCTTGGTAAGAATTGACATGGACAAAAATGAAACTGGGGACAATCGGGTCTGGGAAAAGGAAAGATGTCGGATAGAAAGGGATGAGGCAAAATGGTTTTCTCGGAGGAGGGACAAAGAGTGAGTTACAAGATAACGATAAAGAGAGACGAGGATGGAGATGGATAGGGAGAGAGAGAATGAAAATGGGGGAAGCGAAGAGTGCAATCAGGAGGTGAATGAGGAGAGAAAGAAAAATAGAAAGAACGATATCGAGAGGGGGAGATAGATAGAGAGCGGTGATGAGAGAGAAAGTGTGAGAGGGGTTGCAGGGTAGAAATAATAAGTACATTAAGGAAGATAAGCAGAGAAAGAGTAGTAAGGTACGAGACAGTGCGATGATAAATGTATGATCAGCCATGTAAGAGAGATGGACCTAAAAGGAATACACCACTCAATAAGGTCCGGGCCTTACTAATGAAACAACTACCTTTAGGCAAAAACGACATTATTTATCAACATAATCTCATTCTAGGGGTATATACTAATTCCAACGCTTCGTTAACACATCGGGCTTTTTTGTGGAACGGTGTTTCTTTGGCCTCAAAATACGCCTAAGTTTCTGACATCACTTCGCCATCGGAGACACATCTCTTTCCTTGGAGAATTATTTTGAGGTCTGCAAACAGGCCACATCTTAAGTATAGGGTGCAGAGTGCACTTTGAACAGTTTTGACATCGTTGCATTCATGTGCATAAGGTGCATTATTTAGATGAAAAAGCGTTTTTTTCCTCATTGGTAGCCGTTTCTTGCCAGTTTATTCCGTCAAACACACCAATAATGCTATCTCATATTCGCCATTAATGGTTCTTCCTTTCTCAAGGGGATTCATAGAACAAAATACATTGCGCATCGTAAAATGCAGATGCCCAAATCTTGCCTACTGATGTTTGCATATTTTTCTGCTTTGAACGGCTTTCACATGTTGCTGTGCACTCAGCTTACTGCCGATTTTACAACGAAGTGAAGTGGTGGAACCATATTATATCTATAGTCACATACTGACGCCAACACTCATTTTTGTTGTTAAAACAGTTGCTAAACCTTAAATAAGCGACGTGTATTTGTTTGATCGACTGTGAGCAAACGCTACACCCACTTTTAACACAGGTTTTACATTTTCCAATATTTATTCAAAATTGTGCATACACTGCCTTCTAATATTTAAAACTACTTTGATATTTCTCACAATTTAAATTTACGATCGGCCAAAACGAGTTTGTATATTTTTTAATGTTTTCCAAGACAACTGCCAAATTTGGTCGACTTGAGGGTTTAGCACCATTTATGTTTGTACAATTGCCCTTAAACCGAGTGTACCACCTCATAACTCATGTTTCTGACGAAGCAGAGTCCCAGTTACACTTATCAATAGATTTATTTGTTTGAACAGTATTTTGCCATCAAAAAGCAACGCTTTATCAACACATGAAATTCAGATGTTTTCATTGATTTACATATTTGTTTCACTTGAATAACTGTAATTTGTAAATTTATAATCACATTGAGCTATAATTTTTACACGTAAGTAATTTAAAAAAAATATCATAGATTTTATATTAAATGAGCCGTGTATATTTCAGGTCCGGGAATTATTGAGTGATGTGTTAAAAGTAGAGGAAAAACAGAAAAAAAATGAGATAGACGGAATATAGAGAACAGGGACAAAAGAGTGGATTACAACGTGATGTTTAAACTTACAGGGTGATCCGTGCTATAATAAAACTAGAAAGGTAAAACCATACATATATGTTAGGGCCTTCTTTCAGTTTCGAGTAACAATTAATAGGTTGATTGCACTGGTAATTTATAGTGAATCAATGGTTGCAAAATCTCCAACTGCACCTATTATGAAGAAGCATATATATATATATATATAACCACATCAATATTTTTTTATAGAGACATTTATTATTTTTACCTACAGACACATGTGTTGCATGCTTACGCAATCTTCAGTGTAAAATATTGTAATTACTGCCGGGCGAAGGATTCGAACCCATTTGAACAGTCATTTTTGACTTTACAGCCAGGTATTCAAGGCCCAGACCACCATCAATTAACACGAGAAAGAAGATAATTTAAAGATAAGTTAATTCTATATAATGTTGAATCGGCGGACAATCGGTGGTCAACAGCAGAGACATAAACATCGCATTACCCATAGATTGTTAGCTCATTATTAATTCACTTATATGCCCAATCATAATTAAATAATAATATGTTTTATATAAATATTTATTATATTTGCCTACACGTGTTTCATGCTTACGCAATATATATATAATAATATATATATATATAGAGAGAGAGAGAGAGGGAGAGAGAGAGGGGGAGGGAGAGAAAGAGAAAAGGAGAGATAGAGAAGGAGAGAGATTACTTTAAACGAGTGTCGAGGGGAAGTAGAACATTATGAATAAGAGAGATTATAACAACGTAAGCGATAAAGGAAGAGTGGTTAGAAGACGAAAGAAAGTAAAAATGGCAACCATTTGCAATTGACTAACGAAATAGAGAGAGAGACAGAGAGAGAGAGAGAGAGAGAGAGGGGGGGAGAGGCAATAAAGAGAAATAGAGAAAGAAAGAGAGAAAGAAAGGTGGCGTTTAAACGACACGTCCGTCAAAAGCGGAATAGCGAGTCTGAGGTCGAAGGTGTTGCAGACGTTATATACGATAAAGGTCATTATCGTTTAGAAAGAAAAAAATAATCTGCAATTATTATTTCTTGTTCTGCAGTCTTCCTACGCACAACGACTTGCAGTGTCTGCATGTTGGTGTGCACTCGACCAGTATGGTTGCATATATCGATTTGTTATTTTAGAAAATCTTGAAAAAAGGAAAGAGAAAAAACAGAGAAAAATAGCCTATTCGAGGCGTATTTAGATAAAGCAGACAAAGTAAATGCATAAATATGAATGCAAAAATATATAAATATTTTTGAAAGGTAAAAAAATGAGATAAGAAAAATGATATTTTTAAATGTAGCTGGACAAAGCCGAACCAGCGAAAGACCAGAAAAGAACCATAGTAAAAATTTAAATAAATCAAACATTTAGAAAACTAGTCTACCTAAAAGAAGCAACTCTTTTTTTTTCAAACGATGAGTATGTATAAAACGGACTGAACTCTTTATAAGAAATAACTTTAATTCCTCGTCAGGCCTT